>CM053998.1:1873226-2485726 GCA_028641955.1 Protonibea diacanthus | reverse complement strand
ATGTACCAAACAGCTAAAGGCTATGAAGTGTACGAGGCTCCTCCATAGCCAACAAATTACATATTGATTCAGAGACGGCTCAATAGCCATTTGCAATTTTTTGAATTTGAATGCAGACATGAGACGTGCTAAATCTGATAACGCCGCCGCCGTCTGCGGCCTGCAGGACTGCGAGCCGGCGACGGTTTCATGTTTGTACCTTAAAGGATGATTTTGTTTGATGGTGACGCGCGCGCTGTCCAGTCAAACGGGTGAGTGGATGATGATTGGTTTTCACGCTCGTGTCAGCATGTGAAATCTTTGGCTGCACCGCAAGCAAACCAACACGGTCGAAACATGCCGTGCGTCGTTTTTTGTTTTTGTACGTGTTCGCCGCTGATGTAACGTGTGCCGCGTGTGTGTGTGTGTTGTTATTTTCAACACACTAGTTTTGAGATATCAAGAAAAAGTTGAAAGTTTTGGGGAAATTCGACAGAGGTGAATGAGGAGACCATACAGACATCTGCAGTCAATATGAAGCTGCTGCTAGCAGTCCGTTAGCTTAGCTTAGCCTAGCTTAGCGCAACGACTGAAAGCAGGGGGAAACAGCTAGCCTGGCTCCGTCTGAAGGTAGCAAAATTCGCCTACCAGCATGACAACATCTTGTTTGTTTAATTCATACAGAAAAGTGTAAAAACAGGAAGTTACGATGTCCGACCAGGAAGTAGTCCGACACCTTAAACCACAACTTGTCTGTTAACTACTGAGCTTTAGAGCTTTGCTGGCAGACCGCTTTTGTCACCTCTGGACTGAGCTACTGTAGAGCTAGCTGTTTCCTTCTGTTCCCAGTCTTTATGCTAAGCTAAGCTAAGCTAAACTACGCTAATGCTTTACCTTAGAGACACAAGAGTGGTATCAATCTGCTCATCTAACTCCCGGCAAGGAAGAAAATAGGTATATTACCCAAAATATAGCAAAAGAAAGCCCCCTAAAGTCACATTAAACATTTTAGGGCCTCTTCAAACTGTCAAATTCAAACAGGAGCCGAAAAGCCGAAAAACTTTTTGGGGCCAATCTAAAAAAACTAGAAGTCCGATTTGTGTAAATCGGCTCTTTGAGAATAATCAGAAGTCGTTTGTGTTTTTGGGCACAAAACCAGTAAAAACCAGAAATATGGCACATCAAATCCACCTTTCTCCATTTTATGGAGAAAGCAGTCCAGTCAGGAAAGCTCAACGCTAAATGTAACAACAATACCTCTTTGTACACACGTCAACATTGCACAGACACCCATTTTATACCTTTGGCATATAGAATATGGCATCTTATATTAAAAGTTATAGCATTAAACTCATTATCAGTACACAGAGCAACTTTTTTAAGGCACTAAGGAGTCACGTCGACTAAATATCGCCCCTTTAATCCTCGCCTCTGTTAATATGACAACATTAGCTTAAACAAAGTCAGTATGACAGGCGGACGTGACGCTTACTGTGTGTGTGTGTGTGTGTGTGTGTGTGTGTGTGTGTCCAGATGTAACCTTGCTCTGACGACGATTTAGCCACTGTACCAGGCTCTAAAATGGCCTCAGCGAGTGTGTGTGTGTGTGTGTGTGTGTGTGTGTGTGAGTATGTGAATAGTGCTCCACTGTCTTATAACAATAAGAATGACTGCATGCGTTGAGAGACAGTGTGTGTGTGTTTGTGTGTGTGTGTTTGTGTGCATGCTCACACCACCCCTGCCTCATTTACATAGATGCAATCACACCTAGCCTATGCTACGCATTTTTACACAGGCAGGAGGGGGAGGGGGGAAAAAAAAAACAGCCTACAGTACTCCATTTATGAAAATGACAAAGTACATAATACATTCTGAATCTGCAATCCTACGGTGGATTTACGCCCTGTGTATCACTTCCTGTTTATTATCAGATGCCGGAGCATGTGATGCGTACAGTCAGCCAGCCGGGCAGTCAGTGGTTCAGACCAAGTGGTTTGGCCTAGCGGGGAGCCGCGGGGCAGACAATGGCCGCACTGTGTGGCTGAAGTGCCTTTGGTGTCAATGACTCTGCCAGCAACTGAGACTGGCAGATCCAAAATGGCGGAGTGCAGAGAGCCCCGCTGGTCGCTTGTCATGGTTTAAACAGGGCGGTTTTGATCCGGTTTTAATGCGGTGCAGCGCCGCTCCGGCTAATCTGCTGGCATTTTGTTTGTTTTAAGGAGGTGAGGAAGGGAATAAGGGAATAAGGGAAGGAGACAGGCATGTGGGTGAAATTCAAACAGTCTTTTTTTTTTTTTGTTTGTGTGTGTGTGTGTGTGTGCGTGTGAGTGAGTGTGCGTCCTCTTGCTCCTTGAAGTCCAGTTTGGCTTTGCCCCAGAGGTGAGAGAGAGATGAATCTTCAAAAAGTCCACGGTCCAGTTTCTGATTTGGAAAAAAAAAAAAGAGACAAATGTTACATCATTTCATTTAAAAGGATAAAAATCTGAATAAAGATCTCAGCTGAAGATCAGCAAAATATGTAGAAAACACATCAAACATCCACCAATTCGATTTTTTATCACGCTCATATGTACGAATAGAAAGTTTCCAGGGCGGATCACTCTCATATACTGATACAGTGACAATGCTGCTTCAATATATATAAAAAACTAAATTATAATGCAACAGCTGTAACTGAGATCTGTCATTCTGCAATTACTTTATATAACAACAAAAAGTTCACAAAGAAACAGGCGTAAAGTGAGGGAGGCGAGCGCGTAACGAACGCGGGGACTTACGTCCATGGAGATGACAGTTACACAGCTGTAGACGGAGACTGACTCTGAAAAAAAAACACACACACAGAGAAACAGTCACATTTTTAATTCCCCGCTAAAGAGTGTGTGTGCCAAAGTGTGTGTGTGTGTGTACGGCGGTCCTCCCTCTGTCGTTGGATATGTGCGTATCGCTGTACTGCGTGTTTGCCCTATCTGTTTGGGCGGCGTGTGTCCGTCTGTCTGTCAATCTGTTCCCAGCGCAGTCTGTTTGCCAATCTGTCATATTCTGTTTGCTAGATAAGGAGATTGAGAGTGTGCGTGTGTGTGCGCGTGTGTGTGTTTGTGTGCACTGAGCAAATTCATTTAAAGCGTGGAGATGGCAGGCAGGTATTTCTGTTTACTTACAGCTAAGAAGATGCACACACACACACAGACGCACACACACCGTCTTTGCTTTGCTAACGTACAGATGTGTGGCTGTTTGGCGCATCCCAGAAAATAGGTCAGACACGTTTGCAAGCATTTATCAACTTCACACAAATAATAAAACAACATATCTGTTCTTATACGGAGCTCTGAATGGACGACCTGCACGAAGACACAGAGGAAGAACAGATTCGGAGACGACAGATTTCAGGGTGGCTCTCTGCTATCGAATGGATTCATTCCTAAAAAGATACTCGAGGCGGATGAGCTGCTGTGTTTTAACATTTTTACGCCTTCATTAGACGTCGATATCCGGGAGATGAAAAGAAACAAGAGCCCTGAAAACCCCTGAAAACCCCTGAAAACCCCTGACCTGCAGGGACGCCCTCTGCTAAGTGTTGTCAGGGTTTGATTCTCACCAACCTGAATCATAGATATGTCAAAACAACAGACAAACTGTGGTCTTATCTATAAAACTGATGCTCAGCATCATTACATCATTATCTCCATGGTGGTCCCGGTAAAACACAGACTCATTTTCCCTCCTTCTACCTCACTGGCTGAAAGTAATAGTACAAATAATGTAGAATGAAAGTTAAAGTTGAGTAAAACTGAAACTGAAAGTTATTTTTACACTTGTGTCTGATCCTATGTTGGGCTTTCTGACTCAACTTCCAAACATCAGTAATATTCCAATAAATTTCCCTGCTTCTAATAATGAAACAAAACCTGCAAGTTTGTTCACGCACAGATCATAAGATTGAAACGTTCCATTGGGAATTAACAGGAATTTATGGGAATAAACTAGGAATTTACAAAACCGAAGGTTGGCCCTGTAACAGGGAACTTAAATATAGAGTTGGGGGAAATATATTTTAGCATAATCTTGACTAAAGCAACCAGATTTTATTCAAGTACGTGCACATAGCACTCTGCTTACTGCAGGGCTATTGAGGCCACGCCCCCTACCTGCACAGGTAAAATAATTCAAACTTGATAAAGTTCTACTTACAAATAAATCTGTTGAAATGTTTTTTTTAATTTGCATGTCTGCGTATGACAAAATAAAATGTTTATATTTATGTTTGGATATGATACAGTTTGTTTAAATTACCCCCATATTTCCAGTTAATTCCCATAAATTCCCATTATTTTCCATAATTCCCATGGAAGGCTTCTAATTTGGAATGTTCCCAAAATTCACAAGCTTAACTTTCCATGGAAAGTTTCCGGTAAATTTGAAAGAATGCTGTCCTCATTGGCGGTCTCATCTTTGTCCATGCTCAGCAGAGACGTCCTGTCATTCCTGGGAAATCCAGGTAAAGTTTTAAACTGATTCCTCTCAGAGTTTTTGGGAAAGAGGCTGCAGCTGCAGTGGGAGAGACCCTAACCTGGCCTCGTCTACTCACATTCCTCACATTTCAGATCTATATTTAACCACAGCGATGTGTTTCGGCCAATAAAAATCACCCGCTCTCACTGGATTGTGTGTAGATACACTTTGACCCCACCTGTGAGTAACTTGTTGATCCGGAGCTTCTCCTCGGGTCCCTCCCAGACGCCGGGGATCCCCCCTCCTTCTGACTGCCGACGGAGGAGGAGTCTGAGCAGCTACTGTGGACTGACAGACAGAGAGAGTGTGTGAGTGTGTGAGAGAGGTGTCTATAGGTTAAACAGCATCAATATAACAGTAAATACACTTAAATGTGGATTTGCCTGTCAAATAATGAAACCATCCTGCAGTCAGGGATGATTTGCATGCACGGCATGTGTGCACTTTTATAATGTACGAATCGTGGTGCCATAATGTTTTCATATCCAAATGAAAGCCATGAGCCCGGCTATGGGAGAGACAAAGAGAGGAGGCATTTTTCTCATCCCGCTCAATGAATTTCTAACACTGCGTTCTGTCCCGGAGGACAATTCATGCATTGAAATCCTGAGCTGCCTCGCACTCAAAGAGACACCTGGTGAGCGGTACGTGCATTACACCCCGCTATGAATGGGAAATCACTTTGGCTCCGGGGCAACAGCGGCCTTTGGAGACTGGATGGTGGGTCTGGAATCTGAAGAATTATGTTTTTTTTTTCAGTTATATTTTGTTTTTATTTAAAATTTTTCCACGCTGTAACATGGACTTGGATTCTTGAAGGGAAACTCCACCGTCAGATGTTGTAATGAGATTATACTGCACAAATTTGTGATGTGATGTTGAAGATCATAGCTGTAACTTTCCGTCAACCCATGACTATATTCAACAGGCAGCTGTCGTGAACCTGTTGCTGGTTAGATGTGTGAGTGTGCTAATGTTGTTGATAACATTAAAATGTTTTTTTCTCATTGTTTGGTTGTTTTTTTTTAAATGCATTTTCATAGAATCGTCAGATTCGTGGACATTGAACAGATATTTACATTGAAGTTGAACTACATGAACGAGCTCCCCTCGGCTCTACAGAGCATTTTAGTGCCTTTTAGCTCATTGTTTTGGTTTTATGGCTTTAGATTTTACTGTTCTGCTTCAGTCACTCCTCTCGTTTGCATCGTTTCCAGCCACAGCAGCTCCAAAACTCTCCCACATGCTACCTGCACCACCAAACAGCAGATAGTGTTAGCATCTTAGCCAGCTTGCTTAGCTCTTTTAGTGACTTTTAGCTCATTGTTTTGGTTTTATGGCTTCAGACATTACTGTTTTGGTCTAGTCACTCCTCTCATTTACACCAGCCACAATCAAAACCCTGCTAACCTGCAGCACCAGACAGCAGACAATGTTAGCATCTAACTAGCTAGCAAATGTAGCACAACATTTAGCAGCCAGATATTGTTCTCTGGAGTTGTTATAGTCCCAAACATCGCTAAAAGAGGAGTGAATATTAGACTTAGACTTAGACTTGCAAACACAACTTCAAATCAATGCTAATGTTGCTACGTGTGTGCAGGCAACTCTATGCTAACATGCTAATGCTAATAAGGTGCCAGTAAGTCAGTACTGAGCTTAAGGCTCCTTAGCAACTGGAGAATCAATGAAAGCTGTTTGATAGTTGGTAAATATCAAAGTGTCCAAACTCAGCCGCCAATTTTGGTACTTTAATTACGTCGTGATCAGCCAGATAAGTTAATATTATCATGATATTATCCCACTTTAAGTCAGGTTTTAATTAGCATTAAGCCCTATAGAAGGTTTCCTTTAATATTTTTCGTTTTTTTTGGACACAGTAGATGAAAAAGCTGCGGTCTAAGGCAGGACTGAGCCAGGACTGAAAGGTTGTGATGGGATTTGATCATAGCAGAAGTAAAAACATGTTTCCACAGCCGAATTACATATTCTCTGCAGGCAGTGTCACAGCTCCTCAAAATTTCTCAGTGTGAGACAAATATCAAAAATTCATAGAGTAGCCTGAGGGCGTCAGATTGAAAAAAAAAAAAAAACAACAAAACATGCAGCACGTTATTACCCTGTCACACGGGGAGATACACCCAAAGACCTGTTTTGTTTCCTGTCTGTAATCTCAGGGCCGCATCATTTTTTGAGCTCAGGGGGCAGATTTGAACAATCCAGTAATCCAATCCGGTCACATAAAACCTCGACTGCCTTCCTAAAGCCATAGTTTGAACTGACAAATGGTTTAGACTTCCTGTATGTGTAAGATGAGAGGAGGAACCGTGGCGGTTTGCGAATTAAAACTCTACACCGAGCTGTTATCTGATGTTTATTAATCTGTTTTTCCCCGAACATGATCACGTTCTCCGATCACGTTCACCTGTAGATATCGGTTCAGTTTTAGGTCACAAAGTGGACAAACAAACGTGGTACCTGCTGCATCCCACGCGTCACGTCCGAGCCTACCTCTGTCGTTGAGGCTGTAGATGGAGTCCAGCTCGGAGCCTGGAGTTCCTGTCGCATCCAGCAGCAGCTTACTGGAAATTCCCATGCAGAGCGACTCCTTCAGACACAGCTCTGCACACAGAGATACACAACTGCTTTTGTGAGATGTTCCCTTAGAAGCCGCCGCGGTGTAATGATGAGGTATTTTTAGGATGTTTGAAGGGGTGAGACGGGGTAAGGTGAGAACTCCAGTCTCTCTGGGAAAAATAGCGTTTGTTTATTGTTTGGGTACGTGGGGAACAATGGCGTTTGAACAGCAGGTAACAGTGCCTAAAATGTGTCAGTGCCTGGTTTTTATGCCAGCTGCAGTGTATCTTATCCAGCGTGATACCGTAACCTGAACCGACTACAGGAAGCGATCGCAACGCGAGGTTTTATAGACGCGGGACACGCGATAGCCGACGATTCCTCGTGCTCGGACAGCAGACAAATGAACAATCAAACTGGATATTTTTTTATTTTTGTGTTCTCTATTCAGAGGTAAGACAATTATCATCCCAGATGAAGTTACACAGACGGGAATCAGATTTATCTTTAACCTAATCTGGGGCCGAGCCAAAATAACTCCCTTCATGCAACAACGTTCAGATTCAGGCTGTCTGAATCCTCGAGACGTTAAGGGAAGGAGCTTCAGTGCTTCCTTTCTTATCTCCTTTAGCAGAGGAGACACCCGACCATCCTTTACCAAAGGAAAGGAGGCGACAAGTCGTATTTTTCACCGGGTTGTCCACGTTTATATACCCTGCATCAGAAGCACGTTTTGTAGTCCATCTTCTGAACTTTGTAGTTTTACCACAGACCTCGTCAATCGTCGCACAATTAATTGACGAATCTAGTGTAAGTGCAGCCGTCTTCTCCTAACTCCTCATGAGCTCTCCTTCACATATTTCCTTGACCTCATGACGTTTTCCATCGAGGTCAAGGAAAAGTGTTTAGGAAAAGTGTTTAGGAAAGGACTTAGGAGGTCATTTTTTTGTCTAGAGTGACAAAAATCTGGACAATTTGAGAACAATACTGCAAAAAGGATCAAAGTCTGCAGCAGAACAAGAAATATCATATTTTTTAAGTCCAAACATTCTTCCTGTGTCTAAACCTGCTGCCTACATTACCCACGATGCACCTCGATCCCTGACAGTTTTGTCGGGGAGGTAACAGGCTTCACGCAGCTTCCTTTGGAACTTCACGTTTTTCAAGTTGCATAAATTTCAGGAAACTTTCCTTTTTATCGTCTGAACACTTGAAGTTTTAAGTCTTAGGTCGTCTGGGGTCAAAGGTCAGGCCGTACCCGTGTTGTTGATGGCGTGCGTCCACAGCAGATGTGCGACGTCGTGAGTCCACGCCGCCCTGTCCTCCCTGTCCTTCGCCTGCAGCGTGACGCAGTCTCTGGTTCGAGGAGCCTGTCGCACCCAAACTTCAAACTTCACTCCCTCCTCGCCCACGCTCTGAGTCAGACCCATCTCACCCGTCTGTGGAGGGGAGAGAGGGGAGAGAGGAGGGAGAGGGGGGAGGACGGAGACGTTAAGGAGGCGGACTGTCTTCCTCCCAGATTATCACCTCCAAACTCTCCAAACAGCGAGCGCTCAGGAGAGAGGGTGATCATGAAAACTGAAGAAAAAGATTACAGGAGTGTGAAATAAAGACTGTGTGTATGTGTGTGTGTGTGTGTGTGTACCTTGATGCTCTGTTTGTAGCTGTAGGCGACGCGTCCCGGCGCGGGGCTCTTCTGTTTGGTGAAGATGATGACGTGCTGGTAGAGGAAAACATTCCTCACGCCCGCCCGCTTCCTCCGAGCTCCCCCGCACACCGTCAGCTCGCCCTGCCGCACCAGCTCGCCGCGCTCCGCCACGGGGATCTGAAATCACACGCACACACACACACACACACACACACACACACACACACACACACCGTTAGGATTCACTTAACTTGGCCTCAGGCCCAGGCTCAGGGCCTTTATCTGCAAAAAAGATATCATCTCAGTTTCTATCTCGAAGAGGCCGTTTAGTCTTGATTTGAGTTTTCAAATCTTTGCCAGTGGGTTGAAAAATCCACACACACATTTGCATGGATGCAAGTCTAACGTAAACACTAACGTTAGACTAACATTTTCTCAACCAACGAAATTAAAAAAGGGGGCTGATAATTTTACCCGCCGCACGGAGCTTTTATTTTTAAACCCTCTCGAGATGCACGCGTCATGATGTGAGTGATGCTTCACACGCATTATGAACACCCACATCCACACCCACCCGCACACACACACACACACACACACACACACACACACACACACCTGCACTTATGGTCGTTTTCGACTTGGAGAGCTTTTTTGCCGCGCGGTTTTGAAGTAGCTCGACGGGAGTGTTTGTGCTGCCGTAATCTCTCTCTACCCTCGCTCGAAAAAGAGAAGGGGGGGAGGAGGAGAGGATGGTTAGGTGTGTGTGTGTGTGTGTGTGTGTGTGTGTCAGTGTGTGTGAGTCAAACATTTGTCACGACCAGCTCTGAATGATACTGCTGTGTCAGAGAAGCACAACACAAGGCGAGTGGATGTGGTGCTTTCGGACTTTTTTACAGCCGTAATGACAGGAGCAGAGGCGCAAAAGTGATTTGCCGCCCTCTCCTCTCGCACTTTGATTTCTTTTCACTAACAACCACGCCAATACAGATTTAAGTTCAGACAGGTGCATTGCGAGTGATGGAAAGGATGCGCCGAGATGATGACTTGTAGGAGAGACGAGGGGGTGAGTGACGGAGGGTCGGAGGTAGGAAGGGATGGAGAGCACGTGAAATGGAAATGGGCTGAGTTCTGAGTAAAACTAGAAGCAATTTTACTGTTTTAAATTCAGATTTTCACAGATATAAACCTGATTTTTCGGCTCATGGTGACAGTATTTTGCAAACACTCTGAAGCTGTCGTTGACAGTGAACTGAAAAACTTGGAACTCTGAAAATCCGATTCAAAGATCCCGTCTCTTCCAGCTGTCTGACCTCATCAAGATCAGCTCCTTCCCCTCTAAGAAAAGAAAGTAGGACTCGCGGAGTCATAAAACTGGGACAGGCATTCTCACCGGACATCCGACGATGAGGTCACTGGCCCGGAGGTCCTCGCCGTGACGCTGGGCGTGCCTCAGGATGGAGAGGGCGGAGTCCGAGGCCGGGTTTATCCCTCCCAGCTCCTCCAGGGCCTCGCAGTACTGCTCCAGCCTCTGGGTGGGAGCCTGGAGACAGTGAGGGAAGGACAGAGGGGAGAGGGGGGAGGCCGGGGGGAGTTTGGACTGCAGGGGGGAGAGAAGACGGGAGTTAGACCTCAACATCACACTATACAGCAGAAGAGGGCAAACTAATGAGAAGTGTACAGTCACAGTACTGTGGACAGATGATGACCTTCCATCAATAAGAACTGTGTTAAATATATTAAACATCTAAAAATATCAGAGATTTTAGGATTTGAACTTTCGTGTCGCTCTGCAGGAAGTCTGTAATAAACTTCTGAACAATTTCCTGTTTGTAAACGAAGAAAATAAACGACAAACACTTTCTGTAACGTGTAAAAAATCTAATGTAGTTTTGGACACACAAACCTGAAACTAATAGAAATATTAGAAGTTACAGCAGCAGCATCAGTCATGATGAAAAGAAAGACTTTTGTGATGATGACTGAACTGTTTAGATGAAGCTGTCGTCTTAACTAGTCGTCGTTTATGTTGTAAGAACATCAGCTGCTGATTATTTAGGTTGAGTTTGACGATGAGTTGATGAAAATCTGTTTTTTTTCTGTCTCCTTTTGGTGAAGAGCTCTTTTGGTTTCCACTCCAGCTATGTGTAATCAGGATAATTATTGTTTTGGTCATTATATCTTGAAGTTACGAGGAGCCAGGCTTGATTTTACACTCATTACTGGTTGGAAAAAAACACAAATACAGTCGCAAGCACGATGACATTTTAATCTCTTTCTTCCCGTGTGGAGTCACGTTCTCCTCCAAAGTAGCCGCAGTCTTTCCTTCATCATCGTAACGATCATCCCCGGCAGTTAGACGTCCATCACCATCACGATAACCATAAACCTCCTCATCTACAATATGTTCATGTTCATGTTTAAAGCTGCTGCAGGACGGGACGTGAACACGCGCTGCCTCCTGGTGGCGTCTCCTCAGAAATGCTCCTCCAGGAGACACTTTGCAGCGTCACAGATCTGGAGCGCTGTGATCTCTCCTTGTAAAGTCCTCTCCGTGATCTCGCCACGCGTCGACGTATTGGTTTTAGTTAATTGTAGCTCGTGAGCTCAAATGACTTTCTCTCTAATCCGCCTTTAATTGGCTTTTCTAGTGTACACTGAACATGTAATTAGCTTTACTGTATACAGCTCTTTTTTTTTTAATTGCAGCCACTGTTGAATAAAACAACTTTAATTGGTTTGTGCTTGTGATGTGCTTCAAAATGACTCATAACGACGACAGCACGTGGTGATTTAACAGATTTTCTGAGAGGAAAATAACCAAATAAGAATTTTACGACCCTCGCACCCCGATGATGTGTGTAGACGAAGAGACGTGTGATCGTCGGTGCTTTTCTTTCATTCAGAGTGTGAAAGTGCGTTCGCTGGAATCTCTGTCGACGTTTTTCCAGATTTGTGGTGTTTCACTCGATGAATCTTACCTTGAAGAAGTCTGCAGCCTGCGTGATCAGCGGAGAGTCCAGTTCTAGTTTAGTCCTGATGTAGTGGGAATACTGCAGAAACTGTTCCCGCTGTGCAAGACAAGAAACACAAAGGAGGGAAGTTATTGTGTTGAAGAGGTTCTGCTTTTTATCACCTTTAATCTGATCGATTATAATAAATCAATTAAAGAAACAACACATGACTTAAAATGTTATTTTTCTTATTTCTATCTTCTTCAAGTTCTGTAAAACACGGAAATAAATATATTTTTTTGGATATTTTCTTTGCCCCAGGTGGCTGAGTTACCGTATACGGTAACTTCTTTGACTCTAGCCTAAAACTGAAACTTTTTTAAAGAGTAAAAATGTCTTCTTATATCCACCAATGACACTCCACGGTTGAAATTTGAAATGTGAGTGCCCCATAAAGGATTAATAACACAAAATATAATCAACAAAGTCCAAACCAATAAGACCGGCGGGAAGCTACAAGTCATGAAAGTACATAAATGAATTAAAAATTAGCTCCAGTGTGTACCAGCTGCAACATTAAAGTGATTTATGCATTCAAACATAACTTGCAGCAAATTGCCACAGGTTGGAAGTGAACCACCGAGACCGCCTTCGAACGTGCGGTGCACGCTCTACCACGCGAACCGACAGGTCCCCAAGTTTCACTGTAGCATTTCTGAACTTTGTTTCATTCTGAAATTTAAAACCTGTAACATTTTTACATAAAACGTCTGACGGAGCCTCTCACAGGTTTTTGTACCTGAAAAGTCATTCCTGTAAAAAAAATCTCGTGATGCAGAAAACACGGACTGCCAACGGCTAACATGAACTCTCTGGATTTCTGACTGGTAACACCTCTTTATGTTCGCGTCTCAACCTTTTCTGCCCTGAAGTGAACGAAGAATTCTTTCATTAATTACTTCAACAACGTCTGGAAATTTGATTTCTGCAGATTTCACTGATCTCCAGTAAAAGTACAGAGCCGTCTCTAAAAGGGAAAACTAACTACGTCTTATATAAAAGTCTTATTTTGTCATTTTGGTCCAACAGTAGAAGTTAAGAAAACTCTGCAGTGAAGATTTCTTTCTTTTTTCTCATTTCTTGTCAAATACTTGATAGTTTCACCTCTTCAGGCTTCTGCAGATTCTTATTCTTCAAACACGACGGCCGTAACAACGTCAATAAAGCTCAAACAGCTCTTGTAATTCCTGCACTCACATATTTGCTGAAGCAGTCCTGTTGCAACAAGCTTTGCACGAGAGCGCCCTCCATGGCAGGGAGCAGGTTCTGCGAGTGAAAGGAGCTGAGGCTGGCCCAGTTGGGGAAGAGGGTGTCTGCCTTCCCTCTGATGGAGGCCGGGGTGTCGGAGAGCTCCAGTAAGGGGAGGTACGTCTCCTCTACCCCTTTCAGGACGGCGACGTACTGCCTCTCTGAGCTCAGCATCCTGCACCAGAGCAGGTACAGCTTACTGCAGGACGGACAAAAGGGGGTGATAAGGAGAGCGGGAGTGCATTTCCATGAGGGACAAACATGGGAGAAATGGGAGAGAAGATAGCAGTAAGCAGTGGACAGAGATCAAACAGTTAGTAATGATGAAATTATCTGAGACTGCACGCCGGCTGATAAAATCACTCTGAAACAGACTTCAGTTGTGCTTAAATTATCCCAAAGAGGATGACTCACTTCACCCTTTCATCTCAGCCTGGCCTCCTCTTAATGTCATTTATAATGTTGGTCTTGTTTTGGAGCTTTGAGCCAACTCTGACTTCCTCTTGCTTATCTCCTCACACACAAGTTCCCACACAGAAAGAATAAACAATAAAAAAAAAGCCTGAATCAAACGCACCTCTGTGCAGTCGAACCGGCCCTGTCCGTCCCCGTCTCCCTCTCGGTCCTCCCGAGCAGCACGTGTTGCCGCGGTGACCCGGTGTGATCCACCACCTCCTTGCTGCTGACTTCCACCCCTCGAATTAACACCCCTCCTCCTGCTCCTCCGCCACCACCTCCACCACCTCCTCCTCCTCCTCCTCCGCCCCATCCAGGTATGGCCGCAGCCATGCTAGTGGTAATAACCGGATCAGCTAATGTCCGTCTCCCCAGCCAGGACATGGGGGAGTTACGGCTCGGCCCGCCCGCCGGGGACTCGGCGGGTTTTGGGGTGGCCGTGCCTCGGCGGGGAGCCAGGAGGGCCTGGAGGTCAAAGCTTGGGTGGCGCTTCCTGGGGGGCTTGGGATGAAGCGGGGCGTCTACCTGTAAGGTGACAGACAAGGTAATGGCAACCATTGATCACTGAGAATATGTAAAGGGACTTACCTGTCAATCAAAGCAGCAACACCGTTAATTATGCACAACTGTAAGCCTTAATATAATCTGAACAGGTGAGTTCTGTAAAAATTCGCCCTCAGTACAGTTGTCTGAAATTCAAGGACTTCTCAGCATTGCTGCAAAACTGTCATATAAAATCGTAAAATCCTGATGAAGTATGCCCAAATCTCTGACTTTTCTGTAACTGTTATGTGGTAATCATATGGTAATGCAGGTATCAGCGAGGAGAGTGTCCTGCATGCTGATGAAAACTGAAAGCTTGTGATGTCAATCTAATCTACAAGAGACGATCTTCCTATCAAAAGAGCTGCACGTGTCCAAAAAAAGGTATAAATAGTCCTCTGTGAGAGAATTTCTCAAGTTTCCACTGATGAAAGGAGGTCGGCAAACATGTAGGTTTTAGAATTAGACTTAAAGAACGTGAAATGCTGTCACAAGCCTTGTTACGCACAAATAGGATTCATGTATTTAAGAACGAAGCTCAAACTCACACTCTTCTTTGCAGGATTCAGAAGGTTCTGCAGGAACTTCCCTCCTCCAGCTCCGCCAGTTCCTCCACTCCCTCCTCCTCCTCCCTCTTTCTTATTCCCTTTCTCCTCTCCTATCTTCAGTGTGGAGCAGGTCTGCGGCCTGAACAGCGATGCCAGTGATCCCCAAGACTGCAGCCCCCCTTCGCTTCCTCCGGCTCCCAGTCCCCAGTCTCCCTCTCCCTCAGGACCCATCAGGTCCCACAGGCTGCTGGCGGAAGGCGTCTTTGGTTTCCCCTGGCCCTGATTCTGACCCCTGTCGGACTGGAGGAACCGGGGTTTAACCTGCGCTACGGTCCGCTGGTAGCGCTCTACAGTCTGGGTCCAGAGGTCCAGGAGAGCCCCGCCACCGAGCTCTATGGCTAAGGAACGGGCATCCTGGAAACGGGATGGTGGGATCGGAGGGAGGGAGGCGAGAGGGCAGGTGGAAGAAGAGGAAGAAGGGGAGGAGGAGGTGGAGGAGACTGCATCGCACCACTGGGTGGCCTGCACAGGAGACGGGAAAGAAAAGATGACTCTCGTTTGCCCTGAAGATTTAAAACCATTACTGTGTTCATTATTTCCTGTGTGCGTAACAGATAGCTTCCTGCGCTGCGTTACCTCGGTCAGTGTGGACAGCAGCCTCTGCGTGTTATCCAGGGTGGTCCAGCAGTCGGACAGACAGTGGGACATGTCTCTCAGCTTCTCCCTGACTGGTGGAAGTCGGATCTGGACGTCGCTCAGGCCTGCCCAGTCCAGCTCGCACCAGCCCTCCAAATCGCTGAGCACTGACAGAGTCTCACTGTGCAGCTCCTAAAGGAATCAGGAAGACCCATCGTGAAGTCAATGCCTGGAAAATCCCTGAAGTGTTTACTGTCAAGACTTGACAGGACAGAACGGAATACTGCTGACTGTCCCTTCTGGAAATATACTTCTACTTTAGCCTGTGTCCACAAGAATGAGACAAATATACCACTGAACAGAGACCTTTACAGAATGTTACGGTACGAGGTGTCACGGTACGATGTGTTACGGTACGATGTGTTACAGTACGATGTGTTACGGTACGATATGTTACGGTACGATGTGTTACGGTGCAATTTGTTACGGTACGATGTGTTACGGTACGATGTGTTACAGTACGATGTGTTACGATGTGTTACGGTACGATGTGTTACAGTACGATGTGTTACGGTACGATGTGTTACGGTACGATGTGTTACGGTACGATGTGTTACAGTACGATGTGTTACGGTACGATGTGTTATGGTACGATGTGTTACGGTGCAATTTGTTACGGTACGATGTGTCACGGTATGATGTGTTACGGTACATTATGTTATGATGTGTTGTGTTACATTATATTACGATGTGCTGTGTTGCGCTGCATTACACTGTGTTGCGTTACTTTACGCTACGTTACGAAGACCTAAACAACATTTTTAAGTAACAAAAACAAAAATATTCTTATTTTCAGGTGATCACACATGCATGAAATCATAGTTATGAATATTATTTTCCATGCCTGGACTACCACCACTGAATGGTGCCAAAGTAAGAAATCTATAAATCTAACGGACGCTGACTTTACTCACATTGGCTGTTTCTCTGAACGTCTTGAATTTCTGCTGCTTCAGTGAGAGTCGGCTGAGGGACAGAGGAGGGTCCTTGTAGTTGTCCAGCTGCGACTGGACTTGCTCAATCTCCTTATCACACTGAGGGGGGTGAGACAGACGGGGGGGGGGAGAGAGAGAGAGGGGTGAGAGGAGGACATGAGACATTTTCTGTACAAGTGGACAGAGAGAGAGAGAGAGAGGCTAGGGAAGTGAAACTCGGCAGAGGAGAGGAGAAATGTACGTTAAGCGGAAAGTGAGGGTGAGCGGTGGTCACGTCATCTTTTTTTTGTGTGTGTCGCACCGGACGCTGCAGTGTGTGTCTCGTTGTGCTTGTGTGTGTGTGAGCAAGATAAGAGTAGAGAATTTTAGAATCACTAGGCAATAAGTAAACACCAGCAAGTCAGGGAGTTTCCATCCAAACCCTGCAGGGAACATGAGGAGGAGTGAGGACGGGTGGAGTTCAGTGCTGGACTGAAAAGTTAAAACTCTTAAATCTCAACCAGAAAATTGAAAGTACAGAGCTCATATCTGGCTTTTATTATGTTTGAGGTGATAAACTAGGCAGTCAGTGACTGAATCCTCCAGCTATGATCCTACAACAGTGGGTTTATGTGGTAGTGGTGTATAAGTCACGATTCATCCGGATCCTTCACCCGGATCCTCTATCTAACTCAGGATTAACGAGTCTGTAATCTCCATTAACCCGGATTCTTACCATCTTACACCCGCCCAACACCGGGCCACATATACAGATTAAGACTGTAAATTTTGCCATCCATTACTCTCCTTTAAACCTGTACAGTCTCATTACAACATGCCGCCTAAGAAGCTGCCAGGAATCCCGCTACTATGGTTGTTCGTAGTATCATAGTTGCAACCGCCAGCAATAGCTTTGGGGGTCAGGAATGACAGCACATCGGCGTCACTTCCTGCAGACCACAGACCCGGATTCAGATTGAGATCCACCAGACCCATCCTGCACGAGTAAGAGCTGGAAACGCCGGGAACTCAAGAGACTGGCAGACCCAGATGACCCAGATTGACTGATTTAACTGAGTCAACGAGGCAGATTCGGACTCGGATGGATTTCAGGGAGTTGTGTCGTCAAAAAGACTTCCCCCCAGTCAAATGTAAGAAGTTAAATACAGCAGTTGTGTTGTGTGTTGTGTTTCACAACACACACACTGTGTGTGTGTTTCACAACACACACACAGGTAGAATTTATCTGTTTATGGACATACTGACTCAAATGACTTGTAAAATCCGGATCTGTTTAGTGAGTCATTCAGAAATATTCGAATCCCTAAAAGGATCATAGTTTGACATCTCTATTATTCAGTGGGTTTGTTAATGAGATTCACCTTTTCCAGTTTGTCCACCAGCCCCGCCAGTCGCCCCAGGGCCTCCAGGTCTCGTCCTCTCTGGTTGGACACCCGGACGAGCCGATGGAGGGCGTCGTCCACGCTGTCGTAAAGTTTGGAGGTGGCGGCGAGAGCAGCCCTGAGGGGGGACAAAAAGTCCAGAATGAGTCAGGAGAAAGTTTTCTAGGTCTAACAGCTGGAAGATGTTATGTAGTTATGAAAGACCAACTGTCAGGCAGACACAAAAGGAATCAAATCAGCAATCAGTCCTTGTGTTTGGCCTCATTCTTGTACAGACTGAGCCAGAATCTCATTACTGGATAAGAAGAGCAGCTACAAACACAACAGTCTTTAGATCATCTTTAAGCTGCAGCAGTCGGGCACCAGCAAACAAGCTGCATCGCCCTTGTCCTCCGTTTGATGTTCGGTTCACATTCCTTTCCTCTTTCAGCTCTTTTTTTTTTTCATATTTTGGCTGAAAACAACCAACTTTGTTTTCAGGATGAGGAAGTATTTTTAACCTATAACTCATCACGACGACAACAACAACAAAAATCCCTCAATCAAACACGTGGATTACTTTTTCTTTGGCCCACGGGACTGAGCTGCTTGCGTAAGGTGGTTCGTGCACATCTCAGTGTTCGCCCAATTATAATTGTTGTGCGTGTCTTTAAATTTAAAATACTTCAATAGACCTGCGTCTCAAGTATATTCCTGCAGTCTCATTAGCATCATAACAAGAAGCAGCCTGTTATATTCCGAGTGTATGCAGATGCACACGTTGCTAATGCGAATAATGAGTGTGCTGAATATTAATAGAGCGTTTCTTCTTGTTTTCCCCGATATCGATCAATTCCTCATGTGGAGACGCGTTCACTGACTGTGGTACTTTCCTGTGTTAATGCAACATGTAGGGTTTTATAGGAAAGTTAGTAGCGATAATCATCTACGTTCCATCCTTCACCTACGGTCAAGAACAAGATTGCGGATACGAGCGTATCCGAAATGAGCTTCCTCCACCGGGTGACCGGACTCAGGGGTGAGGAGCTCGGACATCCGGATGAGATGCCGCTGGACCTTTGTGTCTAAAGGAGCCAGCTGAGGTGGATCAACATCTGATTTCTGGGCGCCTCCCTTTGGAGGAAACCCTGGGGCAGACCCAGAACCCACTGGTGAGATTATATATAGCCGATCTAGCCTGTGAACGCCTCACGATCCCCCAGGAGGAGCTGGAATGTGTTTCTGAGGAGAAGGACGTCTGGAGCGCCTTTTTAAACCTGCTGCCACCACAATCTGACCCTGGATAAGCGGAAGAAGATGGACTGTTGGATGGAACAATCCTGTGTGTGAATTTGAGTAATGGAAACCTGTTTTCTATTTAAACACACAAAAACAACAGGCTTTCACTCCCACTGAATGTTGCATTATTCATTCTTCTTGTTTTGCACCGAGGACCAGGTGAAACTCAGTCTGCTCTGCTTCCGGTACCTGCAGTCCGGTGACTTCTGCGCCAGTCCGGATGCACTGTTGGTCAGTCCTGCAAGCCAGGCCCCACCTCGTTGCTGTAGTTCAGTTAACCGCTGGTCGGCCAGGACGCTCACCATGAGCTGCCTGTGCTTGTCGATGCTCAGAGGAACCGCCTGAAGAGGAACGCTCAGAGTTTTTATGGGTTTTTGGAGGAATTTATGACATCAACCGAATCGCCAACCACAGGGAAATTTGTACTTCCGTACCTTGATGTTGTCCGGCATCGGCTCGGCGTCCATCGACTGCAGTGCTTCTCCTAGGAGTGAGAGGGCGCTCTCACAGCGCTCTGTCAGACTCTCCAGGCTCTGAAAAAAGGTATGAGGAGCAGAATCTGTGATTTTCAGTGACCAACTCAAAGCCGGAAAAAGTAGTAAAGCAGGCTAAAGGTTAGTGTACGAAACGGCATGAAAAGCCTCCATGAGAGAGGTGAAAGGACACGAAACTGTTTGGACGAAGCAACATGAACCATCTGGAGAAAAAGCCATTAAGATTCTTCCCTCGTTTCAACCTCCACGTCCAATTTATCATGAATCTTTGAAGTCACTGACCATCGCCAAACTCTTTCCTCTTATCTATTTAAACTCGATGTGCCCACACAAACTCTGCCAACAAGCAACGAGCTCCTCCAAATCTCGGACACTTAAACTGGTGATCCTGCACACGGACAGCTCACGTTGATTTATGTGTGTGTATATAAGATTCAGACTGCTGGGCTGCTATAATTCATATGTAATCAAATCAAAGTGAATAATTACGCCAAAGAATAGATATCAGTAAATCTTAAATGCCTGAAGCGGTAATTTCCTGCCCAATTTCCTCCGCCGCACCGCTCATCAGTAAATCTACCCGTCTGAGCTTATTGGATCTATCGTGAGAGACGTAGATAAAGAAGATCTATAGTTTTTATTTGAGCAGACAGAATAAAACAGCTGATTCTCACCAGTCTGAACACCAGCCAGTCTGAGTGACAGTGGGTGAAGTCTCCGTCCATCTCCTCGGGCAGCTGTTGCTTGTCTACGTACTGCTGAAGGACGCCTGTCCCTCGCACCGTGTGGACCTGGACGGATCAGGAGATGAAAATCAAAGGAAGGAAATGAAACAACAATAAAACAATAAAGAAATACTAATAATATTTCACACAGGTGAAGACTCCTTCCTTCTTGATTCTGAGACATATTTTTTTAAAATGTCTCCCATCACGCTTGAATCTTCCCCATTTGTTAATTTATCAGCAGGAATAAAAACAATTACAAGCAAACAACAAATGGAGCAGAGGAATGCATGTCGCAGCTCCAGCAGCTGTCTTTTTCTCACAGCTGTTAACATCTTTTAGGAAAGATTTCCCTTTAACATGCGACGTTTGAACGCTGCCAGGTCGGAAATACAAACCACATGACGAGAAAAGAGTGTTTTTTCTCACGCGTTTGAAAGAAATCAGCGCAAAGACGAGCCAATGAGACGGATTACAGGGGGAGTTATTCGCAAACTCTAGATGTGCTGACACGTATGGAAATAAGGTTCATTTAGATTCAAGCTCGGTGCGAGCGAACGTGGAGCTGACGACGTTCAAGAGAAACAAAGCGTGGTTTATGAAATGTTTATTTCATATATGAGCAGTTATTCATGTTGTTATGATAATGGACAATGGAGGTTCAGGAACTTTCACTTGGCTACACACACACACACACACACACACTCCATCATGGTGTTTTGGCATGTTTTTCTAACTTCCATGTGGGTGTTCTACCTGTTTTTTTAACATTTAGAAATAAAAGAAACTAACTGGACTAGAAGGAAATGAGCAATGCTGTGCATGCTGTGTGTGTGTGTGTGTGTGTGTGTGTGCGTGTGTGTGTGCTGGAGCATAAACTGTAAACATGTGATTTGTATGAGGTCACCTCTGCTCCTTCTAGATTATGAGAAAGGGACTCCTGCTGCTCTTCCACCAAAACTAGAACAGATCCAAGACCGCCAGGAACCAACACCTGGAAAACAAAAACACACACACACACGTGTGCTTCAGCTACTTCACATCTGCAGGCAAATTACAGCACACATTTAACACATTTGGTTAAACACAACGTTTTTTCTTTCCCCCGCCGTCTCACCTGGAATAATTTAAGCGCAGAGAGGCAGAGCGGGGAGGGTGGAGAGCGTCTGCTGTCCATTAACACCGTGAGACCTTTTTCTTTGGCTGCAGGCCTGATGAGGACGGACAGAGAGAGACGAAACAGGAGCAGTCGTTAGAAAAAGAAGCGTTTTATTGTAAAAAATGAGACACCGGCACTTTAAAAAATAAATTTAAACCAATTAAAGCACTTTTTAGAGGGGAGTTCGGGCCTTATCTATATTTTATAGACATTAAAACTTCGTGTAAATGCTGCTGTAACATTTGTTCAGACTTGCTTTGAGCAAAAAGTGGCACGTTGGCACGCTCAGAGGCATTTGTTAAACTGACTTTTGAAGACATTTTTCTTGACATTCTGCCACAGGCTGCGTTTTCGTAGCCCCACCTATCGTTATATTTGCCGATGCCAGTGAAAAACAGGTCAAGAAAATATAATTAAGAAGCATTTTTTGTCTGAACTGGTTGGCAAATGAGCCCAAATATAACAGGCTAATCATAGATTTTATGATGTATAAGTATAGACATAGTTTGTTTGGAGAATGTGAAAGCAGAGCGTGAGGAGAGAGACGACATTTCATGGTATGAAAAGGGACAATGTGCGCTGGAAGCTCCCTGCTGATAGCTGGAAACATACTGTAAAGGGATGTTTGAAATTAACCGCTGAAATCTGAAAAATCTCTGGATTTATTTTTAAGACAGTCTTGCAGTCTTACCGAGTGATTCTGTGGTAGCAGGCCAGGACCCGGGCCATCTCCTCCTCACAGAAACTCTCCTCTGATGCATCCGTCTCCGTGATAATCAGAGCACGCCCCAGCCTGTCCACCGTACCTGTAAGCATCAGGTTACTGTAAGTGTTGAGTGATGGAGCCAAGAGACACGCCGAGACGATAATCAGTCCATAACAATGGCTTATTATATATGTTTATATAGACTGTAGGCTTGTCAGTGTCATCCACTTCTGTTTGGGATATTCAAAGTTTTGGACCTACATTTCCCATGATGCTTTGGGAGACACAACCAGTACACAATTACACTGCATATACAGGAAAAATTACTTTTACTCTTACTTTTGTTGTTGTGAATTCTTCCAGTTCAGAAAGAGTTAGGTTCAGAGACTTTTATTTTGAAATGGTTATTTCTGTGTTTGAGCTGCGCTGTGCAGATTGGTGCAGGCTGCTCATGGCGTCCATCTAAAACTGAACAGCCGGGTGTCAGTTAGCTCATTTGGTGGAGCATCCACACCATGTATGAAGGCTCAGGTTCAATGTGGATAACTTCCCCATCTCTCTCCCCACATTCCTGTCATTTCTTCAGCTGTCTCTGTCAAATAAAAGCTTGAAAAAGGCCAAATAATATCTTTAAAATAGAACAGCCGTATATTGGAAACCCACTTCTGAACAAGGGTTTGAACCATTGGCTGAAACGGCCACGATAAGCTCAAGCAGTCACAGCATGTTGCATCCATGCCTGGTAGAATTGAAGGGTTATGCACCACTAAACTGCACCGTTTTTTCATTCTACCAGTAAAAAGTACAAATCAAACTGCTTGCATTGGTCAATTTCTCAACATTCGAAGGGTCCAGCACCCAACAACACCAAAGAAAATGTGACAGTTGTGAGCATTACCTCAGAGATTTTGATACTGACTGAGAGTGTAAGACACACGCAGCCTGAAAGAAACTTGCCTGTCAACTTCAGCTTCCCCGACTGGAGAAGCTCTGTGTCCAGTTCCCTCAGCAGGGGAGGCTCTTTAGTTGCAACACCATTTAGCTGGTCAGGACATGTCTCTCCTGACCCCGCCTCCTCAGTAGAGTGGTTAAATAAGGATGTGCCTGATTGGCCGTTGCAGACGGGCAGCGATTCGGCTCCTGTCTCTGTTGAGAGATACAGCAGTTATAGACAGTATTCCACAAGGCGTTTTACGACATTTAGGGTCTTGGTGCGTAAACATTCGGTCGTCTTCAGACCTGCGTTGCCTTTCCCTGTGTCCTCTGTCGCCTCATCAGTTGAAGGTGGTGCTCCATCGGGTTGGTCCGCCTGTTCTCTTTGCTCTGATTGCTTGTCTTCTGTGACTGACAGCTTTGTCAGAGTAGAGGAGGTGGTGGGACTTGGTTGAGAAGCTTTACCTGGTTGTTTTGATCCCTTCTGGTATGCACGGCCACCAGACCGAGCCCTCCCTTTGGCCCCCTTTCCCTTCCTTTTCCTCCTATAGACAAAGCACAGGAAGGGTCTAATGAGGTACAACAAAAAGTTAATAAGTTAACAGTAAATCACTTTTATTACGTTGTTTGGACACGTCCTTTAGAGTGGGGTTAAACGGTATCTTTTGTACTCTTGGTTTCAGGCCTAAATTCGGACAATCTGCACCTTGTGCACAGGAGTTTGCACCAAAGTGTTACTGATCTGCAATTTCATATGGAAGTGTGAACATGAAAACAAATGAGAGAAAGAGCAAATATGAAGAAACAAACATGCACCTTGGTGCTCTGAATCCTGCGGTTTTAACTTCCTTTCCTCTAGGACACACCCTGTCCTCCGTCTTTCCTTCATCCCTTTCTTCTGCCACCTTTGGGTTCGACAAACTCTTGGTTTTAGTTCCACTGTCGGTGATCTCTCCGCTTTCTAAAACTCCAGTGAATGGTCTCTCCGGTGCGTCTGATGTCGGGGTTGTGGCATCACTGTCTCCACTCAGTGGTTTATCTGTATCCTCAAAAACAGAGTCTGAATGAGATCCGTGATCCGAGTGGCCTTCTATAACATGTCCGACTTTGTGGTTCAAGTCATGGATTTCGTTTGTGACCAAACTGTCACCGCTCTCTGAGTCTTTACATCTGAGGTCGTCTCTGCACGGCTGCGTGAGGCCGTTGCTATCTCTCTCCTTGCCTACGCCAGGCCTCCTCTCTTTGAACGGGCCATCAAAATAAAGCCGGTGGCTTTCCAGGCCCTCTGAGTCTCTGCTTGTTTTATCTCCTTCATCAGAGTCATGGACAGAAGAGGAGTAAGACTGACGCCCTCTGCCGGGTACAGTGCCTCCTGCTGGAGGCCGAGGTGGCAAGATGTCACCTTTTGGGGTTACCGTGTCTCTTTTGGTACCAAGGGAAGCTCGAAAGCTTCCAGACCCTTCCAGTCTCCCGTATCCCCAAGCTCTCCCTTTGCGGAGTTTGATGGCTTTGCCTCTCCTGCACAGAGGCAAAGTCTTGGTCTTACAAATGCCATGCATCTCCAAGTACCTCTGCCTTGTATCAACCCCTCCATCGGGACCCACTCTGGGCTCCAATAGCTCCACATAGTCCCCGTCCAACTGCGGGTGCCTTGTTGTCCGTCCGAGCCCGTCTTCGCTGCGCCTTCGGCGGGGAAGCGCAGGCGCAGAGTCCAAGCCGTCTGGTGGTAAACTCTCATCTTCCTCTTCATCCCAAGACCAGGAGTCCAGTTCCCCAGAGGATGAGCCACCCCAGCCCCCGAGGCTGCTGCCCCCCTCACTTGGTAGACGGCCCTCGTGGTTGGACATCAGGCCCAGCTCCTCGGAGGGGTCGTGGATGAATTTGGGGTAGACAACCTCCTTCCACGGAAGACGAACCACACCGTCACATGTGCTGACCAGGCAGGTGTCGAGTCCTCCTCCAACTGTGCAAAGAAGAGAGATGACTAAGTTTATGTCAAGTCCATATCTTTGGGTGTACATTAAGGCACAAAAGCGGACAACAACGTAACTTTTGCTTTCTTAATTTAGCACTGTTGTTAGGTTATTCTCACCACCCACCAGCTGCTGACACCCATATATCTCTCCTTACTCTTGCTGCACTTCCACATGCCATTCCTTGGTCATAAACCTGCCTCTTCTAGCCACACATCTGTTTTACGTCCCCTGTTTTCTCTGAAATCTTCTTTGCAGCCAAAGCTACTCTTGGCTCATGTTAAAAATAACAAAATGTTAACGTACATACATGCATTCTTTCCTCACCTTCTCTCTTGTGTCCCCGTTCTTTGTTGACGCTGTGCAGCCACTCAGTGGTGAACACGAGGGGGTGCTGTGACTCGGGCACCAAGATCTCCTGAACTGTGCGCCCCCCGGGGGCCAGACACTTTAGAGCCAGGCGGGGGCAGCGCGTAGAGAAGGGCACCACCTGCAGATAGAAGTCATTACTGCGCAGGAGCCTCCAGTCCAGGGTGGAGAGCTGCACGACCACCTTCTCGCCTAGACACAGAGGCCAGCCGGAGTGAAGGAACAAGCAGCCCAGGTACTGAGACTGAGGACAAGAAGAAGAAAGGGAGAAGCACAAAGCATGAATACAAAATTAAACCTTCATCTGCTTGAATCTCGTCCTTGTTTAATACTCATGCACAGTCCTGCACTCTCATTCACAAACCACATACCGCATGAGCCAATTGGAGCCTGCGTGCATGGTTGTGTTTGGCTTAGTTATTCAGTGAGTCAAATTTCTAGAACCGGCACAACAGCAGTCAACAGTATTCACTGCAGCTCAACTGGCCAAAAGCCAGTGCCACATACAAATGTCAGACATGTGACTCACACGGTGTTTTCTAAAGTGTAAAACCGCTTAGCTGGCATGACGCAGGGGGGAGAAGCTGCGGATAGCTGCAGAGAGGCAGTGTGAGTCAGACAGAAACAGGCAGATGACCGACTCTTCGCAACAGCCTGCCACTGGTGAAAACAGCCCTGCTGTTCCACATCAAGTAGATCTATAAGACATAGAAAATATAGAAAAGCAGAGAAGGCCCCTGCACAAAAAAAAAAACACCTTTATCAATCCTGTGTCAGATTTCCATCCTCGTTCTTGCAGTCTGAGGTTTAAAACTCATCCACACACACCTCTGCTGTTCCCAGTTACGTCTAACCGGCTGACACAAGGTTGCTCCCTCCCCCTCTCCGTGCCCTCCAGACTCACGAGACATGATCAAATTATATCCTCCAACTTCCCTTTTCTACCTCTCTGTCCCTCATTCAGTTTCTTCCCCCTGAGCCTCTCTCGTTTCTTTTCTTGTCTGTTTTTTTCAGGGGAAGTAAAAGTTTTGTCAGGGTGGATGTTAGCATTAAAAAAAAAAAAAGCTTGTGTGACTTTTCCTCCCTTAAAAAGTTTGTCTGTTTTGAGTCTGTAACTCTCTGTGTCCTCTTGCCCTCTCTCCCTCCCTGCCTCCTCCTACTTCTCCCTCAATGTACCCCAGTGTTTGCTCCCTCTTCCACACCTAACATTTCTCAAAAATTCCTCAATCAGTCTACTACAGTCTGCAACCTCCAGCATCTTCTTTTTTTTCTCCTCCTCCTCCTTCTTCTTCTTTCAGTCGCACGCACATGCAAGCGCTGTGAATGAAAGCCACGTTCATTCTCCTTCCCTCGACTCCCACCTACTACCTACTGCTTCTCCGTTACTCACTCTCTCTTTCTCTCGCAGCAGTAACACGCTCGCATATGGAAGGAATTATTGTCATGACTCACAGTCTAACTCCCGTCCCGGGCAGCTCCAAGCGAGCGACAATGAAAACATAGTTTGCTCACAATGCCTGCGCATGTGTGTGTGTGTGTGTGTGTGTGTGAGCAAGTCTGGGGAAACTGTAAAGGGGAAATATGAGACAGCTCTTAGCCTTCCAGCTTGTGCTAAACAGTGTGTGTTGTTTATCAGAGGTTTGAGTTTGGGTTGTATCTCGCGTGTGATACGAGGGCACAGAGCGGAAGTTTACACACAATGTATCCGATATCATATTATTTCCATGCATTTGTTTTGTGTATGCGGGAGGCTGAAAATTACATCCAGAACTCAGTTTCTATCAACTCAGTGGAACTTCCACGACACCAAGCCGCCTCCTTTGCTTTGCAGGTCACGGCGGCTGGTAAATCTCAAGTTTCACCAGTCACTTTCACTAATTTTACCGTCCATCTAGAGTTTTTAGAGCAGACCGGACCCTCCACAGTGTCAAGTTATAAATGTCTTTAACTTTCCTTTGCGCTGTTGTTCCTGTGTCATCAGCTGCTGTGATACCAGACTGAAGATTTGACACTTGGATTCAAGGCACAAAAATAAGACCTTGAGATTGACATCTAATTGACTTGACTTGACGCTCATGAGCAAAGCATTCAAGTCAAGTTTGCCTTATGAACTCATTCGTACTCGTGACTTGAGACTCTCTTTGACGATGTTTGAGAGTCAAGATGAACTTCTCATTTAGACCTTGTTAGACTTAAAGGACCAGTGTGTAAGATTTAGTAGCATTTTGGGGTGTAGTCACTCTCCTTAACCTTAGAGCCAGAGTTTAGTTTGTTCATTTTGGGCTACTGTAGAAATATGGTAGTTCAACATGGTGGACTTGTCTCGTCTGTGGATAGAGGCTCCTAAATCTGGACCTTGACTCAATTTTAACAAGACTTGAGACGGGACTTGGACTTGCCTGAAGTTTCATGAAAACAAATGCCAACGGTCCAATAACAGTCCAGTATCTGTCACTTGGACTTTGGGAATTGAGACTTCTTTTTCAACTGGAGACTTTCACTGTTGAAACCAGAAACTTGACTCTGACTTATGTCCTTGGACTTGGACCAAACCCTTACGACTTGACTTGGACTTTCCCGAAAAGACCTTCAAACCCCGTAACCCTGTATGAACACTGACTTGACTTGGACTGGTTCTATAGTAGTAGTGTTTAGACGTGCTTCATTTGACTTGGACTTGTCCTAAAAGAGTGAAAAACAAGTAACATCTTATGGAAACTGCTGATCTGACTTGAGCTTGACTTCTGCATAATTATATAAAAACAAGTGAAGCTTCTTGAAGACTTGCGCTTGTCCTTTAGAACTTTAAAGTTTGTCTCTATTGACTTTGGGTTTCGATATGCTTTTGCCCCAAAAGACTTTTATTGTGTAAAGTCTTGAAGACTTGTGACTTTGCTAAATGATCCTCTTTAGGTCTTGAGACTTGGTTTGGACTGGACGCCCTAAAAACTCTGCCAATACACACATCACAATTACAGGAAGAGCGCTTTCACCAAAGGAATTAGAACAATCGGGAGATTCCTCACACTATACTGTCTGCGTTTGACAGCTGATTCTGGTTCTGATTATGCAGCTATGTGTGTGTTCTCTTCTCACGGCGTTTGCAGTGTGGAACTCACGCAGGCATGCTGCTGGAGTTTGTGCAGGAGGTGCTTGGCAGGAACGAAGTAGTCCAGGAGGTAGCGAAGACTGTCGTGTTGATAGGTCGACTCCAGGACTGAAAAGACCTGCAAAAAAAAATAAAAAAATGTGTGAGTGAATACGGAAAACATTTCATCTTCAGAATATCATCTTTTTATGAAAGAAGAGCAGCTTTTGTTTCTGCTAGATCTGTATCCAATGGATTTCGAAAGGGGTTCATTTACTCAAGAGTGGAAGAATTTCCTCAACCCAGACAGCATGTAATCAGAAATTTAAACAAGAAAATCACCACGGCTGCTTCATTTTATCCACATTATTATACCAAGAAAGCTTTTTCCATAGCAACAAAGAAATATGATTGGAAACTACACGGCGACTTGGAACAAAAGACTGATCAAATTCCCATAAACGCTAACAGAGAACGGCCCAAAAGCATTTGCTAAAAGACGTGTTAGTCCACAGAGTTTTAGGGGAGCAAACCTGAAAAAGCAACACTGTGACGTGTGACATATTTATTCAACAAAACATACGTTACACACGAACACTGTACAAACAGATTTTCTGTTCTTCTTCATGACCTTTTGTCTGCAGGATTTCTGAACAGTCTCCCTGAGATCAACAACACACTGAGCTTTAATCGCTCACTCAGTCAAATCAAAGAATCAATAACTAAAGGTGCACACGCTGTAAGCAAGCGCACCCTTTGCCCGGCTCGCTCAGCCAAACTCCGAGTAGTACCTCAAAGTCCAATGAGAGTAGTGACTCGTGTACCAATCAGAAAGGTTCAAGTGAAGCAGGTCAGACCCTCAGCTGTGTTATTTACTTATTCTCTCAAATAAAAGAACTCCTCCTTTAATGTCCCGTCTCAAAATAACGAACAAGACAGACTTTGGAGATACGAGAGCCTACACAAAGGTCCCACAGTGGACTTGTAGAGACTGAGCAGCTGACTGCTCTTTCTTAAAATAAACGTTGTGCGACTTAAAAAAGCAGGAATAGTGCTGCCGCTCTGCTCACGACAAGCTCCCAGCTGAAGGAAGACAGACGAGCGTTTGGCTGTAATTGACCGGCTGGCTAGATTTTTGTTTGTGTTGGCTTCTGGCAGCGGTTTTATATCTGAGGAAAGCCAAGTTATCTGCACATAACATCGCATTATTTATATCCGCCTTGTTTATTGCTGTAAAGATGTGGACTTGAATAAAAGTGTGTGTGTGTGTGTGTGTGTGTGTGTGTGTGTGTGTGTGTGTGTGTACCTGGGAGAGGAGGGGCGGCGCCGTGCTCTCAAAAGGAGGATAAAGCGACGAGAGCGCCCCCTGCACGCAATCCTCCATAGCCTCCGAACCCTGAGAGAGACAAAGATCGGAAGAAAGGGTTAAAACCTAACCGGACACTGAGTGGACAGGACTGTCTGTGTGTTTGTGTTTAACAGCTGGGTTGTATAGCACACACACACACACACACACACACGCACTGACAAATATACACACATATTCTACTTTTCGACTTCCTGTTGTATAGTCTGGGGAGTGTCAAATATTTCCTCTGAGGCCCAGTAAATGTATGAACCCGCAGAACAAAAGAGTCAAACCGCTGCAACATGTTAACTCCCTAATGCACACACACACACACACACACACACACACACACACACACACACACATCATACATGCATGCATGCACACACACACACACATCATAACACAAGGGCCCGGCCTGTTAGGTGGAGGGTGACAGAGCAATGAACGCAACACATGCAATGTTTATTTTTCTACATTGACCGTTGGCATGGCGACCTGCAACTTTTTTCTCTCTCTTTTCCAACATCTCTCTCTCTCTCTCTCTCTCCCTCCCTTCACGTTTCCTCTCCCATCTGCTTCTCCCCCTCTCCTCACCCTCCTCCCTCCTCCCTGCTCTCTCTCTCTCTCTCTCTCTCTTTTTTTTTAACCCAACTTTCTTTGTTTCACCTCCATCCGACTCCCAGAATGTCATCTGACAACGATTACATCGGGATTCTCTTCAACAGTCGGCATATTGTGCTGAGGAACTACAACGACCGATGGGGATGGACAAGAAAGCCATGGGAGAAAACCCAGAGCGAGGAGGGGGAGAACAGAGTGTACGGAAAAAGAAAAGAGCGGCTAGCGAGAGAGGAGGAGGAGGGCCAGGAGGGAATGAGCTGGTTGGTGGTGGTGGTGCGTGGGTTTATGGAAGAAGAGGTTCAACAGTATTTGAAAATTATTTTTTGGGTTTGTTTTTGTGTACAGAGGTGGTTTGAGGTTAGCCGCAGAGAAGGATAGAATGAGTGTTCAAAACAAGAAAGTATTTGGGACAGACTGCAGTTTCTCTCCGACTAACAACTCACGCAACCTCTGCCCCGACGACATCACGTCTTCAAACTGAGGTTGAAAGAAGTGTCAGGACCTATTTGAAATTGTTTTTCTGACACAAATCCAGAGAAGAGAGGCAGAAAAATGGAAATTCAGGCGAAGGAGAGACGCTTGTAGGCTGAAAAGAGGCAGTAAGAGACCAAAAACTACAGAGGAGAAAGAAGAAGTCACATCAGAGACGCGGTACGAGGCTGCTCTGCTGAGGTTGCTCACGGGTCACTTGCAGGAGATGTTAGGTTCTGTTTCCGATCCATTCTCTTGGCTGCGGAGCAAATTTTTGAACTGTGACTTCAGCCCTTATGGCACCAGCAACATCTGTGTGTGGCACCGCCGGGCTCGAATTCATGCAGCTTTGTTTTTCCATAGTAACAGAGACAGATTTTGGATGGGGAGCGATACAGCAAGAAAAAAAAAACAAAAAGCAAATCACAGAACGTACATAAATGTTGCTGAACGCAAGCGGAGCAGTTAAGTCAACTTTTTAGTAAACAAAACCACAAAATCCCCCAAGAGAGTTTTTTAAAAAATGTATTTCATTCTTTTCTCGGAAGCCACACGCAAAACTTTCTCAAGAGGACACGAAGCGGGAAGCGTCAGGATCGTTGTCATTCGTCTTAAAACAAGCGAAAAGTTTGCAGGATGGTTGGCACGTCACGCAAGTTTCCACGTAATCGACCTTTCTAGGACTCTTTATGCAGAAAATTCACGGCGCCGTTCCGCCTTCGAAACAAGTTCGCCACATCGGAACATTCTCTTATTTTTTAACAATTTTAGCAAGAATGTAAAGATTGCACCGGACATCAAATGATCACTAAGAGACATAAATCACGTATACGGGAGGAAGTGTCTCGGTGTGTGGACCGTGGTAAACAACCGTCTGTCAGACAGCATGTTGTAATAGGTGTAGCGGTTGTAAAAGAGCCTTCTGGCTCACCGACAGAACATATTGAGTCTAGTAAAAGCACAGCGGGGGGTTCAGGGGATTGCGAGTCAAGCCAGCAGGAACTTCCTCTTAGACTAAAGCCCTCTTAAAGAATCCCACAAGACTTGAGTTAATTCAACGCAACACCAAATTAAAGCAAAAACTCAAACAACTCGGATACGCCTCCGTTTTCTCAAAGATGCAACTCTTAATTGCGTATCGTCAGACTGTAAGTGCATGAAAAGCTTTTGTACTTTGAACACTGGAAGCAAACTGAATGGAAGTCTGCAATTTGAGCCCAACTGGCTCAACGGAGTCTCTCAGGATCAAATATGTGGTTTGCGCCAGAGAACACAACCCAGCGTACCACCTTCATTACTCAAGTGTTGGGACAAATAGGTCACTCTGGTTTGGAGAACTTCCCTAAAAACCACTTCTCGTTGTCTGTTTCTACAATTTTACCGACTCCTTTGCTCGTGTTAACACTAGCAGCTGGCTAAACCCATTGTAGCACATTTAGTGAGAGGCCAGCTACCCCGCAACAATATTTAGCTTGGATGTGTGAGGTCCTTTCCCTCCAATTTTTATTTCCTCGGCATTGACTGTGTGTTTGCATGCCTGCACACACAACTTTCAACAGGATACACCACTGTTGAAATATAAAGAATGGAATTTCAGTCTGGAAGCACGATCGACTACACTAGGATTGTCGTTTAATACATTAGGGGGAAGAATGATGCTCCTGCTCTCGAACCAAACCACAAAATCCTTGTAGAAATTGTGACATACAACAACAAAACATATGTGGTTTGTTGACGAACACAAATAGATGCTCTGCTGCCACGATCACAGGAGCTTTCTGTTCTTCTTCATGACCTTTTGTCTGCAGGATTTCTGAACAGAGATCAACAACACACTGAGCTTTAATCGCTCACTCAATCAAATCAAAGAATCAATAACTAATGGTGCACACGCTGTAAGCAAGCGCACCCTTTGCCTGGCTCGCTCAGTCAAACTCTGAGTAGAACCTCAATGTCCAATGAGAGTAGGCATTTAGCATTAGCATTTAGTGGCACCTAGCAGTGAAGTTGCAGATTGCGACCAAATGAATACTCTGCCATGTCCTCGGCCTCTCCTTCCAAGCATGTAAGGAAAAACTCTGGAAAGGAAAAAGGCCACATCTAGATCACGCTGTACAAAAACGCCGGTTCAGCATGGCGGACTCCGTGGAAGAGGACCCGCTCTCTCTGAAGATCTAAAGGGCAAAAACACAACGATTCTTATCTTCAGGTGATAATACACAAATGGAAACATACTAATGAATATTATGTTCAGTTTTACCCAATAAATCCACCTAAATCTTACACACTGGACCCACCTAAGGTGAGACTTTTAGCAATGCAGCTAAGCCTTGTGTTTGTGCCTCGGTAAACTGTCGAGTTCATTCATGTTTCACTCCTTGTTCAGCCTATATCCTACAGCACAGTACGAGTGCGTCCAATGCAATCCAATTTTTCGATCTATGTGCACATGAAACACAGCAGCCCTGATGAAATTTGTAAATTAGATTTCAGGCTCCAACACAGAAGGAGACTCCTGGTGCCTCCTCTTTAAGGGACTATAGGTGTAATTTCATTTACCCTTCAATCAGATGCTTAAAGCTAATGCACTCAGGTGTCTTACTTAGTCTAAGTCACTTTGGACAAAGTCTGCGTGTCTGTAATGACTGTGGAAGAGAGGCTTTGTTTTTATATTCTGCAGATTTTCCAGCAAATGCTACTGGCTCGATGTCTAATGTCTCTTGGAGAATTAGCTGTATGCACATTATCACCAAATAAAACCCAACTAGTTAGATAATAAAGAACAGATGAGTCATGAGCTTGATGGGAAACACTAATTTAATGTGTGTTAAGAATAGAACAGAGAAGTGCATGAGTATTCTCAGAGTTAATGGGATTGTTCCTCAGTGATACTCAAACTGGCTCATGACTTTAACATCACACTGTTTAGAGTCCAGTTGTTGGTTTTCACCAAAGACAGACGAACATCTGTTCGTATCGACGAGTATTAATGCAAAAATTGGAGGTTTAAAAAGTAAAAGAGAAGACTGAAAACCAACAGAAAATGAATTGTCTCAAAGCTCACGAGAAGTTGAAGTTTCACAGGATGTCGGCGGATAATAAATATAGATGTGATATTTATATACATATATATACATATATATATATTTATAACGTTAAAACTTGGGGAAGTTAGCCTATCACGTGACCAAAGTTCCGTACTAATATTTCAACTGAGTTGTCTCCATGACAACAGAGCAAACTCCATCCACTATGGAAGACCGTGGCATGCAAACCGTCTGGAAAAAGACTGTAAGTGGACCTTGAGTTGAGTTGAAAAGAATTTTACAAGCATGAATCACCAATCAGGGTCAGCGCGGCTTTCACCTGCTCTACCTCTGCCTCCGACTTTCATCCACTGGCAACAACCGCGAACACGAAATGTCCCAGGTGACATCTTACTCACTCTGTCCACTCTTACAGTCTTTGGTCACTGGAAAGAAGTGTGTGTTCACATGGCACGTTGACTGTCGGTGAGGACAATCAGCGCGCATGAGTGTGCATCCTCCTGTACGGAATAAGAGTATGTCATCCCGCGTCAGACTTCCTGCTTTTCCCTCCTGTACCAGACTGAAACGGAAGAGGCAGCGGTAGTCTCCCAAACAGATGCTTGGCACAACGGGGAAAAAATAGAAATGACAGAAAGAGAAATGTCCGGAAAAAAAGATAGAGAGTGACAACAACCAGCAGGCAAGGACGCAGCTATAGCGGTGAACTCGATCTCCCCTTTGTGCCGCCTCGCTGAAAGTGTGAGCGAGTTGGGAAAAGGGCTGAAAAAGAGACAAAGTGACTTTGAGAAAAAAAACAGACGACCCTACGGAGACCGAGGATTCAGACAGAAAAAGGAAAAGAGAAAAGAAAGAGGAGGAGGCTGACCGGTGGGAGAGATCGATGGGAAACAAGAGCAGCAGCAACCATGATAGAAACCAGATGTAGACCCCTACAAGAACACCAAGGACTGAGAAAGAGAAGGGAGAGAGAGAGAGAGAGAGAGATGGAGCTGAAAGGAGCTCGGTTAAGGTGGAGGTTGATAGAAGATGACATGATTAGGAGAAAAAAATGAGAACGATGCCGACAGGGAAGGAGGGAACAGAAAAAAAAGAAGGCAGACAGACAAAGGGAAAGGAGGATGAAGAGGAAGAAAAGACGAGACGGCTGAGACTGATTTCCGTTCCTAAATCTTCCTGTATTAATCTAACCTGACCTACAGTAGGTCAAAAAGCTAGCCTAAACTTTTGATTATTCTAGACTACTTAAGTGCTACAGTCTGTCCCCGACTGTAGCAAAGACAACTTTCACGGCAGATGAGGTTTCACAGCACACTTGGCCTCCATTCATTGTCTATTACTTGAAGAGCTAGTGTGTAATGTGACAATTGAACATGGCATGTTGTCACATTTATCGGTGTTATTGGTCTTCCCACAGTAGGGTAGGGTGTCTTCCTGAGGTAACGCTTGGCTAGGCCAAACAGAATGCGGTCCCATCACATCAATGTGTAGCAACGCATAGTAACGTACAGAGAGTGTGGAGGAAAACTGTTTGGACTGTTTGGACTGTCATTTCTAACCATTATATTAACATCGTACTTATCCAGTCGACTGCTATGATCTGGGAATATGACAGGGCAGTCAGACATATTATAAAAACAACCATTTGGAGGTAAAACTAAAAGTGAGTTTACCTGATTTGTTGGAAGACCCTTAAAAATAAAGCGGTTCTTCATGGTGAAGCCATAGCGGAACCTTTTTCGGTACGGCAAAGAACCATTTATTGTCAACTTCTACCCAGAATTTGGTTCATTTGAGTTCATTAAACTACATATAACAGTTTGATTTGAAGAATTAGTTTTAATTAAAGTATTAAAAAGTGCCGCAAACGTGACTTCAAGAACTCTTTTTTGGATTCAGTTCCCCAAAGAACATTCAATGGCAAAAGGTAGTTCTTGAGGATAAAAAGGTTCTCCAGAGAACCATTTTTTAGAGTGTAATATCTCGTTCCACACAAAAACTGTTGAACCAGATACTTCTTCTTCTTCTTCAGTCAACCAGTTTGGCCGCCAACAGCAGAGTGTTTGACGCTTCTTGCCTTGTCGGTTTGTTGCCCGCTAACGCTGACGTCACCTTTTAAAATCAAATTATTGCGAATGTGCTAGCGAGGAACTGTTTATTTACATACCCAGCAAACATTAGCATTCATTTAGAGCCGCGTTTCCTTCCACCTGGTGAATGCACTGTTTGCTTTCCTTTTTAGCTCTAAATCCATCTAACTCACCAACCAAGAGGGAAATATCTGGACCTTATTAAGCAGCTAAATAGTTCACTTTTTCCACCAGCTAGTTGCCAACTGTGTTTGCCACTGGGCCGGTAGCATTCGGTTCAGTTTATCAGAACGTTTCCACTGAAAACACCTTTTCTTCTACTGCCGGAAAAAGAGCTAACGAGTGCAGCGAGGATAAAACAGAACAAGCTGTGCATGGGTCTCAAAACCGAAACAAAAAGCTGAAAGACGCTATAATGTTCCATAGAACTGAGAGAACTTCATGGAATATTTGATCCATTAGTGATAAAATATTGATTATACCAGCTCAAGGTTTAATGATTGCACGATTATGTTTATAACCAAAAAACAAATGAAAGTAACCGCCTGGACGCCGGATAAAGACGCCAACGAAACCCCCCAAAAGCTGCTAATCACCGTGCTGAAAAGTAGCCATCCTCGGCCTGCGTGCGCTGCACATGTCAGAGGGGGTCTTGACAATCGCAGGAAACTCCGTTGAAGAACAATTCCTGTGATTGACAACAACGCCGACCCTGTCTGGATTGTTCTAGCGCCGTTATCTCCACCCGCCTGGTACTCCGAGCAGGTTAAAACAAACACAACGAGTGGTAACTTTTTTTTGTTTTGTTCCCTGTCCAGACATGAGGACTGGTACATCCCACATTAATGTTTCAAAATCAGAGCTCAGCAGCAGACGGAGGGAATGGAAACAGGCCTATACCCTCTGCCACAGATTCTTAGCAAAGGAGCACTGTTGTGTGTGTGTGTGTGTGTGTGACTCTGTATGCATAACTGTTTGCTGATGCATTTTAACACATATGTGCATGTGTCAGCGCCCACGTTTGTCCCCGAGCGACTGTGCATGTATGCACGCATTCATTCCTCATGTGTTAAGTGTTTTGGACACATGTTGTTTGCTGCCGAGTGTTGCATCAACTCTTCAGAGCGCAGTGCAGCTTCCATGCACTTTGCCGTGACTGTGTGTTCTCATCTGTTAGTAAGTAAGTTTTCCCACCCGAAACTTTCCCAGCTGGTTACTGAGGAAGATAAAACTGTACTGCACATGTTCTTCCTTCCTTAAAGTCCATGCCATCCCTTGTTCCCCCTTTCTCTCGAGTTCTCTCTCTCTCGTTTCTTTTCTCCCAGGTCCAATGTGGAAAATGCGGCATCACCGAAACCACCGTCGCTGCCGTCCAAGTCTCCTAAAATAAAAAGTAACCCTACCCTCCTCTTTTATTCCGCTCTTTCCCCACTCCAGCTCTCCTCTTTCTCCCTTCCTCTCCCTTGCCAAAAGTGCTCCACCCTGCCCAAAAAACACAGAAGCGTGAATGTCATCTAAATCTTTCTTTGTTCATCTCGCTCCTTTTCCTGACTTAATTTATCTCTCATATGTGTGTGTGCCTGACTCATCTCTGTCTCCCCGCCGCCGTATGTCAGTGATCAGACCGTGAGTGGGTGGGGATGGCAAACAAGATCCCTGGAGATGCAACAGAGGAGCTCTGCCTTTTTTTTTGGTTGTTGTTGCAAAGATTCTCTCTCTGTGCAAGGCAACCACAGGAAAGTCACCGACGTCACATCTTAAATCATGTCATCATAATTTGCTGCCACTGGGATTTGACGACTTCGCAAGCTGTGAACTGAAGAGCTGTAACTGCTGACTAAACTTTTTGGTCCCCAAATCAAACGCATGCCTTGATGAGGAGTTAATGACTGGATCTGAAAGCATAAGTGTTAAGAATATGCCAAACAGAACTTCAGTGTCAGTTTTTGGGTCAGAAACAGAAAAATCCTGACATCAGCCTTAAAAATAGAAGAAGTTGAAAGATCTTGTGACACGTGTTTCTTCCTTGTTAGCAAAACTTTGATTGTGTTTCAGCTTTTTTGAGACAAACTTGACTTCAGTGCTTCAGAAAAAGGGGGGACTTACCATGACTTCAGTCAGGAATTCCTACATAGTCCACAGCTCCTTTCCTGCATTTGCTTCCTCTCTGCATTCTCCGCAAAAAAAAACCTTTCTCCTCTTCAGTTCTTATCGAACATCAGCCGTCATCAGCTTCTCTCATCTGATTTCTTTTTTCTTCAAATCTTTCTTTATCAGCGCAAACAGTCCCCACTCCTCTTTTCCTCCACTTCTCACTCTCTGCTGTATTTCCCAGCCTGGGAATGTCCAAGCTGGATTTTTTTTTTTTTTCTTTCTCCCCTCCCCTCTCTCCGTCTGCCGGGCTGTCCCACGCACTCCCACCTCCCTCCTCTCCTCCTCCCCTCCTCCCCTCTCCTCCTCGCACCTAACAAGAGCACTACAGTCTCTCCCTCTGCTCTCAAACTTTCCATCCCTCCCCACTCTCCCCCCACCCCAGAGTAACTTAAATGAACAGACAATGAAAAGTCGTTACCCCACCCAGGCGTACTTCAAATAAAATAAAAAAAAACCCTGTGATGTTTTATTGTTGGTGAAATGAGAGACAATTAAGTCAATTCGTAATTGAGCTTAAACTGATGAAGAAAAGTGTTGGTGCAATTATGAAAAATACCCAAATGATAACTGTTTTTCACGTGTGCACGCTCCAAGATGTCTCCTAACGACACGGGGAGCAGAAAATTGCATTTCCAAATGTTTCATTTTCAGCAGAAACACACACACATATTTGACTGCAGTGAAGTGTGTAAGCTGTCTCAATGATGGCAGTCACTGAAACCGCCCTTCTGCCACAAATCTGACATTAAAGAAGAGTTAAGGACAGAAGGTGTCACTCCCTGTACAGATTGTGTTTTGTGACTTTGAGCTATACAAATAAAGTTTGATCTGATTTAAAGGACATCTCCAGCAATTCAGTGTTGCACTTCTGTAACGTTAGGAGACGTCCGAGAAACACGTTTTTAAAAGAATGGTCAAAATTGATGCAGCAGAAGTCGAAATATCCGGATTTTTAATCCTGCAGCACCAAAGATGCTGAATCCTACATTTCCCATAATGCAACTCAATACCATCTTTCATAAGACTTCCCCTAGCCAGTAAATGTCAATGTGTTTCACACTGTATGCCGGTTTAAGAGGTGTAGGTTCATCGAGAATGGTCTTTAAATATATAGTTTGTAACATTAAAATGTCTAAAAATAATTTGACACAACCCGTCGGTTGTGTCGTTTCCCCTTCACGCCCCTCAAGCTGCTACGTGACTTCCAGGGAATCAGACTGAGGAAGGAAGCTGACTAAACAACACGTTACCTTGTCAATGAACACGATTTCTGCCTGAGTCACGTCAGATAGATTTTCATCGCCGATGGTGGTGGTTCAACGATTAAGACAACAAGTCCCATGATGCCACGGTACTTCATGAGGTCATCAAACTACATGAGAGACCTCTAGTGGTCGAAATTAGATCAACAACACACCCTTAACAAGTTATGGGACCCTTTAAAAAAGTGAGTTGGGGAACTTCATCAACTTTACAGAGCTGTGATGTTCTCAGTCAAATCCCTGTGAACTGTCTCACTGCCACGCACCTGCAGAGCAGACATGTTCATAACATCATGACATATCAACATAACGTCACACTTCAGGCTCAAGCTGACTCTTCTTTTACTGCTTTATTGCCCCATGTTGGTGCCACACCGGCTGCTATATTTACCCTCTATGGTTTGTATGTAGACCACTGTAATGAGTGAAGGAATGGAGTCCACTACAATAGTTCAACAGCGCCCCCTGCTGCTTATCGTGTCATATTGCAAGAATGAATAAGTAGAGGAGGAAAAAGAGCTGGCTGTGCCACTGGTGTGAACAGAGGTGCTATTTTCTGACCTCTTCACTGGATTATTAGATCATTTTGTAAATTATATGAATAATAAATGAATAATGATGTACGAGATGGAAAGAGCAGAGCAGCAACAGAGGTGACAGCACATGGAGAGCGATGAAAAGAAGTGCGGCTGAGTGGAAAAAACCAAGCGTCAGACGGTGAATTCAAAGTGAAAGAATTTGAGTCCCAGATTAGTCTCTGTTGAAGCTCGATCAAGGCAGTTTTCCAGAAGGTTAGATATTGCATAAGCTCTCTGATCTATAGCTCCAACGTTGGAGCAAATCAGTTTTTCCATCTGCGAGCCAAAAGCGTAACAAGGGCCATCGTATTTTTGCCTGGAGACAGAGATCCGGTGTGTCAGATACTGCTATCATGGCAAGAGCTGCCATTATGAAATATTTAGAGTACGTCAGAAAACATACAGAGTGCAAAAAGTCTGTCAATTTGTGCCAGAGCAACATACAGTATGTGATACAGTGGCTGATGTTATTCCACAGCGGTCACAGTTTGGGTGAATACTTGATGTGAATTTGGCCAACCTCGCTTTAGACCAGGGGAAAGACGACATTTTAAAAAAGAACAATAAAAGTTACATGCAGATGTTTTATTTTCATCTTCACAATTATCTTTTTTTTTTTTTTTTTTAATGGCAACGTCACCAAATCTTATCCAATCAGGCGTGAACAAATCTAAAAACCAATTCTGCTTTTTTCCACATCTGAAGTCAGATAATAAAGATATTTTCTGTCCCATCTACACCAGTTATGTTCTTAGAGGTTAAATGCATTCAAATGTGAAAAAAAGTCAAATCTTCCAGCCATACAGTATCTTCAATCTTGAATTATATTACTTTAAGTTTGAAACAAATTGAGGATGAGTGTATCTAATATAGATTGCAATGTTCCTAATTCCTCTTCCTGTTCTCTGTTTTAAATTGTCAGAGGTTCCACATTGAGTTGAGTAAACAGTAAATTTGGCCAATTATCTCCTGACATTGTCATCGGACTCCGTAGAGGTTTCTGTGAATGTTATTTACCAATCTGTTGTGTCGATGGAGTAAGACAGGCCTATCCTCTGACCTTGGTTACTATATTAATGATCCTAAATACAAACATAAAGCTGCTCTGTACGTCAAGCAGAAGAAGTCAGTAATCTATGACCTCAGGAGATGCGCAGGAGATAAAGTTCCCTCACAGACCGGAAATAGAAGTTTTCACAATGAGTCTAGTTTCTGTGTGAAAGTGGTGACTCAGTGTGCACACACCTGGCCAGCAGGACGAGCAAAACCAGGTAAATCCCTGCAGCTGGGTGTGTTTGTCACTCCTGCGTCTGCAGGTTAGTTTACATTAAACATTCCTTAATGATCACCATGATTCACAGTCATTGAATTCATCCTTGAAACTTGTGCCAAGTCACAGGATTGTGCCGCACCTAATATATAAAAAAACAGAACACTTCCAGCACTTGCTTGGCGCTGGAGTGAAACCGCGCTCGTTAAAATGTCCCTGCCAATTTTTGGCAGGTGAAAATGCCCATTTTGTGTTGTAATGGTCCTTTAAAAGAATTCCAAGCTGTCCTGTGAGCTCAGATCTTTATATTATGAAGCTCCAGAATGAGATCAAGTCATATTTAGGCAGAAATCACCTTTTATTAACTGCTGAATTCGACAATTCCATCATTTACTTACGCTGCCAACAAACGGACGGCCTGCATAGTTTAGCAGATTTAGAAGAGGCATCTGCATAATGTGGCAATTCATGAACTGCATCAAGGTCAGTCAGACAGTTAGAGAACAAATTTGCAGCATTATCACACGTTCAGTTATTTTAATGCAAATGTAACCACACTTGTTGCAGCACATACATAGAGAAGTTCACACGTTTGTTCAGTCACTGCTTGTATAATAACATAAAATAATCCTTTATTGACGCCCCAGAGAAGAAATTTGAGTGTTTACAGATGAATAACTGATATTATATTGATAGTATGATGTGTATTATGAATTTATGATGTTTAGTGATATCAGTGGTTCATGATAGTCTTATAAGACTCAGGTCATAGAAATGTCCGGTTATATGAGTTGACACTGAAGAGCATGAAAGGGCATAGAAGGCATAGATTTATGATTTGTGCACCATCCCAAAGTATCACAAAAGAGTGCAGGAAGTTTAATATTCAAAGAAAGAAAGCAAAATTGCTGATTCTAATTTAAAAACACAGGATCCAGTAGTGTTAACCCTGACTAAGGACTGAGGGTGCTGTAGAAATACACTCTTGGTGGTCCGTGATAGACACCTGAGGGGCAGAAACAGCTGGTGAAGGTATTGTGGTGAAGTACAGTGTGTGCACAAACAAAAGATTTGAGGTGTGACACCTACGTGTTTGGCACATGAAGTTGAGGGGCTCCTCACAACGCTCATCATCCCATTGGTGCTGGTGGCTGGCTGCATTGGTCATGCCTCCACAGGGGTGGCCGTCGCTATCAGGGGGAGTACCTTCAGGCCATTGGTTGAAAGTCATGTAATGGCCAGCATCCAGAACCATTTGTCTTCCAATAGGTATCTGCAAACAAACATCAAACATCAATTCATTGAGTTATTGGAGTTCTCATGAAAGAAGAAAGTGTTATTAACCTGTACTCAACACTCTGAGCTGAGATGAATTCATCAAACAGGACTGAACTTCTATCATCAAAACTGTTCATCCTAATGTTCCTGATGTTGCAGCAGGAGGGTGAGAACTGTTTGTGCTGCAGCCGCGGCATGTCTGTCTTGGAGTGGCAGCGATGCAAATAAGGAAATATAAGAACATCGACATTTGACTTCTTGAAGGCCTTTATCTTCTGACAAATATACATTTGCAAAATTCAAATCCTTACTGCTGGTGGGCAGGCACATTTCAGCCAAAGAGCTGGACTGGTCGTGACAAGTCTTACAGGACTAAAACCTTTCTGCGATAGCAATCTGCAGTTCGTGGTGCAGTCGTTCAAGGAAGGGGGAAGTGTGAAGAGGAACAGAATAGACTCAACAAACTGGTCAAGAGCTCTTTCCTGTACTGCGTAGAGGAGGTGGGGGGAGAAGAACTTAAACAGCTCCTTCAAATTGGTGATTGCTGCTCCCACCATGTAAGAAGCGGGATTGTTACCACAGGTCCTTCATTCCAACCGCTGTCAGACTCTTTAACGTTGATTTATATGAAGTTTTGATGAGTTGTGCTTAAGTGAGACCGCAATCAGAGCATCAACCAGATCTCTAAAATGTCTTTATCAGCGTGAGTACTGGGCGCAACTCCCAGCCAGAGATAGTCTGTGAGGGGGAAAGAACTGTTGCTCAGCAGCCGCCCACCTCCATCTGCTCTCCAGGCTGTGGATGCTCAGCAGGTCCTGTGGTTTCATTTCACAGTATAGCAGAGCATCGCTTCCAGCAAAGCTTCTTTCCCACCAGCTACATTCCCTCTTAAGCTACTCTCAAAGTGATAGGCTCACAGACGGAGGAGGTGGAGGAGGAGATGGAGGAGGAGAGGAAGGGGCAAAGGAGCAGGATAACTAACACTGAGAGAAAGAATGTTGTTAGGCTCTCAAGTAGCCTCATCTTGGAAGGTTTAATTACAAATGGAGAAAAGTGAACATTAAAAGCATTTCACAAGTTATTGTCAGCTGGGTTGTAGCAACAAATACTAAATATATAAATACTGGTGATGTAGTTGATTGATTGCCATCGTCTATTGACAAAATGCTGAAGAAGCGTATTCATGCGGTAGTGCCATAAGCATCGCCCAATTTCACACATTGTCAGAATCCTGTAATATCCAGATACGATCACGATGAAGCGATCGATCATTTCGGCACAGTGGAGGGTTATCATACGCCGTTGAATGATAGATAGTGCTACACCTGATGGAGGGAGAGAAACATCAATGAGAAATGTGTCAACATTTTCGCCTTCATTTTATGTCCGGCCCAAACATCAAACATGTATCCTAGGACGTATTTCTTCAAAGTAAAACTGCTTTAAATGTGTTGTTAGACTGCTGAACTGTAGCTACATCAGACGAAGAACATATTTTGTTACTGATAAATATTCCAGCTGTAGACATCATGGCTCACCAGGGCGCTGAATAAACTCAATTTAGAAGTTCTAATCCTGGATTCAGCCCCATAAAGGCCAAAGCAAGACAACAGTCTCTGCCTGTTGACGATGGTGACAGCGTGAACCTTTGTGATAAGATGACAGGACTACTCTCCACCACGGACTGTACTGATACAATGCTTGGGAACAGATCCATCCGAAGTATCCATCTCACACCCGCCGACAGCATGAGAAGGGTGCCCACTGATAAGTCAGATGGTTACGACTGTCCTGTTGGTTTCTTAAAGGCCACGCTGGTAGAGGTTTCACTTAAAGTGAGAAAACAATGACATGAATTAAAAATCACACTGTTGTGTTTCAACAAATCAAAGCCAGTCAGTTACAGGTCGTACCTTTGGTGGGGACGCAAGGACTTCCACTTCACACAGTGAGTGGCCTCGCTTTCCAGGGATAAATATAATGCAAAGCCACCCAGCATGCTCTGCATCACAGTAGTATGTAGGTTTTCCCCGCACTGATGTGGGAGATAGCACAATCTGATAATAGAGGGAGCGTAAGAATGAGCTTCTTTAAAAGATAATAACATGTTCTGACACTTGGAAAGGACACATTAAGAAAATTGCTAAGAAGATGCTATGCTCTACAAAAAGTATAAGATAATTCTGCACCATGACAGTAATATGAAACTGAGTGTTGACAGTTGATTGTACAGTTGCTGAAGCTAATCTAGACTGCAAAATGTGAACGCGCGCCATCACCCTTCGACTGCTAAGCAGAATCACTCATCTCATAGCTCTGAAACAGCCACAACAAACAGCCACCCTCAGCTGGCCCATGCATTTCAGCTTCTTGTATCTCATTCTTTCATTTCACCGCCTGCTCAGCTTCCTCTTCCCAAATGGTCCGATACAACTTCCCCAGTGCCACACCAACTCCACCAGGCCAATCTCAAACTCTCACTTGGAAACAAGACCCTGAGATTTGGGAGACTAACTCACTCCCAACCCGATGGGAGCATTCCAGCATCTCCCAGCAGAGAGCCACAGCCTCAGACTTGGAGGTGCGACTCTCATCCTGGCCACTTCACACTTGGCTGAAAATCGCCCCAATGTATGCTGAAGGTCACAGCGTCTGATGAAGCCAACAGAACCTGGCTCACATCCTTATCAATGGGCAGCTATCATCTACACAGCTACATGTGATGGAAGATATGATACTTGGAATCATGAACAATAAATAATAAACATATAAAGGTTCTAACACTGACATTGAAGGCTGCATGTTCTGGAATTCTTGTCAGTACCTGGGGTTATCCATTCCATTGTTCTCCCCGAGGTCCCCACTGATCTCCGTCCGTCCAGTCTCTCAGCACAGCAGTTCTCTGTTGGTGATCTTGATATACGTGATCATATATGTTTCTAGCAGGTCCACCTTCACCAGGGGTTGGTTCAGCTCGGCGGTGGCTGCAGAACCCATTGCCGTAGAATGAGTCTCTGCTTCCATCGATGGCTTTGGAGGCAGGGCAAAAAGAGAGCACTGATGACTGGGTGGCCACTCCTTTCAGTGCCATGTTGATAAAGGTATGCTTCAAGTGAAAACAAAAAGACGGTTAGGAATTATAGTTATCTTTGACTGATCATATCAATATTACAAGGATTGTGCAGTAATTGCTGACCTTAAATTGCCCAGGTGTGAATGTGAATGGCTGTTTGCCTCAACTTGTGTGAGCTCTGCATCACCTACGACCCCTATATGGATAATAGGCTAACCCAAAGACTTTAAACTATAGGCTTACTGACATCATATGACATGTATCATTACCATGGTTTACTTGGAACACCTCAACTTCGCAGAGACTTAGAACTTTATCGTTTCCTGGGAGAAACACAGTGACGTAACGGCCCTCTGTAGGGTTGGGCGCGGAAAGTAGACTGTGCGCCCGCTCGGGATGCTAGAAATGGTTGCACACCTGGGCGTGACAAAGGGAGTGGAGACAAAAAGACAATGAACAAAAGATTTTTCTCATCTCAGTGGGAAATGTATCAGTGCTGTGTATCAACCTGTTTACCTGATCTTTGGGGTCACTGAAATCTGCCGTGTTTGGCAATCCAGATTCTGCACCATTCAGCCTGCTGTCTGCCGCAGCCCTCTGTTAGTTATTGTTACAGCCTGAATTTTGTACACTCCGCAAAGTCTACTCTCCACCAGGATCAGACTGTATTTTGGTCAAGGTACAGGACAGCTTAGCATATGCCGAGTCTCTGTTCCCATCAACTGCTCTTTGGGCAGTAAGTACGCTGTCACCCTCTGAAGACTGGACAGCCCCTTTTCCCAGTGCCACGTTACTGAGAACGTAACCTTACGGGCAAAAAAGAGAAGATAATCATAGACAGGAAAACCACAGGAAGTACTGAAGAACCAAAAACAGCTTACTCCAAGCAAAACGGTAGATGTCAGCATGAGGAAAATGCCTAAAATGATTAGAAATGTTAGGAAAAGTCTTTCGCTTAAAGACCGTAATAGAATGACAACAATCCATATGTGTATATTTTCAGATCACACATAAACTGTGAGATTAAAAAGAGGTCTCCTAATTTAATAGGAATAGCATGCTCATCAGCATAACTCCTGGCATGAATTATAAGAAAGGAAACATGACAATTGCGGGAAAAAAGTCAGCCTGTTTGCTCTTAAAAGCTTCTTATATTACACTTGCAGTAATACATTTTTTTGACAAATGCTAAAGCAGATTACTTGCATTGTCAGATGACAAGATTGGAAAACGCATTCTGCAGTTCTATGAGTTTTTGTGCATGGATGCCACTGGCTTCCATGCACACAAAGTCCAGCACCAGATTTAACCTTTCTTTGAGGAATGATTACCTGGACGTACTAATGAAAACCTTCACAGACTCACCTTGTGGAGACCAAAATACAGCTGGAAACACAGACAGAGCCTCAAAGCTATCTTTGTAAACTTTTTGGATTTAATTCTCTGCTCTTAAAAGATAGGAAATAAAAAGTTAACAGTTCAAGTTATTGTAGACTCACCGCTCAGGATCCAAATGATCGATTCCTTTCATGGCTTTGGGGACGATCACAGAAATGGTGTTATGGGAATATTAATCAACACACACCAAACTGGTGCAGTAGTATGTCGACTAACAACAACAGGTACTGACTGTCCTTTGTAGTTTTCTCTAAGTACTTCAATCACATACTGTACTGGGTAATCTGTCTGGGACACGAGAACATGGAAATGTGCAGTCAAAGACGCTTGCATGAAGGACAACACGCCCAGGTGAACATCTGCTATTTCAAACAAATCCTCTGCAAAGCCTCTGCATTTTCATAAACTTTGATCATTGATAATTACTATGTAATATATGGGAAATTATGGGAAATGCACTTTTGATGTTAATTCAGTTATACTGCAAACAAAACCATATTGTTTATCATATTTCTTCTTCCTCTCATTATAATATTTTCTTATGAATTTCAACCACATGAAAAAAGGAACATTGAATTATTAGTTAAAAAAACATGTTACAAAATTCTCCTAATTTAGTACCTCCATCATTTTAAGGTGCCATAAATATACCCAATGACCACGAGAGCAAGGAAGGCCCATCAGTGAGAAGTAAATATCAACCATCACACAGAAATAAAAACACATACAGGAAAACATACTGAAGAATGTATTGTCTAGGGTTGCACATCACACTTTGTACACTCACCATTTATAAGAGCAGATAACAAACAAACAAAATTTTATTGGTGCCACAGAGGAGAAAACTGTTACAGCAGCAATGTAAAGACAGAAACAAGTACAGACTGGGTAGAGAAGCTAAAAACATTATCATTCTAAGTATGTAATGATGATATTATAAATCATCGATGGTCTTTAGTGTAATATTAGAATTCTGGAAACCACAGCCGCCATTTTTTGGGGGGTGTTTTTACCGTCAAATGTCAGTTTCTTTACAGTGCAGTGCTGTTAACCCTGACTAAGGATCATGGGTGCTGTAGAAATACACTCTGCTGGTCCGTGATAGACACCTGAGGGCAGAAACAGCTGGTGAAGGTATTGTGGTGAGAAGCACAGCGTGTGCACAAACAAAAGATTGGAGGTGTAACACCTACGTGTTTGGCACATGAAGTTGAGGGGCTCCTCACAACGCTCATCATCCCATTGGTGCTGGTGGCTGGCTCCATTGGTCATGCCTCCACAGGGGTGACCGTCGCTATCAGGGGAGTACCTTCAGGCCATTGGTTGAAAAACATGTAATGGCCAGTCATCCAGAACCATTTGTCTTCCAATAGGTATCTGCCAAACAGACATGTGAACAGATCTAATGAAATGCTGCTGTGTTCTGTAGCAGGATGTCTGGGTGTGTTTTTGCATTTTAAATATTTATGAGGTTTGATGAGTCAATAAATGTCAAAAACATATCAGAAAAAAGTCCTGAAGAAGTTCTGGAAGGTGACAGCTCCAAATCTTATATCTTTATTTCCTGTCAATCGGCAATCAGTGAATTTGACTTTGTTTGAGCTCTAATGTTACAGTAGTAGCTGAATGCTAAGCATCCGCGGCATGTCTGTCTTGGAGTGGCATCAATGCAAATGAGGAAATATAAGAACACAAGACATTTGACTTTTTTTGAAGGCCTTGGTTTTTGAGCAAATATACATTTGCAAAATTTAAATTACCAAGGGTAGGCTCCTGCACCACCTTCACCATGAGTCCACATCTTTAAACCTTAAATAACCTCTGTCCCTTCCTGTCACTATCAACGAAAGGCTAAAGAAGATTATTTCAGTGTCCGGAACATTTGGGCAAAGAGCTTTTTGGACTTTCTGTTCAACACAGGGACACACTATGAGCATCAACTAAACGTCAATATAGAGTACCTGCGCAACCCCAGCCAGAGATAGTCTGTGAGGGGGAAAGAACTGCTGCTCAGCAGCCGCTGCACCTCCATCTGCTCTTCCAGGTTGTGGATGCTCAGCAGGTCCCAGTGGTTTCAGCTACAGATAGCAGAGCATCGCCCAGCAAAGCTTCTTTCCACCAGCCACATTCCTGTTACTCAGTGATAGGCTCACAGGACGGAGGAGGTGGGAGGAGGAGATGGAGGAGGAGGAGGAAGGCAAAGGAGCAGGGATAACTAACACTGAGAGAAAGAATGTTGTTAGGTTTCCAAGCATGCGGCCTATCTACATAAAACTGTTTTTAGTCTCTGCCTCTGAAAGTTAAAGTCTGTGTTAAGTAAGAATAAACCGAGTTTGTCAGACCAAGAAGAAAAGTGTTTGAACGACATAAACATCGACAAGTTTATGAAATTAGGTGTCAAAATCACAAAATCCTGAGAATGAAAACTGGCGAAAAACTGTTTTGACGTCTAACGACAGACTTTAAATGACCAACAGAGGTTTGGTTCCAAAATGAAAAGTCAGCTGTGTCTGACTTTAGGAGTAACAACAATAACATATGTATACGGTCTAAGAAGTAGGTCCAGGCTAAGAATAGAACTACCTCAGGCATACAAGATACGACATCTACTGACAAAATGCCCAAGAACCAAGAAGTACCATGCGGGAAGCATAGACGCTCCACTTCACACAGTGACAAAATCTGTTCTGTCCAGGAATGATCACACTGATGAAGCGACTCCATCATTTGCTATAGTGGAAGGTCACCATCCACGCAGACCATGTGATAGTGCCACACTCTGATTTGAGGAGAGAAACATCAGTTTAATTTAATAAAAATATTCTGATCTTCATTTCATTTACCAGTGTTGCTTTACTAACGTGTTTCTCTCAAAATCCATCTCAAACTAGTAATCATTACTGATGACTATTCCAGTTGTAGATACCTGGGGTTTGAATAAATACTGTAGAAGTTCAATCCTGATCTAGCCCCAACAACTTGCTAGAACAACAGTCGCTCTGTTGATGATGGTGATAGCGTGGAACCTTGTGCTGAGCTGAGTAAGTCTACTTCCACCACGGACTGTACTGTGATGTCGTATGGGAACAGCATCCATCTAGCATCTACCTCTACAATCTGCTGATTGGCATGAGAAGCCCGCCTCAATACCATATGTCGCATGACTGTGCCGTTGGTTTCTTAAAGGCCACGCTTGGTGCAGAGGTTTCACTAAAGTGAGAAAACAATGACATGAATTAAAATCACACTGTTGTGTTTCAATAAATCAAAGCCAGTCAGTTACAGGTCTGCACTCGTTGGGACTCCATAGACCTCCACCGCACAGGGTGAGGGTCTTGCTTCTCCAGGGATAAATATATCACAGTTGACCCAGCATGCTCATCACAGTAGTACGTGTAGGTTTTCCCTGCACTGATGTGGGAGATGGTAGCACACCTGATGGGTAGAGGAGCGGGAAGAATGAGCCTTCTTTAAAAGACAATAACATGTTCTGGACACTGGAAAAAGACTAGATTGCAGATTTAAATGCTCTGTGAGCTTCCTTGTTAAGACTTAAGTCCTGTGAAAATCTTTAGTCCAGCTGCAGTGGTTTTAGTGTGACACTAGTGGCGAGGTTGCAGATTGCAACTGCATCGAATACTCTTTCTGTACCTCACCTTCCCATTTAAGCATGTCAGGAAAACTTGGCCACCAAATTCCCACTAAAAGAAAAAGATCAGTGTTTGAGGTTCTAACACTGACATTGAAGGCTGCATGTTCTGGAATTCTTTAATAAGTACCTGGGGTTATCCATCCCATTGTTCTCCCTCTTGAGTTCCCACTGATCTCCGCTCTCCGTCCAGTCTCTCAGCACAGCAGTCTCTCTGTTGGTGATCTTGATATATGTGACTATATATGTTTCTAGTAGGTCCACTCTCTTCCACCAGGGGTTGGTCTCTGTCTCGGCGTGTGTGGCTGCAGAACCCATTGCCGTAGAATGAGTTCCGCTTCCATCGATGGCTTTGGAGGCAGTGGTGCAAAGAGAGCACTGATGACTGGGTGGCTACCTTTCAGTGCCACGTTGGGTAAAGGGTACGCTCAAGTGAAACAAAAGACGGTTAGAATTATAGAGTTATCTTATCGCTTATTTGTCATTTTATTACAACAATGCATGAAGTGCATGGAAATGGACACCAAATCAGTCATTGTGGAGACTACCACTGTGAAACAATCAGAAAGTAACGCTCACCAGATTCACCAGCTCACTCTCCCTCTCACTTCACTCTCTGGTTCACTTGCCTACCACAGAGTGACTTCGGGAGTGGTTGTATTTCTCCAAAGGTTGACTCCATTTCAACCTTTCTAATCGTGCTTTGAGGATACTACTTGTTATTGATTGTTTTTGACAAAATTGTAAGAATGCGTGAACCCAACAGCAATTCAGTCTGATTATCAGTTTACTGAAACTGTCGAGAGGTTCCTTTGTTCAAACTCACATCTAACAGTTTGGGTCCCAGTGTGAAGACTTCTTAAACTATAGGCTACATCATTCAACATCATATGACATGTATCATTACCATGGTTTACTTGGAACACCTCAACTTCGCAGAGACTTAGAACTTTATTGTTTCCTGGGAGAAACACAGTGACGTAACGGCCCTCTGTAGGGTTACATGGAAAGTAGACTGCGCGCCCGCTCGTGAGGCTGGAAATGGTTGCACACCTGGGCGTGACAAAGGGAGTGGAGACAAAAAGACAATGAACAAAAGATTTGAGATATCTTAGTGGGAAATGTATCATGCGTGTGTGTATCAACCTGTTTCACCTGATCTTTTTGGTGTCACTGAAATCTGCCGTGTTTGCAATCCAGATTTCGGCACCATTCAGCCTGTATGTCGTAGAATATCTGCTAGTTATTGTTACAGCCTCAATTTTGTACACACTCTGCAAGTCTACTCTCCACCAGGGATCAGACTGTATTTTGGTCAAGGTACAGGACAGCTTATCATATGCCGAGTCTCTGTTCCCATCAACTGCTCTACGGGCAGTAAGTACGCTGTCACCCTCTGAAGACTGGACAGCCCATTTTCCCCGTGCCACGTTACTGAGAACGTAACCTTATGGGCAAAAAAGAGAAGATAATCATTAGACAAGAAAACCACAGGAAGTACTGAAGAACCAAAAAAACAGTTTACCTGCCAGTGCTCCAGATGTCAGCATGAGGAAAATGCCTAAATGATTAGAAATGTTAGGAACCATTCAGATTATTTGGTAATGTCACAAGAAGGTAAGAAGACAAGAATTAACACTCATTCTGTAGTTCTATGGAGCTTTTTAGCCTCTTTTAGCTAATTATTTTGGTTTTCAGGGCTGACAGTTTTCTTAAAGTAGTATTTTATAGTACAGTCTGTTAATTACACACCATGATATTTGATGACACGTTTAGAATTCGTTACACCGTATATATATTATGGTAAAATTCTGGCAACCACAGCTGCCAGAGTTTTACTGTAAATACAAATTTAATTTTAAAAGATAAAAAAATAGAAAGAATATATTACAAAATATTACATTTAAAATAACTAAATACTTGTGGAAATATATCTTTAGATGGATTTTAAATATATATATATATATATATGTATCTTTTGATATAGTTAGTATTTAGTTATTTTAAATATTTTCTTTTTTTTCTAAAAATAATAGAAAAAATAAGAAAATATTATTTTTAAAATTACTAAATACAAAGAAAGTGAACAGTTCAAGATATTGTGACTCACCATTCAGGATCCAAATGTATTGATTCCCTTTCATGGCTTTGGAGATCATTTCAGAGCGAAGCTCACCAAGTGACTAGTAGGTACTGACGGTCTTTGTAATTTTCCCTGTGTTGACGAGTGTCAACAATCACGTACTGTAGATGGTAATTTGTTCTGGTAGATGCAACATGGAATATGAAAATGTGCAGTCAAAGATGTTTGCATGAAGGACTACACGCCCAGATGAACATCTGCTTATTGCAAACAAATCCTGCCTCTGCATTTTCATGAACTTTGATGACTGATAATTACTATGTAAGATAAGTCAAAGAATTCTTATACGACATTTTTGACACTAATTCAGTTACATTGTCTTCAAAACTGTTTTTATTCTCTCTTCTTCTCATTATAATATTTACTGACCTCATTTACTCAACATGTTTCCTTAAGCTGTGTAGTCATGGAGGAGTCCCGAAAATCAATGTCAGAAGAACTGTCAGGTTGATATTTATCTGTCATAGAGACTTGTATGTAATATGGAGATGTCACATGGATCATAGAAACTAACATAATTCTGTTAATCTGGCTGAAATTTGACGTGTAGCTTTATTTTTTAAAACATTTTTATTCTTCCAACTAAAATAACAACAGTGAATCTTTTAAAGGTTTCATTAGAGGATGTTATTAGAAAATGGAACAGAGTCTATTTTAGTATAAAATCAGCTGCTATTTTATACCAACTGGTTACATTTGACTACAGAGACTGAGGCCTATTGCTTATTATTTTAGTTTTTATGGAGGCATATAATTTCTTTCACCAAATAAATTGTTGAGGTTGGACGATTAATTAATGCCATTAAAGTTTGGGTAAAATATTTATTTCAAAAATATAAAATAAAAACTCAACTGTTACATAATGTATTGACATTTCCATGTGCAACTTTTCATTTGCATTTACGCTTGCTCATTCATGCACAAATGAAAATATTAGCAAATGAAGGCTTCGCTGTTGAACGATCAACAACATATTAGATAACGTACATTCAAACCCAGGAAAATAATAAAAATAAAAAAATAATAAAAACGTAACAAAACACACACATCTGCCATTCGATGGCATCATTATGAGTGACAGCAGAAGAAAATGGCATGAACATAAATTTGTAGAGACACACACAAAGCAAAATAATTATAGTCCTTCATGAAGGCATATGTAGATATACTTCGGGATAACAAAAAGTTCTTCGGCAAACATTATGTTGGCTTCACCTGGAGTAGAGAATCAAGGTTTTCTATTGTGTATCAATCATGTACTGGTTGAACTGGACCTCATGGTTAATTACTTTTAATTAAACTGTATTATTTGTACCCCGTTCGAAGATTAAATCAGACCCGACGGAAGAGAGTTGATGCATTTGCCTGCAATCAAGTAACTTGTAGGAAAGAAATTTAGCAGCCCTTTTGGTTTGCAAAGCAAATGAACTGACCGCTCCTACTTTCACCTGCGGTGAGTTGATACAACTTTAAGTTAGATCCTGACAATCCTAACTGTATTGTGGTGGGTTCCTATGAGCTATTGAACAGTTTATATTCAGCATATGTATGTGAAGATGGAAGTTCTGGTTTTCTTGGCTTGATTCATGGGGGATCATTTTCCTCATAGCATGGTCAGACTGAGCATACCTGCAGAGATCAGCAGAGCTATAGGAGAGGACGAGAGAACAGAAAAACATGCATTAGCCATTGTACTCACTGTAAACAGTCAGTTACAGTCTAATTATGATCACTCTTTGCTCTCTTGATAAAAACACCCCTATCTCTTAAGCTTACCTTGTGTCAGTGATTGCTGGAATGTAATGCCGTGGTTGGTGGTGGTGTTGGGGGAAGAGGTGGTGTTGGGGGAAAGCTCATTGGTGACTGTGGTGTTAGGATCTGCCAGGTTTACAATGGGGCTCCTCAACTGTGTTTGCGGGGATCCCAGAGAACCAGAAGCTGCAAGCAGAAGACAAAATGTGAAAATATTAACACATTATGTATTATCTGTGATCTGGTTCCAGTCTAACTCTTCCATTGGTGGTACTGGTCCAACCAGCTTTGTCAGTTGGATGCACCAGCGCATGACTGGGTTGACCCCTGTGTTTTGTCTGTCTGAGTCACAATGCTTATCGGAATGCACAAATTTGATTGGCAGAGAGGAATCACATGGTTGATTTCCAGTGCATGCAAATGGTCTGTGAGCTTTCTGGGCCGCTACCCGTCAAAATATAAATGATCAGGAGAGTGCATTGTTGCTACTTGCACACTCTCAACAAATGGTTGCATATTTTTGGCGGGAGTCCTGAGTCTAGAATATCTAGTGTGTCTATGATGTTAACTTACTGCTGTTGAAAGGTCCAGTGGAAATTCCGAGTGCGAAACTTGTTGTTCTTACTCTTGAAACTGGCACGGTGGCAGCAAATGTACACTCAATTTTTCTCCCTGTGACCCTCCCCTTCACAGAGTTCACGTTGAGCTGGAGAGCAAAGAGGGACAAAAGGCAGAGAGGACGACAAATTTTGAGCAACTTGTATGACAGAAATTCAAATACGATGCAGATGGTGATGAATTGTATCAGTGGCTGCCTGGATATTGTTTGAGCAGCAGGTTCAAAATGACTATTTGTGGCATTTCACATGTAAATGAAAGTATAGAGATCAGGTTCATACGTACACAAATCTGTTCCTTATAGTGCATTGCTAGATGACAGGCCCTTCATAAGTGTGAAATGCAGCTGCTATGAAGTCTTGTACTCATACTCACTGAGGTCTCCATCAAATAAATTCTGTATATCCCCCGACCACTAGCTAGACGCAAGCAGAACTCACCTCTTTCAGAACCAGCTGGCCATCGTTGAGAAGAGCGCCAAAGAACTGCACAACACTGTTGTTGTTTGCACAGACGTAGGTCGTGTCGTTACCTCCCTGTTGTGCAAAATGAGAAAGGGTAAATAAAGCCTGTTAAGATGACTTTAAACTGTATGATTTGCCTCTGGTCTGTGAGTGCGTGGCAGAACTTGACATACCAGTGTGCTATCAGTTGACAGGGTTGCAGCCAGGTATCCATCTGACTCTCCTGCGAGCGCAAACTCAAAGTTTTGACCGCTCCGACGCTTAGCGGCGAGAAAGAAACATGATCCAGCAGCGGAGGGGTCGCATGAAGAAGGCTCAGCCGCACAGAGCTGTTGAGTCCCGCATCCTGTTCTGCCAATGGCAGTCTGCAAGGGAGATGAGAAACGTTCAACACCATGAATAAAAGTGACTTTACTTCATTTTATTCTTTTCTATTGTATTCTACTATGTAGTTGTTTGGCAACACTAACCTGAAGACTTTCCACTGTGGTGTTGGGTACCAATGGGGGAGCTGTTGTGGTGGTTGGTGCCATTGTTGCAGTTGTTGTCACGTTTGGTGCCATTGTTGCAGTTGTTGTCACGTTTGGTGCCATTGTTGCATTTGTTGTCACGTTTGGTGCCATTGTTGCAGTTGTCACGTTTGGTGCCATTGTTGCATTTGTTGTCACGTTTGGTGCCATTGTTGCAGTTGTTGTCACGTTTGGTGCCATTGTTGCATTTGTTGTCACGTTTGGTGCCATTGTTGCATTTGTTGCCTGAGCGTATGTGCCCACAGATGCCCAGGACAGCATCACAAACAGGACTGCAAAGACCAATCTGTTGTCCATAGCTAGAACAGGCAGGGTAATATGATTTGGTTAGATAATAGAATTGGACACTTGATCTACAGTTTGTGATGTTGATGTTAGTGACTGTTCAATCACTGTTTAATCTGGGACAGGTTAGCCCAAGAGCAAGCTGTAGCAACAGTCCGTATGTCGTCATGTAAAATGGACGAAATTAGAGAATTTTTTTTTTCATTGAGGTTTTCTTAGTCAAACAAAAATTCGTGCTAATGTTATTCTAACAGGATATTTACACTGGGTAGCAGACGAGCTGCTTTCGAGATAGAAGGGAGTGACAGACATTCCGGGAATTTAAACCCATGATGTTTTTAAAGATGTTTTAGCATTTCTTACTTAAAATTAATGTTGGTAAAATCTTGAAAATCTCATTTAAGTTTTCCTGGAAACCTGAAAGTTTTTCGAAAACGTCCAAAAGTTATGAATGAGAAAAGTAACCACAATAATGTCCGTCCTAACTGAGCTGAATATTTTGATGTTTCTACAATGAAAAATGAGTTTAGCAAATAACGTTTCATGTGTGGAAGAACAAGCTTCCCAGCATTCACACCCAGGATAGCGCCTGTAATTATATTTACTTTGAGGAGTGACATAGGACGCCATTTGAAATCCAATAGTAAAAAACTATGAACCATTAACATACCATTATTAAGAAGATATATTTTAATAAAACTGTTATTGTAATATTTAAACTAAAAATGTTAAATACATAAACAAAGGAAGCCATTTGTTTAACATGTAATTTAACTTTCTGGGATTAATTCAATGTCTTTGTTGGCTTTTAGAAATTCCAATATTTCTTTAAGAACAAACATTTACAAAACATTAACTAATAAAACACAGAATACATATGAATGACTTGCAAATATTGCTTTAGCCTACCTGTAAATCTTCTTTTCTTCACTTCCAGTGATGGGAGAAATTGTATTTAGGAGGAAAAAGCAGTGCAGTTCCTTCTGTGTAGTTGTATCCTCAGGTGTGGCTTGCAGGTGGACCGCTGGCTAATCTGATGAGCTCAACAGGATCTCAGGTGAAGATGTGACACCAGTTTACTCTGTCACTATTTAAACTAAAGGGGTTGGGAGGAATGAGGACATCACAGCCGAAATTTTTTTTTCTACGGGGTGTGGCGGGGAATAGACACTTCCTGGCAAGTGTGACGGATGGAAAGCATGCATGATTTTTGCCATGTCATTGCATGGTTGACCTTCTTTGTGCTCCGGTTTAGTATTTAATTGCATGACTTCCTTGTCCTAATCAATATGATGATGGGAAGAAAACAGTTGCCATTTTCCCTTTAAGCGTCCTCCTGGTCGGTTAGTGTCATAAAAATCAATGTTTCAGTTATTAAAATGACTGTTTAGGGTTTTAGTCTTTAGAAATGTTTCATGAATTTCCAGAAGTTTGAGTGGATAGACAGGGCTGATGTGGGAATCTTGTCTTTAGGCAGTGAGATGAAACACTGTCAAGTCCAAATCCTCTTTCTAGGTCAAGTCTAAAACAATTTTGAAGTGAAGTTAAGTCATTCAGTAGTGCCTTCTATGTATTATATACTCAGAGTTCCCCCCTTTACAAGACTTTACACTTTTTATTTTCTTTCTTTTCTTTTTTTTTCTACATCCATTTTAATGAACTTGTCCAGTGTTTTTGCCGTAAGAGGTCAACAACATCCAGAAAACAGACAATATAATTATTTGCATGTTTAAAGTTGAACAGGTTGGTAAACGAAACCAGTCATGAGACGTGTGACTCAATCCCAAGAACTGGTTTTTCAATGGCAGTGCAAGTTTTTTTTTTTTTTAATCTGCTTCAAGGAAGCAAATTTGATTTCTTCACAGATTCAACATGATTGTTTATATTTGGCACAAGAGTTTGTGGCTGTCTTCGTCTTAAAGAAGACAAAGTATGACAGACCATGGTCACATTTTTGATTGGCCGGTCATCACTTTGTGCTGCAAACTTCAATATATGACATATTTCAGCTACATTTCCAGACAGTGTAACACACTCACAGTAAACAACCTGTTTTTAAAGTAATTATGTAGGTGGTAAAGCTTAGCTTGTTAATGTATGTATGTTGTAGCTTGGTATGGTAGCTATGATAGTTACTGCTCTTCTTAATTATTGGCACAGTAAGAGTAGCAAGCATTTGTTAGTGACCCAGCGTTTGAAGAAGAAAAGCAGTCATGAAGTTTGGTTTTTAGCCAACAACCAAGCTGAGCAAAGCAGGAGGACTGCGGTGGAACAGGTAAGGCAAGCCCAAGAAAAGAGCGGTTACAAAATATTGTATCACGCTCTTTTAAAATACCAGTAGATGATGAAAAAATGTAGCATGCATCAAGGCAACCCGGGTGCTAGTCCACACGTTGATCTTTTTATTCATTATAAGTTTTCCCATGCGTGGGAACTTACTGGTTTCACACCAGTCTCTATGACAACATTCTGGAGGAGCATGACGAACGTGGATCAGGGAGTATCTGTCCTGTTACAAAGCAAACACATCTGACAGAAGGACTCTGTGTCCTTTAACCATGCTCGTGGTAAAGTTCCTCTGAAGCTGCCCCTTCAGCTACGGTCGAAAGTGAAAGACTGCGTCTGCGACTGTGGATGGAAAGACGCATCGACTGACAGCAGAGAAAGGAGAAATGTTGATTTTAATCGAGGAATGCCAACGTGATTTTGAATACCTCTACAGCCACGTGTAACCGTACATATAGTACCAACAATATCCAGTATCAGGAGATATCAAAATTATAGAAAAAGTTTTAAACAAAGTTACAGAAAACCACAAAAATCTGATTCTCCGAAAGATTCACACTCCAAACTTCAGATCCGCTTGATGGTGATACAGTCTGGTAATTACCGATAACTGACAATGAATTAATGCCACAAAGATGATCAGTTTGGGTAAAATATTTATTTAAAAAATATATCATAACTCAACTGTTACATAATGCAATGTGCAAAATCAGTATCATCAATATTTGGTGTCATGTTTTACATTCTTTATGAGCGATTGTTCATTTGCGTGTGCATTTTCTCATAAACGCACACATGAAAACATGAAAGCAAGCGAAGGCTTCACTGTAAAAACGTCACACCAAAGAATAGATTAATATAATAATAATATAATAAAAATAACAAAGTAACAAAACACACACACCATCTGCTATTTGCTGCCATCATTATGAGTGACGGGAGAAGAGAAAAACATGGACGCTTAGCTTATCTGGTGTGTGTCACAACAAAGTTAACATATTAATGTAAATTTGTAGCGACACACACACAAAGCAAAAATAATGACGGTTCTTCATTAGTTCCTCAACGTTTTGACAAAAGGTTTTGACACATATGCACTGCTGAATTTCTCCAGCACCAAGTCATGAGGTTTCGTAATATGGGCTCAAAAAGGTAACCAGACCTCAAACCCAAAGTCTGCATCAAGCTTGACATGCACAAGTTAAGGTTGGATTGGATTTGATTACATTTAATGGTTCTAAAGAATTTATTCAAATATTAATCTATGCCTGCTGGCAGAGGGTTGATGTATTCGGCTTCTATTAATTGCAATTCAAAGAAAAACATATTGCACACATTACATTGAAAAACAAATTGACCACTCCTACTTTCATCTACAGTGAGTTAACTATGATCCTGACAATCCGGGCTGCACTGTGTTGAGATGTTTATATTCAGCGGAAGTTCTGGTTTTCTTGGCTTGGGGGATCAGTTTCCTCATAGCATGGTCAGACTGAGCATACCTGCAGAGATCAGCAGAGCTATAGGAGAGGACGAGAGAACAGAAAAACATGCATTAGCCATTGTACTCACTGTAAATACAGTCTAATTATGATCACTCTTTGCTCTCTTGATAAAAACACCCCTATCTCTTAAGCTTACCTTGTGTCAGTGACTGCTGGAATGTAATGCCGTGGTTGGTGGTGGTGTTGGGGGAAGAGGTTGTGTTGGGGGAAAGTGCATTGGTGACGGTGATGCTTGGACTTGCAAGGTTCACAACAGGGCTCTTTAATTGTGTGTTCGGGGATCCGAGAGAACCGGTAGCTGAAAGCACAAGCAGAAGACAACTGTTGGAAACTGCTGGAAAGTGCATCTGATGTGAATTCATATCTCTAATATGTCAACTTACTGCTGTTGTAAGGTCCAGTGGAGATTGCGACCGCGAAGCTCGTTGATCTCGTGACAGGAGTCGGTACGGTGGCGGCAAACGTACACTGGATTTTCGTTCCTGTGATCTTACCCTTCACTGAGTTCACTTTGAGCTGGAGGGCAAAGAGGGATAATAGACAAAGACAATGAGTTTTCAGTGATGTATCAACACAACAAATATTTAAACACAATGCAGACGGTGTGTGTTGTGTTCAGCGTTTGAAGTGCAAAACAAAAATGAAAATCAAATCAAACTGAAGTACAGACGGAAATTACAACCACAACCGCATCAGATCGGGTGTATTTACTCTCACAAATGTTTTATTTGAATTTGTGTGTGATGAGTTGAGTGTATAGAAAAATCACCTCTTTCAGAACCAGCTGGCCATCGTTGAGAAGAGCGCCAAAGAACTGCACAACACTGTTGTTGTTTGCACAGACGTAGGTCGTGTCGTTACCTCCCTGTTGTGCAAAATGAGAAAGGGTAAATAAAGCCTGTTAAGATGACTTTAAACTGTATGATTTGCCTCTGGTCTGTGAGTGCGTGACAGAACTTGACATACCAGTGTGCTATCAGATGACAGGGTGGCAGCCAGGTATCCATCTGACTCTCCTGCGAGCGCAAACTCAAAGTTTTGACCGCTCTGACGCTTAGCGGCGAGAAAGAAACATGATCCAGCAGTGGAGGGGTCGCATGAAGAAGGCTCAGCCGCACAGAGCTGTTGAGTCCCGCATTCTGTTCTAGAAACATCTGTCTGCAAGGGAGATGAGAAACATTGATTAAGTTCAACACAGGAAAAATAAAAGTGACCTCACCTGATCTAATTTTGTTCTGTTGTATTCCACTGTGCCGTTTTTTAGTTGTTTGGTGTCACTAACCTGAAGAATTTCCACCGTGGTGTTGGGCACCAATGGCGGAGCTGTTGTTGCCACTGTTGTGTTTGGTGCCATGGTTGGCACCGTGGTTGGCGCCGTGGTTGTCGTACTTGGTGGTGGACCTGTCATGTTGTTTCCTGGTGCTGTTGTCATGGCTGGTGCTATCGTTGCATTTGCTGGACCTGTCATGTTGTTTCCTGGTGCTGTTGTCATGGCTGGTGCCATTGTTGCATTTGGTGGACTCGTCATGTTTCCTGACGCTGTTGTCATGTTATCGGTCGTCATGTTATTTGCTGTTGTGGTCTGAGCGTAGGTGCCAATGGACACCCAGGACAGCGTCACAAACAGGACTGCGAGAACCAATCTGTTGTCCATACCTAGGGTAGATGGAGTTTGGTTAAATAATATGATGGGAAACTTCATCTACAGTTACTGATGTCGCTACAGAGTGTATCAGGTGAGAAGATATTTTAGTAAAAGTAAAACCCAACCAATCTAATCTATAAGTGGCTTTTTGTCACAGCGCTGCATTCCCAAACAGCGCACAAACATCCAGGGGTAAGCTACTTTCTGTGGGAGTCATGGAACAGAACATACAGCAGCCTTTGCTATATTTACTGATCATAGTATAGTTTTCTAAATATTACTAAAATGCTCATAATTAGCAGTTACTTCTTCTTCTTGACAATTATTTTACGCATGCAAAGAAAACAAATGTTTAAAAAAAACTAAATGAAATTCAGCGTACACGTACGTTATTACGGTATACATCCACAAGAATGTTATGAACAGATATTACTGTTGTAATTAATAAATATATTTACACTTTAAGCCTACCTGTAGTTATTTTTCCTCAGTTCCAGTGATGGGTGAAAAGTAGCGGCGTTCCTTGAAATGAAGATCCCGTGTAGTTCCGTGTATTCTCACTTGTGGCTCACAGGTGGACCGCCGGCTAATCCGATGGTTTTAACCGGATCTTAGGTAAAGATGTGACATCGGTTTGCTCTGTGTCACTATTTAAACTAAGGGGTTGGGAGTCAAGACAACAGAGCCAAAAAAAAGAAAAAACAAACCTCTGACTTCATGGAGAGTCTTTCCATAGGGTGGGGTGGAGAACAGGGGCTTAAGGGCGTGTGTGATGGAAAGCACACCTGAATTTTGCCATCTCACTGTATAGTTCACCTCCTTTGTCCATGCTAGTGTTTCTCAATGCCTAACCTCTGTGAGGGGTCACAATGGTAACATGATGAGGACAAGAAAACAAAGGCCAGTTTCATTTCCTGGTGTCTTCTTCAATGGTTCTTTTATCTGATGTATAATTCTAAAATTGTAAAAATATCACACATAACATAACACACAGCTTTAGAAATGTTTCATGGACGTCCAGAAAGTTGAACTGATGGATAATGTTGATCTACTTTGAATCTTGTCATTAGGCAGTGAGCTGTGAGTCCAAATCCTCTTTCTAGGCCAGTTCTAAGACCATTTAAAATCAAAGTGATAGAAATAAAGTTTTTGAGTGTCTCTGCAAGTTAATTAGTTGGAATTGTGGAGTATTATGCGCCTTCAGTTATTGTAAGTAATTTTAACTCTGGGTCTCAAATGAACTCGACCAGGACAACGGTGGACAAACACACGCACAATTGTGCGCGATTCTGTTGAAGTTGCATAAGTTGGTGAATATGAAACCAGTCAAGAGACAGCGCCAAAAACTGGTTTGTCAACGGGAGTCCAAGCTGATGTATTCACTTCAATTTTGCCATTGTTTAATGCGGTTTCTTATGAACACAAACCCTACCTAGTTATCAAGCAGGCAAGTCCAGGCAGCTCTGAACTGTCAGTCTATAAGAATGAACAGTGATAATTAATGTGTTAGGTGTGCATGCTGTACAGAGGTGTGATCTCAGGTGAGGACTTTTGAAATACAATATTTTCTCAGTGAACTATCGAAGAAACGTATGCACGCAAAGCATTCATTCTCCTTTATTGGTTTTTGCATATCTTTCCGCAAATCGTCACTAAACGTCTTCAAGTATGATGTATCAGGCAACGATCCGCTCTGCACATGAATTAAGATTTTTAATTTCTTTTTTAAATGTGCTTAAATTTTATATTCAGCGTCAGTCAGCGTTCATCTAATTCATCAAAATGGGGGATTTCTGTATTTGTATGTTCACACTGGCTCAGGAAATCGTCCATCCTGTTGCGCTTTGAGGCAATATGACTGATAGTATTAACGTTCCAATGTAAGTGCCAAACAAAATAACATAAACAGCTGACAAGAAGAGAGGAATGTTATCAATGTATCAATGTATGCAAAGATAATGAACAATGGACGGTGAGTCATACTGCAGCATTGTAGTCTCCGTCGTCGCCTCCCGGCATGTTTAGTTGTCATGGTAGCGGAGGATATCGGATCATATGAAACTGATTTGTTTCAGCACATATTCCTGCGGTGAATCAGACACATGCACACAAAGCAAGAAATCTAACTAATAATAGAATACTTGTGTAGTGTGTAACACCACTACTACAGCCTCGTGGCATGCGGTGTGTCATTAAGGTTGTGTAATGACCAATGTAATGAAGTCACTAGGAAAGTATGAGTAGCTTCTGCAGAACATATAATGCGTCTAGAATAAACTCTTTGCACAACTCTATTCAGCTGATCTGAAGGTGATATTTTGGTACCCATATATGTTAATCTTAGAGGACCGAGCGGGTTTCCCAGCTTGCTTTGGGAGGAGATGCACGTCAGAGAAGGTCAGTGGTTTGGTCAGAATGTTACATATGTTAGCTGCCAATGTTTGATAGATAAGAAAATGTACAATGTATGTATGGTAACTCAATACTGCGAAACCAAAACCAGTTCTCATTAAACGACAGGTTCATCCTGGATGGTCACAGATTCATGGACTGATTTATAGGTCAGCGTCGGCATCAGGCCCTTTGCTTCCTATGATTCCCCATTTTATCTGTTAGTTAGTGTGTTTCTTCCATTAAAAGTATAGAGGGACTATAATTAGATGCCCATTGTCCATATTTTTTATCCATTTCCGCTGAGGGACATCAGTACATTGGAGCACTTTGCTGACACTGAGCCGGCTAGCAGACATCAGGACAGCTGTCCGTGCAGACCGCTTAAAAAACTATTTGTAAATATCATGAGCCAAATATTTACATCCTCCTCCCCTTTTCTCGTCGTGTAAATATTTAAGAAATGCTGCTAGGGCATGTGACGGATAGTACACGTCCTGGAAAGGGTTTCAGGTGTTTCCAGAAGTTCTGTTGTTTTCACTGATTAAATCATTTTTTACTCCACGTACTCTGCAGTGTTTGTTTACACTACAGTATGTACTATGATGATGGTTTGCTGGCTTTGGTATGTCAACTTGGAACTGCCACAAATCATCATCATCTAGCACAATAACTAAACTCTTCTTGAAGGTATGGGTGGTGATTTGTTTACGAGGGTGAAATCGACCTCCGTTTTCCTGATTGCATCTACGTTACTTACTGCATGCTTCTATTTCTGTTCACGAAACATGGCACTTCCTCGAAGGAACACGTAACACTAATCGTTTCAAAGAAGAAAAAGCATTCCAACAACACCTGTATGTCACTTACTCGCAGCCCAGGAGAAGCCGGAATAAAACTATGAAAGAGCACATATGGAAATTATGTGGTAGAGAAAAAAACATGCAAACAAGCCAAAAAAAGTTATATTTTAAATTCTTGTTCATTCATAATAACTCTACACACTCTTGTCATTCTTTCACACACACACACATCTACTTTCATGTGGACATAGTGTGCACTCCACGCCTGTTCAGTCCCATAATTCCCTCTGGTTAAATAAAGGACAAATAGATACATAAAAATTAGAGTGCCAGAACACGAGCATCAACAGTTTCACATAATTCACGTCATGACCATACCATGCAAGGGTTGGGCATAATGTATTGGAACAGGTCCAGGTGACAGGACTGCCAAGTTTATACTAACGCTCTTTGACTTGAGCTTTCTATTGATCGCTTGTCTAATATAATTAAGAAAATAAGTTCAAATTTGCATGATTCCTATATCGGATGTGTTCAGTCTTAAAACTGTACCGACCGCCTTGTCCTGACATATTTCTAGATTTCTTCTCAGATTCTTCAAACATGTTGATTTGTGTGGGGAACTAAACCAATCTTACTGCACTGTTGGGTTTTCAGGGTTTAAAAGAGGCAAATTTGCTGTAGATTCTTTGATAGTGCAGTTTTATTAAATTTTGTTTGGAAAGCAAGTCATTTTGAAAATTAAATTCTATCTATCAAAGTATTTCTTCCATCATATGTTCAGCTGATTCAAGGGGAAAAAGAGAAAACACACTGATTCTAATCACAATCAGTCCAGTTTGGCCAGTTAAATCTTTCTTTCGTTGCCCTCTCCACCTTATTCAAACATAAAAAAGTCAAATGCATCATGTTGTGTACCAAAGAAGAAGTAATTGAAAGCGGCATAAGCATGTATGTATGTGCAAACCAGTGTGAAAACATCACTTTAACTTTACTTGATCATTTCCAGCAAGCTTGGCTTCCATTGTTGGCCAACTTGTTTGTTGAGGTGCGCTAAAACTCGTCCAAGGATTCATGTCTGAATGCTTTTCATCAGAATAGTTTCTGATCGTGCGCTGAGCGTTTTGTTTGCCTAAGGTTGGTTCCAAAGTATAAAGCAGCCACAGAAATCCAGTTCTGTTTGTTTGTCTGCGTGACGGCGTCGTGTTGAGTCTCCTTTTACAAGTTCAGTTAAAAGACAGACAGCCAACTTACAGCCAACCAGCTGTGGTACTGCGAAGAGTCACATTATGTACACACACACACACACACACACACACACCCTCTATCTCCCTCATATACAAACACACACACACACACACACACACACACACACACACAGAATGAAATATTAATTTACCCTGTCACAAATGTCACACACCCCTCACTATAACAGGAGACTGACAAAAATGGGCTTAAACTCATCCCAAGACTACAATTCACATCACACCGCAAGTCCTCATTTCAATCATGTCAGTGAGGTTCATCGTCGTATGTTTTTTTTGGCATATTGCTGGAACATCTGGGTCTGTTTTTGGGTCAGCGTGTTCAGCACCTTTGGGGAATTCCTTGTCGATGTGTGAATGGAGCTGAAGATTTGAAGCTTTGAAATGTGCTAACGACGTGTCAGACAGAAAGGCGTGCCTTTAGGTTCAACAAAAAAAGTAAGCGTCCTCCCCGTCCTTAAGACATGTCCTGTGCTCGTCTTCATATTTCTGCTCAGCTTTGCATTCAGCCACTTTTGTGAATGGATCACAGCGTGCCATGGGAAAATGTCGGAAACGTCTTGTGACAGGAGTGTGCAGTGCAGGTTGTTCCCCCCCTTCTACTCCCCATCACAAGATAATTGGTTCTGTGGCATGTTTGTGGCTCTATACACAATACTATAATGCTAATAATAATGCTATACACACAAGCATAACAATAATTAAAAGGAGAGGGAACGCACACAAAAAGATGATGAATGTTTGGGGTTTTTTTTGGTTGTTGAAGAACCGCATGTGGCTCCCGAGCCACGGGTTGGCCACCCCTGCAAGAGTGTTTCTCCTGTTTCACTATGTGTGTGTGAATCTACCTGACACTAGTGATAAACGATGTGTCTCCTGTCAACAATGGCCTAATGGTCTTGACTAACCCTAACTTGAATGCACAAAACCAGTCAGACAACTTTGGAAAGGAATTTACACACTGACACAAACAAACACGCAACCGTGTTTCTGTTGAGAAAAGTGTTAAAGAGTTCATCCACACATCCATCAACCTGCGTATGTGCGCACACATTTTAGACAGATAATACAGAACAACATGCCCGTGTCATGAGGCTCTTGTTGACTTTTGTGAAGAGTAAATAAATGATCGCACCGTTCGTACCCGTTGACCACATCCGCATTGTCAAGGAAAAGAAAGGTGTTTGCTTACGCACTCCGAGAACAAACAAAGGGGTTTAGAAACAGCACTATCAAGGCAGACCAGGCTACAAATATGTTGTTTTAGTTCACATAATTAACCAAAAATATGCACTTATTGTGTCTTGTCTGTATTTAAAGTTCTGGGAAAAAGATTATTTTACGAAATCATAATCACTTAAAGAATATTTGATTAACACTTTGACTGCCATTTAGAATATAATAAATACATATAATACATTTTAATAAAGCTATGCAATACTACACATAAAATGAAAACAATAACAAAATAAATGCGATACATTAGAAAAAAACTAAATAAAATGAAGACGATAAAGAAAAAAATAATTCTACCCATTGAAATAAACGGGTAGGTCAAGACAAATCAAGATATTGTTTCGGAAATTGTGTTTTTAAGAAGACGCCTGTGTGTACTTAATGAACAAAGACTATTCACGTGAAGGAAAGAATCAGGTGCTGTTTTGACAGCGTCATGAACACATTTGAGCAGATTGTTTCTGTGTTGCACAATAAATAAATCGTCGTTGGAAAAAGGTATCCTGGCAGTAGCTCATGTCGGAGAGCTTACTTTCTTTAACACTTTAAATATTATTTCCAAAAAAGAAAAAGAAATGTTATTTCCTCCTTTACACTGCCAGTAGTGGTAAATAACTTGTTCAGTTAAATGGGAGTATTCTGTCTATCACCACTGAACATCAAGACAGATGTGTCAGTTTCTTTAAAGCTGCATAGAGCACTTTCGTGGAAACTGGTTCTTCCTCCTGGGGTGTAGCTGGAAAACCTTTAGAAATACCCATGATGCAGGGTTGTGACAGCGTAATTATTATCAGTAGTTTAGACAACTGGAAGGTATTTCGACTGCTCTACATTTTAGAGATCATGCAAATAATGTAGCTATGGTCTAAAAAAAACCTGCACATACGTAGACGTACGCTCCGCACAGAGCTCAAATGATGGTTTTTACATAAACACTCTCGGATTCAAATAAGGAAGCTCTTAACATTCAAACCAATATCATTTAGGATTAACAGATTCCTCATCAGTTAGCTCAGTTCCATAGTCTCATATTCATCGTCAGTGAATCAACAATGGTTGCAATGGTTTCCAAACCGGGGATACCCTCAACCCTCAACACCAACCCCAACGCCAACCCTTCCCATGTGAAATATTATCTCCAGGTTCATAAAACAGTACATTATTTACACTTAATTTTACTTTTCACAAAGGAATCCTTAAATAAATCTTAATTACGATTCAACTGAGATGTTTGTTCAAGCACCAAATACACCGTAATGCAATTGGAGTTTTATATCAGTGCACCTCACGCACTGTTTTTACTGTGACAGTTTCTTGTGCAGCACCAGAAAGCAGAATGTTACTGGCATGTTCTAATGACCTCATGACTCTGTGATGTGAAACAATAGTTTCATGCTTGTCATTGTTCAAGCCTGTTTATAGATTTCGATTCTTGTTATTTAGAAGGCCATAAATACTGCCGGGCGCTGACGTTAATGAACTGATATTGGTGCACAGACATATTTCTTCTTGTTATACTGCTTGAAATGCTGTTCACAAATGCAAAGGCAAATTCACATTTAATGTATGTCTACATTCACTGTAACTGTTCTTCCTGTCCTTAAGCGATCCCCTCTTAAAATCATTTCAATGTACGCGTGCTGGCAGGACAAAATTTACAAGCCTCTCTTCATACATCAGTAACTTCTAAATGATTCAAAGAGGAATCGTACAAAGTATTGTTAGTACCAAATTCCTGCTTTTGTGTTGCCGTCCCTCTTTCGTGGCTCAGTAAGTAAACACTGTCCGCTGAAGCACAAAGATCTAAAACTGACAATGAAATCACTGAAGAATGGGATGTCTCTGAGGCGTGTATGGACAACAATTACCCACGGTGTGGTTCGATACAGACAGTACTCTCAGGCATGTGAGCATTGAATATGAACCCCTGCTCATTTAATTCACTTGTTCTGTTAACCAGCTTCTTCCTTTTCGGGGTCCCGTGTACGTTATGATCAGAAACTGTGGTAGAGGGAACGCTAAAACAATCACCAGCCCCATTATGTCAGACCGTCCTTTGATTTGTTCACGTTGCTCAACCCATTTTTAAGTCATTCAAAGGAAAACAAGCTGCAAATGCTAGTCTGCCCTCCGGTGGAGTTATCTCATCGACTTCTCACTAAGAAGTAAATACACCTGTAAAACAGAGTACAACTTATGACTTACAATGAGCTGTTAATGCAATTGTGTTACAAATTAACATAAACATTGCAGAACACCTCTCATACATTATGTAACAGTCTTTGTAAAAGTGGAGTGAACGGCTGAGCGGTTGCCGTGGATCACATCCACTCATAGCTGAGCGTATAGACACTAATAAAGTGGTGTGGTTGCATTTCTTTAACATTTCTCAGAAGGTGTTCGTTATCTTTTGGCTGGCATCTGTAAACAGCTGTGAAGACGGCGGATGATGACGGGGAGATCAACGCGGAGGGTTTCGTGAAATGGGACTTTTCAAACCGGCCGCGCAGGTTTGTCGACATTTTCCTGTTCATGCATCACTTCACGCACACCTTCATTAGCCTGCGGGCACAAAGTAATGAACTGTTTAAGGTAAATGTTTTCCTTTCTCTGCTTGTTCATTGGGTAGGAAGTTCCCACCTTTTACAACTGAAACCAGGCGAGAAAAATATGGCAGGAAGATACTTTTTTATTAAAGACACTGACATCCATTTACCAAATGACACATGATCATTAAAATGACTACTTTAAATAATATAAATACTTAAAATATTACTCCAAAACAGCTTTTGCAAGAAAAAGTTCCAGTAATAGTTGAGTGACTGTAAAAACTCCCAACCACCAAAAAACTACGACGCTATTTCTGTTAAAACTTCATTTTGAAAATTAGCTTTTAAGACAGTGAGACTTCGGTTTGTCCTTCATTCTTCAAGCTCGACAAGCTTCTTCAGTTCAGACTTCAAGAGGTTTTCATCCACTTCCTCCTCCTCTACCTCCACCTCTATCCCATCCATGGTCATCTGCAGCTGTTCCTTGATCCGGTTCAGCTCCAGCAGCCCCTCCTGCAAGTCCTTACAAACTTCTCGGATCTTGGTAGCAAACTCCGTCTTCGCGCCCTTTTTGAGCTCCACAGAGTCCTTGGCCAGGAAAAAGACGTCGAGAGCCAGGAAGAGGCCCGACATAACCCCGGTGGTGACGCTCATCACCTGGGCGGCTTTGGCGGCGCCTCCTGCGACGCTGAGGATCTGAACGGTGCTAATCAGGCTCTCTGTGTTGATCAATAAAGCCTTGCCAGCCCGGCCGCCCTCCTTCATTACGTGCTTGATGTTTTGGTTGAGGTGCTTCTTTGAGATGGCCTCAGCGTACTTCTCAAAGTTCCACTCTTCAAGCGTCTCCATCCCTTCCTGTCGGGGAGGAGATTTAGGAGATATCAGGAGTAAACATCAAAGGTTTGACGTCCAAGTTACTGTCATTACAAACAAAGAAGAAAAAACAAAGAACACTGCTGTGCTCTAAGTTTTGGTTGGCATGAAGCCGTGAATATCAATCACACGCACAGGACTGGAAAAGATTCCACAATACTCAGGCAAATTTCTCACGCATAAAGAAGAAGAATAAATAAATAAACTGTTCGGCATTCTACGTTTTCAAGATTTGCATGCAAAGTTGTTTTCCATTTTCTCACCTGCAAAAACTCCAGGCACTCCTTGATGTCCTTTATCTCCTCCTCGTAGCCTTGGATCATCTTCTCCACCTTCTTGCGGTCCGTCTTTGAATGGACCGTGTCCGTGATGTTGGCCGAGGCGGATGCCACGCCGCCCGCCGTAGCTACGCCGATGCCCACGGCCGTGACAATGAGCGACGTTCCCGCCGTGAAGGGCGCCAAAATGAGGCCCGTGATGGTAGTGATCGAGCCCGCGACGCTCGCCACCCCGCCGCCGACACTGGCCGTGACGGTTTTTTTGTGGAATGTGTCAGCTGCATCGGCCAAAGAGAGCAGCTCGAGGATGCGCTGCTGGAGTGAGGCGCCACGCTGGTTGAAAAACCGAACAAAAAGACGAGCCGCCATGAAGACGCGATCGGCTGCGTCTTCCACCACGCTGAGACAACGGGAGAAACATTACTACAATGCAACTTCCAGTTCAAAAGGAGTAAAAAGAAGAAGCTGCTTAACCACAAAATCTAGAGGAGATGTTGCAAAACATGGCCAGAGCTCCACAAGCTTAGAAAAATCTAATCATAACTTACTCTTCAGCGTCATCATTCTGGTTTCCGTCACTCCACTCATCCCAACCTAACACACAGAAAAGAAACGATTAGAACTTCCAATAGTAAAAAAACAACATCAGCAATGAATCAACAGAACTGCATCAAGATCAAGCTTACCTTCTACTGTTCTCCACCACGCTAAAAGGCCGTCCTCGTCCTGAAGAGTGAACAGTTTTAAACTCATTACAAGTAACTCAACGTGTACATCGAAATTAAATTATATCAGAAAAACAAATCTTACATCCAGAGGGTCCAGGACTGTTCCTTCACTTGGCACTGGCACTTCAGCCAACTCCAGCGTCTGAACTTCCACCGTCTCCTATAACACGGCGACGTTTCAAAGTCTTCCAATTAAAGAAAGCTAATAAACTTTGAACAGCAGCTAATCTGCTGTTAAAGATTAGCAAGGATTACAACTACTGCTAAATGGCTACCATTAGGTGGTATTTTTTTTTTACCTTTTGCAACAAAACTACATTACCCAGAATGCCATGTCTTCAGTCTACAACTGAACATCAAGTATGCTATTTACAAAAGCGAAACTATGCGTCTACATCTTACTTACTTCCAGTAAAAGTTCTGACACTGTGGGTAAGTGCCAGGTGTAATTACTGTTAGAGGTGAGGAGGTGCTCAGTGCTTGTTATTCAACATATGGGGTGAGTCTTTTTTCCCCTCTATCACCTGTAATTAAAGTGCCCGGGGAGAATCAAGCTTTAATTTAAAATCATACTTCCTCTAATGGCTCTGTCTTCATGTTACATGCATTAAACATCCACCCTCCAGTAGTATCACGACTAAATTATGTTTCTGAGCTTGTGTGTCCTGAAACCCCATCATGTTGTTTTACAGTAAATCTTACTCAGTCATTTGTTTGCTTTCACACACTACAGATGGATGCAGACATTTCTTAGAGCACCTGAAGGACAGTGATTCTCAAACTGTGGTAAATGTACCACCACAGCTCCCTCTAGTGCTACGGGAGAGTGCAAGCATGGTGAGAGCCCAATATTTACTGAGGCGGTCGGTGGTGTATAAAGTTAGAGAACCACTCATGCAGGAGATAAACCGTAGAGATGTATGTCAAATTTTGTATAACCTGAATTATATATAGAGGCCTCTGGTGTTGTTGAGACCTTGTGCTACCATTAGGAGATGAAGAGAGACACGGGAAGTCACCTGAAGTAACCACAGGTGTCTGTGCCATGATGGGGTTAATACAGGACAAAATAATATTCTCACAACAGAAATTACAAGAGCAAATAAAACCTTCCTGGCACCGCACATACCACAACCACACCTTAATAAAAAACATGACCTGATCGAAGCAGCCATTTTACCTGCGTGAGGCATTATTGACATAGTTTCATGACACCACCGTGAAGGGATTGCATGTGAGTACAAACACCAACTGTATTTTGCAGAGTGGTTAACACAGCAGCACGGCTGTAGTTATTAGCCTGTGGTTCACTTTCTGCGCTGCGCTGCACTGAATCGCTTGTTTGAAAGCTGCTGCGTTGCCAGCTCACCTGGGGAGTGTCGGAGGACGCTGCTGCCGAGTCCTGTGAGCAAATAAAATGAATGATGAGAAAACAAACTGCGATATGACACTATGATGGAGGCTGAACTGTGCAAGCGAGGAAGCAACAAGCTCTCCACTTTAGCAGTGTAATCTCAAATGTTCAACGGTACCTTCGTTCCGGACGCAAACAACGCAGACGGAAGAATCCTCTTTATTCTGAAAGTCTAGAAAGGAAATGAAGAATTCAGGAGATCAGTTTCAGAGCACTTCACGTTAGATTGACTTCATTTGAATGCAACCTGAGCTTAAGTCCTGTTTTACATACCATAGTTCTTCTCTTCGGTGCCGCTGTTGGCTGGCTTTTCACCTCGCAGCTGGCGTCGGCATCGGTGTACCAAATAGTCTGCGGACAGTTTGATTGAGGGGTTTACAACGATCAACGATCCCGTCAACAAACCTCGAGACTGAGGCCACAATCAGTGTTTTCTAATACACTCTTATTACTGCTAGATACTTTAGTCTCAACTGTTTGGCCTGCGTCGGTCATGACCTTTGTGAAAAATCATTAAATTCTTTGTGGTGCGTCATCTGCCTCTCCCAGGGCAGATGCCTTGAATTCTTTTGGCCAGGCTGCGTGGTTTCATTGTTTGCTCTGAAAATGATCAGTCTCTCTGCACGACAGTAAAATCAAAAACACGGCGGGCAAAGAGTCAGCCAATAATGTGATTATAATAGTGATCCAATGGGATCATGATTGTGTTATTTGACCCCGTAGACACTCAACAGTTGTCTTTTGACTACACCGAATACATTAAATAAGTTTGTGCTGAGGTACTGGACGGTTTGGAGGCCCACATATCATTCAAGACAGTGAGTGGATGTATTTAGGTCTTACATGTCTCTCTATGGTGCTATCATCCAAGCTTTCAGAGCTGCTGGAGTTCTCTCTGTCGGTCGCTTTTTTTTCCTGATAAAGAAAAAGAAAGTTACCGTGACTTAAGTGAGGCGTCGACTCAAGAACCTTCATCAGTGTGATCTACGATTAATGCGATGTCACCGTGCATCTGGGTCATCGCTGAAATCATTTCAACTTATCGGGAACTGGATCATTTCCTTCACCTTAACCGTACCTGTGTCTTGAATGAGGAAGATGTTTTTGGCACTGCAGAGTCTGTTTGACACTCCTCGTCTGGCATCTGTATCAACAACAAAACAGCAAGTAAAACCCAGCTGGTGTCTGTCAGGAGAAAAGAACGTCCCACATGGATTAAACCACATCAGCTGTAGTTCAGTACTGAACCATGAAATCATCTCCTGAAGCTGGTAATCAACCCTTGAGTCATCTTCAAATCAAGTGTACAAAGTTGCGTTACGAAATTTTAAGTTGACAAAGTTCAGAAGTTACTCATCTGTACAGTACCTGAGTGTAAGACCTGAAGGGATTCACTTTCTGCATCATCCCTTTGAACACCCCAGGGTTCTAAAACACAAACAAAGATTACTCAAGAATATTACAGATTACAGCTAAAATACAAGGAAGTACTTAAATGTACTCATTCCACTCGGTTATCTGTGATACAGCAGAAGAAAAACTGCAAGATGCTACTTTATTACTGCATAAATTGTTCTGATTTTCATTATTTATGGAGTGCTGCTTCTTTGTGAAGGTCTCTCAGTCATGCACAGTAACCAAATCACTGCTTAATTCAGTAAATACTTCCAATTCGGCTGATCCAATCTTGACTTCAAGAATCTAAGATCTAGGGGCTTTCCCTTGACGTGCATAAACATCTCCATTTTTCACACATCTACCTGCTTCTCCGGTAAGTTGTTGTTGTCTGCCAAGCTTCCACTGCTGGAGGAGAGGTCACTGTGTAGAGACTGGGTATCCTGATACAAGGCAAAAAGAAAAGCTGAGACAGGATTTCATTGACATGTTAGCAACAGTTGATAGAGATCTTTCTTCTCATGACTTGTACCTTTGGCTGGGAGGATTTGAACGGGTTGACTTTCTGCATCATCCCCGCGATCATCCCTGGATTCTAAAGAACAAAGACAATTGTTAATTGGGACAATTGAAACGTAAGAACCTGGACTAACAATACCAGTTAAGACTTTCAGATCCACGATCGTGTTTACCTGTTTGCCCTGAAGTTCTTTTTCTGTCTCGGCTGGATCTCCTGCATCATTTGGAGGATCGCCCTTTGGCGCCTAAAACCAAGAGATGATACACCCTGCCCTTTGATTCCCTTTAAAACTAAAGACAGTTTAGGACTATCAAGGCAGCAGCGAAGGGACACGTCATCTAGACATGAATTTTACTGAATCACACCATCAAGTGTGTTATGTCGATCTGTCTCAATCGAAATGGTCAGCTCTATATCGCTATGGTTTGCGGGACATTGGTCATCTCTTGTCAAATATACAAAGAACATACCTGTGTGGAAGGCTTGAATGGGTTGACCTTCTGCATCACCCCTCTCAACATACCAGGGTTCTGAAACACAAACACAAAGATTCAAAGGACCGGGGACACTTTTCACTAACGCTTCTCTTTATTTCAAAGAAAGCTACCAGGGCCGGCTCTACGCATTTAGTGGCCCTAAGCAACATTTTGTGTGTGCCCCCCCCCCCAAAAAACAAATCATTCAACATCAGAGCTCTTGCTGTATTTGAGGGTTGGCGAGCAGCTACAAACAGAAACATGAAAAATAAAAATGATGGAGAAAACAAAACAAGGCTGAACGAAGCCGTTTTATCAGATGTGTTTGCACAAAACTCGACAAACGAGTCAAAATGAGCAAAACTGGATTAATAACTGACGGATAAGTGAGAGTATGTGGGAAGGGTTAATGGTGAGAGAGTTGGCATTCAGATTGTTCCTCATTTCAGAAAGTTTGTGTTTCAAAAGAGATTTATGACCTGGAGAAGCCCGATTGATTGGCTTTTTTACTGAAATCTAAGTACATGAAGATGACTCTGGGTAAGAAATCAGGATCCGTCACCTGACTAGAGTCTGACACTCTTCCCTGTTCCAGCGACTCTGAAGACGGAGCTTTTGAGACCTGCGTGAGAAAAACCAGCGTTATAGTGAATGGCTTATTGTCTGACACGGATCCACCATCACCATTGTTACCGCTGCCATTGTAACGTGCACACAAAGGCCGTTTTTACCTGGGAGGTAGATTTGAATGGGTTGACCTTCTGCATGACCCCTTTCAGCACACCAGGGTTCTGAAATTTGAGTTCCAGATATTTAATTAGATCATTTTTTTTTCTATTTAACTTGTAGCTGTGTTAAAAGTAATTTAACACCGGGACGCCGACTGAAAAGGGAGTTAATCGCCCGGCGAGCAAACATTCATTTTGTGGCTTATCTAATCACAGATGGTCATTTCAGTGCCTCGTATCTGGAGATTCACGACTTTATGGCCCACACACACACTTTGATTTACACATAAATACTTTTCTGTTGATAGCAAATCTGTTTTCAAACTGTCTTTGTTTTGCCGGGCTACATTCAAATCAGGATGTGAGCTCCTCCAGCACAGGAAGAGAGGAACGCACCTGAAGCTATTTGGTAACTAAAACTGTAGCAGTTCAGTTACATCACAAGACTTTACGGGCTCGTGTTGGTGACGCTTTCTGACTGCTGGAGTTGTTTTTTTTTCCTGACGCTCTGTAGGACGAGCAGTGAAAGTGTTAGGAACATAAGAAAGTGAGCGGCTACTTCCACTGATCTCTTACTGACCCAGTTACACGAAAGATTAAGTATCTGAATTCCAATCTCGGATGCATTCACACTCGGACAACATCTACATCTAACCACTTCATGCATTGTTGGTGACTCCGATAGTCATCAGATCTCAAAGGAGCAGAAGTGTAAACACCCCCGAGGACTTTAAGTGCTGCTTTCAGGTGCCATGCACAGACAGATGTTGTGCTGTATTAGTCAGATGATTACTTAGTTAGCTGCCTCCTGCTGCATTACTGCCTCCTCCTGGACTGACCCTGATTTGCATCCAGCCTGGAGAAAACAAAGACAGATTTGTGATGCTGCCAAATGAGAATGTGCGTACCGCGTGGCCGACAGTTCCACACCAGGTGCTGGTTCATGTGGACTGTACAGTCCGTACGCTCGGCTGAAGTTATGTCGAGATGAAGCCAAAGAATTGTTTTCATGTGTCATATGAGACGTTGAAATGAGACAGAACAGCTGACTGATGTAATCCACTTCTTGTACACTAGTAAAACACGATTACATCTCCCACTGTCTGACATTTGGGGACAGGAAAAGCACATCTGGAGTCACAATCTTGTGAAAGTTTAACACACGTCTGTCAGGGTTGTTGTGTTCGGCACTGAGCCACTTTCACGCTTGACTTTCTTAATTATGAGTAATCTGATCAGCTTTTTGCTTACGAGCTGAGTTTTATCTTATCTTGAGTTATACTGGAGTTCTTCTCACCCGTGTGGAGTCTGTTTCCTGTTCCAGTGACTCTGAGGAAGAAGCTTTGCTGACCAAAGACGAGGAGGAGGAGGAGGAGGCCTGTATGCAGAGCAAACGTATCATTTTACATGACGAAGTTATGAAGGATAATAAGTCTTTAATGTTGTCGTGTTTTACCTGCGACGTGGACTTGAATGGGTTGACCTTGTGCATGACTCCCATCACGCCCGCCCTCTGTTGTTTATACAGAACACACATTAATTAAAACATCAGCCGTCGTTGCCAAATGCAGCTGAGTCATCGTACATGTTCACGGCTCGTTCCCTCACCTTTGTCTTTGGGTTGATCTCACTCGTGACCTCACTGCTGTGCTCCTGCATGAAATATAACAACAGTTTAAAAAAAGGTTTGGACTTTGTGTGTTTTGTGCGTGCCGGTTTGGACATTCACCCGCGAGGCTGCGGCCGTCCCCGCGTCCTGTCTGCTCAGGCTGTGCGTGACGGGGTTGTCCAGCTCCTGCTGACGAACGAAGGCCTCAGTTTAACTGAACAAACGCTGTGCAAACCACAAAACAACCACCACCACTCCTCCTCCTCCTCCTCCCGCTCACACTTCATTACCTGCTTGCTCGGTCTGGGTGGAACCGCTGGAGCCGGCGGCGCCGAGCCTGAATCTCTGCCGAACATGTTCACGCTGAAATGACATGAAGATGAGACGGCGTCAGATAAATCCACATACAGCCGGTCTTTAATGAGCTGCCAAGGTCATGCATGTCTCTGTCCACCAAACTCCATTCACATTTTTGTCAATTTAAGTTGTTCTGTCAAACTAAAAACTTCTAAAAACTTCTAAAAGGGTGAAGTGCTTTTGTGAAAACTTACATTACTCTGAAAAACTCGGCTTCTATCTGCATTTTTAACAATATTTCAACTTTGTTCAGGTCACATGACACCCAGTGAACTCACACTGAGCTCGTTTGAAAAGCTGCTTTGTGTTAGTACAGGAGCTGATTTCAGACTTCACACAGAAATGTGTCCAGCTCAGATGTTTGAAGTCGAAGTTGCTTCCCACGACGCGCCGTTTGGCAACTAGGCAACGCAACTTTTTTTTTTTTAAATCGGCGGAACTTTGAACTCGGTTTGTCTCGGTCACACACAAACAACGTCACACAATGTCCCGAACACTGTTCCCGGCGCTCACAGGGGGACAACACACGCTGGACAACACGAGAAAACACAATGAAACGAGCAGGGTGCATACCTGAGCGCTGCCACACAGAAACAATGAGAAAAAACTGCTGAGCAACAGAGTCCTACGACACAGTCCTACGACACAGTCCTTCACTTCCCCGTCAGCTCAGAGGCGTCAGACTGGTTCAGCCAAAACTGAGTGACGGTCGGACGTCAGGCGCGTTGGGTTACCGACGGTACCGGACTCACCTGCTCTGATTTCAGCTGAAGTTCTTGATTAACAGGCGAACAATGAGCAGCTCTGAGACAATAAAGGGAGGGTTGTGTTACAGACTCCCTCAGAGCTGTGCAGAGGCTGAGAGAAAGAAAGAGGCTCCATGTTTTCATTCAGGTCACCTGTGCGGCTCACCTGGACAGGGGCGTGGCCTCTTTTTCCCGGTTTGTTCCCTGGATGTCAGGACCACTTAAAAACTCTCCAGCTGATCCACGCCGTGTACCGGAGCTCCTGTTCAGTCTGAAAACATTTTTTTATTTTGGATTTTAAGTTAATAAAAATATTTAGACTGCTTCTGTAATCCCTGTATACTGATAAATGCTGATTTCAGGGTAAGAGTGCATGACATAAATATGTATGTACATAAAACAAAGCACATTTTCTATTGTGTTTGGTTTATTTGAGGGTCACTTCTCTGAAATAAAGTAACTTGTTAGTAACTTGAGAGTTATAAGTCTGTTTTTCCTTCTTGTGCAATATCTTTTTATAAAATCTTAATATTGTGTTCTTTGGATTTAATTCATATCTTATGTTAATTAAATTAGTTATCGTTCCTTATTTTAAGAGAATTGGAATTTAATTGTCTGCTTCTTGTTTTTGCTCAGACTCTCACATGAATTGTTATTGCAAAGTTATTTTGGGTTGCACTTTAAACTCACCTGCCTTTACTTTCATTCATTTTATATCCTGAATGATCACCTTTTGCTTTTACTGTTTTTGTCAAAGTGTAGGAGACGTTAGATTTATCATAGTGTTCATTTTTGGCCTTCCAGGCCTTGAATTGGTTTTTATACTTTGATTTTAAGAATGAAATAATGGTAGGGTTTTGAAAATATGTGGCCACTGGACCGCTCAGAGGCTTTTTCCGCATATGGCAAGACGTCTGTAAGCTGATTTACTATCAACATTTATTAACGTCGTCTGCTGAGACCTCTCTCTCTTTCTCATGTTTTTAATTTGCTGTGATATTTTAACTGTTACAGTTTTAATAAGATTCACATTTTGTGACAATGAAGCTCTTTAAATTTATTATTTATTTCCATTTTGCTTGCATCCGATGTAATTCCTCATTTTGCAAACACAATGTCACTTTTGTTGTTTTGTCCTTTAACTCAATAACATCAATATTCATCAAATTCTTCATTCACAGATTTAATGTTTCAATAAAATATCTGAATATTTTCAGACCTTTGCAGATTCTGTTCAGGTTAAAATAATGCAGGACAAAATATTTCATATTTAAACACAGTAACAGAAATCTTCATGTATTCTCAGTATGCATAAAACACATGAACGGTTAGCTTTGGATCTGACAGTTAAACAGAATATTACAGGTAGATACAGGTTAAAATCATTAAGGTACCACACGGATGTGTGTAGCAATCAATGGATTGAACTACGTGACTTTAAACACAGAAGTACAGAGCTGCGAAGCTGCACATCAGCGAACCACAACCTCCATCTCAACGAGCATTAAGATAAACATTCATTACATCTGAAGCAAGAGCATGCAGCATGTTAAAAATAAATTACTCTGAATATGGAACAGTCACAAGCATTAAAAACAGGAAACTGTGTAACGAATATGTGAGTAGCAAATTAGCATCAACAGTCCTGTCGGTAAACTGAAACTTTAAAACTGTCAACATGCCAAATTTAACACGTTCAAATCGAACAAAGTCCAATTTTGAGTCTTTCCCAAGATTCTCAACTACAATCGTTTGTTCATCTGACACAGAATGGACAAAATAACGAGTTTTTACAGATATATTAACAAAAATACTGGATTTACACACATAATTTGTTACAGAGGTTGAGGCGTTACTGAGCTCGCTCATGAATTGTTGGATTGCAATATACTGTAAGGCGCTCCTGTTTATAATAGTGAACAGTGAGTGAATGAATTTAAATTTTACACCTTATTTCAACCCACAAAGAGTGCACAAAGACGCTTACCTGTTATTTTACACAGTACCTGTGTGTACGGTACACTTCTAATACAACAAGAAAGATCCACAGCCCCAAAAGTGACGAGAGTTTAACACCTCTTTACCAAAACTAGAATAAAATAACGACCAGGTAGCTTCACAGTGGTGGTATTTTTGCAGGATAGTTGCAATCTATTAAAATAAACTGTTGATTGTCTAAACTTCTTATAATGTCCACAGTTTGGTTTTTCTTCATGCACCCTTTTAAAGACTGAAACTACTTCACAGCAGGCACACGCCTCATTTATTCCTTTAAACATACAGTTCCCTGATTTAGCCAGCAGAGGTGGCTGGTGTTCTTTGAGATAACCCGGGGTGATCAAGGTTACTCAGATGCTTCCAGTAGCATCCTGTAGCTCCTCCCTGATGACGTTAAGCTCCACTATCCCGTCATTGAGGATGTTTGCCACCTCCTTTATTTGAGCCACCACCTCTTTCTTGCAGCCTTTCTTCAGCTCTCGGGAGTCCTTGATGAAGTACTTGTCCATGCCTTTGAAGAGTCCTTGGACCGAGGTGATCGCCGTGTCCGTTATCTCTACAGCACGCATCACGGGCGAGTCCACCAGGCTGATCATCTGGACGGCCCTGCGGATCTCCCAGTCGCTCGAGTAGTGCTGGGTGCCAGACCTGAGGAAAGGATGGCCGCGGAGTTTGTACAAGCCCTGATTGACAAAGTGGAGGATCTTTCTGATGTCCTTCAAGTGACCCTCATACTCCTCCAGAACTATCTCCACCTGGAGAAAGGAGAGAGGAAACATGTCAAACATCTGTACACCCTGATCTCTGGTGTTTAAGTCTTTAAACTGCAATAAAGATCAATGTTTGGCTGAATCCAGCTCACCTTCTTCCGGTCGTGCATGTTGTTGACGTTATCCGAGATGGCTGCAGAGGCTGAAGCGATTCCACCAGCCGTTGCCACGCCGACACCTACGGCGGTAACTACGAGAGAGGCACCAAAGGTAAAGGGGGCCATAACCAAACCGGCGATGGCGGTCACACCACCCACAGCCGTGGTGGTGCCACCGGTGATGCCGGCGATCTTGGCCTTGTGGTGGAAATTGCTGATGTCGTCGGCGATGGCATGAAGCCTGATGATGGAGTGCCAGAGGACCTCGGCTCGCTCCGTGAAGACTTTGTTGAAGAGGCGCAGGCCGCGATGGACCTTCTCTGCCAAGATGGTGAATGATCTGGGAGTCACAACCAAAGCAATGTTATCCATTAGAAAGTACAGTGCCCAATGTTCCCATAATTCCCATGGAGTTTCTGATTTGGATTCTGAATATTTCCAAAGTTCCCCAGCTTAACTTCACATGGAAAGTTTTTCAACCCTTTTAAGGTTTGACACTTGTCCCAGTGGCCAATAAATGGCTGAAAAGGACTAAAGTCATGAATTGATTATGTTTCTGTTGATCTAATCTACTAATAGACTGACTAATTATTTGCTTTCCCACTGAAATCAGTGATCTGATTCCCAACACCCAGCACAGTACACCGACGTACTTGGACTGATCTTCTTTCATGATTTTGTCCTCATCGTCTGACGGCACCTCATCCCATTCTGAAATACAATCCAGCAACAGGTGTTAGTGGAGTAAACAGTTCAGATGTCTGAATCTGTTTCTCAGAAGAAGTTTGTGACTTACGTTCCACAGTGTACCACCACTCCATCAAACTGTCAGTGTCCTGTGACAAAAAAAAAAGCATGAACACCCGAGTACTGCACGACTAGAAAAGGTGAACATTGTTCAGTTGCATAACGAGGAAATGCACGGTGGGGAAGTGGAATCTTGTGGAAACTGACCCCGTCCTCGTCCTCATCCTCCATATCGGCCATAGCACGCTCATCCATCTGAGCAGCCAGCCACTCCGCCTGAATGATGGAGGACAAAAATAAGCCAGTGAGTGCGTCACCAGGTCTTTGCTACATACTTTACTATATTCACATAGATTACTGCCTGTAATTAACCAAGGCCTTTGTATATATTAAGACTTTTCTGCACAATAGTTGGTGTGACAACTGCTGCTGATGAATGCTATGTTGCTCAACTGGCTCAGTCACATGCCAAAAGGAATCTGTCCCATCAGGAACAGAGAAATGGAGATAGCTAAGCAAACAGTGGAAAACAACAACGTTGCATAATAGCTTCTCAACTGTCAGCTGAGGTAAACAAAGTACACCTTGTTTAAATAAATCTAGATCATCTTTCAGGCGAGAACATTTTTCTATGTAACCCGGAATGCCGGCTCAAACAGGACTCCTCTGACCATGATGTCATTATTTTTTAATTGAACCAGGTACTGCCCATTGAGACCAACCTGTTTTTGGAGGGAGACTTGGCCAAGACAACAACAAAAACACGTGAAAGGAAAACTGGGTCATCTTTGGCTCAACTGGTTTGAGCCGAAGATGGAGCTCAGGATTAAAGATGCACCATTTTGATACGATCTGCCGGCTAAGTAAGCCATGTGTTGACTGATCATTTAAACGTCTTGCAGTAAAAATCACCTTGGCGGCCTCGGACAGGAAGTCACTCGACGTCGCTCCTGGTGGATCTTCCCACTCTAGTTGCATCGCTTTGCTCTGTCATGACGAAGAGGAAATGAAAAGTGAGCACGTCATTCTTTGTTTTTGTTTTTTTTTTTAAATCTAGTAATAAGTTGGACCACACTTCACCTTCGCCTTGTGGTTTTTGAAGCCTTTCAGTTTGGACGGCTTCATCTGTTGAAAAGAAAAAACAACATTTAAGAATCCTGAATAAAGCCACATGATGAAGTTAAAGTGAACATGAGGGTGATGAGAATACCGCTTCGCAGGTTTCCAGGTCATCTTGTTCGTCGTCGTACAACTCTTCAGGACTCATGGAATCTTTCCCTTTTTGAAAAATGTCGTCCTCAGCGAAAATATCCTGAAAATAAATGTCAGAAACAACAATTAGGCTGACTGATTAGAGACGTGGTGGCTGAACTCGGCTGCGTCCCACAGTGCATTGGTTTTCTTAGATCTGGGCAGGATGGGAGGAGAGCATTTATGTTTGTCACCTTTTTGTGTCTTTCTGTCAGAAAAATATCCAGTCAAGGGACATTATTGAAATTTAATTGTATAAACATCACCTGTTTAAGACCTCGTCTCCTGCCCGGTGGACTAAACTCAAAAGCAAACAATAATGTCGTCTGCATAAAATCTGATGTAGCAAAAGCCACTCGGTGTAACCATTCTCACCCTCTTGTAGGAGTGTTTGCTGAGGTTTACACTCTTTTTGTTGCATCTCACAGTGTTTCTACAACGCAGTTAAACTGTGCTCCTACTGCTGCTGTTAGCTTGTTACAAAAATGCTGGTCTCAGATATAAAAATTACCGGGTTACAGCCCTTGAGCCCGTTCAGTTCGTCGTCGTCCAATTCGTCTGCTGAGAAGCCGCTCTTCTTTTTCTGAGAACTGGTTTCATCCAGCATGTCCTCCTAAAATTAATAAATAAAAATCATTGCACACATTTAGGGAAAACTCATCACATCAAACAGAGAAAAAAATCCTACCTTGGAGCTTCTGCGACCAGCGTGCAGCGGTTTCTTTGTTGGTTTCTTCTATTGATGAAGAAAATAAAATGCACATGAAGTGAAAACAGCCGGCAAAGTGTTCAAAGTGAGAATGAAGAAAGAAACGTACCGGTCTGCAGTCTGCCATTTTATACGGATCTTCGTCCAATCCGACAGACGTATGGTGCATTTTCTGAAACTGTTCGTCTTCCATGAAAGCATAAGCCTGGTAACATATTCAGAACAGGTAAGTTAGGAACGTCCAAAATCATTCAGGTGTAAACCATGAGAGGAATACAGTTATTCCTCAAGCACGAGGCAAATCTAAAATGGTAGCAATAAGAAAAAAAAAAAAGTACCTTGCTTGTTGACTGAAGGCTGTGTCCTTTCAGCTCCGCCACATCCTCAATACCATCATCCTAAAAGTGAAATAAATATGACTGCATCACCAAGTAAACAGTTAACGTATGTGAGTCACTAAATTTAAAGTAGAACTTAAATAAACCAAACAAGTGATTCACAGTAAACAGATCATTCATCCTCCTGAATTGTCCTACGAGGTGTGCTTTGTTGCTGTTCAGCTGATCTTCATACCTGAGACGTCTTACGTGGTGTGTAGCCATGTGCACCGTAAACTTCATCTTGTGACTTCTCCTGAGGGGAAAACAAAAAATTTCAAACATGCGACGTGACCCCGACCATCCTCATACCACAGAAACGATGTGCGAACGGAGCGCACACAGGCCAAACAAACCTCGCTGTATTCAAATCGAGTCATACCTTGGAGCTTTTACGAGGCGTGTATCCGTGCGCTCCCTTCGGTTCAGCGTCAGTCTGCAGAGACGACGTTCGACACACTCGTTAAGGTGTAAAGAATAAATAATAGTGAAATGTTGAGTGCAGTACAGGTGTGATACCTTCATGATGGCAAATCCTCTCTGCGGCACAAACTTGATTTTCAACGTCTTTTTTCTCTTCTGGAGAGAGAAAACATTCAATCACACAAATTAAACGATCATCTACGTACTCCAACTACTGCAGGCTGAACGGTGATGAGGTAACCACACTAACAGTAATGATACACAGCAATAAATCGCATTAATGTGAAGTGTAGCAAAATCATACAAATCAGTGCTGCCCACCTCTTCGTGCTGAGCTCCCCGTACTTCCTCCTCGTCGCCGGTGCTGTTGTCCAAAGCCGTCCCCTGTCGACAACAAAACACTGCTTCAGAAACTCATCATGCTAACTGTGCACGAAGACGAACATTTGTTTAAGGAAAAACACAAACTATTTATTCCCAAGACGGTGAAATACAGAGAAAAATGTCACAATATATTACCGATAATGAATATTTGAATGATTGCACCACGTAACTGAAGCAAAGCTTTACCTCTGACCATCGGCGTATGGAGTTTTCCTTGTGAATACTTTTCTTATTCAGCTCACCGTCCTGGTTTGGAATCATAAGGAAAGTTTAGAGCAGAGCTGCAGCACTAACGTACAAAGTCACAGCTTGGCGTTTTCAGACGAACGTCAACGTCCGTCTGACAGTAGCTTACCTTGAATTCTTGAGGTAAATGTCCGTTCATGTGTTTTCTGTCGGGCACAGAGGAAGCAGTGGATGCTCTTCTAAGCAGCTGATTGACTTTGGTCTTCAGAGGTTTCTTCTGTTGAAGAAAGAAAACATTATCAAACCTCTGCTGGTATATTAATACTGCCCATACTGAACAAGATGACATATAACATACTTTGTAGTCCATCTCATTCTGCTCTGCATCTTCATACTCTTCTGCCATGTGTATGTCTGAAAAATACTCCTGAAAAAACGCACGAGTTGCACTGAATCTCCAGTCGCCAATTAAAACTTTGGAAAGATCACCCTATCCCCAGAAATGTTAAAACTAGACTTATGCATGCTTATAGACTGTTACCTTAGATGATTTCCGTGTTGTGGGTAGTGTCCTGCTCCTCCCGTCCTTTGTCTCATCAGCAAACTTATCCTACAAAGTTGAAACATTACCATTACAAAGACAGACATGCAAACACACTCAAGTCACTTTGCATCGTATCAGGTACCTTTGAGCCTCGTCTGGAAAGCAGAGACCCTTTGAATTTTTTGTCCTTTTTCTGTAATAAAAAAAATGAAGGATGTTAAACTTTAAACTGGAAACTAAACAGTGACTGTTGAGTGAGACTATCTTTACCTTTCCATGGCTCCCAGAGCCCTCCTGATCCTCGCCACTTCCTCCATCAGAGTCCGCCTTCATCTTAGAGAAAAGTCACATTTTTATCATCTTCTGTCCGCTTACAAACCAACAAACAATGCTGACTAGAGAAATAACTTGTCTCTTACTTTCAGCGATTCTCGCCGTAGTCTCAAAGTTCCAGACTTTCGGAAATCAAATAGAGAAAAATGCCTCATTACCTGAAATGTCTTTGACGGGACAATAATTTTGCATAGAAAACCAACACGTTTAAATGTTTTCTTACTGGTTTAAAGTTGGGGTCAAGCTGAGGGCTGTCTTCAGGCCAGTCTTCAACACACCTCTCCTGTTTTAAGACAGTTTTACTTTTAGTAGAATAATCAAACATTCAATATGTGTGTATCTGCCTTAACAAAAGCGAGCGGTGAGCGTGATAATAAAACCTTTTTCCAGAGAACATAAATTGACTCCTGTTTGTGCTTTATCAAAATCAGTCAGACATTCAAGTCTAGACATACTAACGATCCCCTGATCCCCTTCATAAATAATTGAATGATTGTTATACATTTAAGGATTAATGTTGAGAATTGCTTTCACACCTGTCCGATGAGCAGGATGTCCTCAAAGACGACATAGTTCTCAGGGTCTGTCCGTTTATTTTCCTGTAAAGAAAGAAATACTTAAAGCACGCTGACAGACAGGTGTTCTTCTATCATCAGCTGACACATTAATGAATGGTTTGACATTCATATCCTAGAACATACCGTTTTTCCCATGCTAATGAAGGCAGATAATTAACTTACCAGAGTCTTTGGTTTGCGGCGAATAACTGGTTTTGGGAGTGGTTTGAAGGCAAGTTTAGGGGAAGTTTTGGGTACAGCTGGTTCAGTCTAAACAGACCAAACAGAGACAAAAGAATAAGCTAATCAGTGAAAGTGAAGTGAAGCTAAAAGAATTAGTGTATGACAGATTGTATTCTTGCATACAGAGTTTGCTGGCGTGGGTGGCTTTTCTGGTTTTGGTGGCTTTTCTGGCCTGGGTGGCTTCTCTTTGCTTGGTGGTCTGATTCGAGGAAGTGGTTTTGGTGGGCGTCTGAAGGTCGACACCTGCAAGTGAAATCAGTGCTACTTTGTCAAAAATCCACAATTTCAAGTATTTGGTGTGGTTATCCAAATGTCACATGGCACTTGTTACATACGTGAGTCATTTCAGATGGAGACTGGCCGAGCGACATGGACAGATTCCTGGCCCGAGTGAAGGGAGTCGGCAGAAGAATATCATGCTTAGTCCCTTGAGGAGTCGTCAAGACAATTTCATCCGGATACTTCTGTTGGATGGCTTGGTTGGATGCTGACGGGGTTGCTTTGAAGAGATCTGGTGAGGACGGTAGTGTGTCCAACTTCATTTCTGATGGACTGTTGATTGACGGTGTAGAGTATGCGGCCACAGAGGCTGCACTGCTCGGGGTTATCTCAAATATATCCTTGTTGGTGGTCTTTAGTGGTTGGAAGATGTCTGGAGTCCCATTTGAGACATCTTGGAAAGGGTTGTATTGTTTTGGGGGAGTAGGACCAAACGGGTCATCCAAACTGGAAACATCTTGGAATAAATCCATTGTAACTGGGCTTGGGAATGGATCAGCTGTATTTGTTGCTGATGGAGAAAATATATCCAGATTCTTCTTTGAGGACATGCCAAAAAGGTCTTCTGTTGTAGATGGATGTTCCCAATTTTTGGTTGGAACTGTTTGAAACAGATCTGCTCCATCGGTCTTGGCAGTATGAAATGGGTTCGAAACAACAGGCTGTGGCGACTGGAACAGATCAACCTCCTTGTCTGAAGGTGATCTGAATGGGTCTGCAAAAATACCGGGAGATTTTTCAGAGAGGTTCCCCTCTCGTGTGTGTTCAGCATGGAATAAATCCTCTCCTTTAGCAGCCTGGAAAAGATTGACCCCTTCGTCTTTAACCAGCTCAGAGCTTTTTAATTCCAACGTTTTCGAGAAGTTCTTTCTCTGAGCAGGAACTGGCCTGAATAAATCTGCTGAGTTCAGGGTTACGTCACGAAAATGGCCATTGGTAGATGGGTTTGGCGCCAATGTCGACGTCTGGAAGCGGCCTTGCAAAGGAGGCTCGGAAAGTTCGGCTTCATCTTCGGCACTCTTAATCTCAGTTTGAAGATCCAGAGGTGAACTCTGAAATTCGGGTGGAGGGACAAAGATGGCATCGAGGTTTCCTTCTGAGGGTGTCCCACCTGCATCCTCCATTGGGGGATCTTTGTTGCCCAATTCCTGATAACAGAACACGAAGTCATTGGAAACATGCTCAATGAAAGCAATGGTGCTTAAGAAAATGTGAGAAATCTTTGTGTTTACCAGATAATAAGTATAGAAAGGGTTCATTCTGGCCGAGCTTCCATTGACTCCATTCTAATAAACAAAGAAAAGGAAATTAGAAAAAAATTAGAAAGAATTAGACGGTGACGCAGCAGAAATGTTGACTATCAACACAAAATAATCCAAAACAATACGGAAACACTTGCAGAGGTTTGGATGTTTTATCGACCGCAACAAATGTACTACAAAGGCTCTCAGATAACAGCTTTTGAAAGGATTAGCAGCGCCCTATTTGTTAATTTCAGACTCATGTCTTATTAATAGAAAAGTCTAGTCAGACTGCTTATACACAAACACGCCTACACATTGCAACAATCTCACAATGACAAGCAGTCACATTGTGCTCAAAAGAAACAAGTAAAAGGGTGTGGACTCAACCTTTGCCACAGCGAGGAGATGATTATCATCCATCTTCAAACCGTTCTGACGACAACAAAGACTCGTGATTACGATTTAAAAAGCATTTCATGCAGCAAGATCTGGACATTTCAGCTGAACGTTCTGTAGATGTTTCTTCTCACCTGTTCTGAGTGGAGCTGCCGGTTGTCGGTCACGCCTGCAGCAGCAGCTGAGAGGTCGCAGAGGAGCTCGCCATCCTGCGAACCACGTAAAAGTTAATGACGCTACACGGACAACGAAACAACACTGCTGTGAAAGCGAGCGTGGGAAGCGTTACCATCGCTGTCATATGAAACATGTCATGTCATGTGTGACTCGTCAGAAATGTAATCACAGCTTTGACACTTCCGGTTGTTCACATGGCAGGAATGTGTGTTTGCTGTTACCGAGGCGTGACAGCAAAGACAACATCACTGGGAGGGTCTTAGAAATACACAGGTGGAGTACTGATGTCCAACCTTAGCTGCAGAGCTAACAGATGTTATCGGCTCTCTGACCTGTTTGTTTCCAGACTCATTCGCAGATGATCCACTGGAGTCAGAGGTTGATGGGACAAGAGCCTGAGAGACAAAACAATGAATAAATGACATCATATAGATAACAATGTTGCTTTTAAATGAACTTTGTACAGGTGTGTGTAGCCGCTCACCTTGTATTGACTATGGAAAGGACTCTGGGAAACTTTCTTCAGCATACTTTGGAGCGTCACAATACTCTGAAGAAAAGACACAGAAAACAAACCAAAGTCACATTTGAATAAAAACAAACGTTTTGTGGATTGCTGTGTTAAATTCTTTAGTCTGCAAAATAGAAACACAATTGAAGCAGCTTTTATTTCTGATCACACAGTGACTGAGACGTTAAACATGGTTGAAATCCAAGAAAACTCATTGGAATACATGCTTTAACATGTCAAAAATACTAAACTGAAGCCTTCTGAGTATATTTGCATAATCAAATCAGAGCACATGGAAAAGATCTGTTTTCATTCCAGCGCAAAAATCCAAAAGATCAACAGTCAGATCAGAAATCTGTGAATATTTCTCCTCTAAAACTGGCATCAGTTTGTTTGACATCACTGAAATTAAACAAAATTCTGTTTGTACCAGCAGATTCTTGCTGCACAGACATGACAGTGCTAAAGAGATTCAAATGTGCTGACATCACGCCGGGTTCGTCTGTCCAGTTGGCTTCCCTCGACAAAAATATGCCAGTCATGCAGCAGCAGCAGCAACAGTACAGGGAAACACTGTGACTGAGCCACATGCTGCCAACTGACTGGGTCATTCCCCTGTTTGGAGGCTAAAAGGTGAAAATCTAAAAACATGTGGAGGAGGACGATGGAATTAAAGCACAGAACCTCCATTAAAACTACTGAAATGAATTAACTGGGTCAACACAGGTGTTTTAATGACTCTAATTAAGGCTCAGTCTGTTTATTACAGTCATCATGCGCACTAACTAACGCCCTGACTCTGTGTGACCTGAATGGAAAAGCACCTTAATTAGTATCAATGTTTATCCTAGTTCATGTGTGCTGACATCTACTCACAGGTCGTCTTTCTCCAGATGTTTCTGCTGCTGCAACACCATCTTCATAACCATCCGCCTCCACCTCATTCTCCTAAAAAAAAAAAAAACATGTTTCAAACGCTTTTGCAACCAATTTCAAACCTTCCCCAAACGTTAAAATCACATCAGTCTCACACACTGCTCAGTGCAGCTTTTAAATACCAGCTCAGAACTCACCGTGGCTGTCTCTCCTCTCATCATCAACAAAGCAGATTTTTATGTTCAGTTATTTTCTCTTTTAGTTTCTTTGACATTAAAACGCGTCAGTGCGTCCTGGCGATTGACAGGGCTCGCGCTGTTAATTAACTCCCAGCTTGACACACCTGTGACACACCTGTGACAAGCCAGGCGCGAGGACTATCTAAACATCCGGAAACCGATTTTTCAAAATAAAAGGCTGTACTCGCGCATGCTCAGTCTCGCTTTGAACTTTTTAAAATTTGTTCAGCCATTCAAACTAGTAGTGTTTTAAGTTACTTTGCATATTGAAGTTTTATATTAATTTCTTAAGGAGAACCATTCAAACAGTCAGCATGTATTTGTACTTGATACCAAAGTGATCTTTGTAATATAACCAAATGCAGGATGCAGGTGAATCATTTTCAATCACTTCTTCATTTTCTGGAGTTATTTAGTTTGACTAAGAGGATTTTTAACCATGAGGCATGCCGCTGCTCCACATTTAGGGAAGTGAAAGAATAATAAGAAGAATTCTTCTTCAACCATACTTGAAACAACTCTTGACAATGAGCCATTATTTTGAAGGTGAATCCACATTGCCTACCTCTCTCTGACACCGCTGGCAAGACACAAGCTGTTCCAGAGACTGTCTCCATCTCAATGCAAACCGACCGGTTGTCCTCGCCCAGCTCAACCGGCCTGTGTTGTGTTGTGTTGTGTGGTGTTGTGTGGTCCAGGTGTGTTGACGTGAAGCTTCAGTGCTGACAGATGAGGAAACTTTTAGTTCCACTTCAAGCATACAACAGTTTACTGAAGTGTAACAAACATCAAAGCAGACCGGGTCTTTTATATAAGTGCAACATTTTTCTACATGCAGGAAAAAAAAGAATCATTTAAGAGTCACAGCATGAACTTTGTCTGATAGGAATTCAAATTCAAAATGCAATTTCTATGAGAAAACTTAAATTTGACATTCATTCAAAGGTCCACCATGTTGAACCTCCATTTTTCTACAGTGGCCCAGAATGGACAAACTAAATACTGGCTCCAGGTGGGACCTTTAGCATTTTCCACAAGTTCTGCAGCCACTGTAGTTTCCCTTCACACTTCACAGTCTGTTTTCACTCATGAAATGTTCAGTTGTTTGCAGTCTGTAACCACTAGATGGCCACTTATCACGTTACGGCGCCATTTTCTCATTTGTTTAGACCCTGCAGGAGTTAAAACATCAATAATTCCACAATTAAAGCCTATAGTGATTTTTTTAAAATTGCATCTTAAAATTTAGCTGCAACAAAATGACAGTTGTTCAGTGGATTAGCATGATAATGAGGCAATGCAAACAAAACTTTGTTGGAATGTCCAAAAGCTTTGCTCAGGCTTCTCTTGCTTACACCACAGGTGTGGCCTTAAGGTGGATTAAGGGTATCTGATGTCGAGCACCTTAAACTCAAGCAGTTATATGACTAGTGGAGATTTATGCAAATTAAATCGTTATAAAACATTCTGTAGATGGCAGCACAGTCAGGGAGAGGACACGTTCTTGAAATGGCTTCCATGGCATGTTCATTCTACATTATTTAGCAGAAATCAACGCTCATTAACTGTATTTGACCTTCAACTCACTTTTTAGGTGGCAAATCATTTTGGCAGGCAGACACGTCGATTTTGTCTGTAATGGTCCACAAAAATTCCAAGCTGTCCTGTGAGCTCATATCTTTATATTATGAAGCTCCAGAACGAGATCAAGTCATATTTAGGCAGAAATCAACTTTCATTTACTGTATTTGTCTCAATCATTTTGCAAGTAAAATGCTCCATTTGGCAGGTGACAATGTCATTTTGTGTTGTAATGATCCACACATGAATTGCTGCCCTGTAAGTTCAGATCTGTCTACAGAAGCTCCATCGAGATCAAGTCATATTTAGGCAGAAATCACTCTTTATTAACTGTATGGCCTTCTTCAATCAATTTTTGGCAGGCAAATGCCCATTTGTGTTAAATGGTCCTGAAACCTAGCTGTCCTGTGAGTTTCAGATCTTATATTATGAAGCTCCAGAATGAGATCAAGTCATATTTAGGCAGAATCACCTTCATTAACTGCATTTGCCTTCAATCACTCTTTTGCAGGCAAAATGCCCATTTTGGTAGGCAGACAATTTATTTGTCTTGTAATGGTCCGGCCATATATTCCGTTGTCCCAGAGTTCAGATCTGTCTATTATGAAGCTCCAGAATGAGATCAGGTTATATTTAGGCAGAATCACCTTTATTAACTGTGTTTGGCCTTCAATCAATTTTTGGCAGGCAATCTTCGGGTCGACGGTAGGTGACAATGCCTGGCTTTGTCTTGTAATGGTCCATTATAATTCTGTGCTGTCCTGTGAGCTCAGATCTTTATATTATGAAGTTCCAGAATGATCAAGCCATAAGTTCAGGCAGAACTAAATCTTTCATTAACTGCATTTGGCCTTCAATCAATTTTTGGCAGGCAGAAATGCCCATTTTTGGTAGGTGACAATGCCCATTCTATGTTGTAATGCTCCTTTGAAACCTAGCTGTCCTGTGAGCTCAGATCTTTATATTATGAAGCTCCAGAATGAGATCAAGTCATATTTAGGCAGAAATCACCTTTCATTAACTGCATTTGCCTTCAATCAATTTTTGGCAGACAAAATGTCATTTTGGCAGGTGACAATGCCCATTTTGTCTTTGTAATGCTCCTTTGAAACCTAGCTGTCCTGTAGAACAGATCTTATTATGAAAAAATGTCATTTTTTGGTAGATAATGCCCATTTTGTTCTGTATGGTCCATTACAAAAATTCCAAGCTGTCCTGTGACCTCAGATCTTTCTATTATGAAATAGCCCAGAATGAGATCAAGTCATATTTAGGCAGAAATCACCTTCATTAACTGCATTTGCCTTCAATCACTTTTTGCAGGCAAAATGCCCATTTTTTGCAGTTGACAATGCCCACTTTGTCTTGTAGTGCTTCTTTTGAAACCTAGCTGTCCTGGGTGAGCTCAGATCTTATATTATGAAGCTCCAGAATGGGATCAAGTCGCATGTGGGCAGAAATCAACTTTCATTTACTGTATTTGGTCTTCACTGATTTTGGCAGGTAAAATGCTCATTTTTGCAGTTGGCCACGCTCACTTTGTCTTGTAGTGTTTCTTTGAAACCTAGCTGTCCTGTGAACTCAGATCTTTATATTATGAAGCTCCAGAATGGGATCAAGTCGTATGTAGGCAGAAATCAGCTTCATTTCACTCTGCATTTGGCCTTCAATCAATTTATGGCAGGCAAAAATGCCCATTTTTGCTAGGTGACAATGCCCATTTTGTCTTGTAGTGTTTCTTTGAAACCTAGCTGTCCCAGGTAGCTCAGATCTTTATATTGTAGTGTCTAGGATCAAGTCATGGTAGGCAGAAATCAACTTTCATTTACTAGACAATTTCAATCAATTTAAGGCAGGCAAATTGCTCATTTTGGTAGGTGACAATGCCCATTTTGTCTCTATGTCCATTACAAAAATCGCCAACCAGACTCAGATCTGCACAGTCTGAATGGGATCAAGTCATATTTAGCAGAAATCAACTTTCATTAACTGTATTTGGCCTTCAATCACTTATATGGCAGGCAAAATGCCTGTTTTTGTAGGTAACAATGCCCATTTTGTCTTGTATGGTCCATTACAAAAATTCCAAGCTGTCCTGTGACCAGATCTTTCATTATGAAGCCCAGAATGAGATCAAGTCATACTTATAGGCAGAAATCACCTTCATTAACTGTATTTGGCCTTCAATCAACACCTTTGGCAGGCAAAATGTCCGTTTGCAGTTGACAATGCCCACTTTGTCTTGTAGTGTTTCTTTGAAACCTAGCTGTCCTGTGAGCTCAGATCTTTATATTATGAAGCTCCAGAATGGGATCAAGTCATATATAGGCAGAAATCAACTTTCATTTACTGGATTTGGCCTTCAATCAATTTATGGTAGGTAAAATTGTCTATTTTTGGTAGGTGACAATGCCCATTTTGTCTTGTATGGTCCATTACAAAATTCCAAGCTGTCCTGTGACCTGAGATCTCTATTATGAAGCTCCAGAATGGGATCAAGTCATATTTAGGCATCACCTTTCATTTACTGTATTTGGCCTTCAATCAATTTATGTGCAAAAATGCCCATTTTGGTAGGTGACAATGCCCATTTTGTCTCTGTAGGCGTCCATTACAAAAATTCCAAGCTGTCCTGTGACCTGGAGATCTTTCATTATGAAGCTCCAGAATGGGATCAAGTCATATTTAGGCAGAAATCAACTTTCATTTACTGTATTCGGCCTTCAATCAATTTATGGCAGGCAAAATTGCCCATTTTGTCTTGTATGGTCCATTACAAAAATTCCAAGCTGTCCTGTGACCTCAGATCTTTCTATTATGAAGCTCCCAGAATGAGATCGTCATATTTAGGCAGAAATCACCTTTCATTAACTGCATTTGGCCTTCAATCAATTTTTGGCAGGCAAAAATGCCCATTTTTTGCAGTTGACAATGCTCACTTTGTCTGTAGTGTTTCTTTGAAACCTGTTGTCCTCGTGAGCTCAGATCTATATTATGAAGCTCCAGAATGGGATCAAGTCGCATGTAGCAGAAATCAACTTTCATTTACTGTGTATTTGGCCTTTCAATCAATTTATGGCAGGCAAAAATGCCCATTTTTTGTAGCTGACAATGCCCATTTTGTCTTGTAGTGTTTCTTTGAAACCTAGCTGTCCTGTGAGAGCTGACTCTTTATATTGCAGCCCAGAAATGGATCAAGTCGTATGTAGGCAGAAATCAGCTTTCATTTACTGTATTTACCTTCAATCGACTTTATGGCAGGCAAAATGCCCATTTTGCAGTTGACAATGCCCATTTGTCTTGGTAGTGTTTCTTTGAAACCTAGCTGTCCTGTGAGCTCAGATCTTTATATTATGAAGCTCCAGAATGGGATCAAGTCATATATAGGCAGAAATCAACTCTCATTTACTGTATTTGGCCTCAATCAATGACAGGCAAAATTGCCCATTTTTGGTAGGTGATTGGCGCTCATTTGTTCTATGGTCCATTACAAAAATTCCAAGCTGTCCTGTGACCTCAGATCTTGATATTATGAAGCTCCAGAGCTGGGACTGTCATATTTAAAGGTGAATCACCTTTCATTAACTGCATTTGGCCTTCAATCAATTTATGGCAGGCAAAAATGCCCATTGGTAGGTAACAATGCCCATTTTGTCTTGTATGGTCCATTACAAAAATTCCAAGCTGTCCTATGACCTCAGATCTTTCTATTATGTAGTCTAGAATGAGATCAAGTCATATTTAGGCAGAAATCACCTTTCATTAACTGCATTTGGCCTTCAATCAATTTTTGGCAGGCAAAAATGTCCGTTTTTTGCAGTTGACAATGCCCACTTTGTTCTGTAGGTGCGTTTCGAAACCTAGCTGTCCTGTGAGCTCAGATCTTTATATTATGAAGCCCAGAATGGGACTGAGCCATAGCAGAAATCAACTTTCATTTACTGTATTTGGCCTTCAATCAATTTATGGCAGGTAATCGTCATTTGGCAGGTGACAATGCCCATTTTAACTTGTATGGTCCATTACAAAAATTCCAGGCTGCCCTGTTACCTCAGATCTCTCTATTATAAAGCTCCAGAATGGGATCAAGTCATATTTAGGCAGAAATCAACTTTCATTTACTGTATTTGGCCTCAATCACTTATGGTAGGCAAAATGCTCCATTTTTGGTAGGTGACAATGCCCATTTTGTCTATAGTCCATTACAAAAATTCCAAGCTGTCCTGTGACCTGAGATCTTTCATTATGAAGCTCCAGAATGGGATCAAGTCATTTAGGCAGAAATCAACTTTCATTTACTGTATTTGCCTCAATCAATTTATGGCAGGCAAAATGCCCATTTTGGTAGGTGATACGCCCATTTTGTCTCAGGCGTCCATTACAAAAATTCCAAGCTGTCCTGCAGTGACTCCCAGATCTTCTATTATGAAGCTCCAGAATGAGATCAAGTCATATTTAGGCAGAAATCACCTTTCATTAACTGCATTTGGCCTTCAATCAATTTTTGGCAGGCAAAAATGCCCATTTTTGGCAGTTGACAATGCCTACTTTGTCTTGTAGTGTTTCTTTGAAACCTAGCTGTCCTGTGAGCTCAGACTTTATATTGCAATTCCATATGGACTGTTTGCAGGCAGAAATCAACTCACGCTTGTATTTGGCCTTCAATCACTTATGGCAGGTAAAATTGCCCATTTTTGCAGGTGACAATGCTTGATTTTGTCTTGTATGGTCCATTACAAAAATTCCAAGCTGTCCTGTGACCTGGTGATCTCCCTCTTATTATGGCCCAGAATGGGACTGTCATATTTAGGCAGAAATCAACTTTCATTTACTGTATTTGGCCTTCAATCAATTTATGGCAGGCAAAAATGCCCATTTTGGTAGGTGACAATGCCCATTTTGTCTTGTATGTCCATTACAAAAATTCCAAGCTGTCCCAGACCTGAGATCTTCATGGTATATTATGAAGCTCCAGAATGGATCAAGTCATATATTTAGGCAGAAACTCACCTTTCATTTACTGTATTTGGGCCTTCAATCACTTATATGTGCAAAATGCTCCACAGGTGACAATGCTCCATTTTGTCTTGTATGGTCCATTACAAAATTCGTTGTCCTGTAGGACTTCAGATCTTTCTATTATGAAGCTCCAGAATGAGAGATCAAGTCATATTTAGGCAGAAATCACCTTCATTAACTGCATCATTCTCAATCAATTTCTTTGCAGGCAGAAATGCCCATTTTTTGCAGCGTGCCAGACAATGCCTGTCTTGTAGTGTTTCTTTGAAACCTAGCTGTCCTGTGAGCTCAGATCTTTATATTATGAAGCTCCAGTTAGAATGGATCAAGTCATATGTAGGCAGAAATCAACTTCATTTACTGTATTTGGCCTTCAATCAATTTATGGCAGGCAAATTGCCCATTTTTGGTAAAGATAATGCCCATTTTGTCTTGTATGGTCCATTACAAAATTCAAGCTGTCCTGTGACCTCAGATCTTCTATTATGAAGTTCATAGAATGGGATCAAGTCATATTTAGGCAGAAATCAACTTTCATTTACTGTATTTGGCCTTCAATCAATATATGGCAGGCAAATGCCCATTTTTGGTAGGTGACATACCATTTTGTCTTGTATGGTCTATTGCTAAAAATCGTTGTCCTGTGACCTGAGATCTTTCTATTATGAAGTCTAGAATGAGATCAAGTCATATTTAGGCAGAAATCACCTTTCATTAACTGCATTTGGCTCAATCAATTTTTTTGCAGGCAAAATGCCCATTTTGGTAGGTCACAATGCCCATTTTGTGGCGCAGGAATGGTCCAGAAACCCAGCTGGTCCCGTGACCTCAGATCTGTCTATTGGTGAAGCTCCAGAATGAGATCGTCATACGAAAGGAAATCACCTTTCATTAACTGCATTTGGTCAATCAATTTTTGCAAAAATGCCCATTTTTTGCAGTTGACAATGCCCACTTTGTCTTGTAGTGTTTCTTTGAGACCTATTGAACCTGTGAGCCAGATCTTTATATTATGAAGCTCCAGAATGTAGATCAAGTCATGGCCAGGGAACCACCTTTCATTAACTGCATTCTGGCCTTCAATCACTCTTTTGCAGGCAAAAATGCCCATTTTGCAGCTGATAATGCCCACTTGTCTTGTAGTGTTTCTTGAAACCTAGCTGCCCCAGAGCTCAGACTTTATATTATGAAGCTCCAGAATGGGATCAAGTCGTATGTAGGCAGAAACTGTCTCATTTATCAGGGTTTTGGGGCCTTCAATCAATTTTTGCAGGCAAAAATGCCCATTTTACAGTTGACAATGCCCACTTTGTCTTGTAGTGTTTCTTTGAAAACCCATTGTCCTGTGAGCTCAGATCTTTATATTATGGAAGCTCCAGAATGTAATCGTCGTATGTAGGGCAGAAATCAGCTTTCTTCATTTACTGTATTTGGGTCTTCAATCAATTTATGGCAGGCAAAATTGCTCATTTTGTAGTGACAACGCTCATTTTGTCTTGTATGGTCCATTACAAAAATCTCCCAAGCTGTCCTGCAGACCTGAGATCTTCTGTATTATGAAGCTCCAGAATGGGATCAAGCTGTTATTTAGGGCAGAAAATCAACTTTCATTTACTGTATTTGGCTTTCAATCAATTTATGGCAGGCAAATTGCCTATTTGTAGGTGATAATGCCCATTTTGTCTTGTATGGTCCATTACAAATTCCAAGCTGTCCCAGACCTGAGATCTTTCTATTATGAAGCTCCAGAATGAGATCAAAGTCATATTTAGGCAGAAATCACCTTTCATTAACTGCATTTGGCCTTCAATCAATTTTTGGCAGGCAAAATGCCCATTTTTTGCAGTTGACAATGCCCACTTTGTCTTGTAGTGTTTTTGAGACCTAGCTGTCCTGTGAGCTCAGATCTTTATATTATGAAGCTCCAGAATGAGATCGTCATATTTAGGCAGAAATCACTCTCATTAACTGCATTTGGCCTCAATCAATTTTGTTAGGCAAAATGCCCATTTTTGGCAGTTGACAATGCCCACTTTGTCTCGTAATGTTTCTTTGAAACCTAGCTGTCCTGTGAGCTCAGATCTTTCTATTATGAAGCTCCAGAATGGATCAAGTCGTATGTAGGCAGAAATCAACTTCTTCATTTACCAGACATTTGCTCAATCACTTTTGCAGGCAAATGCTCATTTTTGTTATTATCACTTGTCTGTAGTGTTTCTTTGAAATCATACACACCTGTGAGCTCAGATCTATATTATGAAGGCTCCAGAATGGATCAAGTCGTATGTAGGCAGAATCAGCTTTCATTTACTGTGTATTTGGCCTTCAATCAATTTACAGGCAAAATTGCCCATTTTTGGTAGGTGACAATGCCCATTTTGTCTTGTATGGTCCATTGCAAAATTCTGTTGTCCTGTGGACCTGAGATTCTTTCTATTATGAAGCCCCAGAATGGGATCAAGTCATATTTAGTCAGAAATCAACTTTCATTTACTGTATTTGGCCTTCAATCAATTTATGGCAGGCAAAATTGCCCATTTTTGGTAGGTGATAATGTCCATTTTGTCTCTGTATGTCCATTACAAAAATTCCAAGCTGTCCTGTGACCCAAGAGATCTTTCTATTATGGAAGCTCCAGAATGAGATCAAGTCATATATTTAGGCAGAAATCACCTTCATTAACTGCATTTGGCCTTTCAATCACTTTTTGCAAAATGCCCATTTTTTAGAAAGTGATAATGCCCATTTTGTCTTGTAATGGTTCTTTTGAAACCCAGCTGTCCTGTGAGCTCAGATCTTTATATTATGAAGCCCCAGAATGGATCAAGTCACATATGCAGGCAGAAATCAACTTCTTACTAATACTGTATTTGGCTCAATCAATTTATGGCAGGCAAACATTTGTAGGTGACAATGCTCATTTTGTCTCTGTGCTGGTCCATTACAAAAAACCTGCCGTCCTGTAGACTCAGATCTTTCTATTATGAAGCTCCAGAATGAGATCAAGCCATATTTGTGTGAAAACACCTTATTAACTGCACTTAGTCTTTCAATCAATTTATGGCAGGCAAAAATGCCCATTTTTGGTAGGTGACAATGCCTATTTTGTCTTGTATGGTCCATTACAAAAATTCCAAGCTGTCCTGTGAGCTCAGATCTTCTATTATAGAAGCTCCAGAATGGACTGTCAGATTAGGCAGAAATCACCTTTATTAACTGCATTTGGTCTTCAATCAATTTATGGCAGAAAATGCCATTTATGCTGACAATGCCCACTTTGTCTTGGGTGTTTGAAACCTAGTTATCCTGTGGGAGTCTGGATCTTTGTATTAGGTAGCTCCAGAATGAGATCAAGTCATATCGTGGAATCACTTCATTAACTGGGCGTTTGGCCTTCAATCAATTTATGGCAGGCAAAAATGCCCATTTTTGGTAGGTGACAATACCTATTTTGTCTTGTATGGTCCATTACAAAAATTCCAAGCTGTCCTGTGAGCTCAGATCTTTATATTATGAGGCCCAGAATGAGATCAAGCTTCTGTTATTTAGGCAGAAATCACTCTCACAACTGCTATTGGCCTTTCAATCACTTTGCAGGTAAAATGCTCATTTTTGGTAGGTCATAATGCCCATTTTGTGTTGTAATGGTCCTTGAACCTAGCAGTCCTGTGAGCTTCAGATTCTTTATATTATGAAGCCCAGAATGGGATCGTCATATTTAGGCAGAAATCACCTTTCATTAACTTACTTTGGCCTTCAATCACTTTGGCAGGCAAAATGCCCATTTTTGGTAGGTGACAATGCCCATTTTGTCTTGTATGGTCCATTACATAAAATTCCAAGCTGTCCTGTGAGCTCAGATCTTCTATTATGAAGCTCCAGAATACCAGTCATTTAGGCAGAAATCACCTTTATTAATCAAAGATTTGGCCTCAATCACTTGTATGGCAGGCAAAATGTCATTGCAGTTGACAATGCCCACTTTGTCTTGTAGTGTTTCTTTGAAACCTGAAGGTCCTGTGAGCTCAGATCTTTATATTATGAAGCTCCAGAATGGGATCAAGTCATATAGGCAGAAATCAACTTTCATTTACTGTATTTGGCCTTCAATCAATTACAGGCAAAATTGCCCATTTTTGGTAGGTGACAATGCCCATTTATCTTGTATGGTCCATTACAAAATTCCAAGCTGTCCTGTGACTCTGAGATCTTTCTATTATGAAGCTCCAGAATGATCAAGTCATATTTAGGCAGAAACCAACTTTCATTTACTGTATTTGGCCTTCAATCAATTTATGGCAAGCAAAAATGCCCATTTTTGGTAGGTAATGCCCATTTTGTCTTGTGGCGTCCATTACAAAATTCCAAGCTGTCCTGTGACCTGAGATCTTCTATTATGAAGCCCAGAACGAGATCAAGTCATATTTAGGCAGAAATCACTCCTTGTTATAACTGCATTTGGCCTCAACTTAATTTATGGGCAAAAATGCCCATTTTTGGTAGGTGACAATGCCCATTTTGTCTTGTATGGTCCATTACAAAAATTCCAAGCTGTCCACCTGAGACTTATGAAGCTCAGAATGTGTGGGACAACAGAGATGAAAGGTGAAATTACCTTCATTTACTGGCTTAGCCTTCAATCACTTGGTACAAACATACTTTGTAGTGACAATGCCCATTTTGTCTTTGTATGGTCCATTACAAAATTCTAAGCTGTCCTGCAGACTTTCAGATCTTTCTATTATGAAGCCCAGAATGAGATCGTTTGGTATTTAGGCAGAAATCACTTTCATTAAATCAGATCACTTTCAATCAATTTCTTTGGCAGGCAAAATGCCCATTTTTTGCAGTTGACAATATGCCACTTGTCTTGTAGTGTTTTGAAACTAGTCCTGTGAGCTCAGATCTTTATATTATGAAGCTCCAGAATGGGATCAAGTCATATATAGGCAGAAATCAACTTTCATTTACTGTATTTGGCCTTCAATCAATTTATGGCAGGCAAAATTGCCCATTTTTGGTAGGTGACAATGCCCATTTCCATCTGCATGGTCCATTACAAAAATCTCCAAGCTGTCCTGTGACCTGAGATCTTTCATTATGAATTCCAGAATAGATCAAAGTCATATTTAGGCAGAAATCACCTTCATTTATCAATGGCCTTCAATCAATTTATGGTACAAAATGCTTTTCATTTTTGTAGTGAGAAATGCTCATTTTGTCTTCATATGTCCATTAGCAAAATTCCAAGCTGTCCTAGAGCTCAGATTCTTCTATTATGAAGCTCCAGAATGGGATCAAGTCATATTTAGGCAGAACAATTATTAACTGCATTGGTCAATCAATTTATGGCAGGCAAAATGCCCATTTTGCAAAAGGATAATGCCCACTTTGTCTTAGTGTTTCTGAAACTCAGTTGTCCTGTGAGCTCAGATCTTTATATTATGAAGCTCCGAATGGATCAAGCCATATAGGCAGAAACAATCTTATTTATCATTTACCTTCAATCAATTTATGGCAGGCAAAATTGCCCATTTTGTCTTGTATAGTCCATTACAAAAATTCCAAGCTGTCCTGTGACCTCAGATCTTTCTATTATGAAGCTCCAGGACGGGATCAGTCAGATTTAGGTAGAAATCACCTTTCATTGTTTATTTGGCCTTCATCAATCAACAGAGCAGCGCCGCCCATTTTTGTAGGTGACAATGCCCATTTTGTCTTGTAAGGGTCATTACAAATTTCCAAGCTGTCCTGTGACCTTGAGATTTCTATTATGAAGCTCCAGAATGAGATCAAGTCATATTTAGGCAGAAATCACCTTTATTAACTCGCATTTGGCCTTCAATTTGATTATGGTAGCAAAATGCTCATTTTTGGTAGGTGACAATGCCCATTTTGTCTTGTATGGTCCATTACAAAATTTAAGCTGTCCTGTGTGACCTGAGATCTTTATATTATGAAGCTCCAGAATGGATCGTCATTTAGCAGAAATTACCTTCATTTACTGTATTTGGCCTTCAATCACTTATGGCAAGCAAAATGCCCATTTTGTAGGTGACAATGCCCATTTCATCTTGTATGGTCCATTACAAAAATTCCAAGCTGTCCTGTGAGCTCAGATCTTTCTATTATGAAACACCAGAATGGGATCAAGTCATATTTAGGCAGAAACTAAAATTCTCATTAACTAGACGGCTCAATCAATTTTTTGGCAGGCAAAAATGCCCATTTTTTGCAGTTGACAATGCCCACTTGTCTTGTAGCGTTTCTTTGAAACCTAGCTGGTCCAGTCGTCAGATTCCTTTATATTATGAAGCTCCAGAACAGATCAAGTCACATATAGGCAGAAATCAACTCATTTACTGTATTTGGCCTGCATCACTTTATGGTAGGCAAATGTCTAGCCCATTTTGTGTAGGTGACAATGCCCATTTTGTCTTGTATGGTCCATTACAAAAATTCCAAGCTGTCCTGTGACCTGAGATCTTTCTATTATGAAGCTCCAGAATGGGACTGGAGCCATATTTAGGCAGAAATCACCTTTCATTTACTGTATTTGGCCTTCAATCAATTTTTGGCAAGCAAAAATGCCCATTTTGGTAGGTGACAATGCCCATTTTATCTGTATGGTCCATTACAAAATTCCAAGCTGTCCTGTGACCTGAGATTTCTATTATAGAAGCTCCAGAATGAGATCAAGTCATATTTAGGCAGAAATCACCTTTATTAACTGCATTTGGCCTTCAATCAATTTATGGCAGGCAAAATGCCCATTTTGCAGTTGACAATGCCCATTTTGTCTTGTAGTGTTTCTTTTGAAACCTATTGTCCCAGTGAGCTCAGATCTATAATATGAAGCTCCAGAATGGGATCAAGTCATACATATAGGCAGAAATCAACTTTCATTTACTGTATTTGGCTTCAATCAATTTATGGGCAGGCAAAATGCCCATTTTTGGTAGTAAGACAATGCCCATTTTGTCTTGTATGGTCCATTACAAAATTCCAAGTTGTCCAGAGTCAGATCTTCTATTGGTGAAGCTCCAGAATGGGACTGTCATAATAGGCAGAAATCACCTTTATTAACGTGCATTTGGCCTTCGACCACTTATGGCAGGCAAAAATGCCCATTTTTTGCAGTTGACAATGCCCACTTTGTCTTGTAGTGTTTCCTTGAAACCTGCTGTCCTGTGAGGTTCAGATCTTTATATTATGGTAAAGCTCCAGAATGGGGACTGCCATTTAGGCAGAAATCACCTTTCATTAACTGGGCGCTTGGCCCTTCAATCACTTTTGGTGGCAAGTGTACTGCCCATTTTTGCAAGGCAAGTGGCTACAATTCCTGCATTTGTGCTGCAATGAACCTTGAAACTCAGGCTGTCCCAGACCAGATCTGTCTAGCATATTATGAAGCTCAGAATGAGATTTGTTTATATTCTAGGCAGAAATCACTTTCAATCAAGTGCTTACTTCAATCAATTTTTGGCAGGCAAAAATGCCCATTTTTGTAGGTGACAATGCCTGCCAGTTGTAATGGTCCTTTGAAACCTAGCTGTCCTGTGAGCTCAGATCTGTCTATGAAGCTCCAGAATGAGATCAAGTCATATTTAGGCAGAAATCGTACTCTTTCATTAACTGCATTGTATTTTCACTAATTTTTGGCAGGCAAAATGTCTATTTTGACAGGTGACAATACATTTTGTCTTGTAATGGTCCATTATAAGAATTCCAAGCTGCCCCAGAGCTCAGATCTATATTATGAAGCTCCAGAATGAGATCAAGTCATATTAAGGCAGAAATCAACTTTCATTAACTGTATTTGGCCTTCAATCAATTTATGGCAGGCAAAAATGCCCATTTTTGGTAGGTGATTACTCTACTTTGTCTTGTATGGTATCAACATAAGAATTCCAAGCTTATCCTGTGAGCTCAGATCTGTCTATTATGAAGTCTACAACAGATCAAGTCATATTAGGCAGAATCACCTTTATTAACTGCAGTGTGGCTCAATCAATTTGGCAGGCGACAATGCCCATTTTGTGTTGTAATGGTCCTTTGAAACCTAGCTGTCCTGTGAGCTCAGATCTTTATATTACGAAGCTCCAGAAAGAGATCAAGTCATATTTAGGCAGAAATCACCTTTCATTAACTGTAGTATTTGGCCTTCAATCACTTTATGGCAGGCAAAAATGCCCATTTTTGGTAGGTGACAACGCCCATTTTGTCTTGTAATGGTCCATTACAAGAATTCCAAGCTGTCCTATGAGCTCAGATCTTTCTATTATGAAGCTCCAGAATGATCAAGTCATATTTAGGCAGAAATCACTCCTTTATTAACTGCATTTGGCCTTCAATCACTCTATGGCAGGCAAAATGCCATTTTGGCAGGTGATAAATGCCCATTTTGTGCGTTGTAATACCTTTGAACCTAGCTGTCCTGTGAGCTCAGATCTTATATTATGAAGTCTAGAATGAGATGAAGTCATATTTAGGCAGAAATCACCTTCATTAACTGCATTTACCAATCACTCTTTGGCAGGCAAAATGCCCATTTTTGGTAGGTGACACTCCCATTTTGTCTTGTAATGGTCCATTACAAGAATTCAAGCTGTCCTGTGAGCTCTCAGATCTGTCTACAGAAGCTCCAGAATGAGATCAAGTCATATTTAGGCAGAAATCACCTTTTATTAACTGTATGTGGTCTAACTACCACTTCTTTGCAGGCAAATATCATTTTTGTAAGTGATACTGCCCATTTCCTGTTGTAATGGTCCTTGAAATCAGCTGTCCTGTGAGCTCAGATCTTTATATTATGAAGCTCCAGAATGGGATCAAGTCATATTTAGGCAGAAATCAACTTTCATTTACTGTATTTGACCTTCAATCAATTTATGGCAGGCAAATATGCCCATTTTTGGTAGGTGACAATGCCCATTTTGTGTTGTAATGGTCCTTTGAAACCTAGCTGTCCTGTGCGCTCAGATCTTTATATTATGAAGTTCCAGAATAAGATCAAGTCATATTTAGCTGTGAAATCACCTTCATTAACTGTATGGTCTTCAACTAATTTTTGACAGGCAAAATTGCCCATTTTTGGCAGGTGACAATGCCCATTTTGTCTTGTAATGTTTCTTTGAAACCTAGCTGTCCTGTGAGTTCAGATTCACCTATTATGAAGCTCCAGAATGAGATCAAGTCATATTTAGGCTATATTATGAAGCTCCAGAATGAGATCAAGTCATATTTAGGCAGAAATCACCTTTCATTGACTGTATTTGGCCTTCAATCAATTTTTGGCAGGCAAAATTGCCCATTTTTGGTAGGTGACAATGCCCATTTTGTGTTGTAATGCTCCTTTGAAACCTAGCTGTTCTGTGAGCTCACATCTTTATATTATGAAGCTCCAGAATAAGATCAAGTCATATTTAGTCAGAAATCACCTTTCATTAACTGTATGTGGCCTTCAATCAATTTTTGACAGGCAAAAATTGCCCATTTTTGGCAGGTGACAATTCCCATTTTGTGTTGTAACACTACTTTAATTCCAAGCTGTCCTGTGAGCTCAGATCTGTCTATTATGAAGCTCCAGAATGAGATCAAGTCATATTTAGGCAGAAATCACCTTTTATTAACTGTATGTGGCCTTCAATCAATTTTTGGCAGGCAAAAATGCCCATTTTGTGTTGTAATGGTCCTTTGAAACCTAGCTGTCCTGTGAGCTCAGATCTTTATATTATGAAGCTCCAGAATGAGATCAAGTCATATTTAGGCAGAACTCAACTTTCATTAACTGCATTTGGCCTTCAATCAATTTTTGGCAGGCAAAAATGCCCATTTTGTCTTGTAATGGTCCATTACAAGAATTCCAAGCTGTCCTGTGAGTTCAGATCTGTCTATTATGAAGCTCCAGAATGAGATCAAGTCATAGTGTATGCTACTCATTGAAATATGCATGTCATTATAAGTTTCCAGATATAGACAGTGTTGTGACATTATTTATCCACAAGATGGCAGAAGCTCTTTGTAAATCTTTGTTGTATGACAACGTCACAGAAAATGATACAATAAAAATATCCCAGAGACAACAAGACGTGCTTCCTTGGATTTTTAAATTCTACAATCAGTGATATGAACAATTTCTAATGCCTAAAAGTGTAATGAAGTGAAATAAAAGAAGCACACACATATATATGAAAAATATTGCCACATTTTAATAAAATTTATTTGCTCTCATTCTCAGTGAATATCTAATTTTCTCTAACTTTAAGAAGGACGTGACATCAGTGAGTCACTGAGTGCTGGAGGGAGCTTTAGTTGGAGAAGCAGATGGCATATTGAAAAAGTGAAAGCCAGAACCTCCAAATGTACAGCAGTGTAACAGTTATAGTCTTCAGACAGCCCAAAATGGCTATACATGGGGAAATCTTAATATGGTGTGAGAGTGTCCTCTTAATTCTGCCTGAAGTCAACCAGAAGTGTGCAGGAATATATCGCAAGGTGAACCATTACATTCATCACATCTGTCTGTAGTGTTAGCGTAAGTGTTGTAATCTAGCTTTGAAAAAATCAATCCTGAATAGTACCTTAATTCAGGGATGTCCAAAGTACGGCCTGGGGGCCAAACACAGCCCGCGGTCAGATTTCATGCAGCCTGAAGCTTCATTTTTAGAATATATTATTTATGACCTGCTAGGATTGTCAGACACTGCACGGCTGAAGATTTGTCTTTGTTGGTTGACATAATGAAGCATCTGAACCTTTAAGGACAAACTGCTGCTGTTATATATCTGTAGATGTGACGCTAAATATGACTTTATGAAATAAGACAAGAGACAGAGTGACACGTGTTAAACTTAATGTTCTTAAATGTTCACAGACTTCACGTTCCTCATAATAAGTCGTGTTTAAAATGAACATGAGGTTCAGATTTGTATCAACTTCATGCAAGTTTAACGTATTACATCAAATGTATTCTTTTTTATCTCCAGATGTGAAAGAAAGGAAGAACTGGTTTGAGATTTGTTCATGCATGATTGGCCTAGAATTGGTGACAATTAAAAAACATTTTTAAGAAATGATAATTGTGACAATGAAAATAAAACAGTGCATTTGTTTGTAACTTTTATTATTTTTTAACTTGCAGTTATATGAGAGATGTTTCTTCTAATTTTAATGACTCAGTAACCATCAAACTTCAAATGATAGCTTGATTTTTATTATACAGGATCAAAATGCCTTTAAATTATAATAAAAATATATTTTTAGTTTTACAGCTTTGCAGCAACCTTCAGAGAATAAAAACTTAATTGCTTCATTTAACCTAATAATGTCAATCAACAATAACTTTGTAAATATGAATCATTGTATGCAATGTTTTTGGTGTATGTTACAAAAGTCAACATTAAACACAATATCTGTATCAGTATCACAAAAAAAGCACAATATTTGTAAATTAAAAGTATTAAAAGACACTTGATTTGCAATTGCTCATTAGAACCGATAACTGAAAAAACACCATAAAAGTTCCTCTGACTATAATGTGGTAATGGTTTTCTAAATTAAATCTGAATTTTCCTCAAAACTTTCAATGAAGTAACTTCAAAACCAAAAAGATGAACAAATCCCAGGACATGGTGGATATATGCTGGGCTTAATTTCTGAAAGTCTGTTGCTGACAAGATTTCCAGTTCAACATCATTTACGCTTGCTTGATTGTTTTTTCATGTGTGTCAAATAAGCGTTGAATGCTCGACTTATGGTCCTGCGTATCTTTGAGAAAAAGCCACCCAGAAAGAACAGTGTGTTTTAAGTGTAGACATGAGTCAGGCCTAGAGTTTCAAGGCATCGGAGTTCATTGAAAATGTTAAGATTGGGATGATTGATGAGCTGGTGGATGATCAGAGGGTTTCTGGAGTGAAAAAAACTCAGTGATTTTGTTAAAGGGACTAACATGGGCAGAAGATACTGAACTGAAGCCAGGGAGTATACCGGACTCTTCATCACTTTCACATTCCCACCTCCGTCTCTCGCCCTATTTACCTTATTGATGGCCTCGTCAATGTTTGCCTTGAAAAACAGCAAAGTTTTGAGTCTGGCTGTCATGTGTTGGTCAAATCTGTCCGTTGAATCACTGCTGGGGTCTTTGGTTCCTTGTTTGGAGTATCTACGAGTGACCTCAATTTGTTGACAGTACAGCTCAACAGACTTGTATGTATTTTGCAAATCTTCCAGAGCTCGATCAAGGCAGTCTAGATCCTGATGACTGTCTTGTTGGGTTAAAGATGCAAAAGCCCGGTTGTAGTATGCAACCGCTGCCCAACAGTGGTCCTTCTGTATGGCCTTAGTGTACATCTTGATACTCTCTGCAAGATCTCCCTTCTCACGCAGCTCATTGCCAAATGTAGTGTAGTGGTGCAGGTTTGATAAGGGCGATTCTCCCTGTCTGAGTTTTTTTCTGGCTGTTGTCAGGTCTCCAGTTAGCTTTCTTTTCAGCTCCTCGACAGAATCATTCTCATTGAAGCTGGTCAGCAGCCACATACCCCAGAATTCATTCAGCGCAGACAAAGTTGAATCTGCTGGCTTGTTGTTGCTGCTTTTGTACACTTCATCAAGGATCTCCAGATACTGACTGAAAAGCTCTTCCTTCTTCTTCATCTTTGGTATGTCATGCTCCAAGTAGCTAGCTAGCCTTTCAGCTACTGAGGCATCTCTGATTTCTTTGACTGTGTTTATTCCAGAATCTGCCTTTTTAGTCAAAATACATAACAGCGTTAAAGACATATGTTTAGTTTGTTCATTACTGTAGCTTTTTTGATATGAGCGCAGTTGCGTCACAAAATCATTTCGCAGCAGTGGAGTGATATCAATTATATCTTTAAGTAAAGAGTGCATTTTCTTCATCAAAACTAGCAGTCGGAGTGGTTTTGACAGATGGCTGGAGCAGACCATGAGCTGAGCAGACCCAGGAGATCCTTGTCTAGCAGTGCGGCCAAATGCCTGCGCCTCCACGCGAGCGTTCATTGGAAGGAAGGTCTGCAGAACAAACAAACCTCCAGCTGTCTTTACACTTTCAGAAACTTTAATGTCTGTTCCACGACCTGCCAGATTTGTTGCGATAATGACCTCTCCTGCTTCAAGCTTCTTGGAAAGGGTTGCAGTATTGTCCATGTTGTTGCTTATGTAAAGCTTTTTGATGGGGACTTTATCTAGAGCACGGAAGAGAACCTTTGCTCGATTGATGGTCTCACAGATGATCAACACAGCTCTTGGAGCCCTACATGGAGTACAGTTGACTTGTTCAGTAACAACATTGCAGATTTTGTCAATCCATTCTTTTTCATCATCTACAATCACTCCTTCGACCTCAAAGAGCTTTCTGCATTTGAACGAAGGTATCTGACAGGTCTTGATTCCTTCGTAGATTTTCTGCAAGGTTTCAGTCTCTGCTTGTTGGCCAAGAGTCCCAGAGACTCCAAAGATCTGACCTCCATACTTCTGAAGCAGACCAACATTGGACATATAGTTTGTGATGGCTGTCATGTCACTCAGCTTGGACTGGTGTTTCATTTCAATGAACTGCTGCAACCCGTCTGTCCATTTCATATTGTTTTCAACAACACCTGTGCAGCTGTAGTCAACAGGCACTATGCCATGTGTCTCAAGGATATACTGATGATCCTTTGACATGATTTGTGCGTAGAATGCATTTTCAATCCAAACCTTTAATTTAGATTTGACCAGATCGGAGAGGAAGCCAGGGACATAGCAGCTACACTGATCTCGGCTGACTTCACATGGTGTAAAATGCAGAACATGTTTGACTTCTGCTTCTGCGGCTCTCAGCACACTGTTTCTATCAGAATACATGTACTGACAAAAGCCTCCATTGATTAAAAGCAGGGACACTCTCTGTCTTTCAGCTATGTCTTGCTGTGGTTCTCTGTTCAGTTCCTCTACTGCTCCGTCTTTATTTATGCAGTGCAGAGCAAACTGGCAGGATGGGAATCTCCTCTCTACTGTCTTAAAGAATGCTGCCAACTCGTTAACAGTAACACTTTTAGTTTTTTCAGTTAAAAGGTTTCGGTTTCTTCGAAGGTCTTTGACTGATCCTTTGGCCAGCACACCTGTGTCCTCAGCCATCTGAAGGATGGTGAACTGATCAACACCTTTGCCCTTTCCTATATTTTCAAGCACAACGTCAAGAAAAGGGTATTTTCGCCCCACAGTTACCCCTATGCTGATCTTACTGTACTGATTAGCAGTGGCCCATATGAATGCCAAGAGTGCATTGAGATGTTGCAAGGCAGGCATATCACTACCTAAGTACACCACATGATGACCCTTATCAAGCATCAAGGAATCCACTTCATCCACAATTGCACACTGGAATGTTCTTTTCCCGAACACGTCCATCCTCTGAAAGTTTTGTCGAAGCCAGTCTCCAGCAAACTCTTCCACAGTGCCATAAACAACCTGACAGTTATAGCATTTTTTAAAGTCTACAGCTATTTTGTTGGTGTTGCAGCTGACACTGATATTCAAAGCCTCATAAAAGTTTCTCCACTCATCCAAATCTCTTTCTGCAAGAACTGAGGAGCTGGACATGATGTCAACTTTTTCTCCTCTCAAAGCTCGAAAAGCAGCGAACATCGCCACAATGCACGACTTTCCTTCTCCAGTGCCGACCTGAATTAACCTTCCTGTTCCAGAAATAGCCATAATACACCAGCTCACCATCTGCGTCAGCCGTGGTCGGAAGTGAGTTTTTTCTGCTGCCTGACAAAGCCTCAGTAATTCTTTTTTCAAACCACTCAGCTGTGATCCATCATTTTGAGAAGTAAGAATTGAATTCACTGATGACACAATGTCTTCCACATCATCTAAAAGCTGTTCATCAATTTGGTTTAACTTCTGTTGGCGGATCTCTTCAAGAATTTCATGCAGTTGCTTTTCTGTGTCATCAGATAAGTATCTCTTGAGGTCTTCATCTGTTATGGTCTTGTCTTGAACTACTTCGATCAGTGTCTTTCCTCTGTGCTCAGAGGTTGCTTTTTTCCAACTAGGAGTGATAGAGTTAATCTCCACACAGTGCAACATTTCCAACATCCATGAGAGAAGATGAGATCTGTCATTTGTTGTTGAGTTAAATCGTTTCAGAAGAGATTCAAACAGCTCAGTAGCATCTTCTAGGCTCCATTTGATGTTTGTAACCAGTCCTTGCAGCTTGTTGAGAAGAAGCTCTTCTTTATTTCTGCCAGTCAACAAACTGTGAGCAGTGATGTCCATGTCAGATTCATCCATTTTAGAGAAGAATAATCAAATCTAGTCACAACAGAGAAAAAAAAAAAAAGTTGGATTTTGAGATTCACAATTTCACTGTTTAATAGTTGCAATTCAGCGATTTTGACAATGTGTTAAATAAATATTAGTGTGAATGTGTTGTTCAAATATAATCTGCATTTGTGATTTATTCTCTATTACTACCTTATTTATATTTACATCCATAAATAATTTCTAATTATACACGGGTTATACAGTAAAGTACTTCATTGACTGCATTTATCGAAGGTAAAGTTCTGTAGAATGTATCCAAATATAAATCCTGCTTGTGACAGATGTGGACAATCACCAGCCTCATTAGCCCATACATGTGCTGGCACTGTCTGAGAATAGCAACATACTGGCAAAAGATTTTCCAATCTTTCTCTGACATCATAGGAAGAGTGATTGATCCTAACCCACTGACAGCTATCTTTGGAGTTAAAGAACCTGGTCTTGTGTTATCCAACTCTCAATATAACATGATAACATTTATATCTCTTCTAGCACGCAGACTGATACTACTGAACTGGAAGCAGGCACCACCCCCGATTCACTCTGCCCTTTTGAAAGTTGTTATGCAACATCTACAGTTATCTGTAGAGTAATATGAAGACAGCACTGAGCTACTGGAAACATCTGTTGACAACTTGTAATACCAATTGCAGAACACAGCTGGCCTCAGTTTAGTACTGAAATTTTTTTGTCTTTTCTTCTTCTGCTCTATGTGTATATCTGTGTCATTGATGCCTGCATGTCAAACAGGTCAAAATATTGTTTGTATGTTAAACTGTTAACTCTTAATCTATTTATAATTTGCAGCTGGAGTTTAGCTCTTAGTTTTAGTTCTCGTGTCTCAAACAGCCTCATATCTAACCAGTTCTGTTTTAACCATTTCATCAAGTATGAACCACATCATCTTAGCTGTTTTTGGTAATCCATTGAATATATTGTGGTAGAAGTAACACTCACCTGCTACCAAGATGAAAAAAACAAGAAGCGTGTGTATCGTCAGGACACCCGTGATGATCTGCAGTCCGATCATTTGAGATAATTTTTTTTGTTTTTTTCATCAACCTTGACGTGGCACCACCCTCAGGGACTTCCCTGCCAAACTTTCAAATCGAAAGTTGGACTTCTTATAAACCATGTTACTTACTGTATTTGGAGATCAATCAAATTTTAACCTCGAGGGAAGCTCTGAACAGCAATTGTTTCGCCCAAAAAACAACATTAACCAAGTTTACAAGTTTCCTTGTAAGAGGTAATATCTGCAATTAACTATGTATCCATAATAAATTATTGAATCACCGTGACTTTAAACATTCAACAAGATGACTAAAACTCATGTGGTTGAGTTGCTCATGAGTTAACCCTTTCTGTTGAATGAAAAAAAACATAGATTCAAAGCTTTGTAACAATGTACCGGGCCAGCGTAAATCTACTTTCAGTTTCAGTGTAATTCTGGCTCAGGCACCAAACCCCCGCCAGCAGGAAATGCTGTGTGAAGTCATGCCTTGTCTTGGCAAACTCTTTTGTTTGACAGACTTCCCCTACATTCCCCTACATTCCCCTGCATTCCCCTGTGGTCCAAACATGGTTTTTCTTTCACTTTCTTGACAATAACAAGTTTTTAATCTGTTTTTTAATCTGTTGCAGTTAACCGTCCCTAAAATGACTTATTTAATGTTTAAACCTGAAGATACATTCATATTTCTCAATTTCAATATAAATAGAAGACATAGACACAGACACGATTCTGCATTTAAAACATTCAAAAGATGACTAAAATTCACATATCACATATATTTGTAGGTACGTTAACCCTTTCTGTTCCATGAAAAGAGCCATAGATTCAAAGCTTTGTTTACTGGACCAGCCTAAAACCACTATAAGTTTCTGTAGTTATGGCTAGGGCCATATGCCATAATGTCTTGAACCATATCCTGGCAAACATGTTTGCTGTCTGCAGACAAATTCCCCTACGTTAAACTTTTTTTCTTTCACTTTCTTGTGTACCACAATTGTTTTAAAGCATATCACGGTGTGTTCAACTGATGGTGACCTGTGATACCTAAATGTTTTATGACAGCAGATTTGTATTACCATCATAGCAATAACTTGACTTTATGACTTTTAATCATGGAGGCCTGGGAGGATGAGCTCAACCTGTGCTTGTTTCACAGTTTAGCAGCAACAACAGGGACTAAATAATCACTACATTACTGTCCTTTGCTTTAAAATCTAAAATGTTTACACAAATCAAAATATAACTTTACTGCAACTCAGTAAAAATGGCTTGATAGAAGTACAGCAAAGGGAAAATGTAGACACCACAATGTTTTCAACCCAACTTGAAAATTCAACACAGGAGTCAGGATATTTCTCTTAAGCTTTTATTAATATTTAAGTTTGCTTGTTTTTTTTAAGGATGTCCTTAGGATGTTTTACACAGAGAAATTAGCCACACAAGTAAATCTGATTGTATTCTCTTTACCTTTAATCTTTTTTTATTGTTAATTATATTATTCTCCCTTATCAGTGCTAATGCTAAAAAAGTTACACAAGAACTATCACACGGTTAACTAACTTGTGAGCACATCGGGACGGTAAACTAACACTTCACAGAGATCAAACCAAAAATAAAATAAAATTCCAAAGTATTAAGGGGAAAGAAAAATATGATTGAAGTAAAAATTAAGAGACAAACGAAGGACAAAATGGACAAGCATTTACAATCACACAGCCCTGCTCAACCCTCCGTGAAGTACCACTCCTTTTCCCTTTATTTGGCAATTTTATTTTCTAGGCTCCAGCCATTATCCTTTATTTGGTAGACGTTCGCATGCCTGATTTCATCTCCCAAGTACCTTTCTATTCAAAGCTCAAATCCGAAGCCCTCCACTGACTTTCCCGTCGCTGTCGTTTCTCCATCTCTACTCGATCAAACAGGTTTGGGGAAGGAGCACTAGACGGCATGTTGAAGAAAAGAGGCAACCTCCAACTGACTCATAAAAATGATGCTTCTCGTTAAAAGAAAATCGGGTGCATCGCTGCATCAGAAACACAAACTGCATGCACAAAGGTGGCACGCTTACAAATGCACATGCGCTCCAAGGATATCGGATCGGGTTCCAAAAACGGGTCCTTTTACGAGTACGGGCAGTCCAATGGCTACACGTCGCAGGGCAGTGGCAAGCTTTCTGTTGGAATCTTAACAATTTAGAAGGAATTTAGGTTCAGTGAGACACTTTACAGCATTTCTGATTTTTACAAAAACAATACCCCATATTCTGGGGCTCTTAGTTTTGGCAGTAACAATGCTTTTTGGCTGCAATTCCAAGTTCAGATACTGGCTGATTATTTTCACTCTCAAAACTCTCACTCTTTTGTCCTGTACCAAAAAGGTCCAGCGCTGGTGGCATTGTTTGTATAACTATTTTGGCAGTGAAGGGGCTGGTGCATTGTCATCGATAAGTCACAGGGAGGTTTCGTTGGTCTCAAAACTGATTTCTAAAGTTTTACATTAGGACTCTGGCCCCGTCTTTGCTGCACTGTGCTTCCATACACCTACACAATTACTTCCACAGACACACATATCATGCAATTCTGTTTTAACCCGTTTGCTTGAAATCAAAGCCGCTTGTTGCTAGAGACGAGCATGTGTTCGTTTTTTAACCTCACATCGCACAGAAACTCAAGTATGTTAGCTGGGTTTGTTAGGAGGTATCCATGCACGGGCAAGGCTAAGAGCTTTACAACCCAGATGATAAACACAGTGATCCCTTCTGGCCGGGCCCAACACTTCAATGCAATATCCAAACTGGCATGCTACCGAGTGATGTAATGCTCCCTGTTGAGTAGTACACGAGCGTGGATATTAGGACATGCAGTGCGAGACCGGCAGCAATATTGGAAGCACTATTTAGTGTGTGACGAGTGTTAACGATAGGGTGCCAGCTAGCTTGCTAAAGCGCGCGAAACACCCTCAGTTTCACCAATGCTCACCTTCGGCGTGGATTCACATGGGATCAGGCATCGCAGCAAGTCACGGCACGGTTGTTTGGTGGCAGTGATGGTGAGGGGAGTGTAGGTGGGTTGCCGTGGGTGTGTCTATACGTGCTGAATTTAACCGCTGTGAGACAATCAAGGAAATATCGAGACCGGTACTCGCGGTACTGTCTCACAAATCAAATTAAACTTTTTCGTGTCATTATTTTGTGGCCTAAATTGCGACTCGGACCAAAGTTGGATCCATAAGTTGGATCTGGATTGATTCTGGACTGTGCCGGTGCTGAAATGGGACCACCCCCGTTGAAATGAATGGGAAAAACCTCAGTTTTTTGCAGGAGCGCCTGATCCTGTGTGAATCCAGCCTCGAGGCCGCCGCGTTCGCTAAAACAGAACAGCACGCAAACAACGCACGCATTCAAATCCACACAACTCATTAGCAGAATATAAAAGAAAAAATATTATCCAGTCAATATTCACATGGGCTGATACCAGGCATGCAACTTCCAAACAGTCCAGAAGAAGAAGAAAAAAAAAAACTTCCTGCCCAAATGGGAGAACAAAACAGTCACTTATCGACGGGGCAAATGGAAGACATAAACAACCTGGCAACATCAAGGAGGAAGTAGTCACTATAATGGCTCTCATTGGCTGTTACCGCGTGACGGATCAACCAATCAGTAGCTTCAGCCCCTTTTTTTTTTGTTGAGGCAGGTTACAAATAAGAAAAATCAAATTAAAGAAATAAAATGAACACAATAAAAACTAGCTTAAAAAGTAGTAGACACACATTGTTATAAGTATCTCTGCTATAGTTTTTTTTTTTATCTATGTCATTTTAAACTCATTGAGTAATAAAGAGAAAAGTGTTACTGTTTTTTTTTTTTCTATTACATCGTCGTCATCATCATTAGCTTCATCATCAACAACATAATCATCAACAACAATACCGGTTTCAGAATTATTACTATAGGTTAACAAAGGTGTGTGGTCTCTAGGGGCCTCCTTATCTAAATTAAAGGGCTCTACCGGCTGACGCAGGCTCCAATAGAGGGAGGGAGAGAGCCCTCACATCCCCTTATTTTATTAATCTCTTCTCGCCTATACTTCATTGTGGAACAGCCCAATCCACTTTGTTTTCAGATGGAAGGGGAATGTGAGGAGGACTGGACTTTGTATGTGCTGCAAAAATGTGTTTTTCTTTTCAATCTTCCTCTTCCTCCCTCCGTCTCCCTTCCTCTATTCCTATTCTGCTCTCGTGGGGAATGATGAGGAGTTGTTTAGTGACAAATAAGTAACCCATTCGTCTCGTTTCTGCATTATTGTCATGCTTCATCTTTCCCTTCCTTTCTCGCTCTCACTCGCTCTCTCTATCTCTCTCTCTCTCTCGCTCTCTGTCTATTTCTTTTTTCCTTCAACAAGACACCTCCATCGTTTGGGACGGGCTGGGTGGCATCTGGCCGCCCTGCGAGCCCTGGGACAGGGTGCGGGAGCGAGAGCGGGACCCGTCCATGGAGTAGGAGGAGGAGAGGGAGGTGGTGCGGGAGCGGGACAGGCGGGTCATGCAAGACGAAGCCACTGTGGAGAGACGGATAGAAAAGTTAGCCTCAAAAACTAGAAATTCAATGGAGGAGGGGTTAGTCTCTCAATACTTTCAGGCCTCCTGCCCCCGTCTGTGACACTCAGTCCAAGCTGTTCTTCAATAGCAGCTACTTATAATTTTCCTTTAACAGCTGGGCACTGTTGCTCATCGACGTGTTTGTTTTTGGATATCGCTCAATGTACAGAAGGATTAGGCTAAACCAGGCTTTGGCTGCACAGATAATACTCATTAGCAGGATCAGTTCATTGTTGGATTTTCAAATGTTGCCAAGACTGCACACAACAGGCAAGAATTCATGGTTCAGAGTAATTACTATAAGATCTCTGCATGCTATGAACCTCATGTTTCACTGTATGTGTTGGATGTACACAGAAATGTATTACTTACTGTAGCCCATTCCCTGGATGAAATACTTGAAAGCCTCAGTCAGTTTAGCAGGCTGCAAACACAGAGACAGGAAATGATGTTTTACATCAGGACAGTCAAAGGTCAAAGGTACCAAAGGTGACAGTTTCAACTTAAAGCACTCAGAAAATCAGATCAGTACTTTGGTTTGTTTTATTTTGGCATCGATCCAGAAGGATTTGTACGACAGCACATGACCTCTGCTGAAGGCTCACCAGGTATGTTTTAACTCAATGCTATTAGTTGTTGCAGCTTTAACGTCACGATTTAAGTGTCAGGAAAAGGGCTGTTGATTTGTCGTTACCTGGGTCAGCTGAGGGAGACCGCCAGCGTCAGCCATCTGGAGGACGGAGAGAGAAGAAGAAAAAGAAGAAGAAGTGTGTAAGAGTGCACGATAAGCAAGCACAGAGGAAGATTAATAAAGAGAGATGAGGGTTAGTCACCTTTAGGAACGAGGTTGTTGTTGGATCCATTTTGCTGTTGCACTCCACCTAGTGGTCACAGAAGAGACAACAGTAAAGCTCTGCCATCACAACAAGACACTGAGGGCAAACTAAAGTGAACTGTGTGTCTTCATGAATCAGAAAATCTACCTGAAACATGCGATTCACGTAAGAGACATTTTAAACTTGAAGAGAGCGGAAACTCACAGCAGCGTCCTCGTATGGAGCCTGATCACCCACCACCAGCATGACTGGACACCTGAGGTTGTCAGAAGTAAAGATAGGAATGGCGACATTTAGAGATTTAATAGATTTATGTAGAGATAAATTAAATAGAAATTTAATATTTAGAGGACGTTTACTTGAAGGTGCTGTTGCGGTCAATGTTCAAGTCTCTGCGGCTGGACGGAAATGAAAAGATGATGTCAGTCGTCGTTCGCTGTGAGGTAAATCTGTGCAATGGTGTGTGTGTGTGTGTGTGTGTGTGTGTGTGTTTACCTGTTGTAAGTCTTCCAGAAGAGCTCTATGTTGACCAGATTAGAGGCTTTGGAGATGCGCTCTCTGTGAGACTGCACCAGATCTGTGTTCGATGACAGCTCCTCCTGCAAGAAAACCGACCCCAAAAACACTCACAACATGATGCATTTTGGGAAATTGTGTTGCGCTTTGATAGATCCTGAAAGACATTCTGCATGTGCTACTTAAAAAACACATTAATGTTCATGCTGTTGTGGTCGTACCTGGCTGAAAAGGTGGGACAGGATCTGCTCTGTGAGGGAGGACGTCACAGAGCTGAGCTAGAGAGGAGAGAAAACAATGGGATTGTTCGTCAGGTTGATATGATGAGTGAAGACTTAATCAATCCTACTCAGAGACACAGACTGTAATTTCATATCCACGGCTAAACTCCAGCTGATGAAGAACTCCCATTTGCATTAAGTGGATTAAAAGACTACATCTCTGTGCACAACGCAGTGCTGACATGGAAAGGAATGGAGATCAACAGAACGTACCTTCTGAGCAGCCCAGTCTATCCATCCTCGAGCGTTAGTGTCGATGTTGACGAGAACCAGACCTTCCACTGAGTCAGGGTTTGCAAGCTGAAGAGAGGAAGGAAGCAGCAGATGGTGAGCCGTCGACGTTAAACAGAAACTGAATAAGACTGCGGGAGAAAGTTTGTGCCGTCTGTTGAGGTCACGGACTGACTGATGCCCTTTCAACATCTCAGATATTTAAAAGATGACTGCTGTGGTGTTACCACCATGTTGCACTGGTGCTTGACCAGTAGAGCAAAGTGTAGTGCTGAGAGCTACAGTCAAAACTCACCGTGAACTTGGAGAGGATGTACGCTCCGGCTCCAACACCGACTCCGATTACAGTACGGAAGCTGACGGAAGGACAGAGTCATTGTTCATGAATACACACAGAATATACACACACATTCAAACATGCAGTTCATTCAAAGTACAGATATGTTTTAAGGAAAATTTTTGACAACTGTTGGATTTTCTCTGAGGCTCTGTGTGCAGGTGTATTTAAACATTACTGCTGGAAACGTTGGGTTTGATGGACGAGAAGGTTTGCTGGGTGAATCAATTCAAACAGTGAGGAACTTTTTTTGTATTGGCTGAAAACTGGTGTCTTCTGTGTTCTAACAGCAGCTGTTGTTCATGGGAAACGTAGGATTTAGTGCCAGTGGACACACCAAGTTGTTGGACCTGAAATGACCCAACTGCAGTGTCTGTCTCCATGATCCTCCCAGTTCCGCGTGTTTTCCCTTCCCTTGCTGTTGCTGTTTTGTTCTTCTATCAACCTGGATCAACCTTCCAGATTCATTCAATCTCCCTTGTGGTAACAGTGACCAAATCTAGTGCTCTTTTGCAAACCCTGATAACCCCTGTTCCTCAGGATCCCTGCCAGCCTCACTTGTCACGTCTGGCCATGCCTTGTTATCAGGCTTTCCTGCACTATTCACCCCTCTGACTTTTTTTTTGGACCTACACTGTATACTCAGTCTCTGGTTGTGTTTGCACCATGTACCATTACCCTCAATGCGTGTATGCCAAATGAAATCCCGTCAAAATAAATGCCGTTAACTCACTTGAAAAACTGCAGGACAGCTGGGATCATCTCCGCTACGGTGTCCATGGAGGGATACTGGAAACTGCAACAGGAAACACAAATGAACCATCAAAACATGACTGGCAGTGCAAGAAAAGGTGACAACGTTCTCTTGGATGAAGACTGTGTGCTGACCCTAAAGTTGCAGAAATAAGCACATAGCGGCTAACATTTTTATCCACAGGTATTTAACACACAAGGATTTTCTTTAAAGCTCTGACAAGAGAGGCCGAGAGGGAAATGTTCGAGTATTTTTGGAAGAGATTAAGGTTTAAGCCTTCTACACATGATTGTTTCCATTTCTAAGAAATAGAAAATAAAGCTCAAAGTTACTGCAGGACAATGAGACACAAATATAATGTCGTACCCTGTGGGGTAGGCAGCGGCCCCTTCCTCCTGCCCCGGAGCGTCGATGTGAATCAGGGTGAAATTCTTGACAATCTCCTGCATCTCCTCGAACTTAAACAGAGGGGAGAAGCAGCTCTTACCTAACAGAGAGAAAGAGAGGAGTCAGATATGAAGAAGTGGAAGGCTGAGAAACAAAACAGGCTGAAAGAGAGAGAGTTACTCACTGTCCAGACCCACGTCATGGAAGGTGAGGATCGCAGGCCTGCGGGTGGTTCGTGTGCCGTGGAGGGTCACGTGCAGGACACCGTGTGGGGTCTCAATACTGTGCTCCTGGAGAGAGAAGATGTTCTCAGAGTGAGCTTAAAAACATTTAATGAGAGTTTAGACCTTAAAGACTCCTTCAGTCACAGTCATGCTTTGTTTTTTTTGGTGAGGTAAAAATGTGCAAATGTTAAAGTTAGAACAAAAGACACAAAACTGCCATCGTTAGTATCGTGAATTTACAGGTAAAGGTACAAAGTTAGTGTTTAAACTGATGATTTGAACTTTATTTGTAATTGAGGTGACTTCTTAAAGAATGTTCTACATCTGTTCAGGTCTCAATGTAGACCCATGGCAGGATCTGGCAGGTCTTACCTGTCCTTGGTCCAGGAGTATCCTGGCAGCCAGTTCAGCATCCTGTGAGAAAAGAAGGAATGAGTGATGCAACGTCACTTTTATCTTTTTGTTTCTTCATCAAAAAGGGGATGTAACTAATCGTGTCGTCCATAAAACATCAGAAAACCCAAAAAATGAAATCCCATGAACAGTCCATCAAAATTAAAACCATGTCGCACATCTCTTGACCAGTTCACCACGCCGTGTTCACCAAATATTTTCAGCCTGAAGGCGTTTCCAGTTTTCTGGTCTCTCCAACCAACAGTCAAAAACCCAAAGACAGTTCAGTTCAGTTTACTGTAATTAATGTAACATGTGGGCAAGCAGTGGTTTCTCACATTTGTCAAACAGATAATCAGAATCTGACGTAGGTTCCCTGTTTTTGTCTTTTAATTGTGTAAAAATGAAAAACTCAAAAACATACATGAGAGAAAAATCTCAGCTTTTTGTTCAGTCAGAGTCTTTTCATGTTAACAGAGGCCTCGCTTCTTAATTAACACCTCCACGGGTAAGATGGGCGGCACTACGCTCGTGATAAAGCAGCAGAGGACCTCTTCAGGGGAGCAGGTGGTTAAGGTGCCGAGGATTATCTGGAGGAAGTCTGTCAGTGGGAGGTTTTAAACGGGATATTCATTTGCAGCCTTGGATCCATTCACCCCCGCTAATGAATTGCTAGCATCAGGAGCTCTTAGGAAATTAGCCCTCTGGGAAGTTGAAGTGATATGGGCGTCAACACGTTCGTGGAGGTTTGCAGAGACGGAACCTGACTGGATTATGAAGGCGCTCGTAGAGTTTAGCATGCGTTCAGAGGATGTTTGAATTCAGTGTGGGTGGAGTGCGGATGTATCGCAGTGAACGACATCAACCTCCCAATTTTTATTTCATTTCCTCTTCAGAGGAGAAGACGCCTTCCCCGTTGGTGTGGGTTATGTTGTAGCAGATGCTGCAGGCGACAGTAATGATTATGAATGTTACAGATTCATTCATCAAGCTCGTTTTCTCCTCGTTGCCCGCTCTGTATTAATGCACATGAGAAAAAAGGTTTTAAAGACGTTTTAAAGTTTGCTGTTTTCACATTTTAACTCCCAATAAGAGACCGCTTGGCTCTAGTTATTGTAATAATTTCTATATCATACAGACGCGGTGAACATCACCTGAAAGCTGTGAATCTGCAGATTAATTTGAGATGCAGCTCAGCACTGTATGAAAACATTTTCTACCCATAAATGCATAATAAACCTGTTTTATTTAGGCGCCTCATCAAATATTGAAATTTCAGAACGTATAAGCGGTCATGCTCCATGCTGTATGTTTCAGCAGCAAAACGTAACCAAAAAAACGGTCAGAAATCTCTGAGACATCAATTTAAGATGACCGAGACCTTACAGAAAACAACAGAAAACCACCTGCTGTGATTTTGTATGAAAACGTTTGATTTTTAGTGATTTCTGTAAGAATTGCACTTCCTGTCGATTCGATGGTGAGCACCTCGGTTCTGGGAATTTAATTTCCAGAATTGTGCTATATAACAAGGCTGCTTTGTGATATAATGGACCACAACTCTTACTCTGAACTCCACCATGCCTGCATGCTCTGTGGACTGAGCTGCTGGATGATCTAATCTAATCTAAACGAGTTCCTCCCGTCTGTTCTGACCTGAATGTATAATTCTGCCCGTCCTGCTGTTAATCTGTACTGTTGTTTATGTTTTCAGTGCTGTAGTTCCACGTCTGTCCTCTAGGTGTCAGCAGTGAGAAACAAACGGCTCTGCAGCTCTGCGTCTGCACGGCAACATCAGCCCAGCAGAGCTCTGGAGCTGCTCTCGATCCCTCAGGCTTTGACATCAAGCCTGGCAGATCCGAGGGAGAGCTGCAGCTGTGCACTAACACACACACACCACACACACACACACACACACACACACACACACACAGTCCTGCACACATGTGTTTGAGACACATATAGGCTTTGCTCAGACTCAAAGGCCCACAAACTCACATTCATGCACATACGCGAAGCAAAGATACAAATGTTACACACACACACACACACACACACACACACACACACACACACAAACCGATTGTTTTTTCTGTCTCCTGGGACACACACAGATGGACACACACACACACACACACACACACACACACACACACACACACACACACACACACACACTCTGCCATTTATCTCTGGTTCAGATTATCCTCGTTACACAATGACAACCGTGCAATTAACGTACTTATGCGTCCTCGTGTTGGACGCTTGGATAAGATCACTGTCAGCCTACGTGTGTGTATTATCATTTACAATAATGTGTGTGTGTGTGTGTGTGTGTGTGTGTGTGCGGCACTCTGACCTTGGTGTCAGCCTGACCCGTCAGTAAAGGCTTCTCCTCCGTGATGGCGATCTCCTGCATTTCTGTTGTCATGGCGTCGCCTCCTGTACAGGTAAAGACAGCAGAGTGTGAAGATGTTGGCTGCATCTTATTTTTACTACAAACACTTGACACTGTGGGTGCCAAAGACACACACACTCTCTCACACACACACTCTCACACACACACTCTCACACACAGTGATTAAGTACTGTATGTTTTCCCCTGGGAGTTCGCTCGAGCTGTGGGACATTATGAACGTTAATTAGTAATTAGTGCCAGCAGAGACGAGCAGAAATGGATTGAGGGACAGGAAAAGGAAAGAGCTCCGAGGGGTGGATCAGAAGATGAACACACACACACACACACACACTAAAAACAAGTAAACGCTGAACGTAAGAGAAACGAGTGACTGCAGGTGAAACAGGAAAGAATGACAACCGCCTGAGGGGAGGACTGACTGAGACAAAGAAGGATGAAGGAGAGGAAAATAGACTTATCTGAGGAAAGTTAGCCAAGCGTGGCGTTTTACGACCACGGTGTGTGTGTGTGTTACTGTGAGAACGCCGGAGCAGCGGGGAGTTAAACGCTGCGCCCGAGGGCATCGTGAAGGTGGTTCATTTAATTTTGCCACATTGATGTCTTCACAAGTCCCAACAGTTAGGACTGCAGAATTAATGACAGAAAACGAGCCTCACATCAAATGTATCATTTATTTTAGTGCCTGAAATCATACGAAACACAAAGAGTTGTAAAAGCCGAGCTCACTGTACGATGGATATCAACCGTTTGTTGCAACTAAATGGAGGCTAAAGGTCAGTCAGTCTCCATAAGTCCCCATGTTAACAGCAGAAATAAACACTAAGCGCTATCTTCTTGTTTTCTGTGTGTATGTGAGTGTGTGTGTGTGTGTGTGTGTCCCTGCACAACTCATGCCCTCATAAACCGATGACTGTATTCTATCTGCAGATTTGGCGTCACGGGATTACATCAGAGGGGGAAGCGAGGCGTGTGTGTGTGTGTGTGTGCACTCATCAGAAAATGAACTGCTGCCTCGGGGGGCTGCAGCGTCTCTCTGGGTCTCAAACGGAAATGATTAGTCACCAAAGCAACCCCCACCAACTCACACACACACACACAAAAGCTCATTGTTGGTCATCCATCATACACTCCCTCTCCGTCTCTCCATCTTCTTATCCACCTTTATTTCACTTAAAACACTTAAGACAGGAAGCCTCCGCAGGCTCTTTGGGGTTAAGCTTGCAGAGGAACTAGCATGCACTTGTTGTTCGTCGTGTATCTTGGACTTTCCCGGCAGCACAGGAGCGAGAGTAAACAGTCCGAGCGCGGACAAAAACAAAACAACCTCAAGATTAATCGTCTAATGGCGGAAATCCTGCAGCCAGATTACACCCAAAATTTAATCAAGAGATCTTTGGGCGAACAGACATCTGGCTAAATCCATTTTAGTCCTGCAGCTAACTGTTTTATTATCAATGAGTCCACTGAAAGGAGCCTGGCTTGTAGTTCAGGCAGGCATGGACCGGTGACGTAATGCGTGTCCACGTGTGTGACAGCGTTCTCCTTCAGCACTCAGCTGTATGTGTCGCGTGTTCATGGTTATGAAATGTCGTGAATCAATCAATTCAACAAATAATTGTCTATAAAATGTCAGTTTGTGTCTCCCCTGTGACCGGCCGGCTCATCAAGCAGCTTCGACTTTGGTGGCTCCACTGACGTCGATAAGCCTCCAGCATCCAGCACACTGACACATGCACCAATGAAAGAGCAGCATGCAAACACCAGCGCACGTCCAAACACCTGTGAGCGGACATGTTTTCACCTCACGCGGCATCGGAAAAGGACGTGAAAAAGGTTGAGAAACTTTCGAGATATTCTACAACCACAAAAGATAAAGTTTGGCCGCATCATCACCAGAGAACTCGACCTCGGCACAAAGGCTGGCCGCTAAGCTCAGGAGCAATGATAGGACTTCAGCATGCTGGGCAGCTGCTTGCTGACATGCAGCCTTAAACCCGACCACACCGGCTGACGGTCAGTGTCTCTCCCTGATACTGCAGGCCGCCGTGCCACAGCCACTCCCCCACTATTTTTATAAGTGGCGTACCGACTTGACAGCAGAGTGAATCTGTTTACATGCCGCTGTGTGTATATTAATAGGTCTCTGGTATTACTCCGTTTGGATGTTTGAGAAAGTTCTGCCTGCAACAGGATCTCTTATAACACATGATCCACACAATAAGATTCTTCGGGGCTTTAAGTGATGATTCACCATCAGTTTATGTGTCTTTCTTCCAGTTAACCAGTTCATTGTTCAGTCTTTTCCCAGATTGGAAGAATAGTTTTGTCTTTGCAGTCCAAACCACAAAAAGATCCAGCTTACTTTAACGTATCGCTGCTGAATCATCATTCGTCTTTTAGCTCAGTTTTTGGTCCACACCAACTCCTGAGCAAAAGATCTATAATTTATTCAGTATTGAAGATAAACTTGGACTTAATATTGATGAAATATGAAGTGGTCGATGATATGTGCAGCTACATTATGAGCTGCTGAACCCTGCAGACAGACAGACGAGGTGGTGGAACAGGGTGGTCACGTATATTTAATCTGCTCTCTCTCCCTTACGTTCAGCCTCTCTTTCAGTCATTTTCAAAATCGGCCTAACTCGCTCCGTTATGCTTTCTTCATCTCTTGCCTCTGTCGGAGTCGATGTGGTTTAGGTTGTGTAATAACTGTTAAAGTGCACAGGAGGCGGCGTCTGTCACCAGCGGAGAGAGAAACACGGAGGAGAGGACACATTTGCATGAAGAGGAAGAAAGAAAGGAAACAGAAGAGCGGAGGAGACGACGCGTTCGCCTCGCCTCACCTCTGTTTGCACATTTCAGCTGTCAGACAACAGTTGTTCAGTTCATCTGTTGCACCGAGCAGGTTCCACGTCTCACGTATCAGGACAATTGCTCCAGTTAAATTGATCTGAGCTTTTTTATGCAGATTCACGACGCACAGCGACGTTTCAGCCGTTAACACGCCACCCCAACATGTCACAATCTGTTTTCGTCAATCTTTCCCGTCATCCCATCCCCCCCTCTTTCTTTTTTTCCTCCCCTCATCCTCCCTCCCTCCCTCCTGTCACACTGACTCCATCCCTTCATCCTTTGATGCGACACAATGTCACCATACAGTAACTCTCGATTCCGGCTGCCAACGGGCCGCCTGATGTGAGCTACGGGAAACCTTGAGCTGCAGGCCTGGTGAGGGACGGGCTGCTGGGTGATGATGCTCCAACGTTTGACTGCAACAGAATAATAATGCCAAATTTCATCATTCAAGAACCAACTTAATTAAAGCTTTATAGACTGTAACTAACAGCTTTTTAAGTGCTTACTTATTAATCATTTTTAGATCAGTAACAGACCATTGACGAGCAAAACATTTACTAAAACTACTCTTACTGCCTTAAAAAATTAGCCTTTTTCTTGCTGAAAAATCAGTAACCAGCCAAGACGTCTTCATTATCTCTGGTCCAGACATAACTCCTCTACTGGCATCAGTGTTAGCAAGAAAAAAATGAAATCATCTTTCCGGTTTTGTCTTTTAAGTTCAGTACGGACGAAGTCTGCACCTGCTGAAGCCTCCGTTTGAGTCCAACGCTGACTAAAACTAGTTATGTATGTTAGTAGATGTTTGGATTTGCTTTGAAAAGGTCCAATGTTTATGATCTGGGTGTAGCTGGTGATTGCAACCCCATCAACGGGCAAAAAAACCCTGAAATGCCCTGTCATGTCAGTGTTTAGGATTAGACCCAACCTAAAAGGTAACAAAACCATAAAGATTCTCATTTTCAGGTGATTACACACCAATTCAAACACAGTTATGGATATTACATTACATTTTGGACATAACCCAACGCTCCCTGTAGCTCTGCCCTGCAGATGAGCGCCTCGACTGATACGAGATACAAATCTGACACATAGTAGCTGCGGTCGACACTCCCTGTAGATGCCAAGAATAGCAAAGATATCACTCAGAGCACGTCGGCCGATTTACAGAGGAAGGTTTGAACTTTAAAATGTTTAATTCCCGTTTCTCAGTTGGAACTCCGGAGAACTATAACATCAGGATACACGCAAATATTGCAATATAAGATGGTATATATATTATCACTGTAGATAGTGCTAACCCCTAGAGTCAACTTTCATGACTTCCCCTACAGCTTCAGAGATCTTCTGTCAGCACATTTCATCATTTCACTTCCCCGCCGCGTTTGAAATGTAACGCACCAGAACACACGTTATCGGAAGGTGCCGTCTGCCGAGGAATCGAGGTCTGAACAAACCGACTGAAGGCAGGTGGGCGGTAACCGAAGACGTGAGCTGCTGCAGGGCGTCGCTGCGCTGTACTCTGTGTTTTGCAAAGAGAAACCTCAGCAGGGATGAAGCAGCCAACAGCGGGGCGTTCATAATCTTTAATTTGTGCCAGCGGGCACCAGCAGTGTCTGAGGTATCAGATCTACAATCACAAAGAGACATTTGTTGCCATTTTTTCAACTCTTACAGACAACTTCTAGTTGCATCTGTACTTTTCTTTAATCAACCACCAGATATCTGTTTGCAGAGCTGATATAACGGGAAAACTTTCTCCATCTGCCCTCTTCCTCTTTATTTTAATCTCTCTCACAGCCCTGCACTCTTCTCCATCTCCCTCCATCCATCCGTCCATCTTTTGTCACGCTGCTGACTCTCGATTTCAGCTAGTCATCGCTCCACGTTCTCGCTCTCACTGCGGCTCTTTGTCTCATTTCTGCCATCCTCTTTCTGTCTCTCTTCCCTTTCTTTCGTTCTTTTTCTCCACCCCAACAGCAAGTGCAAAGGGAAAAAAAATGGGCAAACAGTTCTGCTGGCAGACTCCTTTCTCTCTTTCTCTTTCTCTCTTTCTGTCTTCGCTGCCACCAGTATTTGCAGCTCTGAACAAAGAGGCGCGCCCAGACACTCGGATACACACAAACCCAGACGTATAAACAGTGTGCTGAAGTAGGGCACTGAGCATTAAGGTCACCTATATTGAGAATGTAGGCTGAAGGCTGAAATGCTGAAAGGTTAGACCGGTGGCATTCAGGTGACAAATGGCGTGGCTGCATCTATATGTGGGTTGTTTGGGGGCTCAGTGGGACACGGTGAGTCATGCAGATGTGGCTTACAGCATGACTCAAGATCATCGTTCATTAAGTCCAGTGGTATTTTAATCAAAAACTACTCAAAGAAAACTGGTTCTCTGGCGCAGTTTGAGTTCTCTAGAGAACCCGTTTACCCTGAAGAACCCTTTTTTTTGCTGTGAAAGGTTCTTTTGGGAAATGAATGCAAAAAATATAGTCATTTAAGTCACAATTGCACCATCTTTGGTGCTTAGAAGAACCTTTTCATGTGTGTTCAATGATCCTTTACGCACCTTGAATACCATTTACACTAAATTCTGGGAAGACTTGACTGGAAAAAGGTTCCTCTATGGCGTCACCACGAAAAACCACTTTAGGTTCTAAGTTAAACCTTTACTTTTCAGCAATTTCAGGATGATACCTGAGTTTCAAAACTCTCTTTTATTCATTTAAACCTGCAATAAATCTCATTTTAGCTCCGTTTTTGGTCTCCACCACCTCCTAATAAATGTATTTGTCTCTTTCACCAATCGACTGCTGTTTGGTAGCAGTGGCCATGCTGTAGTGTACATCTGGATTATATGAGACAAACCACAAGTAGTGAGACGATACTAAGAATCTGAGCAAAGGCGCCAAATTTGGATATTTTAAAGCTTTTGAAACTCTTTGTGTTGTAGTCAAGACTGAGACCAACTCATGACTAAGACCAGATTCTATGAAGACATGAGCAAGACTTTGTGGAACTGAGACTAAGTCAAGACCAAAACCAGACAGTATATAGCTTACTGTCGCTAACATGGAGTTAATATTCGTCAAATATCTTTTTTGGGTGAGACCTGACTCCAGGCGTAATAATCACTGGACTGCAGAACTATCAGACTGCTGTGTGTTTCCTGAACGGCACTTTGCAGATGAAGTCTTTGTAGTTTCAATTTGTAGTACTGACATCTCCCACACAGCCACAGATTCTTCTCTTCTTGGAGGGAGTAAGAAGGCGGGTGGTGACAGCCATTAACAGCAACAAAAAAAATGTAGAATCAGAAGTGAGTCAAGTTATTGGCTGCCTTTGAAGAAGGACGTTTTACATCCAGTCACAGTAATAATGTTAACAAATAAACCAGACAATGCACAGACAGTTTATTGATATCCCTGCAGCTGTGGTCTCATCTGGTTTGGAAATATAATCCAGAGTCTTCTTTGTCTGAAACTGAGACGAGATCGAGTAAAAACGCGGTCGATTCCGAGATGAAACCGACACCTTGAGACCAAAACCCATTTTGAATACTATGACACTGTTCCCTCTGGCTCTGAAATGTTTCATTGAAGTAGAAGACCGTGAAAAAATCAATCTAGAGGGGAAAACACATAAAAGTCGAGTGGGTAAAAGGTAGCAGGTAGTTTGTTTTTTGCATGTCCAAGCAAACGTCACTGGAGATTTACAGTTGTCACTTGACAGTCATGAAAGGTGGAAACATGCAATCGCTTCAGACAGAATTTATCACGCAGCAGAGACTCAGGTGTCGAAGACGTAAACACACTCAGGACCGAATCTGTTTTCAGTCCTGAAGCAAATCATGTTAGTCTGCAGTACTTCACTGCTGTCACACCTGGGTACCCGTCTGTCAGGTTTATATGCACCCTGCCTGAGGTGTCTGCGCTCAGACTGTCTGCTGAGGCTTTTTCTTTTTACACTTCACACTGGGCAACATGCATCATGTGGAAATGGACTGATGCCGAGTCCAACTTTTCACTGCACGCTCCCTTCCATGAAGGACTGTTGCACTTTGGTCATAAAGGGAATTCTCCTGACCCGAATCAAGCGTCAAGTAGTGCATTTGCCTTCAAAATTTGTCTAAATGCCCAAAATCAGACAGAGCAACAGTATCAGGGCAAAGACGAGGATCGACCAACACTGACACGTAATATTTTGTTTAATCCATACAAACACCAAAGTGTAGAAACAATGAGCTTCATTGGGGGACTATTTCCTGTCCGGGTGCAGCGATTTTCTGGACGCTTGACACTGCTGTGAAGTTTTAAACTGAAATTTCTTTGTACAGCAAAGTTCTGCACATGGCAAAAAGAGTTCAATGAACTCAACAATCAGATATATAAGACAGAAAACGAGCAATATGCCAAACTTTGCTTACGTCCTGCAGTATTGTTTTAGATTCATGGGCTTTTATTTGATACCATGCTGCAGTTCTTATTCAATTGTTCCGCTGCGATAACCTAATTTCCACATGGAGATCAATGAGCATCCATCTCAACGTGCTCAAGTGTTTGGTGGCAAATTCAATTTGTGGTTTAAAACAAATCTCATTACATCTCTAAGGAAGTAGAACATCAACAACTGCTGCTGACCCGCAGTCAGTTTGAGGTATGAAGTTTTCTTTTTCGGGGTCTGTTGCTAGGTCTTCCTGGACAAAACAAAGTCCAAGGGCAGAAAAAGAGAGAGGAAAAATTAGCAACAAATGTCCGGAGAGAAAGGAGGCCTAACAGGAGCCGCCATGGAGACCCAGAAAAGGGGCCAAAGCTCCCCCTCATCACCTCTCTGAGCCAAAGCCTTTGCTCTTCAAATCTCCCGTGCTGCTTCCCACGGCGTTGGATGGGCATACATGGATCATCTTGGCTCTCCGAAACACGCACACACAAATGAAAGAGCAGCTTAGAAAAGCCTGTTTTTCCCCCGTCTCTGTGCCGCTCAGCAGATCGCTCTGGCCTCTTGTCTCCTCGTGTCCTCAGTCGTCCATCACTCAGCTCATTGCTCTCCTTTTCATTTAGCGGGCCAGCTATTATTCCCTCCGTCATGATATCACCTCCACTCAGACGTCCAGTCCCTCTGTCTGTTTTTGAAAGTTGAGAGCACTCAAACGTTAATCGCTAGGAGAGCAGATAATCCACGGCATCTTCAGAAAGATCATTATGAACGTACTACGAGTACATTACAACATCAGTTTTCATCGTGATTATTGATAAGTGGATCGAAAGAAGACGAATTACCGACTGTTTTCTTTACTAATTCATCATTTAAGTAATTTATCTTGACGTTTTGATATATGTACACACATCCATGTGGTCTGTTTTGTGTAATAACGACCAAAAAAGAAGAAATTTAAAAGATCTACAGGAGCCACTGTTTAGTTTGTCCTTTCTGGGCTACTGTAGAAAACACGACAGACTCCGTGAAAGAGGACCTTAGCAACCTTCCATTACCCGCCGAACTTCCAAAGAGATGCCTTGCTGAAGGGTCACTTCCTATATAGGTGCCACATGGATTTAGCCACTCTCCTTTAGGATCTGTTGAATCTAACAGAAGGAGTAAACGTGAGCTCAGCCTCTCAACTCACGCAATCTGTACTCGCACCCACTGAGGAAACAGGAAGTGTACAAACTTTGCAAAGATTGCGAATGTATCGTCTGCAATAGAAAATCTTTGATAAAACTTATCAGAGAAGAACAGATGGCTTCAACAACCACTGCAGAGGCCTGAAGCTCGTTTCTTAATATCTTTGAACGTTAAAAGATGATTGCAAAAGCCGAGCAGTGATCAAACTTAGCATTCAGTAACAGGGTTCAGTTCTTACATAATTTAATGGCGACCATGCGAGGCACAAACATGCACAGAAGAACAAACGTCCAGATGACAATGAATGAGCATGTGTTCTCTCTGTTTATCTATGAAATTCAAATTCTCCCTCCTTCGGTGGCGTTCGCAGCAGACAGTGTTCTAGTCTGTTTGCTCAATAGCTGTATCATAGTGAAGCATGAAGTGAAGCCAGAAATTACCCCGACTAATTAGCTAAATGTACAAAAGGCAGGGATTCAATCTGTCCAGGTCAGACCAGTTTATTCAGCTACATTAAAACAAACACAAAAAAAAACAGAGAGAGGGTTGAATCGATTGTTTCGATTCAGGCCGACAGACAAACGCATGATCACAGACTGAGGCTCATGCGACCGTGCGCACACACATACACTAATTGACCTTCAAGCTGGGGTAAATTTGTATGTTGGAGCCACTGGCTAAGAGCTGATAGAGATAAATGACTCGGTGATGGAGAGCTGATAGCTGCTGCAGCTTTCCTGAAAGCAGCAACTCCCAAAACACGCAGTTTTAATAATGCATAATGCGTTGCATGCAGATGATGGTGTGCTATTCACATGGTAATCACGTAAACTTGTACTTTTCGCGGCTGAGCAGGTCTGCTAAAGAAGCTGCGGGTAAAGTGCCTTGCTCAAGGGTTGATTCAAGTGTTTACTTGACTTCTATGCATAAAATGTGTCATTTTGTTTGATTGCTTTATCAATAAAATGTCAAAAAAAAAAGTTTTGTTCCACTAACAGTCCAAAATCCAATATGCTACATGGCCAAAAGTATGTGGGCAGCCAAACATCGATCCATCATCTCATCCCATATGCTGCTATATCCAGCCCTGATCTTCTTGAGAAAGCTTTCCACCTGACTAAAGGGATTTGCAGCCATTCAGCCACGAGACCTCCAGTGACGTCCACAGCTAATGTCTGGTGATAACGCCCAACTCACAGCCGTTGTTCCAGTTCAATCTAAAAAGGTGTTGGATATGTCTGTCAAGTTATTATCAAGCAGCAGCCTCAGTGTGAAGTGTAGCCAACACAGAAGTCAAGCGAAAAAGCTGCAGTTCCTCAAACGTCCACTTGAGGCTGGTTGCAGAAGTGAGTCAGTCTCCATAAGTCCCCATGTTAAAATGACTTCACAGCAGAAATAAACATGTTTACAGTTTGCGGTTATGAGAGGGAAATATTCCCCTGCTTCGTAAAAACATTGACACATTTACTTGAAGCTGAAACACGACTAAATTATATCAAACTGTCATGTACAGCTTCGCGGTGGATGATTATGCAGACAAATTAAAGACGTATAAATAAACACGATTAGATGTCTGGAACTCAAACAGTGTCTGACTGTGAGCTCAGAGCAGAAGCGTCGTGGAGCGAACGATCGGGAGCTATTATTACAGCGAGCAGCAAATTGCTTTGATTACTTTATTCACTAAACAGTTGATTGGCGGCTCTCGGACCAAATGAGTAAATGTAAATCTTCCCTTGTGTTATTAAAAGGCTAATTGCTTTTCATTTCAGCTCATATCCAGGTTTAAAATAGACTCTGTATAGATGGATGGCTCATCATTGTGTCTATAAAATGCCATTAGGAGGTCCTGTGTGTAGCATTTAAGCATAACTATGTTTTTATTTATGTAAATTAACCTGGATATATATAACTCGTTATGTGTTTACTACCTTAGAATGAGCCATGTTTCTACAGCAGTCCACAGTTCTCCAATAAACTGACCTCTAACTGCCCTTTAGAACTACAAAAGATCATTTGTCCTTCAAAACTGCGAGAAATGGCTGTTTGATCATTGGACAACATTGTAGTTATGGTTTGGTCAGCGTTGGGAAAAGTCATAGTTTGGATTAAAATAGGTTTTTGTGGTTGGAGACACACTGAGGTTTGGCTTAAAATGCTCCTTTTTTGTTGGGACCTCTGTTCTCATGGTTATAATAATAACCACCATGGTCAGATAATGACCGTGCAGTCAGGGTGAAAAGAAACCAACGTTGACTCCCATGATAAAATCCGATGTTTGGTTGTCCCATCTATCAACGTAACAGGTTTATTTCATATTTTCAGCCTATCGTACACTGGTACTTCTTCTGCACTACATCTTAATCCCTGCAGCTTGTTTTGTCGCTTGAATGTAAAAATGAGGTTTTCGGGTCTGGAGTTTTCCTGTTACATATTTGTTCTGTACACTCTGTTTTCAGTGGACTTCCATCATGGCAGTGTTGCTAGGAGATCTGTGACACGACCACGACAATCTCCTCTGTATAAATACACTTCACATGGATATTGTGCGTACCCGGCGGGGGGCGAACGTTACCCCTGCGAACACGTTTTTTTTTTTTTTGTTTATTTTCTGCCCCGCTCAGCTCTTCCTCCGCCTGTGGATCTATTGACAAACACTCCTGATTATGTAACCGCGCGCTGTGGAATGCTCACTTGGTGAACCAAACACACGCATTGTGAACCGTCGCCTCTGACAACGCCGGTCTGAACGCACGTTCGGGGGCGCGTTTGTAACATTTTGCAATGCAGGTATGAGTTTTTTAGTTAGCGTGTACGCTCGACTCCACACGGAGAAATATGAATGGAGTTTGGGTCGAGCGTTTGTCTATAAATAGGGTGTTGTGAAGGGCTGTTTGGACTCGTGGGAACAGACAGGGCATTGTGCTGCCTGGCCTATCTGTATCTGGCCTCCAGCCATTAGGCGAAGGACTGAGCAGCACACAAACACACACACACACACTTCAGCACACACTGGCCTAGATGCTTGCATATGAAGACTGTTGTAATCCCATACACCTACACAGTATAACATTCATGCACGCTGATCCAGATGCTGAGACTGTTCTGCTCTAAAACACCTACACAGAACATAAAAAATAAAAAATCCATATTACACATCCACCCAGATACGCACTAGACGCTGCCGCCAGCCAAGACGCTGACGATAACAGATAAAATACACACAAAGATGTTACTCACATGGTCAGAATTTATTCAGACTAGACTGATCTCAGACGCCTACGCAGCGAGCATCGTTCCACAGTGTCGTACGGACGTTACTCGCGTTGCAAAGAGACCTTTAAAATGACTGACCCATCTTCAGTTACAAAGGCGATGTTTGGACATGGATTCTTCCAAAGTGTCACAGGTTTTTAAACCACTTGATCTGATTCAAAAGGAGTGATACAAAAATATATTTGCCGTGTTCTGCAGCGTAAATTTATGAAACAAAACGGTGTAAAATGCTCTCCAACACATCAGCCGCGAGATGCAGGTCTGAGTGGGAACGCTGGTGCGCGTCCAAACCGTGTCATTTTTAGTAGGCCGTGAGCACAAATTTCAGTGTTTGTTTTGTGTATTCACGCCGGCCAAGCTTCAACACACTGAGCCCAAGCTACTGTCAACAGAGAAGAATCGACGTTTCTGTTGGTGCCAACAGGGAGAAATGCAACATTAGACAATGTTAGTTACAGTAGATGCACTTGGATGGGCCATACGGGATACAACTGGAGCGTGTAAATTCAGAAGGAGGGAGATTTTTCGTCCTATACTGTATTACAGTACACACAAAACATCAATCCATTTTATATCTCAAGATTTGCCTCTTTGCAGCAAATATTGAATTTTGAATAAAATCTCAAACACGGTTCAAGGTGATGTCTCAAAATCGTCCGTGCTTTGTCTGACCAACAGCCCAGAACTCAAGTTATTCAGTGTGCTAACACATATGACAAAGAAAAGCATCAAAAAGTCACATGTGATGAGATATATTTCATAAAAATGCATCAGAACTATCACTATATTGGCTGGTTGCTCAGTTCCTACGAGCTCTTTTGCAGGACTCATTTATGAGAGCTGATTTCTGCTTGGACAGATGGCATGCAGATGCTTTAAGATTTAAAGCTGCAATCGTAGATTTTTTGGGCCACTAGGGGGCACTGCAGCAAACTGCAAATCACAACAATGTTAAAAGTTGTGATGGTGTTAGCAAACAGTTAACTACTGGATTTACACACCCAGCACACGTGTAGCAACATTAGCATCCATTTGGAGTTGAGGATTTGGTAATGTGATGATATAAGTCCAATATTCCTTTAAGCTCTTTAGCTTCCTGTCTGACTCAGCTGCTAAAATGCTCCACTGTGTTCCCCGGCTAGTTGCTAACTTTGTCCATCTCCTGTTTAATGCTGGACAGGATGCCAGAAACAAGGTTTATTTTAGTTAAAAGGCATCACAAAAGGCATCAGCTGAGCTGAGGGAAACTGCAAAGTTGGCTGATAACTGACCCTTCCTGACCAAGCAGCAGAACATTGCAGAACTTCCTCCTTTCCTGTACTTATACGTGCAACCAACCAACCAAATTCTGAAAAAAATGTTTGTCTGTGTCAGGCATTGGCTAGCTAGTGGAGTGGAGATTGCATGTATTGGTTCTTACTGTCCAAATACTGTTAATTGGTTAATTGTTGACTCTAAACTGCCCGTAGGTGTGTATGTGAGCGTGAGTGATGTGGGTCCCAGTGTCAGCTGGGATGCCTCCAGCTCCCCGCAACCCTGATAAGAATAAGTGGTTATGGAAAAAACATTGCTAACTTAAGAAGCAATTTTAAAGTTGATGGAGGTTCTGACCAGGGTTAGCTTGACTGGAAGGCCAATCCTCCTGAGCAATGAGCAACAGATTTTACATTACACCTGGTCGTTCTTCATTAGCTCAGCTTTAACTATCTACTTTATCCTCATCAATGTTCCAATGGCAAACTAATCGAACAGCCCTCGTCAGGCTCATCTGCTATAAAAGAAAAGAAACACTCTGAGCAGTAAACAAAACTCTCACTCTGAAGAGGCAATTACACCCACGGACTGAACATCAGCTCCATAACAGCATCAGCAACAAAACACCATCAGACACCAAATATAAGTCCACTTAGCACGACGATACTTCACATTTAATCAGCGGCTTGGCGTTGCAGCGCCGCTGCCGCCAAGAAGCAGCGCTCGTGTCACAACACTGATTGGTCCGTATGCACCCAACAGCTGGCGAGCACTCAGGAAGGAGATCAGTTCAGCATCGTCCACGCTTCAACAAAGGACAAAGACTATTTCTGAAGGGTTGAGATGACAATGGCATTCGATTCCCTGATATTCTGGGACCTGATTCCACCTCTGAAGCGATACTTAGGGGTCCAATTATAGCCGTTTACTGGCCTAGCACCATACAGTCTAAGCTTAGAAAACATGTGGAATATTTGGTTAATGGTTACTTAATTTTAAAATCAATAATCATTAAGTAAACGGGTGTCAGGAGTGTGTCTACTTCTGACATTGAAGGTCAGAAATAAACCATGATTTGAACTTTATAACCTCACCGCTATGCAACCGTGTAACAGGTGAAGCATATCGTTTTTCCCCGCAGTCAACACAGATGGATTAGCAAACACTGGCGGAGTAAATGTTAATATTGGTAGAGTCAACAGGCAAGGTGACAGTCTGAATACGCTCGAGTAAGTTTCCCCCACCACACACCGAGAGCCGAAGGAAGTGCATTTGTGCTGTGGTAAATGGACCAACTCTCTGAGATAGTTCTTGAATTTTTAATCACCTTTAATCAGTTGTCAGTTATCTGAATCACAGATGTGTTGGGAACCCTGTGGACCTTTTTAAGTTGCCTGGATAGCAACTGTCACTGAAAATCCAAATGAACATGGACGACGTCCAATGATGGTTCAGCTAGTCTGTAATGGGGTCATGCTGGTCAATAGCCGCCATAGCAACAAGGTCAATGGTGCAGAGTCAATGAAATGTGGATTCTTTGGGTTAAAGGTCCAGTGTGTAAAATGTAGACAAATTAAACAAACTTGTGGCCAGAGACGTTTCAAGACTTTATGCTAAGCTAAGCTAATCTGCTGTAGCTTCATATTTTCCATACAGACAGGTCCTCTTCCACTGAGTCCGCCATGTTTCTACAGTGGCCCAGAATGGACACTTTGGACTCACGCACTTGTGTGAGCGTGAGGCCAGCGGGTTGCAATCAGCAACTGCACTGCTTTATGCAACTAAAGCCTTCACACTGGTCCTTGGTCATCATCACCTAAAGTTTGTACAATACCTCCGTTTGTCAAATGAAGTCGCGCATACAAAACTTCAGCCATGAATTCATCACTTAGCGAATGTTTCTGTTCTGCGAGCCTCATCAGAGGACTCTGAAGTGAACGGCTCCCATCCGCCACAGTTTAATGATGTCAACAAGTTGATCTCCTCGGACTATTATCTGGCAGGAGCACAAACACTCGGGGATGTAGCGGCGGAGCAAAAGGCAACGGTTCCAGCTGAAGAGTTTATTTTTGGGCCCTGACAAATGTCCATGACACAAGCGCAGATAAACGACACAAATCACCGCTGTGCCACCTCGGCAGGCCCCGGCTCTTTCAAAGGAACAGTGACCTCGCTACAACCTGGGTGTGCTGGAAGATAAACAGTCGACAACCTTCGGCGGTCAAACAGCTGCTGAAGAGATTGTCTAGGCCAAAAAGCAATGCTTGGAACTGCCATAAAATGTATTTGTATTGGGCTGATGGAAAGAAAGCTGGTTAACTTGGTTACTTCAGTGGCATATCACAGATTGAAATCATAATTTCTCGCAGTATGGGAGCCTAATGCCTCACCCTGTTTGATTCAGCTACTGCTATATATATATATATGAGGTCTATATGAAGAACAGGCTTCGGTGGTGAGTCATGCAGGATTAGTTCTGCAGCTCGACGTCTTTGGAACTGAATCAAAATTCAAATTAAAAAAATGCACAGCAGAACAAGTTGTTCTTGTGACCTCTATGAATACACAATGATTTGTAATTTGTGAAGCTGGAGCAGGTCATGTACACAAAGCTTCAGTCCCAGATTGTCTAACGGTTTCTTGCTTGCTCTCTCCTTTTTCTCTTCTTAGCTTCCTCAGTCAACGTCCTCTGTCTTTTTATTGTCTTTGGAGATAATGTTCAAATGTTCTTCTGGCACGACACCAGCTCCACTCCTCACCAGCCTGTAAAACTCCTCTTCACCAGTGCTACAAACACAAACACTCCCCCGGTGCTCTGAACTCACAGTCCAGGCCGACCCGGCTAACAAACCGAGCTAACGCTAGCTAACAGCAGCTACAGTTTACTTAACTGTGAAGCCAAACGTGATTTAAAATGAGGAAGTTGACAAAGGTGAGCAAATCTTTGCATCTTAAGAGCTGTAAAAATCAATTGTTTCAAAATTATGTCCATATAAGTCTGCTGAGCCCAGCTCCTGTTCTGGCACAACACTGGCTGCAGTATTCCCTGAAAACGTCCTCGTCCCAGTGGTACAAACACTAACACACAGTGAAATAGTTGGTGGTGTGTTACGTACTCCGTACATCTGTTAGTTTAAAGGTAGAAAAGTTGTCGGCTGTACTTAAACGTTTAAAAGTCAAAGAGTTCATTTACAGTGTCACATTTGGAGGCTGTGGCCGGTCACTGCTCGTTCACAGCTGGCAAACATCTATTCTTACTCGTACACCGTGATATCTAACAGCGCAGATAGTTCTATCAGCCTCTGTCTCCAAAACAATGGAGGTGAATGGAATTCTGTTTGTGCTGCTGCTTTCCCAAAGAAAAGTGACCGTGACATTATTTGAGATTTTTCGAACCCTTTGTCCACAAATTAAATTCCATTCTCGACAGCTGCACCTGGGGCACGAGCACGTGCACGGCTGAACAACACATGTGGTCAGTCATTCATCTGAAATATACAGAAGAACACAGAATGATGGACAAAGGGATGCTGGGAACACCACACCCACAACAACACAAACAGTACACCCAGTGTGTGTGTGTGTGTGTGTGTGTGTGTGTGTGTGTGTGTGTGTGTCTACAGTATGTCTCAACACTGTCAAGAATTTGGGCCTGTGTGTGCGCGCGCCCCCATTTGTATACATCTAAATCCTGAGACAATGTGTGCACTCCCTCCAGTGGAGCCTAACGGTGTGTGTGTGTGTGCGCGCACTCGCTCGCGTGCATGCATGCATGCATGCGCGTGCGTGCGTGCGTGTTATCAGCAGGAGGGGGGCTCCACTTCACTCGAGCCCCCCCAAAATGCGGCATGACTCACGGAATGTGCGCGCAAAGCGAGCTCGCCCGGAGTGTGCGTGCAGTTCGCAGCGTAGTGAAAAAGCAGCCTGTGGAGAGAGTTTGTGTGAGTGTGTCCCTCTGTGTGTGTGTGTGTGTGTGTGTGTGTCCTTGGTCTGGCACGACACACTTAAAAGCACAAAAACAGCCATCCCATGACAGAGACGCGTCGTCTCATCAGGACATCACCGCATTTCCGATTGTTTGTTGTTTTTCTTGCCCCGCACAGGAGCCAGTGAACGCACACGCAGCTGGACACACCTCCATTTGACATTGACACACATTAGATCCCCTCGTCTGGCGCGCAAAGAGCCACAACAACCTCCCTCCCCCCTTCCCCTTCAATCCTCACTCCTCACTCTCCCCCTGAGCAGCACCCAAACTCTCTCCACGTCCTCCACCTCTTAAAAAACATTTAAATCACAAAATTAAAAAATAAATAAAAGTATGAAACCGTAAAATTCTGCAGCTCTGTGAGGACCACAAAGGAAAAGATACCGGAGAGATGGAGCACAGGGATGGAGGAGGGGGAGCTCAGGGTTCATGTATGATTCAAGTTCACGCGACGTGGGGAGGTCAATACTGGCCTATATTCTGTCTGCACGGAGCTGTCATGCCCGGGTCGGTTATTATGATGAGAGGGAGGTGAGGGAAGGGGGAGAGGAAGGAGGAAGAGGGGAGGAGGAGGAGGAGGAGGAGAGGAACAAAGAGCCGCTGGCTGGAGCCACATGTGCGCGTCAATAACACGCACCAGACTCACACGCGTGCAGCAAAAAAGAAAAACATATAAAATCAGCTGATTTTGTGCAGATCGGTGCGTGCAAACGCGTTTAAACGTGCAGAGTTTGACGGAGGAGAGACATTCCTAACACGGGAAGAGGAAACAAACATTTTTATGTGTTGCACGACTTTTCCTGCAGGAAGGTTCAAACAAACCGTGCAGTGAAATGAAAGCGGGATGAGCTCACCTTTAAATCAGCAGCTGAGGAAACCCAAAAAGCGTTTTTAAAAATCTGCGTGAAGTCTCTTTCTCCACTTGAAAAACGTCCCCTCGCACTCTCTCCAACCTGTTCCTCCAACCTTCCCGCGGATCTCCTGTTATTTCACTTCTTTTTTCCCTCCTTTATATTCCGCTGTGCCTTCTTCCTCGCTGTTTCCTCCCTGTGTTGTGTTTTTTTTCTCTCCAGCAGGAGGAAAAATTCAGCGCGGAGGAAAGAGAGAAAAAAATGGAGCGGTCAATCAAAAAAAAAAAAAAAAAAAGAAAGGCAAGATGGAGCGATGTTTTTAGGGGAGATGGGAAGTTTTCAGGCAGTAAATCAGCTGTAAATGCGGATAAAACGTTTGTTTTGATCCGGTGAGTGGGTGAGTCTGTTTCATTCAGCTCCGGTTTGAGCGACATTCAACGCAGAGCGCGTTCATCAGGATAAAAACAGCTCCTCTCTCTCTCCCTCTCCGGCTGCCCCCTCCCTCTTCTTAGCATTACACTGGTACAGTCCAACCCTTGTCGAGCTCCTGGAGTTGAGCCGAGCGCGCGAGCGTGCGGAGCATTCCCCCAGCAGGGCTCGAGCCAGGAGCAGGTAAATAAAACACACCTGAGCAGAGAGGTGAGGGAGGGCGTTCAAGGAGTTCCAACAGTGAGACCTCCATCTCCAACAGTTCATGAGGAGGTGAAGGAGGACGCTTTCGGAGTTCAGCGCAAGTGCTAAAAACTGCAGTTCCTCTAACGTCCACTTGAGGCTGGTTCCAGAAGTGAGTCAGTCTCCATAAGTCCCCATGTTAAAAACCTCACAGCAGAAATAAACATGTTTACAGCCTGGTACAAAAAACAGTTTTGGTCTCTATAGCTAATTTCCCCGTTCATGACAACTGTACTGAGGGTGAATTTATATACAACTCACCTGTTCACATTATATTAAGGCTTAAAGTTATGAAGGATTAAGAGCGTGGACGCTTTGATTGACAGGTGGTGGAGGTGATACCGCTTAGATTAGCTTAGCATAAAGACTGGAGACAGGTTGAAACTGCTAGCCTGGCTCTCTCCAAAGGTGATGAAATCTAGCTACAAGCATCCCCAAAGCTCAGTGTAATAATAATAATAATAATAGTTAGAGTCTTAAACATGGATTAACAGGGAAATATAAACTAATCTAAAATGACATAATGGCACAGAAACATTTTCTTTTCCTCCAGCCTCGTCAGGCTTTGATCAGACCAACTCTTCCACTGTGAAGTAATGAACTTTTCCACTCTGTTTTTCCACGTTGAAATACATAATGAGCTCTTTTATACAGGAGCAGAGGGGGAAATAAACATGACACTTGTAAGGCCGGCTCAAACTGTACTCTACTGTACTCCAAACCAGAACACCGCTCATCAGCTCGGTGGTTATGTAAGTCGAGTTTCCCCCAAGTGACACACATAGACTCAGTTGTGTTGCCATTGGATGACCACACTTTTCCCTGTGTGTGCTTCCTGGCTGTGTTTAGATTGGAAAAAGACAATCTGTGCTTCTTAGCAGTGATTATATTTTCTAAAACTCTCTCAGTGTGTTATTTGTATTGAAGTCGGCGGTTTAAAATCTTTCCACGGCCCTTTCATAACAATCCTGTGCCGTGCTGCGGTGAGACAGATATTTGTTCCATCACTCGTATTTAAACGTGTCATCGTTGTGGATTCAGAGAGAATGAATTAAAGACACGCCACGTGAAGTGACGTCTAGTGGCGGGACTGCAGACTGCAATCAACTGAACCGTCCAACCTCAAACTCAATCAAACTTTCTATGGTCACTGTTTTCATCCAGCTGGCTCCAGCTGAAGTGATTTGTTTCATTCTTTGCTCAGGAACGTTGCAAACATGCACCGCACCAACTGCTTCCAACAGTCCCAGTTAAATATCAGCGGTCATCGCTTATCTTGACCCGCCAGCTGTGCCGCCCGGCTGGATTAAAGGGCTTTCAAGGTGACGTAACACGTCCTCTGGTAGCCGTGCAGGAGGGTCCACCATAAGCTGTGCATGTGTGATTACTGCTGTAGACAAGACGTGACTCATCATCTTCAACAGACATTAGACCAATCATTTCATTAGACACAGATAAATTATGTATATGAATCTCCAAGGCACTTATTTTGACTTAATATATTTTCTTTATAGAAAATACCCCTTATACAGTAACTTATCATATAGATTTAGCTTTTTTACCAACAGCATGTCCAAGCTGTGTCAATATTTACATTTAAACAGTCCAATGTCTTCATCAAGACTGGAAAAAAGAACAACTTTCAAGTAAAACACTTGTTTTGAACTTGTTTTGTCACATTTGCTGGTAAACAAGAAGATCGATACCACTAACACGTCTGTACGGTAAATATGAACCCACTGCACCTCGCCGGTTAGCTTAGCTTAGCATAAAGAGTGGAAACGGGTTGAAACTGCTAGCCTGGCTCTCTCCAAAGGGGGTGAAATCTGCCCCCAAGTATCCCTAAAAAACTGTTTAAACAGTGTAAACTGTGTTTTTGAACATATTTCTGGAGCCTTGTGCACTAAAATAGATCCAAATAAACAAAAGCAGGGAACGTGTTTCGAGTCTCTCTCAGCTGAGTAAACACACAGTAGTCAGACTGTGATAAAACTGATGTGCACTGTTCATTTTAGTCCTGTTTTTCCTCTAACGTATCTTCAGCTCCATCAACGGTCCGCCTTGGCCGCATTTCTCAAAACCACGACGGGCTGCCGGGCTATCATCACCAGACAGCTGAGAATCATTCAACAAGATATGTGAGAGTTTTAGCTCCATCTGTCCTGAACTCTGCGTCACCTGGAACGACCCCAACCGTTAAATCAAGTCATCGGCCGAGGCGAGATGGCTGCGAGAGCGCCCTGTGCTCCGCAAGTGAGGTCATGGCAGGTTGAATAATTGATGAAAAAAAAGGTTTTTCCTTCTCCGTCCTGAAATATAATGTGCATGTGTGTGTGTGTGTGTGTGGTCTGCGGGGAGTGCTGCTGCCAACAGAAAGGTTAATAAATTATGGCCACGTACTGTAACACCATATAAAAACAAAATGTTGGACACGTACTGAATCATGTGGCACGCTAAGAACAATCAGCCTGGAAATGCTTTTGTTTGATTTCTGATAAAAAACTGGCTGCCGAGCTGCAAAGAGAAGCCAACAGCTACATGTCGAGCAGGTTGTGATATAACAGCACAAACTCTACGCTAAATAACCCAAAAATGCACCTAACATCATCTAACCTCTGCATTCGGAGGAGATTTTGCTGTTTGAAAGACTCATTTGGACTTCTGACTGAGCAGGATGCTGCTTCCCGCCCCCCCCTCTCCATTTTAATCACCCCACCACGTCAGTCAAATACCAGCCTGTGTGAGTGTGTAATTCACTATAGTGCTATTAAAATGATGAGATCTGAGCTCCATCATAATTGAATTTCAGTGAGAGGGGAAAGGTGTGCGTCACGTGTTTAATTTCAGCAGCAGTGTGTGTTGAATGAACTCCAATTTCAAGGATTTCAAGGCTCAAGACTTTCAAGACAAGTCCAGACCAACCAACCTCTCCAGAACATTAGCAACCACAAAGAAAACATGTAACATTTTCAGATTTTTATTCAGTTTATCTCCTAATTTATCGACAATTGTAACAGTTTAAAGCTGCAGTAACTTTTTTTGCCACCTGGGGCAGCGTAAACAAGCTGTAAACACATATGACATATTCTCACATACAGAACGACATTATTATATCTGTGCAGTCGTTGTTTTTGACCAACTGTTTTGGTCTCCACCAACTCCTGAGAAAGATTTTTTTAGCGATTAATGGTCCAGTGTGTAGGATTTATTATTATCTCGTGGTGTAGTTAAAGGTTCAGTGTGTCACTTTTAGCAGAAATGGAATATAACATGGATAACTATGTTTTCAGAAATAATCACCTTAAAAATGAATCATTATTATTACATTATCTTAGAATTAGCCTTTTATATCTACATATGGAGCGGGTCCCCTTACACGGAGTCCGCCATGTTTGTTACAGTAGCTCAGAACGGTCAAAAAGCTCTACAGAAAAAGGAGACGTAGAAGAAGAAGAAGTGTTTTGTGCTTTGTTAGTTAAATCTAGACAAATTAAAGAGTATACTTATTATTTAGCACAAGAAAAGCAGAAATCTTTGCATCAACCGAGCAAAAACATGAAGAAGCAATAGATTAGCTTCTTACCTTCATGTTTGCTAATCTTAGCTTTTATTAGCATGCAGAACAGCTAGCTAAGGTCAACACATACACCAACACGAGGCAGAACAAGTAACAATGACATTTGCTATGACAACAATAACCTCAACGGGCTACTTAGGTGGTTGTGACGATGACCTCTTTTGGCACATGAAGGCCACCATAGCAATCTCACCACTAGATGCTGCTAAATGTGACAGACTGTGCCTTTAAAAAAGGGCAACGATTGTAGAAAGTCCCGACTGTCTCTGAAACATTCCTGATCACATTTATAATTTACATAAACGCTGCTAGTTCAAAGTCAGTGAACTCTGTGTTCCCGTTCCACATCACAATCAGCAGCACCTTCGGCCTGAGGGTGACAATCACCTTCATCATCATCATCAGCTCCTCTGCAGACAGTCAAGAAACATCTTTCATGTCCTCTGTTATTCTGGATTGGTCCAGTCATGTCTCATTCAAGACTCAGCTGGCTGAAAGCTTTTGTCTCCCTCATGCTGGCCGTTGTAGCATGTCGAACCAGAAGTACGAGTTTAACTTTCATCTCCTCCGTGTCAGCTCCTCTTCAGTAGTCTGAAGCTTTTGTCCTCCCTCTGCTCTTGTTTTGCAAGAAAGCCCTTTGTGAATAAAGTCCCTCTGATGTGGCCGCTCCCCATTCTCTTCCCGCTCTCCAGTCGGACTGGATAATGTGCCGCAGCTCCAGTTGTTCGCTGGTGGCCCCTTGATCGGATAAACCAGGCTCCTTTTAATCACTGCAGTTGACCCTGTGACCCCATCTACCCTCTTTACACACACATCCTCCCCCTCTTTTACCTCCTACAGCCCGACCTCCTGCTGGCAGCGGTCCACCAGGGTCAATGTTGAAGGAATCCTTCAACGTTTATGGATATAACAGCAAACACATGGCCAGGCAGTGCACAGAAAGAACAGAAGGAGCTCTGAGCAGAACAATTTATATTTAAGCACTCTATTTGATGATTCACTGCGACATTCTGCTAAAAATCTTCACTTTGAGGCACCTTGAACTTGTTCAAAAGACACTTTATTAAGATTCTGAAGCAGCCTAATACATTGGGAATGACTGACACACATCCAGAGTGAATAACAGACCCGTACTCGTGCCTTACTCATTATGTTTGTGAGATTAAGCTCTGAGCCAGGGTGAGTTGTAATTGTAGCAACAAATTGTTGTGATTTTCTAACTAATTTTGGTGATTTGCGTGTGTTAGCCCAAACAGACTCCTTCATGACAAGCGTCTTTAGCACTTAGCAGAGCAACTTTTTGCCGCTATGACCTGCTGCAAACGTGATACACAGCCGGACACCGTCTTCTGGCAGTGTTCCTGATGAATCTTCGTCCATTCCTCATGGCCAACGGCCTCCAGTTCACTAATAGTCTTTGGTTTGTGCGCTGCAACTGCCTTCTTCAAATCCCACCAGAGATTTTCGATGGGGTTCAAGTCAGGCGACTGTGACGGCCACTCTAGAAACTTCCAGGACTTCTTCTGGAAATCAAGTCTTGGTGGACTTGCTTGGGATCACTGTCATCTGTTCCTCACAGATGGCGTGACGTTTCCACCGCCGTGCTTCACTGTAGGAAGGGTGTGTGCTTCACAAGACAAAATGTGAAGGGAATGTAGTTTGGACTTTGAGAAACAAATTGTCGATCGACCTTTGTTCATTTACGGTACGTATTCCAAAGTCGTGCAACTGATCGGACAATAACTGGGCAATTATGAGACCTCTCAAGACTTTCCCATGCCTCAACCTCTCCGTCCAAGCATGGAGGAAAACTCTGGCTGCCAAATTCACATTAAAAACACGAGTCCAGATCTAGATCAGGGTTTGGTTTGTCTGTTCTGGGCTACTGTACAAAATGACGGACTACATGAAAGAGGACCCGCTCTCGCTGTAGATATAAAGGGCTCATTATAAGACCACGAAGACTTCATTCTCATTCCTGCTAATAGATACTCCTAAATCTTCCACACCTTTGGCCCATTAGGCTTTTACATTTCCTCATCTTCCACACTCCCATATCCATATTCTCATGTTACCTCCTCCTCGCCTCAGCCTCAGCCTCAGGAGCTGCATAAATCTACCTAAGACGCACACGCACATGCACATGCACGCACTCTTCAAGGCATCCCTATCAAGTCTTGATGATGAAGCACAAGAGGATTTGTTTGATGCTGAAAAAAAATCAAAAGAGCATCGCTGTGGCGGGCGGCGCAGCACAGACGTCCTCTTTAGCGCCGCCTGAGCGAGCAAAGAGGCTTTTTGGTGAGAGTTGACGTTTGTGAGACGGAGCAGACTGAGGGGTGGTGGTGGAGGAAAACTAAAAGTTACTGCACCTCCTCCTCCTCCTCAGGGATTATAGTACTCTACTGTTAGTGTCTTTATATATGCAGTAGGGATGTATGCGCTCATGGCTGGGTGTGCATGTGTTTGAGATTTGAGACAGCTGCAGAAAAGAGGAGGGTGGAGGGTGGAGGGTGGTGGAGGGGGGGTTGTTGCAGTTTATTCTTGTGGTGGAAAAAAAGGGGGCGTGTCTCTGCATGCGATTGGCTCAGTGGGCCGATTCCAGCGTAAGTGACATCACAACTTACATACCTGACCTACTTAAAGTGGCCATGACGTCACCGCTGTCTCTTTCAGTCTGTCTCACTGCCCCCTTCCTCCCTCCCTCCCTCTCTCTTATACAACTCCTCTCTCTGCCTCTTTTCATCTTTCCAATCTCTTTTATTGTTTTTTCCTTCATCTTAGAGCCACAAATGGAAAAGAGAGTTAAATAGGAAAGAGAGACTGAGAGAGAGAGAGAGGGAGAGGGAGAGCAAAGAGGGAGAATCATCGACTGCTGCCAATAACCCAATTTCAACAGATTAAAGCTCTATCAGTGAATATTAATGTGTTGGAGAGCAGCGCTGACCCTGACGGCATGACAAAACAGAAAGCTTCCACCATATGGACAGAAAGGCTCCGTGTCACGAAGGGGAAGAGAGATTTAGTGCTGATCTTGACGTTCTTTGTCATGAATTTTACAATATTTCATGACAGTAGCAAACACGAGGCTGATGTAAACAATGTGCAAACACCATCCTGCCCACATTTCTGTGAAGTTACTGACACATTCTGGTGCAGTGTAATCACATTGTCAGTAGAAGGGCGTTGAGAGTTGGTCTGTAATCTGCGAGGCGGTCTAACAGCTCCATAACACACAGAAGATTCATTAAAGAAAGCTGAAACTGTAAATTCAGATGGATTACTTTATTAAAGTTGACTCCCAGTGTGTTTGTTTACATGTTTTATATTTTCAGGACGTGACGATGTGAAGATGGCGGAGGAATATCTTCAGTGATGAGTCAGGTGTGCTTGAGCACATTCTAAACGTCTAGTTGACCAATCAGATCGCTCGGTCGGACCTACTTGTTGTATAATATGAAATAAAACAGTGTCCTTGAATGTGAAATCAACAGTACTAATGTCCATTTATTGTAATTTCGTTTATTTTTTATGTTTTTTTTTTTTTTTTTCTTGATCGAATTGATGGAGAGGGGAAGACCAGAGCAGCCCGGAGGAACTGTGACTGGATGGGAAAGTCAAGAAAGTACAGTTTGTTTTTTCCCATTAAAATTAAACGGTGGTGAACCGGAGCGACCCGGAGAAAACCAAAAGGCGTGAATGTGATCAGAGTGTTCCTAAAAACAAGACAATCTTTGTGGCACCAACTGCGAGAAGAGCGTTTCTTCTTCGCTTGTTCAGCGATGAAAGCTCTGGTGTGAGTCTGCAAACACGGAGCTCATACACTGACTGTATGGTGCACTGATTTGGTGACTTCGAAGACACGTTTACTTTATCTGCAATACGTGAGCGACAATCATTCGTGGAACATCTGAGAAACGAGCCTCTAATGGTTTCAGTAACTTCATTTATTCAGATAATCTTCAGGTAATCATCTCCTGAGAGACCTTGGAACTAAAGAAACAATTACAGTCAGACAACCACGCAATCAGCACAAGGACAACAAGCAATCAAGCAAAAGGAAGTAATTAAGACAATTACAAGTCATCAAACATCAGATAATGACGTTTTAACTCCTGAAAGCTATTTGCAGTTTGTTGTTGTTGTACATGAATCCAGTCCTATCTCTGATGAAAACAATAACAGTAAAATATGCCAATAAAAATGACACTTTAAGGGAATATACACAGAATAAAGTAGTATTTTACACAAGAGGCTGTTAATTGCACAGTTAATGCCATGTTTTACGGTCTTTTACTGTCATAGTTTGACAGTTTTTCACCATAAAATCTACAGACATGTTAAAATATAGAATAAAACGCCAACCTTAAACCTTGATGAAGCAGCAGTAATACTAATCCTGTGATATAATACTGCACATATAATAATATAAAGGCCTGACAGCGTCTAATCTGCATAACGTGTGCTTAAACCTCTAATACTGTAGCACAACAGGTTAGCTTAGCTTAGCATGAAGCTAGCTTTGCTCTGTTCACATGTTTGTTTGATTCATTTGTACAAAAAAACAACATTTGGTCATTTTATGGTGTGTGTGTGTGTGTGTGTGTGTGTGTGTGTGTGTGTGTGTGTGTGTGTGTGTGTGTGTGAGAGACTATTTCCTGTTTCCAGGCAACCAGCATAGACTCAAAAAAAGTTCCTGGTCCCGGCCAAGAAAAAGAAACAGAACATATTAGCCTGTTTTCTAAACTGTGGACACACACACCGCTCTCAGCAGCTGTGTACCATCAAGAAAACACTGATACGAACCAGAACCAGGACACTAATTCTGACAAAATCGTGGCTTTGGGGACAGATTCTGAATTTCTGCACATTAATAGTCAAAAATAACAATAACTGTGTAAATGTATGACGGTGGGAAACAGATGCACCGGCAGATTTTTGTGTTCCCGAATGCGAGCGAGATTATCTGAGAGGAGCAGGGACGGCCGAGGGCTGATTACAGCCGCGGGGTCCGATCTAATCTGAGGCTGTGCAGTCAGATCAGACAAGAATCGCTCAGGATGGAAGGAAGGAAGGAAGGAAGGAAGGAAAGAAGGAAGGAAGGGAAGAAGAGCGATGCTTTCTATGATTAAAAAGAAAGAGTGGAGAGACGGATGAAGATGGAGATGAAGTGTGATGAAAATGGAAGGATGGAGGCAACAGCGAGAGCGATGGAGGGATGAGGAGCGATGTTCAAAGGTTTTACAGAGAGAGAGGGAGATAAGAGAGGAAGGGAGGGAGACTAACTTTTCCTCCCCGTGGTGAAAATGGCCAAAGGCAGGAGGCAAAACAGCCTACAGCAACAATTCCTCCTCTCATCCTCCTCCTCCTCTTCCTCTCTTCTTCCCCCTTTGTGTTCAGTGGAAACCCTCTTTCTCTCTCATTTATATTCACACCAGCTATCGGGCTAGTCACAGGGCAACCGCTGCACAATACTATTCCAAACACACACACACACACACACACACACAGTTACAGTCACGCTCCTCTTTGTCAGGCTAAATGAAGTACAGCCGAGTGCAGCCACAACAGGCTGAATGAAAACAGAGGAACTTTCCTTCATCACAAACATGTTTGTGCGGAGGAAATAATTTCAGGTAGCCGGCAGCAACTTAATCAACTTCAGTTTTAATGACGCAACAAAAAACTGAACCAGAACCAGAACCAGAACACTCGTTATTTGCTCTTTCTGTGGATCTTTGGGTCCGTGAAGGTTTTCCCGTCGTCTCTGATTCTGTTGGTGATATTCATGCTCGGGATTTTTGCAGGTAATGTGGATGAACGTCCGAGAGAGCTACAGGGTCTGTCAGGACACCTTCTGGGCGCCTTTCTTTAGGTTCGGCCGGTATTAAAGATTCTAATTAAAGGTGAGCATCAGCAGAGAATCGTTAAAACTTTGGTGAGTTCTTGACATTCACACGTCTGCTAACGCGACACCGTGCCGTTTGTTCTCTGTGTCGAGGCCCAGTTGTCCATTCAAACATCAGTCGTGCAAATAAAAAATGATGTACCATGTGAGGACGCCTCGCAGGTGGGTGAGGCGCAAAAAAAATAAAAAGAGGTCACGGCTGAGACGAAGACAGAGAGAGAGAGAGGAAGAAGAGAGCGAGGGATGAGAGGGGTGTGAAAGAGGAGGAGGCTGCACAGAGGTCACGAAGCAGAGCCAGGAGGGAGGGGAGAGGTGATGAGGAGAGATAGAGGGATGGAGCTGTAAGCCTCCGGGGTGATTCATCAGTGTCACCGCCGGGAGCTCCTTTTGTGCCAACGACGGCGGAGAAAGGAGGAGCGCTGAAACAAAAACACGATGAAAGAGAGAGCCGTAAAAGTAACCGAGCTAACGCCGGTTTGTCACCAGAAATCTACGAGTGTCAGCACGGCGGAGAGAGAGTCAGGAAAACACAGAATGAAATGAGTGTGTGTGTGTGTGTGTGTGTGTGTAAGCAACAAAAGCACAAAGGGAATTCAAAGGCGACCTGTTGAGTTGATACTTAATATTTTACTTCAAACTTTTCATTAAGTTAGCATCTGAAATCTGAAATCACATCTTTTTGTTACCTTTAGACAGAGCTAGGCTAGCTGTTTGCCCCAGTTCATGTTTGTGTGGGAAACATGGAGCTAGCTGGGTTAGCTTAGCATCACAAGGACTTTAAACTGGAGGAAAATGGCCAAAATACACCAACCATAGATTCTTTATGTTAAACTGTGCTGCTATGGGGCTAACAGCTAGCCTAGCTCTGTCTAACAACAAAATCCACCTAGCATAGAGTCTCTGTGCTAAACCTAGCTGTAGCTTAGCTTAATTTAGCTTAGCATAGACAAACAGCTAGCCTAGCTCTGTCTAAAGGTAACAAAAAGAGAGGTGCTAACTTGATGAAAAGTCTGAAGTAAAATATTAAGTATCAATAACTCGACAGTCGATGGAACAATAACTATCTGAACGATTACAAACTGCTGTGATCGTTTAGCCTTGTCAGAGCAGGTGAAACCATAATGAGGAAATTAGCGCCGTTATTAATCACACAGGTGTATCTAATAAAATTATTAACGGCTTCACTTCATTCATTTGTGCCAGCTGAGCCAGCTAACGGCTGGAGCCGATCGGGTTCGCCCCGCAGAGGTCGGCAGTTCATCACGGGCTTCAGGGTTTCACTGTGTCAATGTTGAGTTGAGAGCAAGCTAACAGGAACGTATGGATCATTCTGATTTGCTGGAATCAAACCCGTGACGACAAAAAGGTCATCTTTTCATGAGCAGAGAAAACCAGGCCTGTTTTTATATGAAGAGGTCAGAGGAAATGCATGAATCCATTACATAATATAAAGAAATGGAGGAGGAGATGCATGCTGTTAAAAAAGCTACATAGTGATTGTCTGTGCTCTCGGAGAGTGTGTCAAAGAGGGTATGTATGTGTGTGTACGTGTGTGTATGTGTGTGTGATGAAGCTGAAAAGCGAGAAAAATTGTGTGTGTGTCTCTGTGCTACTTAGACATTGTTTCCGCTGGACTGGGCAATGTTCCCCACGTAACAGTGATCACACCACGGTTGCACTTTAACCCCCCGCTGCACTGTTCCTCACTTCAACTGCGTTAACGTTCATTTAGCCGCAGTCACGTGGCACGGCACGACGCGAGTTAATGTTTGACAGAATCAAAAGCATCGTTTGATTTAAGCCTTCAGCCGTGATTCGACAGAAGCTTTAAGACAGCATAAAGAATGGACGCCGTATCCGTGACAGCGCCCCCCACAGGCTTCACAGGAAGCTCAAAATCTGTGTCCGCCATGTTGGCAGTCCTCTTCTACCTGCTGGCTGATCTAAAACTCAGCAAAGACTTGGATCATCAGCAGATGTGCTATCTGTAACGGTGATGATTCGGCCTTGCTCAAGAGCTGCTACATTTCCTCAAAGGTTGATCATGAGCCTCGCTCTCTAACGTCACATGGTATACACTTCAACGTGACTCATTTGTTGATCTAAATGTTTCTTTAAAGCTTTAACACTCTCAGTATTCACATATATTTTCAGTGTTTTGTAAGAAGACGAGCTGTAAAACATCTCCCGTCCTCAGACGGTGAGCTCCTGCTGTAATCACTCACTTTAACTGTTAACACGCCATTTCCACGTCCTTCATCCCTCCCAGCTCGCGCCACAAAATCTTTTCCGCCCGTCCTGTCATCTCTCCATCTGTCAGCTACTCTTCCATCTGTTTCCAGTCTTCTGCAGCCTGTTCATCCATCCATCCATCCAGCCCTACATCATCCATACTCTTATTATCCACCACCCCTCCTCCCTCCCTCCGTCTGTCTGCTGTCCTCTCGTTAATCACAGTTCACCCTGAAGACTACTGCTCATTGATTCCTTATCCCTCTTTTTTCCTCTTTATTCCAGCCAGGTCTCTGTTTCTGTTCCTGGCCTTCATTATCGAGCTTCAAGGCCTCCGCAGACTCCCGGCAGGATAATGTATATTTATAAGGAAGCTGTGTATCGATGCAGTTCGGTCAGTGGTAATAGAGTTACCGACAAACAAGCTTGTTTGCTTCTTTCTTTCAATGTCAAGCTTGTTGAGAATGAAAATGTTGAAACCAAAGTCTGTCTAACAAATGTAGATTAAAGGTCAGAGTGTAAGATTTAAGGACGTCTATTGGCCGACATTCATTAGTCTGTTTTCGTCAGTGTATTATCACCTGAAAATGCATCCATGGAAGAAGACCCGCTCTCATTTTAACAAAAACACAAAGATGAAAACATACTAATGAATATTATATTCATTTCCTGCCAGTAGATACTAAATCTTACATGCTGGACCATTTTTCACATTGAATTGTGAACTCTGTTTTGAGATATCCGTCTTTTAGATTTTTGCCTTCTGCTCAATCAAAAACAGGTAAAAGAAAAACTACCTGCGTGGATGAATCTGAAGGCGTTTTAAATGAGCAGATCCACTTCACGCTCAGTCCAGCCTCAGCTTGTGTGTTCTGCATGTGAAAACTACACAACCCATCGCTTCTCTGCATCTATCCACCGCTTGTAAAGCTCCACCTCCACCTTAATATCATGAACGCATCCATATGAATCATAAAAAAAAAAAAAGCCGACAGGTTCCAACTTGGAAAACATGTTTATTCACTTTCACCAGTGCAGTCGAATGACAAACAGAACATCCAACGGAAACAGACAAACATGGAGTAGCACTGCATTACACAAGTCAAGGTCAGTTAAGGTCGCAAGACCTCTGCGACAAACCAAAACATTTTTTCAGAGCGAGCACGACTTTTTTTTAAATTTTTTGTCCAGGCGTTTGCGCAGGACAGCGTGACATGCTGCTCGTGTCGTTGATGAGCAGATGGTGAAGATATTCTGTGATCAACAGAAAAGTCCTGTCGTGTGTGGCCGAGTTGTTGTGACGCGCTGCCACCTGCTGGTTTGGAGGCAGCTGTGCAGCAGCTGGATCAGGAATATATTTTAAATGTTTTTATACATTTTCACGCCCGGGCTGTGAGTACCATGTGGTGTTTTGTCTCAAGACTGACGGTGACGACCTGAGCATAGTTTTTCTTCTGGATTTGTTTCAATGTCAGCCTCTGTCAGGTGTTAAACTTTAAAACATAAAAAGAATAATTATTGACAGGGCCTTAACTGTTTTTCCTTTCAAAGTTCTGATACTGTAGCGGCTTATAGCCCTGAGTTCAAACATACAATGTTAGACAATGTTAAATTTATCCTCACCTCACCTGAAACACGTCAGAGTTTCATTTATCCAATGCCGGAAAACGTCCATAAAAAAGAAAATTTTAAAAAACAGAACATCAAAAAGAAAATCCAGAAACAAGTACTTTGACGTATTGATGAATTTCTGTGTGTGTGAGAGTGTGTGTGTGTGAGTTAGAGAGAGAGAAAGCGATATCTACAAACACACTGTTTAGAAACGTCCAGTCGATTCAGCAGATACGAGCACATGACCGCCGCGTACACGTCTGGCATGGAGATACAAACATACACAATTTGTTTTGTGTATGTGCATGTGTGTGTGTGTGTGTGTAGGTGTGTAGATGTGTAGGTGTGTGTGTGTGCCTGTGTTTAGGAGTCATCTCCGTTGGCGCTGTCGCCGTCGTCCTCTCCTTCCTCCTGCTCTCCTTCCTCCTCTTCGTCCTCATCGTCCTCCACTCTCCCTCTGCTTTTCATCTGCGCAGGAGGGAAAACGGGACAGAAATAAGCTTTTAGTAACGCTACACTGCGCTACTGTAGCTGCTCTTAGCTAATGTTAGCTCTGTTTGTTAGCCGGGCTACCCGGACTGTGAGCTCAGAGTGCCAGGAAAGAGTTAACTTGCACCATGGGTGTTTTAGACCACCGGGAAGAAGAAGAGGAGTTTTACAAGGAGGTCCAAGGTGTGGCTGAATGTTGACGGGGAGTGGAGCTGGTGGTGTCGTGCTAGAACAGGAGCTTGGTGAAATAAAAGGCTGAAAGACGCCGAGCTGGGCTGACTGCTGTTGGACTACTCAGTAATATTAGCTGGCTGCTATGTCGTTTGGCTGTTAGCAAAGTTGTCAATTTGCTAGTTTTTGATCAGAAGTAATGTAATCAGAACAAATACTCGAGTACAGTAATACCTCAAAAAAGCTAACTTCTCTCACTGACTTGTTTAATAATCTGCAAATTAATCAACAGACTGAAATGAGAAATTATCGGAGCAACTTGCTTCAGAAGACACCGACGTCTTAGATCTGGACGTCCGGGTTCCATGCCTCCACTCATCGGCCCTCACCTCGTCCTCGTCCTCCAGCAGATCCCCCTCCTCCTCCTCGGAGTCGTTCAGCTCCTGGCTCTCTCTGTCTCGTTTCAGGCTGTCGTCTTTCTTGCTCGAGGTGGAGGAGTTGAGGGAGGACACCTCGCCTGGTTCCGGTTTGCTGCTCTTCATCTCTGAGTGAATGGAGGAAGAAGAAGGCGGGGGGGAAAGTGACGCAAGAGGTGGATGTTATCGTAGCTTTTGAGGATCATCTTCCACAAACTTAAGGTGGAAAGGTTTGTTTGACATCCGAACTGCTACGTGTGTTAATTACTCTGATAGCTTAGATTTTATACGATGGAAGGGGTTTGTTGGATAACCCCAAAATGACTCATTTTATTGGATTAAATTCATATATTTGAAATTTGCATATGCCCCTTCATGACTCATCCTAGCGCAGAATGAGTCACAGAGACTATCTTTTTGAAAAGGGTGAGAAGAACAAGCTAAAATTAAAAACTCCTGTTATACATTTGGCAATTTGCAGAGACGGTTTTTGCTTCTTTTGGTATTTAGCATTTGCACATTAGCAAGTAAGCTGACATAAATGTGCTATGTGCGGCTCAGCGATGCCACGAGAGAGTTGTCGAATGTATCGTTAGTATGTTGTTTTACACTTATAGTGACCACGAAGCTGGTTTGCAAAAGGTTGTTTGATTTAACGAGTTCAATTATGATTTCAGATTCAAGGTGCTTGTACTTTACTTGGGTATTCCTGCAACTTTCAGAGGTAAATATTGACAAATTTGGTGATTTTAAATGTGAAATTTACTGATAAACTGAAGGATTTAGTGTTTGGTCCTGGGTTGAGAAAATCCTGAACTATTTGGAAACTGTCTTTTGAAAATTCATCACCACAAAGATGGAAACATCTCATGAAAAGTTGAGATTCGTAGTTCCCACAGCACAGTATCACTGCAAACATATGCTGATCTTACAGACCATGATGCATTGCTGTAGATCAAACTAGCCGACACTATATAAAGTAGTTCAAATGAGCTCTACCTGAAACACCTACACTTAAAAAGGACCAGTGTGTAGGACCACTACATTAAGGCCTACCTGACTTCTTGCTGTGGTCCTTCTCCATGCGCTCCAGGCTTTCGAGCAGGTAGTCCACCTTGTGCTTGATCTGCGTGAGTTCTCTCTTGATGGTCTGCAGTTCATCGACCTTCACTGCGAGAGGAGAAAGGTTATTACGAATACCGACGAAGGTGGCACGGGGCAGCTGCGATCGCGACATAACTGTGGTGTAACCTACTCGTACGGGAGGTCCTCTGGCTGCTCTTGGAGGACGAGAAGCTGGTTTTGGTTCGTCGGCTCCCTCCTCCGCTCAGGCTGACCCGCGGACGCTTTGAGGGAATGACGGCACGGGACAGGGGAGGTGGAGGGGGAGGAGGCACTCGGGACTGGTAGGAGTACATCCTGAGATACAGAGATGCAAACACGACAAGCATGAGTGAGACTGTGTCATCTTCTTTTTCCAGGTTTCTCTGGAGAGCTCGGATAGACCCGAATCTAACTCTGAAGCAAAAATGCAGATGTTCCCAATCATTTGAATGGAGGTACTGAGTTTTTGGCTGCAACGAAGCAACCTGGATTCAACTTTTGGAGAAACATAACTCTATATCACGCTGTAGCCGCCAATCAAGATCAGACCAGTCAACCTGGAAGCCCTTAAACCTTTTCTCTCAACTTCTTGATCATCATCTGCCCTTAATCCCTCACCAAAAACCACTCACGGTTTCTGGCTCACCATCGACAACTCCACCCTGTCTCCATCCCCTCACAGGTGCAACCTCAGAGTCATCTTTGACAATGAACGTCCCATAACCCAAACCACCAGAACTGCCTTCTTTCACCTCAAGAACACCGCCTGACTCCACCAATCACTCTCCTTCATCACCTCCAGAATTGACTACTGCTGTTCAAAATCCTCCTCCCTCCATAACAAGACCCCCTTCCTACCTCACTGACTTGCGCCATCGCCACAATCCATCCCACAGCCTCCTCTGTTCATCTGATGCTAACCTCCTGACTTCACCACCACCACCCAGGACCAAGCACTGAACCTGGGACGACAGAGCCTTCTTCTCTGCAGCTGCCCTCCTCCCTCTGGAGCTCTCTCCCCAAACACATCCGTGACTGTACCGACCTTCCAACATTCAAATCTCTGACGTAATAGATTAAAAAAAAAAAAACAGCTATTATTCTTAAAAATATGAAGAATACACAGCTTACCTATCATAGTAATCTCTTTGAAAGTCATAGTCCAAATCAACTGATGAACTGTGGACAGAGTAGAGACAGGTTAGAAAGATTAACAGCAACTTTGACTTGCTGTAATACTTTGCGTTGTCTCAATGCCGGATTACAGACATTTTTACGGTGTCGTCGTGAGCATGAATCAGTGCGTACACACCTGTACATGTCTCCCGCAGAACGCTTCACCGTCTTTGATCTGTGAGGTTTCGGTTCACCGGCCAGGTTGATGTCTTAGAGAGGGAAAAAACACAAGAACAGTCAAGGAAGGAGTGGAAGAATGTGCCAGAACATGTTATGAGCAAAAAGCATGAAAGCAGTTAACTCATCTTGTCACTCCCTCCCGTCCACCTGAGGAGTTTTGGGGGAGGTTTTACCCCGACAGGGACGCATTTGCAAACAGTTACTCACATTTTATTTGAACCTGCTTTGAGCACCGGACAGGTCCAAATATAAAGATCAAAACCAGCTGTTTCTCTGCCTTTCAGTGCTTTCAGTGTCATTTTGAAGTGCCAGGTTTTAAGCACTAGATGGTAGCACAGTGGCTCAGCGGCATTGCGAAACAGAAAAAAAGGATCCTGGGTTTGAATTTGAAATTAGGACTTGATTGCGAGGGTGAATGTACGATTATCTGTTTGCATGCTGGGACAGGCTCCAGCAGGTACAGGGAATGGAAGGAAAAAGTTCAGCAGTGTTGTTTCCATCAATACTTTGCCAATAACTGTTCTGTTATGCCTACAACACTTTGGAGTTTTATGGTGGGTTGGCCCAGTGACTTCCTGAAGTCTTGTTGTCGCTATGAGGTTGCCAGGCAACCATGAATGGAGTCCAGTACTGGCTTTAAAAGGTCCAGTGTGTAGAATTTAGCGATAATGTTGCAAATTGCATACCCCTCACCTAACCAGTCCCTTTCAAACTTGTAGGAGAACCTACAGCGGCAACAGCTATAAAAGGCTCATCCTAAGGTAACAACAACACAACACACAACAAACTCCAAGACTCTGGACGCACTCTCCACCTCACCTAGCACCTGTCCCACGATCATTCGGCCATCCTCGCCGCCCACAGCGGCCCGGGCGTTCCTCTCATTGGAGTACTGGACGAAGGCGTAGCCCTTGTGGACAGAGCAGCCGACGACCTTGCCATACTTGGAGAAGATGGCCTCAACGTCGGCCTTGGTGACCAGCAGGGTGTTGAGGTTGCCGATGAAGACGCGGGAGTTGAGGGAGCGAGGGTCCGTCTTGTTGGTCACGTTGCTGCTGGCCATCAGGCTAGAGGTGGAGGACGACGACCAACTAGACAAGGGACGGAAAGGGGAGGAGACAGGTGGACGTGGAAGATGGATGGATAAGGAGGAGAAGAAAAAGAGGTATGAGATCGGGGTCAATATTTAGAGGTGAGTGATGTTCAGGGAGACAGGAAGGGGTGGAAGATAGACAATGTTCTCGCACTAATTTGTAGAATATATCTGCACCAAGGTCAGTATGAGTTTGGACCTCATAGTGGGGCTTTAACCACACTGCTTAAGCTCTAAAATGTGTCCATTTTGGTTCATTCGTGTATAAAATGTCATAAAATTTGTAGAGCCAAAGTTGACAACAGTCCATAGCATGAAGATGTTAAATTTACAGTCATAACTAAAGAAAAACGGCAATTCCACCACATTTGAGAAGCTGGAACCAGCAAACTTTGGGCATTTTTGCTTATGAATGACTTACAACCACAACAATGCATCTTTATATGGACAAAATGGCTGGAATCAGTCATACACACATACAAATTCAAGCTGTGAATCCTACTTTCTACCCCCCTCCCTGCAATACAGGTGGATATCAGCCAAGAGAGGGGGCACTACATGTGTCTCTGAGATACCAGATAGCAGAACAGACAGTGTGATCGGGTCATGAAGCAGCCAGCACTCACTCCATTGTGTCTGTGCTCGGGTCGGTGGAGGTCTGCCTGCCTGTGTGACTCTGTTGGAGAGAAGAGGGTCGTCGACGAACTATGAGAGATGGGACTCAGTGACATCTACTACACCTCCAAAAAGATTGTTTTTTTTTTTTTTTTTTGGATTTATGGCAAACCCAAGAAGTGCTTAAAAAGGGAGGGAGGTGGTAGATAAAATGATTTTTTTAAAAATGGAGGCAGCCATAAAAAACCTGCGGGATAAACGGTTGTTTGTTATTACAGAACATGATATTACATTGAAACGTGGAATCTGCTTCTTTAAATGTGTATGTGAACTGATGATGTGTGTGTTTGTGTCTACAGAGGCCAAAGAAAACACTGTAGTATCCCTGCAGTAAACACCACTTTCCTGAAGCTTGTAACGTGATTTGTAGTGACTCGTCACTTTTTGTCGATGATTTCCGTCTTATTATTTATGATACTTTTTATGTTTCAGTCAGTGCTCTTGGTCTTTTTGTATTTGTCCAAAAGCAATCGTGATTCTTTAGACTTCTCTCTGCTGCTCGACAACTGATCCACTGGCAATTCAGGCCAGCCTCAAGGCCGGCCAGTGATTTGTCTTTGATGGTGAAAAACTACCAAATCATGACGGTAAAAGACTGTAAAGTTTGCCATGAAGTATGATTTCCTGTGAACACTGAAACAAAACCTTTATTTATATGTCATTTTAAGGGAATTTATACAGAATAAAGTTGTATTTTATATTAGAGACTGTTAATTGCACAGTAAAATACCAATTTAATGACATATTTTAGGGTCTTTTACTGTCACGGTTTGGCAGTTTTTCACCGTTAAATCTACAGGCATTTTAAAATATGGAATAAAATGGCAGCCTCATACGTCAAATTAACAGTACTAACATCCCATTGCCATAAACATCAGAAAAACTTTATGAAAACAACCTTTTTCTGTACAGTGTGGATGACAAACTCTGTATAAGAGGATCTGCTGATATAAAAAGCTCATCCAACAAATCTGATTCTTATTTTCAGGTAGTTATACACTCATGAAAACGTAGTTAAAGTCTCCTAACTCTTCACACGTTTGATCTTAAAGTGTGTCAGCTTCAGTACAGAGACGGCAGATTGCCGCTGCTGTATCAGGTGCAAACACTGCAGAGTTATGTAACATTGCAGCGGGATTCTTCCTTCCTTCCTTTGATAGTTTTATTTTAATAACTGATCACCACGTGAGGAGTTACCTTCGTATATCCTCTGACTTCACTTTTAATTCCCTCTCAATCATCTCATCGTCGGCCACTTCAGCCGTCACGTGGCAAAGCCACATCTCACCTGCCAGAACACAACAGTGCTGCCAGCTGGGCTAAACTGTAACCCAGCAAGCAGCCTCTCCATCTCTGCCCAGCAGCTACTAGCAGGGGATTACACGGTTTTGCAGCAGGCTGTCTGGCCAAAGCTTAATGCTCTGCTCTCCCTCTACATGATTTGGCCTGGGACGGCTCTATTTCTTGGCAAGCCGACAGGGCGTCCACAACACCGGGTGTGTGTGTTCAGGAGGGGGCGGGTGGATGTTTCTAATTCTTTGTGGGATGATGGGGTTCAAGCGGGAGTAGCCAGGGTTTATGTACGAGCACTGCGTGTGTTTTTCTTTTTATGATGCTCAGAGAGAGAAAATCATTCAGATTTTTTTTAATATTCACACACTGGGTGGACAAAATAACAGGAACGTCTTACATGTTACAGCCTGGTGAAGCTCACAGTGTTTGGACTGTTAGATCATTTCTCAGTAAGCGTCCTGTTACTTATGTCTGCTTGACAGTGACGATGATGATGATGTACTCATAAACACTAGTGCTCAGCACACGCCGTCCACTTTTTGGGATTTGGGACAATACAAAGTGTGTGTTGGCTGTAAATCAGAATTAGGTTATAGAGAGTTTGACATTCACCGTATTTATTGTTTGAGTGTTTTGGGCAACTTCCTGAACGTGAAACGAGGAATAAAAGTGAAAATATTAGCTTCACAGAGGCGGTGTTTAGTGCAGGGCTCATCAGCCCAATCCTTACTGAAGAAGACATATTTACAGGTTATAACAGATGTAGCTGTTCTTGTCCTCTGCCTCATCCGGGCTTTATTGATGACATGAGTGGGTGTTGGTTTTAATGTTTGTGCTTCAACTGTGAAAAGACGCTGCGGCTGCAGCTCTTTGGGACTCGGCCGGAGCTGGATGTGCTTCGTTTATAGAGTTTGGGAGTAAAAATAAAGAAGGAAAACTTGAATATGATCTAAACCTTTGAGGGTTTATGAGGTTTGTAATTGATTGTGGATTGTGGATTCTGTTTGATAAAAAAAATTTGGATGTGATATCATGGTACAAAAAACAAGATTGGATATTAGTGGTCACTGTAAAGGTTAGTAATTCATGGTATTCAGTAGGCATGCTTTCTTTTTTATGGGTACAGACTTACTATTGGGGGTGATAATGGTGATATCATTATTATCAAGAGCAGGTATCTTTGTGTTTCTGTGGGTAATGGGTCAGATTTGAATCCATTAAATTACATGCACACTCAAGAAAAAAAAAAAAAAAAATCACATTACAAAGCAAAGGCGGGAAAATTTTGCCTTTGTCAGTGCCGGTCCTTGGATTCAAGGACGGATGCAGAAGGGAGCGGAGGGAGTGTTATTAGCTACAAATCAGGCCTCTTATAGTCAACACTGAACTTTATCCATATGATAATCAGAATATATGGGCTTATGTAAATATAAATATAAATATAAATATAAATATAAATATAAATATAAATATAAGAGGCCGCTAGTGTCAAACAGTTGATTTTCTACTTTCACAGCACAGAGAGGAAAAAAAAAAAAAAAAAACACACTACATGCTACTTGCTCTAGGAGATCTAAAAGGGAGAGAAAATGTCTAAAAGGGCTGAAAACAAAAGTGGAATATAAGTATACAAATATATTTAAAAAAAAGTGATGCAAAAGTTGAGGCAACAAAAAAAAAGAACAAAAAAAAAAGAAAAAAAAAAGGTTGAGACCAACTTACGATTTGCCGCTGTTCAAAAAAGAGGCTTCAAAAACTAAACAGGGGGAAACAAAAAAAAAACGTTATATTAGAAAAGAAGAACTTCTAAAAATGAACTGAAACTATTATTACCACAAGACAAGCAGCAAAATATGGAAGTTAAAAAAAATCTTTGAGAAATCGCTGCTAAAGCTAAAATAAAATAAAATACAGGAACTCAAATCAAATTGTGTTGTGGTCTACTTATAGAAAAATAAAAAATAACATAAATATAATAGAAACGGTTCTAACTTGAAATGAATTTTTTGTTTTTAAAAATAAAACCACTAATAATCTCGCAGGTGTAAGCAGGTGAACATGACGCTAACAATGTCAGGGTTGGTCAAATGGTCATGCAGAAAGAAAAACAAAAATAATCAAATTAATATTTGTCTGTAAAACTAAGAGATACAGATGTGTTGGCGTCAACCAGGACAATATGAGACACTGGTGTCAGCTTCAGAGTACAGAAGCCCCGAGCGGTCAAACATTCAATTTTCATTTCTGTTTTACAAATTTTTATTTGTTATCGAGATAAAAAAAAACATCACCTTGTATATAACATAAGATCCTGAGAAAACAGTTGAACTTATTAGCAGAAAACAAAGGAAATAAAACATATGAATGTATGACCGCTTCGGGCTTCCGTATCAGAGCGGAACATCACCAGTTTGGGGGGGACTTGGTGGCCCTCCTGCCCTCGAGCAAAGGGGTCAACTGCAGAACAGCGCCCACTGGAGCCTGGAGGGCCTGGAGCCTGCTCAAGGACACTTCCAGAGGACACACGGGGGGCCAAAGAAGGGGTGGGGGGGTACAGTAGGGGGGTATGTGGGCCACTTTCAACTGCGTATACCTCCCCCTGCCTTCCCACTGTAAATCTTTCCCCCCACACACACAGTCTAAGCGAGTTCATATAAGATGACAGATTCCTGGAAGGAACAGAGCAACGTTAGAAGGTGCAGGCCTGTTTACGGCTCGGTGCAGGAGGCCCCTCTGCAGGCCTCCACAGCTCAGAATAAACCTGCTACTGAGTCAATCTCAAGAAACTCAATTGATAATATCAGAATTAGCAAATGCAACAAAATCATGTCACACACCGACGCTCCACGACTGCACAATACATCAAAACACTGTCGTCTTGTTCCTTTAAAAAAAAAAAAAAAAAGAAAAAGAAAAAAGAGACGAAAAAAGACATCTTGCCTGAAAAATTACATCATTCCTGAGAGATCTGCTGTAGTAAAATACACTGTCTCAGCACTGCACAGAGAAAACAGGAAAAACACGACTGCAAATCAAGTTACAGGTGGGGAGGGGGCCAAACACAGGAGCCTTTTAAAAACATACTTCCAGAAAAACGTCCAGAAAAGACTGGAACAATCTTCCATATTTCTTTTCTTTCCTTTGACCACAAATCAGAGCAACAAATAAAAGGAAACACAACAGCAGCAGCAGCAGCAGCCCTGAAGGAGGTGGGGGAGGGAGGAAAAACCGTTCTGCAAATGTCGTATGTCGAAAAATAAAAGCAAAAATCTTTGTCGTGGAAAGCTTCTAATACTTCAAACTAGTTTCTGCGCAGCTCACACTGCCATCACAAAATGTACGCCACTATAAAAGCCAAACACAGTCTCGGGAACACCAGCCAGCCAGAGAGAGAGAGAGAGGAGAAAAAATATGCATTAAAAATAAAAACAAAAAATAAAAAAAGTCCAAAAGACGTTTCAGAGTCAGGAAAAAAAAATGATTAAAAAAAATGAGGGTAAAAATCTCTCGGTTAAAAATACTCACCAGGAGCTTAATACTTAAAAATGAGTAAAAGTCAACGCTGCTGTTTGTTTTTAGGTTTTTTAACTTGAGTAGGTAAAGATCCGCGCACGGCTCTGCAGGCTGATTGTATCACCTTGAACCAGTGGACACGAAATGGCGTCGACTCATACGCACTGGTGATGAGTCGTTCGCGAACGAGCCGGTTCAAAGAGCCGGCTCTTTTAAGTGAAGGATGGGAGCCGGCTCCCGTCCGCAAGCCGTTTTTTTTTTTTAAGTATTATGTTGCGCTACGTACATGGTGTGACAATAGCTTTCTTATATTTATTTTAATAGTTGCTTTTTTAATTTATATACTTAAAGTCAGTGCTTTGATTGGGTGGTTTAAGAGAGTTACAAGAGTTTGTAAATGCAATGAAAACAATTGGCTACAGCATTTTATTGATATTAGGAAATGTGATTTTTACTTGTGAATATTTCAGTACAAAGAATGTATTGAATAATTTAAGTGATGTGTACACATACATACAGTCAAAACAGCGATAAATTTGGCTGAATTATTAAAGGTATAAGTGATAAGTCATTTGGGAGCCGAAACAGCCGGCTCTTCTTGTTGAGCTGAGTCAAATGATCCGACTCCCTAAAAAGAGCCGAACTTCCCATCACTAATACGAACAACGGGGGAAAGGTCACGCCCACCCCGCTGCATTCCCAGTTTCCGATTGGATTCCCATGGACATGCGCGTCAGGGATTGGCAGATGACGCTTGTCACACACATATACTGTACACGACACACACACACACACTGTGTGTGCTGTTTAAATGAGGAGTTTGACAAGATTTGAGGCTTTTTGGAAAGATGGCATTCAGATTTAAAGCTCTGTTTTGGTGACGTAAGCACAGACGCGCGTGAGCAACAGCTGATGGGGGGGGGGGCTGTGACGTCATACACCGCACGTAACAACAGTTAGCATGTTATAATGCAGACTTATATGTTTTACAGCAACACTGCATACACATCTGCAATTTAGTTGCCCCCCCCCCCAGTAATGCCACTGTCACATATATTATCAGCTGTACGCATGTATTTGTTATAATTATATTATTTATCAAACAACACAACACATAGCAACCAGCTAACGTTACTTACTGCTTACTTTCAGCCTTTTATTTCACCCAGACTATTAAAAGTTAGTCCCATATTTATCCAGTCAGTCACTATCCATGCATCAACGTTCCCTTCGGTGTCTTTGCCGCCGTCATTATGTCCATATTATACAGAGGATTGCCCAGCTCCTGTTCTGGCACGACACTGGCTCTGCCTTCCTTCCATCAGCATCGAGCGGCGACCTCTGGTGTTGGGAAATGAAGCCAATGTGGAAATGCTAAATAATAATAATAATAATAATAATTAATAATAATAATTCCTTCAAACGTCCATTCTGAGCTCCAAGCTCACAGTCCAAGCAGCCCGGCAAACAAACTGAGCTAACACTGGCTAACAGCAGCCATATCACAGAGAGCTGATGCTCAGCGACAGTGTCGTAAAGCATTATGTAGAACAGATACACAATGTTGCTTCAGTGTTTCTTCCTTTTTGAAAGGTTGATCATTTTTTATTTAGTTTTTACACATTTTATCATTGATTTTGTCATTTTGTCACACACAGACTTTTAGTGCATCCTTACTTCACACGATTAAAACTGGAGCGTTATGCGAAAACTCATGCACATGTCCATTTTCTTACTGATTAACGACATAGCACCTCAAAAATGTGACGTCATAAATAACAACTGCAAACACTTTTGCTCCAATACACCAGTGACTGATGACTTTGTAAGTATATCAGCAGGGTTACCACTTCCACTTCCGTGAAGAAAGACCTGAGGAGTGAACAAATATGAGTTCAGTACAACATTCTTGATAGACAAAAGAGAAGTTTTTATTCAGGAATGTGTGTCGCATAAAGCACCTTGAATGTCAGCCGTCCTCCTGCGGCTTCGAGGCAGCGTGGCGTCCTGTCTTGAGTTGGACTCAGGCGTTCTCAGTACCTCCTCCAGCCTACGCTGCTCCTCATTTTCCTGATAGATCAACACAGAGGATTAACGTTAAAAACCAGTTGATTATTTTGTCCAGAATCTGTTTAAGAGCAGCCGGAATAAAAACCTGTGTTGCCGTTTGTTGACATTTCCGTCTGACCGCGGGAGTATTGGGACCTGGGCTCTCTGCTTTACTTCTCTGTTGTTCCCTCTCTCTCTGCAGGAGGATGGCCTGCCGTGTGGTCCTGTACTCCAACGAGAAGTTACTGACGGTTCTACAGAAGTCCTCTGCTTTGGTGTCCCTCACCATGGCTTTGGAGTAGCCTAGGAATAAGAGGAAAGAGTGGAACCTGGAGAACAAAACCAGAGAGAAGATTTTACTCCATAGAACACCACATCAAGGAGAACTTGGCATTAAAAATTGGAAACAAACTCAAATAAACCGTGGACACCTGTTGATGACCCGGCGATGGACGGCTCTCAGGACCTTCAGCCTCTCCTCGCACTCCTTCAAAAGTTTCGGCAACCTGTGGCGGAGGGATCCCTCCGGGGCGTCGTCTTGTCCTCCCCGTCTCCTCTTCTCTGACTTTCCTTTCCTCTTGTCCTCCGACTTGTCCAAAATCTTTAGCTGCTCCCACGAGGCTTTGCACTGGGCTTCTAGCTGGGCGAAGTTGGACTGGACTAGGGAGTAGTCGCACTGTAAAGACGAGAACCAGAAGAGAAGTTTGTCGGTTTGAAATCGGATGTCAGTTCTGACTTGGTTTGACCTTAAAAATAAGTTTCGGTTCGGTCCAAATAACCCATTTTTCAGGAGACGAAGACACACACACATAAGCACACCTTGCCAGCTTTAGTAACAGCAGTGATGTCAGAGTAGAGGTCAGACGATTGCGGGTAGAGCTGCATCAGTAGCACGCAGACGTGGTGCAGCAGGGGCTGTCGAGTGTGCGTATCCCTCACCTGAGACAGCTTCCCCAGGTAACTCAGCTCGAAACCACGGGCCTTGACACATTAAAATATATCATGAGACTCACTAACACCCATTACGAATGGATAACAGAGGACCGGGATGACAACATACTCACTTTACATCCGTTGAGAAAGTTACCGATCTCTAACACGGTTGCTAGAATACATCTAAAGGTCTGGCTGGCTGAGAGCTGTTCCATGGCCAACTTCAGATGAAAGAGAGGCTCAGCAATTTCCTGTTGAGAGGTGAGACATAAAGGACAATGCAGTGATTCATACAGACTAGGTGAGCCATCAAATGCATGTTTTATTTTTAGTCCGGTGACGTATTTGGTGATAGGAAGTCACCGCAGCGGCGTACATTGAATCACTTTTGCATCACTTCGGGGAGCAGGACAGAACATCTATTTTTTCTACAAAATGCTGCTGATTGATATGTTTTAGGCTCCGAAATAACTTTTCACACTCTCACTTACCCTTTCTAAGGAGTCGTAGTCCAGAGCGAAGGCCCACAGCTGAAGCCTGGAGTTCAGATGTGGGATTTCTCCGAGAGTGAACAGGCAGAGCTCAGCTGCGGCTAGAGGGGCGTTGGGGTTCTGGGCCTTGGCCTCCTTGATCAGACAAAGCTCCTCCTCTGTTGGGATTAGCGCTTGAAGATGCTGTTTTAGAAACGAGAAAGAGATGAACTCTGCAGGACTATTCTGGATTCCTAACGGGACTGTAATAGAGATATCGTAAGGGCAACAAAATTGCCTATCCAACAAAATCAGACTTTAGAAGTTGAGCAAATGCTGAGGCTCAAATTCCAGAGGACGTGACCTCTATTGTACCTGAACATCCTCTCTGTCCAGCACACTGCTGTCCATGCTGTAGATAGCAGGGGGGAGGAGGCGAGGAGGAGGCAGGCTGCTCAGGGCGATGGTTATGATGTTACTCCTCTTCATCCCCAACACAGAGACTGCTGGCTGCTTCTGCGTTGGAATACAAAGAAGGACAAGAAGATAGAATACCTAAGTATCTCTGAAAGTGTAGGGTGTATTTAAAAGTTAATGTCGCCTCACATGGTTTAAACTTCGTTCTCGCTACTTAAATGGTTAGTTTGAGTTTTTGTCGTCATCCATAGTCGTTGGAGTTCTTAGAATTGTTTTATCAATATTTTCATTACATGTGTCTCGCATGTTTTGGCCCATGTGCTGGTTTAATTGATGATTAGCATGCCTGTGATGTGCTGTGTTTTTCTTTGATTTGTGTCTTGCTTAGCGGTCTTGTCACATTGGTGATTCCTTAAATTACATCAAGTGGAAGCTGTTGGTCTGGCGGCAAGGTGAAGTGGTAAAACACTAAATTTAAGGTCCACCTGGTGCAACTGATGTTGATTTTCAAGGTGGGTCTTTTTCAGCACCTGTCCACAGCATTGCATTGCTTAGCTTCCTTACTGGTCAGCTTCTTCAAACTGGGGGCGTTCCAACTGGCATCTACTGTAGGTATACACTAACTCCTCACTGTTTTGCAACTTTTATAAGATTCCAATGGCAGCAGATGGCGTCTTAAAGGACTATTAACTTCCCCAAAAGTTTACATGTTAAGAAAAAAACATTGACAACTGAGGTAGAACCACATGAACTGACCAAATATTTAAAAAAGATGCTTACATTTGTTTCATAAATCAGTATTTTGTCCCTGAGGCATCACCCTTTTGTCTTACCTGCTTACCAGAAACCAAGTTAAAACTGGTGCTATTTCCTTTAGATTCAAACAAGTACTCCAGTCGGTTTGTATCCAAATGGACTGGCTCAAGTCCGGCCCAAATTGTCTGAGACCCGAAGCGGGTCATCCTCGGAAGGGGAGCTAAACTCTGCAGTTCCCTCCAATGGAGCTTCAAGGTGCGACATTTGGTCGCACCTTTACTGGAGGTTGAGGGCAAAGGCAGTGCAGGCAGAGGGGGAGGAGGAGGAGGAAGAGGAGGGGGTGCTGGAGGGCCCTGAAGGGCTTCGGAGACACGTTGGTGATTGGTCGAATTGGTTCCCTCATCCTCTGTACTGTCTTCCTCATCCCAGAGGTCTGAGAAGTCCAAGGTGTTGAGGCAAAGCTGTGCAGCTGGTTTTAGGAATGAACTCCAGGGTTGGTCGAAATCCCAGGTCAGGGGGCTATCCTTGGTTTGGTCTGACTCCTTCATTGGTCTTTCAAAGCTCAGAAATAACCTCCAAGGTGACTCCAGAAAGTGTGCTCCCTCCTCATATTAGATAAAAACAAGGCCTTTTTGTATCAGATCACATTTAGTGCATATTTGCTTTCGTCCGTGTGTTCCAGACTGTAGCGAAACTTGACTCCTTCCTTCTCCTCTTCTTCTCACTGTGCAGTCAGCAAACCCCTCAGATACTGTGCACACGCATCCAAACGTTTGTAGATGCTCAGCCTCACTTGTTGACCACAGGAGCACATAACTCACACGACCAAATCACAATCTTCGAACCACCTCAGGGTGTTCTCACAGCACCGTAACCTACAATTGCCTTGGGTGGTGTTTTTGTCCTTCAAATCTAAAAATGACGCGACTGACACTTTGATCCAAAAGTCCGCTGTTTTCCTGTGAGCGTGTGCACGCCAAAAACCTGTGACCGCAGTCAAAAATAGAGAATTCATCTGAGTTTAGACGTGTTGCGTTTGGTCCTACATCCAATTTTGATGAGAAAATCCGAAGAATGCTTTTCTGCAGTGCTTCCAGAAAGTCTAAATGACGTGCTTCTGCAGCTCTCCTTTGACTTTCATCCCTCTCTCTCTCTGTTTCTCTTTCTGTAAGTGACAGCGAGTGAGAAACAGAAAGAGAGAGAGAGCTGCATTGGTCCGTTGGTACATTAGTCTTGGTATATTTGAGTTGCACCCTTTCCCTTAATTTCCTTATCGAGCTTGGATCTCCTGTTTGTATTGCTACTTGTGTATACACAAATCTCTCTATCTGCCACTGAGGATCTGTGACTTCCCTCCTTCTCTACCTCCCCTGTGTGCGATAAAAGAGCACGATTGACCCCCGAACATTTTTCATACGTGCAATACTCTGCGGATGATCAGCACGAGGAACAAACGTCTTAATAAGGAAGAAATATTTGTTAATAAAACATTAGGGTGCAGTTCAGTGATTGCAAAAACGTCATGAAGTCAAACTCAAACTGCTATGCTGGACCACTTCAAAACATCCAGTATACACTCATGTTCACAGGGGTTATTTGCATGGTCGACATGTCGCCATAATGAGGGATCCCTCCCTCTGCCATTAGGTCCCCCCCTAATTACACCTTATCTCATTCAGTGGGCCTCATGGGACATTTAGGCCAGAAACAAACTCTGTTTGAAAAGCCTAAGCTCTTTTTTTAAAACACCGGATTTAGAAAGTAAAAGCTCTTTTTTAGCTTCTCGGTAGGCGCACCGTGGAGTGGTCGCCCACCGACGGGCTCCAGCTTCTTGGCAGCTTTTGAAATTCGACTGACAAATGATCATCGGTATGTGTTCAAACACAGGAAGGGGAAGATTTAACCGGACCGCTGGCTGAACTGAGCGGGGTTTTGGTGACAATGTGGCGCAGTTACTGAAACAAACGGATTCCCCCATGAGACATCGGACATTTCCGGGTTACTTCCTTTGATGATCCTTGTCTATGTCTGCGTGGTCGTGGTTGGGTCTCTCTGTCTGCCCCAACTGAGTGTAGTTCAACAGTGAAAGATAAAGATCTGGGCAAAAATTACATGTAATTACGACAAGTTTGCTTCGAGAATATTAACATTTTTTTGAATATTGTAATATAAAGGTCAACAACATATTACACAAAACAAGAGGGATACATCTCACAGTGCTGGAAATAAGGACGATGACTTGCAGTACTTGTGCCTGTAAGCCAACAAGTTCTAGAATTTATCCCAACAATGAGCTGAGCTGTTCTTTAAACAACTTCAATTCAGTTTCAACCACTCGATACACACCTTTTTCTCCAAGCAACTAAACATCTCATTTTCATACCGGTGTACCACACTGCTGTGTACCACACATTTATTGCAACAATGCAGTGGTGGTTGTGACCGGTGAAGATATGTAGGTAGGCTCCCTCCTTTTGGACCTGATGATTGGTGGGTTCACAAAACCACTTTCAGATCCATGATCCAAGGGACGAGAACCGAGCCAGAGGTAGAGAAGGACCAAAAACAAGTTAAACCTTTCTGAAAGTTGTTGTTTGAACACATCTGGAGCCAGGATGAGGAAACTTTGCATAGAAATTGGTATTTTTGTGATTTTGTGAATCCCTCTGTGGTAAATATGTTCAGCTGTACTCGAGTATTTGTTCTGATTACATTACTTTTGATCAAAAACTAGCGAGTCGACAACTTTGCTAACAGCCAAACAAGGTCACCAACAGCAGACACAGCAGCCAGCTAATATTACTGACTAGTCCAACAGCAGTCAGCCCAGCTCGGCGTCTGTCTTTCAGCCTTTTATTTCACCAAGCTCTCACCAACCACTAAAAGTCAGTCCCAGATTTTCTCTTGTCCGACAGCTTCTTGCTCACTTTCTCATTTTCTCTTCTTAGCTTCCACCATTAACGTCACTTTCAGTCCCTTTGCTTCTTCCATTAACGGCAGCTAAGCCTGGTTACATTGCCCAGCTCCGGTTCTAGCATGACACCGGATCCTCAACCTATCAGCATTCCCTGCACCCTTAGGACCTGAAAACTTCCTCTTCTTCTTCCTGGTGGTCTAAAACACCTGTGGTACAAACACTAACACTCCTCCGGTGCTCTAAGTCACCTGGCTAACAAACTGAGCTAACAGCAGCTACAGCTCGATGCAGTTTACTTCACTGTCCATCAGGAAACTCCATAAAATATGATCCAGTTTCACCAAAATAAGAGAAAAAGTTGGTGCTGTAAAAGGATACGTACATCTCGTAGGTAATTGTACCCATTATAGAGCGGAAACAAACGTTTATGCTTGATTAATTTCTGACTTCTCAGAGTTATTTATACCCAAATTTGGGTGAATTCAGTTTGAAATTCCTCATTCCTGTTCAAAATAGTAGTCTGTATTAACACCAATAAATTTGTTAAGCATTGTATGACACCACCAGTCAATGTGTCATCAAAATTAATAGAAAATTTGTCATTTTGTGGTCTAAAAGTTGGACAACCACTTCACATTTCAACCATATACGGTCATAAATTTGCTGTAAATCTGATTTTCCATATATTAAGTCATTATTTTGCAGGCAGGCCTGCTTCCACAATAAACACCTTACCTGTTGTTTGATTTGATTTTATTTTATTATGAAAGACCAGGACGGAAGTCCCTCCTTTCCGCGCTCGCGCCCTTGTTTTGGGAACACTGGGTGTCCCGCCGGTGCGTGAGCGCGCGCTTCCCCCGGACTGTAACCGCCTGTCATCATCGTCGGCTGTGACATCACGCGCGGAGGATTCGCTGCTACAATGTCAAACACTCACAGGCAGCGCGAGCTCATGGCTTCCCCGCGCCACAATGAAGACAAGCACCGCCGCGTGCCGCTGCTCATCCCCTGAACACAGCTCCGGTCAGCCCGCGTGGATTCGGCATGCTCGAGGACAGGACGCGTCTGAGGTAAAGACGGGTTACTGAGCACCGACAACACTTCTGCTTCACCTACATGTGTGTGTGTGGAAATGATGTTACGTGTTCAGATGTCGTTATGAAATGTGATTTTTAAAAATGTTAAGTTATTTTCACTCCGCTTGTATCTGCGCGTGAAAACTTGTCCGGCTCGTGCGTTGACTGTCGGAGGCTATTACGTAATGGGAGTGCGGACAGTGCTGAGCAGATGTTACACTATGACAAATCTGTGAGAGCACGACCCCGCTGCTTGCGTAGAGACAGCATCATCATCAGCAGCAGCAGCATCATCATCATCAGCATCATCAAGTATTTTTAATTATTTCATTTGTTAATTACTTCATTAAGAAGAACTGACCCATCCGTGTAGGAATATTATTAGTTTGGTATGACTCATTCACTTCACAGACTGATTTTTATTCATATTTTTATCTCTATGGACAATTTTATGTTTATATTTTATGTCATATTTTTAGTATTTTAGGGTTTATAAGTTTATTTAATTTCATAAAAGGTTTATAAGTAAGTAATGACCTTTGTGGGTGGGAAATGAAGCAGATGTGCTAAGAACTGTAATTCCTTGAGCAGCCACTAGAGGCTGGCTGCAGAAGTATCATCACCAAGTCTTTTATTATTATTATTATTATTATTATTATTATTATTTTTTATAACAATACTAATCCCTATAATACCTTTTCACTCTAAGTAAAAGTATTAAGAATAACAAAATATTGAAATGATTATCATTTGACCATCCGTATGGGAACTGTAGGAATTTTATTAGTTGAGTATGACTCATTCACTTCACTTATTGAGAACCACAGGCTGATTTTTTTTATTCATATTTTATCGCTATGGACAATTTTATTTTATGTTATTTTTTGTTGTCAGAAGTAAAATAATAATACTGCTACTACTAATAATAATAATAAGTTAAAAAAATATATGATTACAAATATTTATAAATACTTCTATAAAGGGTTTATAAGTTGCATGTAATGACTTCTGAGGTGCTAAAAGTGATTAAAAAAACAAAAACCTGCAGTTCCTCAAACGTCCACTTGAGGCTGGCTCCAGAAGTGAGTCAGTCTCCATAAGTCCCCATGTTCAAATGTCCAACTTCACAGCAGAAATAAACATGTTTACAGCCTGGTACAAAAAACAGTTTTGGTCTCTGTAGCTAATTGGGCGTTAAGCCTTTAATGTAAAGGAGGGAAATAACCTAATGTTACTTCCTGTGTTGCCCCAGCAGGTCTATGTGAGTGTGTGAGCTCGGTCAGAGGTCATGCTGCGGAGGGAATCCGACTCCCAAGGCCTCTTTTCCTCCGGAGAGACGTCTGACAATGACTGCGGGGTGAGGTCATTTATTTATGCCTGTTATCTGCGTACTTCTCTGCACGATCCGTATTTTTGCATCCTGTAATCTGACGCAAAGTTACTTTTTTCGACAATAGCGATGAATCATTTAATGGCGGCGCCGTATATCCGACTGAAATATCTGGTGAGTGGGTAATATGGCTGCATATCTTTAATTAGAGCTCTGATGTCATTTACTTCTGCGACTGAATCATGTGGATCTGTCAGCCCTCGTGGCCCTCGTCCTCCACTCTGGAGCAGCTTAAAACGCGAGTAGGTGGGAAAAGGTCAAAAGCTCGTTACCGAGCCGCCGACAGAGATGCATAAAATTAAAACTTCTGCTCGCGATTGTGAACGTTCAAAGCTTCACGTAAGTCAACAGATCACAGCCGTGTTTCATCCTCTCTCGTCTTTGTCTCCGCTGTCTCAGGTGGGGGCGAGTTGCGGAGAGGTGGATGTAGTGTGTCTGTGCGAGGCCGGTCCCTGTACACTTTATTCAGAAGCACACACGCCTACGCCGGTGAGTGCTCGGGCTTCCCACTTAAGTGTCTGAGTGTTTCTTCATCTGTAATCGTGCTCTTAATGCACGCCTCTAACTTCTGCTGACCTCTCTGTGTCTCTGGAGCTGTCTGTATGTTTTTAAAGAGCTGTCGCCAGTGTTGTCAGGTGTCATGATCAGTAATATGAAGAGCACGTATTGTGCTTTTCTTTAGTTTCTGTCATATATATAATGTTACAATATCAGATGTTGATATCAAAGTGTCAGATAATGACACTGATGTCCTCGTGCTTCTCTGCCTCGACTCTCATAACCAAGCAGCAACCTCTGCTGCCATGAAGTCAAGCCAAAAACTGCAGTTCCTCAAACGTCCACTTGAGGCTGGCTCCAGAAGTGAGTCAGTCTCCATAAGTCCCCATGTTAAAAACTTCACAGCAGAAATAAACATGTTTACAGTGTGGTACAAAAAACAGTTTTTTCTCTATAGCTAATTTCCCCGTTCATGACAACTGTACTGAGGGTGAATTTATATACAACTCACCTGTTCACATTATATTAAGGCTTAAAGTTATGCAGGATTAAGAGCGTGGACGCTTTGACTGACAGGTACAGGTGGTTTGTTTGAGCAACCAGGCTTCATTCAGCCCGCCTTAGCTCCACCCATGAGTCACATCTTTGCCCATTTTTGGGTAGAGGAAACAAAGCAGCTGGAAGTTGAAGCAGAGCAGTCAGAGGACATTAGATACAGAAACATAACATCTATTAATCATATTAATCTTATACACAGTCTCCACTCTCTTCTCTTCACTCTCTGTTCAGGAAACACTCCTGTGTGAACACTGTGGAAAAAACAAAGTAACGCTAACCAGGTACTCTGAGGGATACGGCACAGAGGTATGACATAATGTGATCTGTGTGTGTGTGTGTGTGTGTGTAATCCAGAGTCTGACCTGCAGGTGTCTGAAGATTTGATATGTGTTGGCTTTTATTTTGGCGGGCAGCTGTGGTTTTGTAAGCCTGTTTGAAGCATGACTAATACCAGGAATCCTCACACGCAGACGCAAACTGATGAAATGTTTTGGATGCTGCTCATAGCTCGTGTTCCTCGTGTGCATTTCCAGTAGATTAGAATAAATACATTCAGTGTTTACAGTGTGTTTCCACAGTTTTTAAAGGAAGGATTCATCACTTGGGATTCTCTGAGAGTTAGATGAGAGTATAGTTAGCTTAGCTTAGCTTAGCTTAGAATAGTCTTAGACAAAAGAGCACCATAAACAAGCAGCAACTTCCGTGGTTTTGAAGTGAAGCCGGTGTAGAAGTGCCATGCAGTTCCTCAAACATTTCCATAAACCTCCATGTTAAGGTCCAACTTCACAGCAGAAATAAGCTAAGCTAAGCTAGGCTAAGCTAAGCTAAGCTAAGCTAAGCTAACTATCTCCTGGTGGTTCGGAATAATAATCCAAAGATTATCTTTAAACTTTGCAGATTAAACAAATGAGATATGAATGAATATTAATTAGTGAGTTTCTTTAACCTACTGACACAGCCAGGCTAGCTGTTTCCCCTTGTTCCCAGTCTTTGTGCTAAGCTAGGCTAACTATCGCTTATAAGAATTATTGTCAAAATGTCCAAATATTTTCTTTAAACTTTTAAAAAGTAAACATAAAATGAATGCTTAACAAAGTGCCTTCAAATTCTTCCATGAACATTCCACAATTATTTTATTTAAGATATAAATATTTAGATAAATTACTGTAATGCAGCACTTTGTTCTTGTTTGTTGTACTTTGTTCAATGAAGCCGGGCTTTCAAATGTTAAATATAGTATAAACATAAGCAGTTTATGATGTTTGCCTTAATAACTAGACTAGTTTTGATACAGATCTATCTCGGTTCGATGCCGGCCTGTGTATCCGCACAGCATCAGTTAGCGTGCACAGACAGATATCAGTCTTTGTATTAGGCAATAGAAAGCGAGCAGCTGACTCGATCTGTGAGCTCATTAGTCATGTGTCGAAGGTGTCGGCTGATTCATGCATAATGACAGCGGTGAGAATAAAAAAGTGACGCAGACGAATGCCATCATCGAGCGTTTGGTTTGAAAATAGTGGCAGTCGACGATGATTCACCGAGGTTCGAGACTACAAAATAAAAGCCCCCGTACGGTTAATGTGGAGGTTGTGATCATAAGAAGGCTTTCATGCAGCAGCGTCTAGCACATTAGATCTGTCTTTCACGCTGACTTTCATTGGTTTGCAGGAGGAGTGTGTCCTGTCTGACCCTCAGGGGGAGAGCGATGCAGATGCTGATATAGAGGATACAGACTGCAGGTAAGAACAAACGTGCACGTTCGCGTGCAGGCCCGGCGTTCTTCGTCTGACCTCCTGCCTTTAACCCCGATTGGTCTAGACTCCAGGAGCCGGGTTCTCTCCAGCGAATCAGCTCGCGGAGACGCAAGCGCCCGCGGGTGGCGCGGCAAGACACCACCGAGAGCGAAGACGACGGCGGGCGGAGCCACAGGTCGCATCGCTGGAACCTCAGGCTCAGTCCTGACAGAGCACACAGCAGGACCATACTGGAGGTGAAAATAAAGCCACCCACCCACAACCTTTGAATGACACACAAGAGAGCCGTTGTTACAGCTGGACTAGCTTTTAAGCAGGTCTGCAACAGGAATCCATTAATCCCATTAATGCTAACTGTCTTTGGTTCAATTAAGTTCTGGCATTTAGCTGGTCAGAGACTGTCTGAACACTGAGCAGATCATAGATAAATGTGGCAAATAAATATAGCATATAAATATAGCAGTGAACTTGCAGATTGCGACTAACTGAACACCCCTCGCCTCACCCCCATTGGTTTGTCCATTATGGGCTACTGTACAAACATATCAGACTCCGTGTAAGAAGACCCACTCCCTCTGTAGATATAAAAGTCTCATTATAAGCTAACAGAAACATGAAAACAGAGTTTCTGTTCCATATTTAGCCCATATTTATTCCCCCAAATCTTACACACTGGAGCTTCAAACCTTAATATAATGTGAACAGGTGAGTTGTATATAAATTCACCCTCAGTACAGTTGTCATGAACGGGGAAATTAGCTATAGAGACCAAAACTGTTTTTTGTACCAGGCTGTAAACATGTTTATTTCTGCTGTGAAGTTGGACATTTGAACATGGGGACTTATGGAGACTGACTCACTTCTGGAGCCAGCCTCAAGTGGACGTTTGAGGAACTGCAGAAATTGCCGCTTGGTTTAGCTACGTAGCTAAGTTGAAAGTTGCTGGCAACAGCTAAGCTGCAGCAACTAACGATTGGTTTCGTTATTCTGGATGAATCGATTCGTTTGTCTATAAAACGTCCAAAAAGAATTAAAAAAGCTCTTAAAGATCTTTCATTCTTAAGCTGAACTCATCACCAACTGCTAATTTGCAAATGAACATGTTGTCCCCACAATAACGACTCTCTTCTTCTGTCTTCCAGGAGAGCATATCGCAGGTCAGGCCGCTGGTCATCTGCCGGCCAAACGTGGAGAGGCAGAAGAGTCCAGCGGAAGCTCCCCGAGGCTCCAGACGTCTGATGCCTCTGTGGCCACCTTCCCTGTCTCTCCCTCTCATCCTCCTCCTCTCGCTGCCTCTCTCCCTCTCCCTCGTCATCGTCATCGTGTCTTTCATTCTGCCGTGGGCCAGAGCTTGACCTTTAAAAACATTTATTTATTTAAGTTTCATTCCATGATCAGCGGAAAGCACAAAACGTTAACAAAATGGTGCTTTACACGGGATAGTCCATGAACTCGGAGATGTTTGAACAGGCTGTCCAGATTTTAGAACACATTTTGGATTTTAAACTTGACTTTTCTGAGGGACAGTTGGCCTCTTTGGCTTTTAGGTTCATACTGCACCACTCTCACGATGCTTGCTTTTGCCTCATAAAATCTCACCTTCCGTCTCACTTTCTCACCCCCACGTCGGTAAAAATAGACCTCCCGTCTCGCTCCTTATTCTAACGAGCCGCAGGAGTGATCCGTGGTGGGGGGAAGGGTTCAGGGTTGTGCAGGTACACTCAAAAAAAAAAGTAAGTAAATAGGAAAATGTGAACAAAAAATAAGATGCTGCTGAACTATGCAATTCTTCTGTTCCTTACCGCGGCATAATAACTGCTGTAAAAAGAACGTCTCCTGTTTCCTTGGCACTGTCGTCACCTTCTTGGCCCTTTCCCGTTCTCTCTCCGAGGAACACACACTTTATGAAACGCAGGGACTTAAAATAGAGCATGACCTAATTTAAGAAGCAATAGCAGGAGAGATCTGATACAGCTGCCATCGCTTATGATCCACAGTGTATCTGTTGGCTTTGAGGAATGGAGTACGTGTATTATTTTACTTGTTGCAGACTGATTTCAGAACAGTTTTGTGGATCCTTCTTCTTCTTCTTTATCTTCTTCTTCTTCCTGGCTGCACTCGTGTATGTTTTTAGTCAAATAAGACCTCAAAATGAAATAATAAGTTTTAGTGAAGTAAATACTTTAAACTCCGTCTTACAGTTCAAACATTGCTATCATGTTGAATTATATTTATGTTGTGTTTTATGCTCCTTCTTCTTGGCTTTATGTTTGATGTTTATCTTGTTTTGTAATATTTTTTCCACACACACCGCTCTGGAGTTGTTTGCATCCTCGTAGAGGGATTTCAAGTTAAGATCAGGTTGTTCGCGCTATGATTCCCGTTCAGTAAGTTTTTTCTCTTCCAGCCTGTTGTATTTCCAGTCTTAAAATCTTAACTTGTATTTCCATGTGTGTGTGTGTGTGTGTGTGTGTTCACCATGTGTGTGTTTCATGGGGCCATAGAAGTTCAATAAAACTAGATTGTATTTTGACAAAGACAAAGCTTCCTTTATGTACACGGCTACTTTTTGTGTGGGGTTACACTTATTATACACAAAACAGTTTGTCAAAAATCAGTCTGAGTATCTTGCAGGGTCATTACTACCAAGACTACAACTTAAATTTAGTCGTAGTTGTTTGATTTTCCTTCCTGGACCTGGTGGAAATGTACAAGAAGGAACAAAAGCAGCTTTTGGCCACAGCTGCCACAATTTTTGTTTCTTTTTCAGTACCTGATCTGTGCTGTGCACAAAAACAGAGACAGACTAGCTTTTTCCCACTGTTTCAGCTCTTTATGTTAAGCTAAGCTAACAGCTAGCAGCTCATTTTAGCATAGAGACTGGATAATAGGTAGATTTTGTTACCTTTAGACGGAGCCAGGCTAGCTGTTTCCCACTGTTTTAGGTATTTATGCTATGCTAAGCTAAGCTAACTGGCTGTAGTTTCATGGACATACAGCTGCAAAACAACAACTTCTTCTATTAAAGGCGCAGCGTGTAGGATTGTTTGCTGCATTGCAATCTCCTCACCTCACCGTCAGTGTTTAATTTGTCCATTCTGGGCTACTGTAGAAACATGGTGGACTCCATGGAAGAGGACCTGCTCTGACTGTGAATATAAAAGGCTCATTTTAAAGCAACAAAAACAAAAATATTCTTATTTTCAGGTCTTTACACACAAATGAAAACATAGTTACGCATATCATATTCCATGTCTACACGCTGGACCTTTAAGGAGACAAAGAAGAACGCAGCTAAGCCTCATATCCCAGCAGTCTTTGCTGCTCTTGAGGAAAAGGCCTGAGGGGGGAGGGTCCCATAACGAGGTTAGCGCTCTTCACTCCTCCTCCTCCTCCTCCTCCTCCTCTCGCTGCGTGTGTAGTCATGGTAACAATCAGGACTATAGAGGAAGCAAGACTTTTCATAAGTAGATGTGTGAGCTGCTGCCCAGAGCCACACACTCGCTGTGGGTGATGATGTGAACATCTGCCCACTGCCACGTTACACGACAGTAAACAAACACGCTGACTCTGTTAATGAAAAGCTGATCTCCATCACGTGGTACTTAGAGAATAATTAACTTTGAGTTTATTCTTAGATATCCAGCGAGGCTGTCCGACTTATGTAGAATTTACTGCATGTACTGGGCTTTTTTCAAGGTGTCGGCGTCCTTTGAAAGAACGCAGCAACATTCGATCTGAGTCAGAGCGCTTCAAAATGTCAAATATTTGTTTTCAATTTATTTAAATGCATTCAACTTCTCCTCCTGCGTGGGGTTGAATAATAACCTGACTCACTTGTCTGCCTGCTTAAACCTCCCTGTATGTATGTACAGTATGTGTGTGTGTGTGTGTGTGTGTGATGCCTGACACGTGAACGGCTGTGAAAAGAGCAGAGTCATTGTGTCCTCAGGTAGGAGTGTGTGTGCTGCCCACCAGTTTCATTTCCATCTCGCCCACTCACAGTGCCTCAACCTCAGAGCGTTTCAACAGAAACTGGTGAAAGTAAAGGTGCTGCGGCGTTCGAGCGTTCAGAAGACACGACCGTCCCGAGGTCAAAGAGGCGAGATCTTCGACTCGGGTTTGTGACTTCTGAGTTGGAGAAACATCAGCTGATTCCTAGTTAGGAGATCATCAGGAACGGATACACAAAATCAGCTGACATCCTGTAAATCCGCTCTACCAGCTGAGACACCGGGGATCTCTATTTTTGAATGACAGAATAAAGAATGGACAGAGCATGAGTCACCTGTAGGTTTCCGAGGCCGAAAATATGCAGCGCTGGCTTTATCGTCGGCGGACTGACTGATGATGTCTGGCTCCTCTAATAAGTCATCTGTAATGACACCCACCTGTCAATCAAAGCGTCCATGCTCTTAATTCTGCATAACTTTAAGCCTTAATATAATGTGAACAGGTGAGCTCTATAAATTCACCCTCAGCACAGTTGTCATGAACGGGGTGTACACCGCCTCACGCCCTGTGTCGCCCTGTGTGATAAGGATATCAGGGTCAAGGTCAATCTTAAGCTCACCATTTAGATACCATCAACGTGTGACCCTCGTCTCTGCTGTAGTGATATCCCGGGTCAACACTGAACTGTCAAGAACACCCAAAAGAAATGTTCACATCACCAACACAAACTAATTCTCACGTCGATATCAGTTGTTATTAAATATTTACACCTAGTTACGGCCAGGCGTAGCTGTCGTCTTGGAGTTAACGTACAAAACCTTAGCATTAGCACATTAGCATGCTAAAATAACCTGTTGAAGAGTAAGAGGTGTCAGATCTGGTCAAAAAGTTCTTTAGTTATTATGAAAACTGAGAAGATTTGAGAAAAATATCTATTATATATATTTGTTAAATGTCAAAACAGCATGATATCAACATAAAGTTAAATGATAAACAGCAGAATCGAATTCCCTGTCGTGCTATTTACTCTGATGTGAGATGAGTAAAACAGGTACTCCGCCAAAATTGTTGCTAGGAAGGAAAGAAGGAAGGAAGGAAGGAAGTTTTGGGTGCAACTCACGAGTTAGAAGAAACTATTTAAGAAGGCCGTAACAAACATACAGCCGTGGATGTATGCATCACTGATCTATAACTCAATCCAGGTCACATCTTAACAATGTGGTGACATAAGTAGAGAGCTTATTTATGAAGGTCCCTTGTTGGCTACTATTTTTCACATCAAGGTTACAATGTGACCCAGCGGTTTGCCTCTTCTGTCGGCACAAAAGGCGACAGGTGTGAATGGTGTTGTTTTGTTTCCCCCCCTTGGCCTTTTCTTCCCCTCCTGCCTCCGGATCCTTGACCCAGATTCCACTGTTTTTGGACGTGGAGGAGCAACGTGACCCCCGGTGCATTTAATACTGATCCCAGAGTCAGATGGTCGTGAATAAAATGCCAAGGCCCCTTCGAGATGTCTTGGATCACAGAGTTGGATTGGTAGAGATCCAGCTGCCTCCAGGTCTAGATCATTCTCTTGTTTATTACATTGCTTGAGTCGAATATTGACGGAATATGTTAAAGAGAGAAGGACTGGACGGCTAAGAGGAATCATTGAATGGAAAAAAAGATAAAAATCGATGGCCTGTTATTATACCGTGCATGAAAAATGACCGAACAAGCCAACAAACACAACGGACAGGCAGCAAACCAATCAACAATGTAGTAAATCAACATGACTGTACATTCAGCCCATCGCTCCATCACTAACCCCTTTGTTTGTTCTCAGACCGACAGCCCAAACTGTCTAGAATTTCAATAACCTCGTGATAGTACACTGGAAATAGCAACTTGTCGTACCACTCCGAAGCATACAGGAGGAGAGGGAGGCAGGAGCGGAGGAGAGGACCAAACGGTGGTGTCTTGCAGACAGGGACAACTACTGACTGCAACAATAACAGCAACACCTAAAGCAGAGGATAATTACTGGATCGTTTTCTTTGTGCACTTCATGAACTGTTCAAAAAGTAAGTGAGCTGAATGTTTTGGGGGATTAGAGGGATTAGCGCAGATTAGAGTGATAATGAACAGCATGGCGTTAGCTAATCTGTTTGTCAGGAAGGAGTGGGAGGAATGGAAGAGGGAGAGGGAGAGGAACAGGAGGACGAGACTGATGGAGAGGTTGAGTCGCTGGGCTAGAACGGAAGGGATGAGCGATGAGGAGGACGAGGAGGGAGAGGAGACACGTCACATGGAGGTGAGCGAAGATGAGGAGGAACATGGAGTAGTGGAGGAAGAGATGGAGATGAAGGGAGCAGAAAAAGGAGGAAATGAGGTGAGGAGGGTTAGGGAGACGGAGGAAGGTATGGATGTGGTTGAAGTAGATGAGAGGGTAGACGTGGAGGAGGAAAAGGAAGAGGTGGAGGAGCGTGATGGGGAGGAAGGGGTGGCACCAGACATGAACTGTGAGGAAGAGGAAGAAGGCGAAGATGAGGAAGAGGAAGGAATTGAGGTGGAGACAGAGGTTTTAAGGGAGGTAGATACTGAAGAGGAGGTGGATGAGGTGGAGGAAAAGGGGGTGATGGATGCAGAAGAAACTGAGGACGAAGAAGGAGAAAATGAGTTTGAGAGTGACGTTGAAGAGAACGAGGGGGCGGCTGAGGAGGAAGACAGGCTGGTGAGGGGAAAGGAGCAGGAAGAGGAGGGAGATGAGGAGGAAGAGGAGCATCCTGAGGAGGCGGAGCACTTCAGAGGACAGAGAAGAAGCGAGGATGTGACCTTTGAGCAAGAAAGCACAAGCCGAGACGACTGGAGAGTCATGGAGGAAGAGAACTTGTCAGAGTCAGTGGCGTCCTATAACGAAGAATCTGACTCAACGGGATTTGAGGAAGAATTTTACAACTTTGAAGGAATGAATCATGAAGAAGAGGCTGTTGAGAAGCGATATGAACATCCAGAGGAAGTAGAAGAAAACAGTATCCTAGGAGCGTTGGCTTCTAAGGAAAGAAAAGAAGAGAAAGATGAAAGCGAGATGTTAAGAGATGAGGAAAAACAAGCTGAAGAATCTTGGACAATTCAAGATGAAAAGGAAGAGACCACAGACGATGAGGAAGCAGAACATTCAGTGGACGAAGACGCTGACAATAACGACAAAGATGTGACAAAGATTTACTGCAAAGATGATTATATCCAAGTTGTATTTGGCACCTTGAAAGAGTTCCAGGGCTCCTCTCTCCTCACTGACCTTACTTTGAGCACAGATCATGGGAAGAGTATCCATGTGCACTCTGTCGTCCTGGCTGCCGTCAGCTCCCTTATCCGAGAAAGTCTGAGCAGAAGCAATGCCGAGAGCCATAGAGCTGATGAAAGAGAAGACCGAGGAGACCACAGGTGGTTAGTGTCTCTGGGTCCAGAGGTGGATCAAGTTGGATTAGAGGCAGTCGTGGAGTTTGCCTACACTGGTCTCATGTCACGTTTGAACAAGGACACTGTGCACCAGATTATGGTAGCAGCTCAAACACTTGGCGCCCACAGGGTGCTGGATCTCTGCACAGAGGACGAGGAAACGTCCACAAAAACTGGAGGTCAGGAGAAAGAAGAAAGACTCTCGGCTGCAGAACAAATGGCCATCAGTCTTCAGTCCATCAAGCAGCTGTGGATGGACAAAGTGGGCTGTGATGTCACTCTCGAGGCTCTTGGAGGGTCGCTTCATGGTAAGTACACCACCAATGAGTTGTAGATTTATATTAAATTATAACAGCAGCCATGTTAGAGGCTCATGATCTTTTGACCTTTGATTCCATCCATCCCTTTCCTTCCACTTATCTGGGGTCGGGTTGCGGTGGCAGCAGGTTTAGCACAACGCTCCAGATGTCCTTCTCCTCAGCAACACATTCCAGCTCCTCCTGGGGTTTCCAGTCTGGATGGGCTTTATAGCCCCTCCAGTGGGTTTCTGGTTCTGCCCCTGGGTCTCCTCCCAGTTAGACATGCTCGGAATGCCTCCAAAGGGAGGCGCCCAGGGGGCATCCTAATCCACTGATCAATCCCTGGTTGCCAAACTGAAATTGCTTCATGATACAGGCACGATTCTGACAAATGGTTTCTAACTTAAAACTGAATCAGAAACTGTTGCTCAATTTACATCAGAGCAACTTTAAGTCCTGTTCACATGGTCTGTTTGTTTCTTACCATGGAATCTCGTAACCCATTGATCACCCACTGGTGACAATTTAGCATCTGGAGGCAGCAGCTAATGCGGATAATGGATATCCAGGCCACGCATTTCTCTGCAGTTCAATTAGCAACTTGACACGCAAGGCTGGCCGTCTGTTTACCTGCATGCAACCAGAGCCTGCTCAAACGTGATTAGTTAATATGACTCAGGCTAAAAACAGAAACCACAACACTTCTGATTCCAAGATCTTGCCCACAGATATCTGTTTATAGAGATACATAGCAAGATATCTGATAAACTGAAGGTGTTTGGTGTCTCTTTCCTGTAGATTCCTGTTGAGTCATGTAAATGTTAGTTACAATTAAAGTGGACTTGGACTATACTTATCAGTGTCGTCTCTTTAGTTCACAGAGCGATCCTGGCTGCTGGAAGTGACTATTTCCGCAGCATGTTCACCTTGGGGATGAAGGAGTCCCATCAGTCCTGTGTAATCCTTCCCTTGATTTTGGCTTCAGAACTGGAGGTTCTGATTGGTTGCACCTACAGTGGGGCTCTCCCTCTCAGCTGGGGGTGTGTCTTCGAGATCACCAGCACCGCTCTCCAGCTCCAGTACCAACCCGCACTCTCTTTGTGCCTGAACTTCCTGCACCAGGAGATAAATCCTCACTGCTGCCTGGATGTGGCGTCGTTTGCTGAGGCCTACGAGATGGCGCAACTTCTTGAAGCTGCAGACGATTTTGTTTTGCGGCAATTCCAAAAGGTGGCGTGCACTTCAAAGTTCAAGGACCTGCCAGCCAAACAGCTCCTGAAGTACCTGAATAGTCATTCACTCTGTGTCCCATCTGAGCTTGTTGTATTCAAAGCAGTGGTGGCATGGATCCAAGCAAAGCCCAGGATTAGGATGAGGCTCGCTAAAGAACTGATGAAAACCATCCACTTTCCCTTGATGACATTCAAGGAATTCAAAGAGGTCAAATCTCTGAACATGTGGTCTAATCACACCCTGACAGAGCTTTATAAAAGAATTTTTGAGGATTTCTGCTCAAATGAGACTGAACCGCAGAGTCAGTACCGCACCTATCTACCAAAAGAGAGTCTGATCTTGATTGGAGGTGACCACACATCTGAAGACCTGAGTAACCGCAACATCAGCAGAGAACTTTGGTTTGGGAATTCCTTTAGGAACCATATCGGGATAAGAAAGGCAATGGAGTGGAGAAGGTTGGGAGAGATGCCAGAGCCAGAGAGGTTCAGTCATGAGGTGGCAGTGCTTAAAGGACAACTATACATATTTGGAGGCAGGAAGTATTACGGCATCAATGACACCCTGAGCTCTGTTTACAGGTGAGAGAGGACAATCTTGGATCCCAAGTAAAAGGAATCATTTATGGTTTTCAATGTTCACTTGCTTACATTTGTTTCATTTGACCACATAGGTATGATCCGCTTCAAAACAGCTGGGACACGCTGGCTGACATGCACGAAAAGAGATCCTCCTTCTCCGCCGTTGTGCTGGATGGAAAGATTTATGCCATTGGTGGACAATGTGGGCTTGACTATAAAGAGAGTGTGGAACAGTACTGCCCGAATGCAAACTCCTGGGGGTAAGTTTGGAAGGGATATCCATTTTGTAGAGGAAACTGTGGTACAGTACATGCAGTATAAGGGTAAAGTCTTGCAAAGATGAGATGTAGCTAACATCTGTATGTTCTGTAGGCAGAGACGTAGACATAAAATCAGATGCAGTGGAAACATTTTGTCTACCAAATTCTGTTGAGAAATCCAGCATTGCCAAAAAGATGGGATCTGAAATATGGCCACCGGAGCGTACGGTTTAATTTACACAGGCCTGGTGAGGTACAAAAAAAAAAAAAAAAAAAAGATAGATGAGGGTGTTAAAGGGAAAACTAGGCAACCATTAAACAGCTGGTAAAGTAGTCCAATGAACTGGAGAGGAATGTTTCAGCCATGGCCTTAGTTGGACTACTTTTCTTCAGAATACATGTAAACCATTCAGAACACCTTTCAAACTTCACAGCAACACACAGTGTTCAGGCAGAACTTGACTTATTCACTAGTTTATTACAGACTTCTTGTTTGAATATTTTCAAATATTCAAATACAATTTCTTCTCCTTCAGCTTCACCTGGCCCTTGGATCTGCCTCTGGGTGCCCATGTTGCAAAAGTTTTACAAGGTCAGATCTTTGTCTCAGGTGGGCTGAGCAGCAACAACCAATGCCTCGCATCCATGTTCCGGTATCACCCAGAGACAGGAAGCATGTACTTGGCAAACATGGCTAAACCTCGAGCTCATCACTGCATGGAGACACTGGGTGAAAGTCTTTATGTGGCAGGTGGAGTCACCATGGATGGTAACATGACTGTGTCAGACCAGCTAGCTTGTGAGGTGTACAATCCAGTAGCCGACTCCTGGACGGCCTTCACGTCTCTGCCGGTGCCACACGTAGGAGCAGGAAGTGCGGTTTTGGAGGGAAAGTTTTATGTGCTCGGCGGATACAGCCAGGAGGACTACAGTGACACGAAGATGGTCCATCGTTATGATCCCACCACACGGAGCTGGGAGAACATGGGCAAGATGCCCGGACCGAACAATGACATACGAGCGTCTGTGTTGTGTTTGCCAGAACATTTCCGAATGTAAGATTTAGTGACATGTCAGTACTATTGTTTCTATAAAGTTTAATGGTGCTTAAGTTCAGGATACTTTTGCATACACACTGTTGCATGTTAACATTTTCTGTCTCACATTAATAATCTGATCAAGGTAACTTTATCTTGACAGAATAGGCATTTCAAATGTAGGATATCTATGTAATGCAGTGCATTTATGGAGTATATATTGAAATGATCTGTACAGTCAAAAGTTGGTTTAGTAGTAAACTTGATCAAACCTGGGCAGTACCTAGGAAGTGAACTGGCAACCATCCAGCTACCAGTCCACCTATCGGTTCTCAGGCTAAGTCCTCACAGACTGAACTTTGCCGCACCGTAAAGCGACGTTTAGTTGCCAGAGACAGAAAAAGTTTATTGTTTTTCACATTCATTGTTCTGAAGAAGGGTTTTAGTATATTTTCATTAAAATCTACTTGAAAATGAACGACGTGCATTATTTCTTTTTAGATCATATTTGTTGCCTGAGCGTCTCGTCAGTGTTGTAAAGCACAATTGAGTTTGGAGTTTGGCATTTTGGCTTTAAGCTTTGGGAAGCAAAACAAAACAAGTGATGACAGAAAGAGGCAGATTTCAGTGTTCTGCAGAGCAGCAGAGGGCAGTGTTGCTAAAGCCAAAGACACATTCATGCATTTGTTCCTGTGGCAGCCTGTGCAGCAAAGACATGTATGTGTTTGTAATGTTCTTATAACTCAAAGCACTGATGACTTTTAGCTTGTTTCACAGCGCCTCTCTGATTTCTAGAAGGATCAAGACAAATACTGTGACTGAGCAGTTTATATAACAAACTTAATAGAACCAGAAACATGAAATCATTTTTTTTATATTGCCATAGACAGAATATTCCACATCCAGAGACTGCAGCGACTTTTTCCAGATTAGGAAGTAGTGTTTGATTTTTGTGCTGCCATGTTTGTAATTCCATTGTTGTTGTTCCACTGGCGTCTTTAAGAAAACTAGCTTCAGGCTATGTCTAATGACAGTTTGTTCAGCAGATCACTTAAAGATGTGAACATGCTATGATATTTCCTGGTTTAGAAGGATCTCCCTATGATAATCATAAAGAAATCACAGCCTCACGTCCACTTCTTGCACAGGAACTTTAATTTTGTGGGCAGCTATTTGATTTAGAATCTACTGTATTTTGACAAAAATGATCATGAACATGGTTTTCCTCTTTATGTGGGGTTGCATTTCCAATGCTGAAGCATGAGAGATATGTTACTCAGTGGAGCCAGTGAAACATTGCCGAGGGCAAACGTCTACAAAAATGATAAAAACTGAACAGCCTGACATAAATCTAGATTAAGACCTATAAGGGTAGGCAGGCAGGGCCCTCAGGGAACTGAGTTCTTGACAGGCCTGTTATTGGGTTTGCATTTGACATTCCTTCACTGCACGTTGACTTCTGTCCCTTTGTTCTTTGAGACACAGGGCCAAGGAGCCTTTCATACTACATGATGGTTTGAGGGTTTCAGGTTGGTATGCTGGCTCTGTTCTGCTCTTTATCGGGGACTGCAGAAGTTATGACTTTAGAAACTTTAGTGTTACAAACCCAGACAAAAGAACAACCAGGAGCATGGATGGGTTGATCATTACAGAAGAAAAAAAGAGATTAAATGTTAGTCACCATCTATGTTCCCTCATGTGCTGGCGAACACAATCGTCATTGCAGAGGGTGCAGAAAGTGGCATGTAGTCACAGGAGACAGAAAAGAGACTTTATTGGTGCAGATTTATTTTTTCATTAAAGTTGATTTGAAGATGAAAGACGTGTGTTAGGAATGTTGAGTTTGTCAAGAGGGTTTGTGTTTTTTAAAGAGATAAAAGAAAAAAAATGAAGATCAATTATACAGTGCTATTTTCATACCAGCAGCAACTTTGAAAGAGAGCCACAGTGTCACTGAAAGCACAATGAAATGCATTGTTTCTAATCATTTAGACAGCGGAGACAAGATTGTGTAGTCTCTTGGATATTCTCCTCACAGACTGTGGAAGGTGTTTTCACCTCAGTGGCTTATATAACTGCTCTCTTCACTTCAAGTGTCAGTGAGTAATCAGTGTTCAGGCCCTCGAGGATCCCATTTCACACAAGTGTGAATATGCTTAATAAGATTATAAACATAATGCAGTTTTATTCTTCCTCTAGTCGATTGTTATAGCCAATGAGGTCCCGGTGACGTGATTCAGAAAAAAGATTATAGAGATGGGAGAGATACGGCCTTTATCGCATCGCTGCATCGCTGTGCCTTGATTTGACTTGCCGAGCAGGAAACGGGAAGTATTATTTGATATTTGTGTGTACACAGATAACGAACGTCAGTGCATGTAAACTCTAAAAGATATGATCAAAACTTTGTTTTCTGCAAAAAAACCTTTTAACCGTTGATCAAATGTATCAAACCACCTTTAACTAAACTGGATTTTGTTACTACAGTTTGCAACTTTTCTATCCGGCAGTCACGACTTGCTACAAGTGCCTGCAGATAGTTAGGTAGCAAACAGTGTACGAGGAGTTCTTGTGATAAATATCAAGGCTAAAAATAAGGGTGAGATCCCCATCATGGGACGATTCACTTGTCAGCGTGATAAACAGCTGAATTATAGCTTCTCCACAAATGTTTGATTTAGGGGCCTTTTGGTGATTTCTGAATTTTTGGTGATATGCCTCCAGGACTAACTCATGCACTTGCAAAATTGCAGTTTTGCAGAGTCATATTTTAAACTCTCCTCTAAAGGGAGTGCAGAGACAAATTCTTGGGCTTACACTGTAACAGCAGTGGCCAGACTACACTACAGAGAAGAGGCTACGCGCTCAAACGCACCAAAGTCTACTTCGGTCTCATGAAATGTTTCAGCCAAGACTGCCTTAAGTCTGGTTGGGACTGGATTTGTGGTTCTGGCTCAGTGACGAGTTGGTCTGCTATGATGATCTTCATCAGTGTGCACACGTGCAGGGTACAACCCCTATTTAATGGTACCCGGTCAGTTAACAGGTGAATGCAATCACTAATCATTGTGATCCAGAGCTAACAGGTGCATACCGTTACCGCCCACTGTGCCTTCACCTCAAATGGCACCTCAAATATTCTAAAAAAAACAAAACACTTCCTGGAGTATAACCTTTTTTTGTCCAGTCTGATCAAGAAGTTGCCTTTAAAGAGTGACAAAGCAGTGACAACCTTTCCAAGTTTCCAGCTGAGGTCACATTACCTGCCTGTCTTATTTTCAAAGTAGCAAACGATTGTTGTCTCTCACCTACAGCTGAACTGACACCTGTGGAATGTAACTGAGTGCCTTCACTAAAGAACTGCACGTGCAAGTACAAATTGGTGGTACTTGTACTTCACCTGGAGCATTTCCAGTTTTCCTTAACTTTTTACTTCTACATCTCAAAGGCAAATACTGCACTTGTTATTCTATTACATTGTTTGACAGATTTAGTACTTTATACTTTTCAGATTTATTATTTTTCATATCCTTCATGTCCAGTGAAAACCATGAATATCCAGATTTCCTAAGTTTGAACTGTATGTCTTTCTGATAAACTGAAGGATTAACTTTATTTCCTTTATGTGTTAACAGTATAAATATTTTAAAACCCTCTTGGATTAGCTAGAAAATTGTCACAAGGTTAAATACAGTTAGTGTAATACTGTTTTTATGTCTGAACCTCTGTAAATCACAGAGAGTTGATGAGCAGCAGCCGGAGGAAAACATTTTCAATCAGTCAAATAGTTGATTGTGTGTGACTTGATGCTGGAAAGCATTACATATGTCTCGTGGGTGATCGTACCCTGAGCACAAAGTTACATAATGCAAGAACAGATGTGGGGGTCATAGACTGCACTGTAAACCAGTTAAAGTCAAAGTAAACTGGCTCCAAATTACAGTGTATGTATTCATGACGTTCTCATAACTCATTATTGACAGTTTGTCATGGATCTGGGCTTATTTCTTTGATTTCCAAGTGTATACGTCTATTTTTAATTATAGCGTGTTTTGGACAGTAAACTGCACCATCTCAGCTTACATAATGTGATCGGGCAGGTTCAGGTAACTGTCATATCCTGTCAGTCATCACGTCCTATGCTAAACAATTTTCTAAGCTACATCCTCGTTCCAGCATGGCACACGACTGTTTCTTCATCGAATGTTCCTCATTCTTTAGGCTGCTGACACGAGACACAAAGAATGGTGTGTGAACGTTGTTTTTCATAAAAGCCGCAGCGTTAACAATAGCAGTGCAACATTTCCTTGATGATTACCCAGACCAGGCTTTTTTCCAGCGAACTCTATAATAAGATGACTTTGACCTTACAGTGTCACATTATTATGAGCTGGTCTACAGACCATGTTTCATTCTGACATCCATCAAATATGAATTTTAATGAATTCTTCTTCTGATACTGCGATACTCAGAATACACTCCTTCCACACAATTCAGTACTCTTGCCAGTTGATGTGACAATACTACTGTTTGAGGTCAGGGTTGTGAACACGCTATGAGGTTTCCTAGTTTCCAGGTTTAATGGCATTTCCCAATCATAACCATCTAAAAAAGTAAAAGTAAAGTAAGCTATACATTGCAGAGGCCAAATGTGTGTAAATTACAATAAATTCTGAGAATTAATTGAGACCGTTAAGAAAAAATACTGGAATACATACATACAACAGTTTACAAACAGGTCAAAAGAAGGATCTGAAATAGTCGTGTCATGTCATCCAATTGCCTGCTTCCCCTAACCAATCAAATCAAAGACAATAATTGAGAAATGTTTCACATTTCCACTCAGCAAAACTGAGTAAACACAATTTCAGGGTGTGAAACCTGCCAGCAAAAGAAGCCAATGAGTCAACACGTGAATAATCAAGGCATGACACAGCAAATTTCATTCAACCACTGACCACTTTGATTCAACCACAAACCTCATCAAGAGGTTCCTTTGACAGTAGAAATTTGAGGTACGGGCTGAGGATGGATTGAAGAACCATGAAGGACGCTGACCCTTACAGTGCAGGGACAAAAAACAAAAGTTTTTACATGTCAGAAGGAGTACACTACAGAGGACAGGAGACTTCATTTCTATTGTTTTCTGGTTTGGTTTGGGACTTTCCGTAAATGACGCAAATAAAATGAAGGCTACATACACCCATCATGACGAATGGGCTGTCTGGGTGAAGATAAAAGGAGCTGTCTAGCCAGTTCTTGCACGGGAACTCTAATGTTGCAGACGGCTGTCAGGTAAATAACCTGCAGTATTGTAGTTTTAAAAATGGTCACCAAGGTTCTTTTCCTTCTTGCTTTATTCGGAGTCGCATATTCCAATTTCCAAACAAGAAAGTGTGACCCGGAGCGACCCACACAAACACCAACCATTTGTTTAAATTACAGAAACAGTGTATACCTCAGGGATAAGCAGGCACAACTCGAAGACAAACAAACAATACTGGAAAACAGGATTGACAATATCGAAGGTGAGCTCGAAGACTTCATGATCAACCTTGCAGGTGTAACAAAGGAGCTTGAAAGGATGAAGAATCAAACCGAGGCTGAATACAGAAAAACAAAGGCACAGCTGGAGGAAAACAAAGTTGGAATCGCCAGCCTGAAGAAAGACGTTGGGGATCTGGTCAAATACAAGGAAAGAGTCGGAGGAAACTTCAGTGAGATTGAAAAGAAACTCGATGCAACGGAGAAGCAGCTGAGGGAAAGAGAGGTCAACCTTGCAAATCTGGAGACTGATACTGAAGCTGCGTTAAATGACACACAGAGACTCCTGAATCAATATAAGACTGAACTTTCCCACCTGAACACGACGGCGCACAAGCTTGGAGTCAGAGTTGAAGACCGACTGAATGCCACGAAGACAGAACTGGAAGCTAAACTGACAAAAATACAAAAAAACAGTGAAGGTAATATTAAAATCAATATTATCTAAAAATGAAATGTTCATTTTAAGTTACTGATACGTACATGCAGCAATGCATATTAAATGTTTTTCCAGTTTTTTGAAGTGGCTATGAAAACGTCTCAACTGAAACATCATTTTTACAAGGTTTCAGCTCAGAACTGAAAAAACAAAAAGCTGAAGTCGCTCAATTTAAAGAAGAAACTGGCGGTCGCTTCAGTAATGTTGACAAGCAGCTGAAAGCACAAAATGCTACGGTGGACCAGCAGAAGACTTCCATCACCACTCTCAAGAAGGACACTGCAGGTACATGTAAATGTTATTAAATTACCTTTTTAATTACTGATCGAGTCTAATCCGTCACTTAATGTTTCACAAGGCTTTTTCATAACAGTGGTGACGTCTTTCTGTTAATAGAAATAAAAAACAGGCTGAGGTCCAAAGAGAAAAACCTCAAACAAGAGGTGACCAGCATTTTGGCACAAGGTAAGGTCACACAAAGGCTATCTAGACTCTACATATGACATATTTCTATAGTCATAACTCTAAACTGAGTGTAACTATGTTTGCTTTACTTTCTTTAGTCAACACTAAGGTGGCATTTTCTGCAAGTTTAACCCAATCTTCTGGTGTGTTCACTGGACCTGCCACCAGTACCAAGAAAAATCTGATCTTTAACAAAGTCCTCACAAACGTTGGCGAAGCTTACAACCATAAAACAGGTATGTTTTGAAAAAAACTTATGCACATAAAGCATGGCATGGTGTCTTCCTCTGTTTGGTCAGGCGTAGACAGACAGACAGTAGGAACACCAGTCGTTGCTGCCTTCTGGTGGTCATAACTATGAATAACTCCTGTCACTTCTACATGCTTAACCAGAAAACTGACCAGTGACAGAAAAATGTTTTTATGAATTTACAAAATGCAATGTGAGCGAACATAAGAAAAATCTTCTACCCTTTCCCTTCAAACCAGCATCAATTCTTATAGGTACACTTGCACAAAGTCAGGGATATTGTAGGATTATAGTCAGGTGTACAATCAACCAATTATAACCAAACAGGTGCTAATGTTGCATGTCAGTAACAGCTCCTGGCAGTTTGTCCACGTTCTCCCATCTATGCTGTGTGTTGGGACTGAACCAGTGGACCAGTCCAGACTCACTGTAACCTTCCTGGCAGTACATAGATCTTTCCCTCAAGGACAAACAAGGCTGCTCCCACATGGGGATCGTACACCTCCACAGAGCCCTGATCTCAACATCATCCAGTCTGTCTGGGATTACATGTTGAGACAGAGGGATTTGAGGAAGCCACAGAAGATCTGTGGTTAGTTCTCCAAGATGTTTGGAACAACGTACCGGCCAAGTTCCTTCAAAAACTGTGTGCAAGTGTACCTAGAAGAACTGATGCTGTTTTGGAGGCAAAAGGGGTCACAACTGCCAGCAGCTGGCTAACTTTGCAACTAGAAACAGGGAGAAACAGCTAGCCTATCTCTGTTTGAGGGTAAGAAACAACAAACTAGTTTTAATGTGCTAATTAGTAACTAGATATTGCATTTTCTTATTTTGCAGGCATCTTCACTGCTCCAAAGAAAGGTGTTTACCACTTTTCCTACATGACCTTTGGCTACTCCTGCTATACCTCCGGAGCCATCCTGCTGAAGAACGGGCACTTACAAGTGAGCACCTATGAATTCAAGGGACGCTGGGATATTAGCGACACCACCAGCAACTCAGTCATTCTCGAGCTAAATGTTGGAGAAGCCGTCAACATCATCCTGTGGACGGGTGGAAAAGTATATTCAAGTGTCTTCAGTGGGTTCCTCATCTTTCCACTTTAGGGATACATGCTTTTTGTCTTGTTTTCTTCTTCTTTGTTTCAGCAGTTTCAAGGTCAAGGTCAAGGTATCTTTATTATCCCTGAGGGGCAATGTGTAGTGCAGCAACAGTTGCTTAGTAATGCTAATGAAAGTAACAAACTACCAGTAAATGATACAAGATAGATCCTGAGAATGCTTTGATCCCTTACTGGATCCCTTTTTGGAACCAAAAAACATGAATGTATTGTTTTGTATTTGATTAAATAAATCTGAAGGATCCACATGAATTAAACACAGAATTAAATGAAGGCTGAAGGACTGGACTGTAAAATATAAACATTGTTTAGCACTTCAACCCTTTATGGTAGCATAATCCTTGAATTTATGGGTACAACCCAGAACTCAGAATGGAGCCACAGGAACAAGTATAAGGTTAAGAAGAAAGGCTGTTTGCCATGTGATTTACGCTAAACTGTTCATCTTTATGTTTTAATGCTCATTATATGATGATCTATTGATGATTGGGATGATTAATTTGTGTTTGAGAAAGGGAGCATATTTTATCTGTAGAACAATTAAAGATCATGTGATCACAATGTTAATAAGTTAGTTTTAAACATCAGCATGTTTTTGGCTTGGTATTTGTATGTGCATCAGCTGAATAAACTACCCATACTAGCTTAAAATACTTTGTTGATAAGATCATAGTTGTTTCTTCAAAAGGAATCAAACAAAATAAAACTGTTTTAAAATGTCATGTAGTATTTTTTGAATAAACACTCAGTAGAATATATTTAATTCTGATTGATACACAAATTGAACAACATTGAATACTAATCGTTAGTTAGTATTTTGGATTGTATATTTGATTCTATCCTTTAGCATACTTCAATTATAGAGACAATTTCTATAAATTATCTCACATCTCTGATGATGAAACAGACTTTTAACTACATTTGCTCATACTGTGTTAAATTTCAGGAAGCAGCCCAAATGTTTCCAAAAATGATGACCAGTTATTAAAGTCTTAAGTGTTCAGGCAATCGGAGCAGACAGGCCCGCATGTCAGTAACAGCCCCCGGCAGTTTGCCCATATTCTCCCATCGCTGTGTGCTGGGATTGAACCGGTGGACCAGTCCAGACTCACTGTAATCTTCCTGGCAGTATCCACCCAGTACATAGATCTTCCCCTCCAGGACGGACGAGGCTGCTCCCACGTGGGGCACAGGTAGTGATGCAAAAGCAGTCCAGGAATCGGCCACGGGATCGTACACTTCGCAGGCTTGTTGGTCAGTGTAGAACTTCCTGAGGTTACACACACCGCCGGCGACATAAAGACGGCCTCGCAGGGGCTCCATGCAGTGCTGGGCTCGGTCATGGGCCATGTCTGCCAGGTAGGTGGTTCCTCTCTGTGGGTGGTACAGGAATGTGGAAACCAGACACTCATACCTACAGTTGAAGCCACCAGAGATGAAGATTCCTCCATCTATGACAGTGACAGCATGGCCGCTGAGAGCCTGGTCCAGGGGCTGGGCGAAGCTAAGAAAAAGAGGTAAAATCCAGCATCTAAATCAGATCAAATATACAAGTGCTGGGATCAGCACGTTGCTTGTAGGATGACTGGGGGAACGTCGTCACAATAAATGTCTGGAAACTAAATGCAAGCCAGCTGAAAATAACAAACTCTCCATCAGGTCATTTTAATCCCCTGTGAGTGTAAAAGCAGGTGGTAAATGGAAGATTTTGTTCTTTCCATGACAAATACACCCACGAGGCAGATCAGTCTGTGTGATCTGATGTGATGTGACAATACTTTGTTATCCTGAATCAGTCGAGTTTGTCACTCCACTCAGACACACCCACAGCTGCAACAAGGAATGTAATATTGCATAACAAAGAAAGCCACAAACTTAACTTTGTGACTGCCACCTACTGGCCTGGAAGTTGTATTACATACAAAATACCAATTTCACATTAGTTTACTTTTCCTCAAAGCTTCAGTCTAAAGTCTGAAGCTTTAGTTTAAATATAATATACAGCTATGTATCTTTATTATATAATCACTTGAAAATAAGAATTAACTAACTTAGAATGAGCCTCGTAGTATATCTACAGATGCCACAGGTCTTCTTCCATGGAGTCTCCCATGTTATATAAACATTGACCAAAAGCTAAAGCTAGTTATCAATACATCTTGTCCGAATGCTTATGTTTTGATTTGGTTAATACTTTGTCCAGTAGTCTGCTCACATCTCTAATCTTACCTCCAGGAGTCAGTGTCTGGGTTGTACATCTCGACACTGTCTACGTTGGTGTTAATCTCCTTATCTCCGCCAATGGCAAAAAGACGCTCCTCGTTTACCACCACTGAGAAGTTACTTCTAAACTCCTGCATGTCAGCCAGTGTCTTCCAGCTGTTCTGCACAGGGTCGTAACTGGCATGCATGCAATAAAGGTAAAGATAAAGATGGAAAAGATGAAATCAAGTTGTGCATCTGTGTGATAATATGGTGTCATTGTCTTTTTTTTTTTTTTTTACCTGTATGCACATTTCATCACATCATTGCTGGTGTAGAAGTGACATCCTCCAACCACATACAATCTTCCCCCCATTGCTGCTACTCCATGCCTGAACTTTGGCTTGTTTGGCACCTCACCCAACTTCCTCCACTCTATCGCCTTCATCAACCCTGTACCACTGCGTAGGGAGTTCGCAAACCACACTTCCCTGCTTGCTATGCGCAGACCGGCATTTGGGTTCATCTGGTCTCCCCCAACCACAACCAGAACATCTTTGGGATGCCGGACCCGGCACTGATCCTGAGTTTTTGGAGAACTGAATGCAAACTCCTTGAGTGCTGAGCCATAGAGTTCCACCTCCTTGTTTCCAAAGCACTCCATGCGAAGGTTAATGGCCCTAACCTCCCTGAACTCTCGAAAGGTCATGAGGGGGAAGCGGACTCCAGTCATCAACAGGCCTGCCTGGCCCAACCTCTCCTCAGGATCAGCCTCAACCCACGATGATACAGCTCGAAAAACTGCCAATTCTGAGGGCACACACAGACCATCACTGCAGAGAATATCTAGAAGCTTCTCTGCTGGTAGGTCTTGAAACTTTGCCGTGGCTGACACCTCCCAGAAGTTCCTCAGTACAAAATCATTGGCTTCCTCAAGGAGCTCTGACATCCCGTAGGCCTCAGCAAAAGATGCTACATCCAGGCATGAGCTCGGATCGATTTCCTGTCTCATGAAGTCAAGGCAAAGCGACAGTGCCGGCTGGAATTGAAGCTGGAGGGCCATGCAGGTAATTTCGAAGACGCAGTCCCAGCTAAGTGGAAGGGTCCCACTGTAGGAGCAGCTAATCAGAGCCTCTAGCTCAGAAGCTGACAAGAAGGGAAGGGCAACACGGGTCTGATGGGATTCCTTCATCCCGCTGGTGAACATTCCGCGGAAATAGTCACTGCTTGCCGCCAGGATAACTCTGTGGACTGGTGACAAAAGAACAGTTTAAACTTTGTCAACAAGATACCTGAATATTGCAGTTATTAAGAATAATAGGATTTCTACTAACCGTGGAAGGAAGCCCCATCCACATCAAGAATGACATCGCACCCCGCTCTGTCTTCCCACAGATGTTTAATGGACTGAAGAGTAATCTTTATCTGTTCTACGTAAGGGGTCATTCCAGTTTTCTTCATCTTCTCCTCTTTGTTGCAGAGATCCAGTATTCTTGGGACCCCCAGCGCTTCAGCTGCAGCCTTAATTAAGGCCATGCTGTCTTTGTTTAAAGACAATACAGCTCCAGTGTAAGCAAACTCCACAACCGCCTGTAGCCCAACATGATCCACCTCAGGACCCAAAGACACTGACCTCCTTTGGACTTCTACATCCTTATTGTCGTGTGATTGTCCTCCACTTTCATCCCTCAGTCTCTCACGGATGAAGGAGCTGACAGCAGCTAGAATAGGGGCGTGTACATGAACGCTATACTCATTATCGCTGGTCAACGTCAGGTCTGTGAGAAGAGATGAATCCCAGAATTCCTTCAGGGTCGTGAACACCTCTTTAGGATAGGTTTCACTGCGGTATGTGTGCACAAGTCCTTCATCCATAAATGCTTCCACACTCATATGCTCCCCAATTCCCTCCTGACTAGTACCACTCATCCTGACCCCTGACTCCTCTTTCTTACCCCTTCCACTAATCAGCCCCATCCTGGAGTCATTGTAAGCCACGATCCTCCTCAGTTCACGTTCGTCCTGTTCTCTCCCTTCTTCTCCACCATCTTCAATCACTCTTTTACGCCTTTCCTTCTCTCTCCTCCATCGCTCTTCCCATTCCAGTGGCAAGTACTGCCTAGTAAACTCCATGTCAATGACTAGGCTTAGCTTTCTCTTCGGACTACTACCTGCAGTGGTCTGTCAATGTTTTTTATAATAACTGATAATAATCCAGAAAAACCTAACACTCTTTGTCTTGATGAATTTACCAGTCTATCTTATATTTATTTTTCTCTGCCTTCACAAATCTGTCTCTACCCCTCTCTCAGACTCAACTTTCTTCAACTCAACTTTATAAACAAGCAGCTATTCATAGCCACTGGGTCAGAGAGATTCAGTTTCAACTAAGTCTTGGCATGCTCTTTGTTTATCAAGGAAGGCCTGGTGATCTTTGAGGTAAATCTTATCTCAAGGAGGACCAATAAATAGGTAGTTAAATATTTTCAAATTTTATCTTGACCTAAATAGTGGTGAAATAACAAATCATGAACAAACAACTATGAAGAAGGAAGCAGGTTTAAGATAGAAAGATAGAAAGAAAGAAAATGTCAACAGACCTTTGGCATCCACTTTGTTTATCAAGGCAGGAATGGAGATCATCGTTTCTCCAGAATCCAAATACTCATGTGCACATAAAAACCATGAAGGTAGAATCACCCAAACAAACACCGTGGACCTTGACTTGCTTTGAGCAATACAATACTTTATATCCTCATTGTCAAGAAGCAATGAGGATATGAAGTTTATAGTTTTGATTTGCTTCACATAACCTTGAACCACAAGCAATGATTAACCTGGACTTTCTTATAAATACTGTACATGTCTTCTCACTGTCAGTCAACACTCACTTCAATAAATTCCGCAAATACATGGTAAGAGATTCTGCTGAAGAATGGAGAGCTTCTCAATGATGATGTCTGTCTGTCTGCTTGCTGGTTTATCTGTATGCCCGACTTGCATTGAGGGCAATCAGACCCTGATCACTGAGTCGACACATGAAGACAAACTGGTAGAGAACGGTGCTATCCAAAATGTGCACCAAGGGCTGGAAACAACAGACTCACCAACCCACCCAAGCTGTGAACCACCCATCTATACAGTGCTGAAGGAGCTGGGGGCTCTGCAAGAAAGGCTTGCAGCTACCGTGAAAGCCCTGGAAGAAACGAACAAAAAGCTGGAGGACAGTGAGAGGAAGCTGTCAGTGCTCAACAGCACAGTGGCTGAACTACATACAGTGGAAGGTAATAAAATATACTAAAGCCTACAAAACAATGCTACAGTCATAGTTTAATGTGCAAACCAGCTATTGTGAGCTGAAGGTTATCTTAACAGTTGGCTGAAACTGAGAATTTAAGGTTTTCTATTACAAATCTGATTTACAAGTAATTCTGTTGCCTTGAGTTTAGAATTCAAAATAACATTATTCATGTTTATATCTGTTAGGGTCGCCTCGGGTTGCATTTTCTGCTGCATTTCCAGTAGATGGCACCATTGGTCCTGTAAATGTTCTTTACCCTCTGGTGTACAGACATGTGCATTCCAACATTGGAGGACATTACAGCCCAGAGACAGGTCAGTGTAAGCTTTTTTTTTAAATTTGCGAGCTGGCCCTTTGTATTGAAAGTACTGTACTGTCTCATAACTGATTCATTTTTGTTGGTTGATGCAGGTTATTTTACAGCACCAGTAAAAGGAGTCTATTATTTCACCTTCACATCCTTCTGCTGGGGAGAAAGTACTGGAACCTGTGGTGGCAGTTTGTACAGAAATGGAAATCGCATAGTGTCATGGTATGATCATCCAGCAGCTCACCCCTCCTCTCAATCCAACAGCGCCGTCTTGCAGCTGCAAGTTGGAGACAATGTCAACGTTCGTCTGTGGCATAATCGGAGGATCAGTGATAACACAAATAAGTACTCCTCGTTCAGTGGATTTTTGCTTTTCCCTATGTAGAGTGTGACAATGTGATTTCACACAAATCAGACTTTGAATGATGGTCCGAAGATTACAAAATATAATGTGACTTCCTGCAGCTGTAAGCACTTCATGTTTTGTCATTTATACTTTTTACATAATCTGATTATAATTAATAAAACCTGTATATTTTTAAATTTTAATCATTTTGTTATATTAGTAGATATGTTATTTTAAAAATGGATATATTGTGTAAGATTCATTAGTCGTGATTACCACCCTGAAATCAAAATGTACCACAGAAATTCTCATTTACAAATCATCATTTTATTACATCATTGTAAATTAATGGCACTGTCCCAAGAACACAGACACTCCATCTTCTGCTCCACTATTTTCTTGCACCAATTGAATAAAAGACTTCTTCACTTCCTTAATTTAATAAATCATGAATGATTCAGTTATGTTGTCAAAATATGACGTCCGTTGTATATGTTATATTTTATATCATATAGAATCTGTTACTGTTTCCACCAAGTTAAGTGTATAAATAATGTCCAAAACCAAAACCAAAACCCAGAACTAAACTAAACCCATGAGTGGCTCCTACAGCCTCTCTGTAGGAGAAACCCCCACTAGAGATAACCAAAACAAATGTTATTTTTCCTTAGCTGAAGGTGATGAGGTATTCTGGGTAGGCCTGGTCATCGTGGAAGACCACAAACATGGAGGGCGTCTGCTGGTTGTCTACCACACTGTCGAAGCAGTCAGTGGGGTCTGAGGCTCGAGGAGGGGGGGCTTTAAAGTGACTTTGACCGACCGTGTAACGGCCAGTCAGGACACGAGCAACATAGACCCGCTTCAGGCCTGACGCGTCTGCTGGGGAGAATCGACTGGCCGAATATGATGCATTGACTGCGAAGTAAACTCCCTTCCCGAAAAGAGCAGCTGGGAAAGAATAAGAAAAGACATTTTGCTTATTTGCTTTCTTAAGGAGAGGTAAACAAGAAGATCAACAGTTTCGTGAAACTACACACCCGTTTAGCTTAGCTTAGCTTAGCTTGGCATGGCCAAGAGACAGTCAACAACATTATAACCCTCCATAACCCCACCTGGGTTTTTGTACAGAGTAAATTAACAAGATATAAGATTTCTAAGTGAGCTCCTATGGCATATTTTGTTACAGAGCTAACTAAGCTAACTGTTTCCTCTTACTTTCTGTCTTTATGCTAAGCTAAGCAAAAGTAGCTGCTAGCTGCAGAAGCTGAATTTTCAGGAGTTTAAATATGTGACAACATTTCTTACCATGTGTTCCTGCGTAGCTTCTGTCAAATCTATCCCTTTCAATACAGTTGCATGACTCTGCTGAAGTGCCATGGTAGAGGGACATCTCCCTGACGTCTGCCGGGCCATTCTTGGCATAGATACGCTGCTTACACACGGCATAGGCTTGCCACAGGAAGAGGTTTTGCACACGCTCGATCTGAGATCAGAAAACAATAAATCAATTACTTTTTCTGCAGTGTGTTTTTTTAAGGGTTAGAAATTAAAATAAAATATGTGGAACTCACTTTGCGAATGTTGTATTTAGCTGTTTTGAGGAAACCCTGGGCTACCAGCTCGTACTCCGGTGTTTTGGGTTGCAGCTCGACCTTTTTGAAGAATCCGTGCATAGGTTCCCATTGTTTTGGCAACTCTAAAGCCAAAGTCAGAAAAATTAATGTTATGAAATAAAGTAAAAAAGTAAAGTGGAAGTGAGTGGAAACTAGAAAATGTGACATACCTATTTCTGACTCATGCCTTTTTACTTTGTACGTGACGCCTGTTAGCCAATTTGTGGCGTCTTGTGTCCTCAGATTTACTTTGACCACCGTGCAGTCTGGTGCTGTAATGTCTAAAGACACTTCGCTGTTCAGGTGAGCCCTCTCCAGCAAGAAGTTGTCACGCAGGGTCAGCTCATGCCAGACTTGATTTACATCCTGAATTGACCACTGGACATTAAGAGCCAACATTGCTTCTTCTTTATCTTGAATATCTTCGCAAAGTGCTTTTTGGACTGCTTTGCTTACAAGCTCGGTGACACTCAAAACATCCTCTTTTAGGCCTTTGAGCACATACACATCTCCTCCTGGCCCTGACTGACCTCTAGCTGTGGTTCCTGCTCTGTACTCCATGCTTATTTCTAAGAGTTTGACTTTCGCCTGCACTGCATCCAGCTCCATGGCATCAAGCTTAGAAAAACTAAGCACATCCACCTCCCTCTCTACCAGCTGCTTCTGGAGTATCCCCTCCAAATCTCTCTTGATGGTTGCGACGGTGTCACGACTACAGCCAATCACACTTATCACAGCTGGCAGCGGCCTTAAGGAGATGAAGGTATTGCGGCGAGGTGCTGGAGTTGTAGAGGTCCTTGAACACTTGTCGTGACACTTCTTAAGTATTTGTTTAGCTCTTTCTAAAAAAAAAAAAAAAAAAAAAGAGCAAAAAAGAGCAAAAAGATAATAAGAATATTTCATCGATCATCAGTGAAAATTTAATTTTCAAGCCTTATAAATAAAACCAAACCTCTCAGGCTGAGGTGGCGACTGGCTGTTAGGCCAAAGCGGTTCTCCAGCTCCGATCTGCCAAAAGATGTTACAGAACAGGAAACTTGAAACAGCCTATTCTGACTTTGTCAAACAAAGCGAGCCATGCTGAAGTTAGCATTTCTGATAAAACTTCTATTATTTGTTACAGCATGAGTTAAGATACACATCTGACCTGAATGCCTGGAAGACCGGTTGCTGCAGAATAACAATGCGGATGAGTACGAGGGACTTTGGTTTCAAGTCCGTAATAGCTGAGGTCATGCCGTCCAGCATGGCTTTACAAGCTTTGACAGAGTCCATACCAGCTGCACCTGATGGGATATGATGACAGTGGTTGTGAATCCACATTGATATGCCACAAATGTTGCCATCTATATTGCTGCAGTGACTATTGTGGCCTTTTGTTCTTATTCACTATGCTGCCTTCAAGTGCCATTATTCGTAATGTGTCAAAATTTTATATAGTGTATTTTTTTATCAGGTTATATCCCATGAAAATTAACTACCTAATGGCCTATTACAAAAAGGCAGCATAATCTATATCTTAATGTAGAGATATATGGATCTATTACCTATTATCTATCTATTATTAGTGGTGTTGACCATGCAGAAGTACACATAAACACACAGTACAAACCAGTATTGATAGCTGGGAAGGCCGCTGAGCGGTAGCCTTTGCTCTCACACTGCTGCAGTATCTTTTTGCATTTTTTCCGTATCACCTGAGGATCACACATGAAACTGGCGTGAATGATTTCCCTGCAGCTAAGCAGCCCCGGTCCTGTGGTGGTCATGTGGTCTGCTGGAGTTCCCACTGATAAAAAAAAAAAAAGCGTAAAAAGAAAACACAATGTTGGGCAAATTAAATCACAACAAGAATCTGTTGATACATACATAACACATAGAGCCAGACTGAAATATTTTATTTGGTCATTTCAAAGATGTTTACATTGTTGGACTGCAACCAAATTACTAGATAATTGTTAATACTGAAATCTGAATTAATACATATTTTTATCCATGATAGATGATCCATGATAGTAATGAGCAGAAACCTCCTAGAAGCACTTACAGTATTTTTCTATCCACTCTTAATGCTTACCTCGTGCTAACTCTGCTTGCACAGTAGCCCCAGCTGCAGTCAAAATGGCTTTGGACACACCTGTTAAGTTTGTGAAAGCACAGTTACTGTAGGATCTAACCTGGTACAGTATGTATATATTCGAGTCAACCAAGAGCTTTATATAATTCATCAATCATACCAGATGGGTTGCTTGAGAAGTCAGTTGTGTTGATGATAGCATCAGTGGTCTCATGAATGATGTTATCAAAGACCAGCTGAAGCTTGACTTCACCCAGCATGGCTGTGACCTCATCGTTAGTTAATGAGACATGGCGGTAAAATGAAGCTAAAGTTATGGCAATAAAGAAGAAAGTATAATTATGGTTAATATTCCTATTTGATAAATTCATGGTTTTACACATGTAAATTTTTTGTATGACAAAATAACTACTCTAATTATTCCAAAGTCCAACATCTAACAAGTTAAGACCCAGTTATATTTCTGCCACAGATGTATTTTATATTTATCATTTCAATCCAATATTTCAATACTCATCTGACAATACGGCAAAAAGGTTTTCTAGCTTCTGGGTTTACTTCTTTGTAGGAGGGTTTCTTCCACTATTCACACTAACCTTGGTCTGGGTTAGCATCGTTTGTGAATCCTCTGAGATGCAAAGTTCCCTGGGCAGACTGGAAAGCCTGTAGTAACAAAATCAAAGATCGAATTCCAGTTCCACATGCAAAACACAAAAAAAAGTTCTGGTGGTTCTTTGCATCTAGTTAATAACTCCAACAGTAATTATTTGTATTTATTTTAACATAGCATTACATTACATACTGGTCTGATTCTGGAGTTCGTATTCAGAAAAATAAAATTAATTACAACAGTTCTTGGTAGACATAATATCAAAATGAATAATAGGTTACAAAGAGCATAGCCTACAAACAATGAACCTGAACACACTCTTTAAGATGCTCCTTTTTTGTTAAATGCTACTGTATTTTCTTTACCTTGCTAGAGTCTTTGTCATTGGGGTGGATGACAATACGGACCAGGAAAGATGGTCTGCCAGCTCGGTTCTGTTCAAATGCACGGACCTCCTCTAGTATAACCTTCGATACAACGCTGTGAGGAAAACGGAGGACAGAACCGGTCCCAAGCACAGGGAGAGCAACTGATCTAAAGCCTCTGATAGCACAGGAAGCCAGCATTTTTTTGATGCCCTGTCTCAGAACCTGGAAGATTCAAATATTACCATGATTACTACACCTCTTACTTTTTAAGAGAGTAGGAAAAACACATTTCACAACACAGAAAAACATTTCACCTGGACTGCAGTTCCCTGTTGGTTGTTATCCCAGGGAATGAGGTTGAGGAAGAACACTCCATTAGACTGTAATGTAGGCAAACCTTCCACCAGAACTATGTCACCAGGTAGGGTTGCTCCTCCTGCTTCGTGATGAAACTTTGCAGTCAGCTGAGGTCCAACCACACTGGACAAAACGTTTCCAACACGGGTAGAAAGAGGATCATGGCCAGCCATAGGAGATGCCAGGCCGTCCACCTTGGGAGAACACAAGAGTCTAACTTCATCCAAGTTCACACTGAAATGTTTATCCTGAAATCAGATTCTGTTGCAACTGCTCTGTATGCAAATAGACTCTGGTACCCAGCAACTATGGCAAACTATAGCCTGTAAAACTTCCTGTATCAAGTAGCAAAATTTAAATTACGCCGCTTTAACTTTGCAGCAAAGTTTCTTACCTGCTGGGTCTCAAGGGTTCCCTGAATGATCTCCACATGGACACTATCTCTAGGAGCCCCAGCAGAGGCTCCTCTTTCAGTGTCTTGGGCAGGAGCCTCTGCCTGGAACCCCAAATCAGTTGGAAAGTTTCCTGTAGTGATCCCTTGGAAAAGCCGATCACATGCTTCCTGCATGGCCCGTACCACCTCCCCTCTGTTATCAATCAGGATGATTCTGCTCAGACTTCGACCCCCCTGACCGGCAAACTCCTTAACAGCAGTTACAATAGCCTCAGAACATACAGTGACAGGAACACCAAACAAACCTGAGCTGATACAAGGAATGGCAATGGATTTGAGCTCCATGTTTTCTGCTAAATCCAGAGCAGACCGGACAGTTTTTTCCAATAGCATCCTTTCTCTACCACCCGATTTTCCACCTACAGGCCCAACAGCATGCAGCAGTTTCTTACAGTTTAAGTTTCCCCCTGAGGTCACTACCACTTCACCTACAGGGATTTTTCCTGTTTGCCTTACTAGAGCATTGCTCTCCTTCTGTACGTCAGGACCACCTGCTTTACTCAGTGCAGCAGCAACACCGCCACCATGCATCAGATCCTCATTGGCAGCATTGACCAGGGCATCAGCATCCTGTTTGGTAATGTCACCCTGAGACACAAACACCTGGAGCCCACCACGAAGGCTGTAGTTAGCAACTGTTATCACTCCTCCGCCCAATCTTTCACCAGATGCCAAATTCTGACTCATAGCATGAGGTTGTTCTTGAGGCCATATGAGACACCTGTGAGACTGAGCAACACGTAAAATGTTCGCTCTTCCAGAGGGACTTACGAAGTATCTTACTGCCCCAGGCTGGTCAATGGTGATTCTGTCCTTAACAAGAGAGTCCAGAAATGGACCCAGCCTGTTCCTGACTGCAGTCACATTACTGGATGGACCTTCTAGCAACACTATGGGGCCAGAGGAAGATGTTAAAGGATGGAAGGTAACCCCTGAACAGTCAAACCTATGCAGCTGCATGAGTTCTGGTAAGAGTTGTACTAACTCTGGGAAAGGAAGATTGACTTTGCCTTCTACGCATGACTGATCTAAAATAAACTGTGTGACGGCTTCACTCAGCTCTTCAACTTCTTTGGTGTGGCCCAGTAAGCACACCACACTGTCTGAGCCAAACACAACCTGAGCCCTATATTTCCCTTGGTTCATCTCATTTGTCTTGAACCTGAGCTTTTCTTGAAGCTCCTGTGGCACAACAAAGCAGTTAGGAACATCAATCTTGACCTCCTTGAATTTTTGTTTCATTTTTTTTTCTGTGTCATCCAATTTATCAGCAGAGAGGCTGAAGAAACGTAACTCTGTGTCTCGTAACTCTATCTCCACCTTTTCACCAACCCCTAAAAAGTTACTCAGCACTGCTGGACCTCCGTAAGCCACCCTTAGGAAGGTCAGAAAATGTGGGCTCATGTCCAATACTTTCCTTTCAAATACCAAATTCTCCTTATGCGAGATCCAGTCTCCAGCCTTTAGAATGTCCTCCACAGGGCCTTCCAAAGCTAACTGACCTGCATCTCTCTGCATGACCTTCACTCCTGGAAAATCTTGTCCCAAATTGTGCTCAATCTCTTTCCAGAGGAGACGGAGCTTGGCTTCGCCTAGTCTACGAGTTCTAGTTTGCTTCTGACATAAACGTGACCCTTGTTTCGCACTCTCATGCAAGTCCATTACATCCATCACCCTGGCCTCCACTTGAGAACATTTCCCAACAACAACAGCCATGCCAACCTCACTGTACACCTTCACCTCATCTGTAGTCTGACTAGAGCTGCAGGACTGAAGCACAGCTTTAACTTTGCGAGGATCCAACTCATAGTGGCACTGGTAGCCTTCAAAAAGTTTGTCTACCTCAGCTTTCCAATTTCTAACTTCCTCGACAGCACCGGTTTGAGCTAAACTCCTGACTAAAATCCTCCCCTCCTCTTGATAAATCTTGGCAGAGCAGGCCAAAGAGGCAAGTCCTCTCTCTAGTTCTTCCTCAGCCTTGGGACATTCCTTGAAGTAACGAAGGAGGTAAGGATCAAGTTGTGGTTCATATTCTTCACCACTGGTAAGTGGGCTTGAAGCAAGAGTGGACTGCTGTCTCTGTAGTTAGAAAAATATCCATTACATCAATTCTGATTTTCATATGACAACAGTTATGACAAGAGTTAGTGTTTCAGACCTACAGAATTTGCAGATTGGTTGATTGTAGATGTACATTTTAAGTGCAATTAATAATCAAAATGACAGATTTTGGACTTTCCACACTGACCTGTAATGAAGTTAAGTCCAGTTTTGGACTAATTGATTTGCTTATAGGTTCTGGACTGTCTCGCACGGTCAGCACCAGAGGACCACCTGCAAGCTCCAATGCATGTTCAGATCTCTGCAGGACTCTTTGCTGAGCTGAGACATGAATGGGGACATTGCATATATATGAGGGTTATTTCCTCTTTTGTCTTTCAGATTACTTTTCAGTTTTGTCACCAATCCATCCTCCAAACTCTCTCACTGCATCTGCATTTATTAAACTAAAATAAAGTGTATACAATGTGTTGAATACAGAATTGTTTAAAAAAAGAAAAAAGAGCTGGACCCAGATCAACCTGACCATCATATCATACATCATACATGTAAAGCTTGTAATTGTGCAGTAAGAATGCCTCATTTTTTTAATATTGGCATAAAATAATTACTTATTATTTCACGGAGCACTGGTATCCTGCAGTTTGTCTTAAATTGTATCAGGATGGGATGGTTTCTGAAACTGACTAAATATGGCACAGGCTCCACCTAGAATATTTTTCATCAGCCGCCACTGCCACAACAGTGGCGCTATGCCCCACCAACGGGGCGTGCCCCATAGTTTGGGAACCTGCCTGCTTCAGAGTAAAAGAAAGGAGGGCAAGGGATTATTGGCACAACAGTGCACAACAGTGCCAATAATGACGTTAAAGCACACCCTTGAATGTAATATCGCGACTATACAGCAATTGAATAAAATATATAATCAAAAGATAATCATATTTTGGGGCAATTTGTGGCCCACCGCATCACTGCCATGCCAATAATAATGTTAAAGCACACCCTCTCGTGTAATATTGCTTAATTACAAACCTATTTAGCTTATGTTAGGATGATATGACACAAATATCTAATACTGCGTCAGTGCATTGAACTCAATGTGAAAGTGAAACTAAGAAGTTATGTATGTTAAATGTACAGATTAGTTTAATACGCAGTTTGAGAAGCAGTAACATCGGCCAGTTAAACAGTTTGGCTGTTTGGTCATCAGTTATTTCATAAAACATAACATTAAGATGAACCGGGGTAACCCTGTGCAGGCATACTTTCACTTTCACCACTAAACGACATAATTCAAGGGAAGGGGAAAAAACAAGTTAAGAACAAGGACACAAGTAAACAACTGCACATTTAAAAATCACTTCTCCTACCGTCTCGGTCTTTGAATGCAATCCTGTAAACTTTATCGTTTATTTCTGTCAGTGAGCCGCAGTCTCCTCCTCCCGATTTGCGCTGAATGTGGAAGTATTTTTCTATCCTCTTCTTTTGCTCTTCATTCAAGCCGGGACACTCGAAGAAAACGGGGTACTCCATCATGTGAACATCAGGCAGTGCAGGCCTGAACAGGTGAGGTCCTGCGTCAAGCTCAGGACAGACAGGTGCGCTGCGCTCTCCGCACTGAAGACGTCAACATTCAAGAACACGAAAGACTTACAGGAAACACGAGGGGTGCGGTCGAAAGATCACAGCATACCTCCTGTGTCCTTTCCTAAACACTTTTCTATGACCTCGACGGAAAACGTCATGAGGAAAGATAGCTGCACTTACACTTACTACATAATTATGCAACAGCGTCTGGGTCTATGGTGAAACTACAATATTCAAAAGATGGACTACAAAAGGCGCATCATCATACTTCTCCTACTTATTTATATAATTATATATTTATAATAATATAATAAATTATGTATAATAAAAGCGTATTATTATTACGACTTATTATAGAAATAATTTTAAAAGGATTATACAACAACATATTCCGATCAAGCGATCTGATTGGTCAACTAGACATTTGTGCATGAAAGCACATTTGACTGATGACTAAAAATATTAGTCTGCAATTTCCACATTCTCACATCTTAAAATGTGAAACACCCCAGAGGTCAGATTTAATACAGTAATGAATCTGAATTTCAAATTTCAACGTTCTTTATTAAATATTTGCACCGCAGATAAAATGCACGTTACATGAAATCAGAGTGTAAAAAAACAATTAAATCCATTTTGTATCCGTTTGCATTTTAACCGTTTTTTGGACACATGCTGGCAGGATTAGAAACTATGAACAGCTGAGTGCTGCACAGTCTGTAGAGAGGATAAAAAAAATCAACTCACATGAAACTACTTCAATATTATACTAGTGAAAAAAAACATATTTTACATTTTATAGCCATCACCAGCATCTTAAATGAATAATTTCAAACATGTTGTAAGTATAAGAAGCAACACAGTATAGATTTATGCTCCATCATAAACATACATGATGATACAATTAGAGATTAATGAGATCTACCATTTAGGAGAAGTTTAGTGTAGCCACTTTCAATCTGGTCTGGTCTGCAGTTTGAAATCTGTTAGTCTCTCCCACATTCAGGTTGAGATTCTTGACTTTTGAAAGACAGTACAGACTGTACACAGTTAGTGTTGATAGGTTTGTTGCAGTCTCAGAAAATGACAGCAGAAATATAAGGTGGTTATGGTTTGAAAACACACTACAAAGCACAGATGAAATTGAACTTTTCAGTGTGAGTTTTTTTGACCCACTTATGTTCTCCTCCTTTCTCCATGGCTGCAGAGTCGTAACACCACTCAGTCCTTCCTTCTGGGTCCCAGTTGTCATAGCAGACCAGCTGGTCATTGACCCAGAACCACAGATCCAGAGCGCAGGAGTAGCGCAGTCCCAACCAGACATAGGGGGTGTCGGCGTCCTTGGCTCTCTTTTGGACCCAGCTCTGCTGGTGTCGGTTAGTGATAGACACCAACTGATGGTAGTTATCTCTGCAGTAATCCAAGGCCTCCTCCCAGGTCTTCCTCTTTTTGATCAGGATCACTTTATCTGTCATGAGAACATGAAGACACACACAGGATCATGAAAACAGTCTTGTTGGTGTTCAAGAATAACTTAATTCTATGTTTTAAAATAAATATATTCAGCACATAGAAATTCAACTAAAATACATAAATCATATAATAATCACATGAATCACACTGTCAGTTCAGCTGGATCTTGTAAAACTCACCGTTGTAGCAGAAGAAAGGTTTTGTTTCATCACAGTCAGCAGACCTCCATTGTCCAGAACTTTTTAACAAAGCACAGTTCTTGTCTCCAACTTCAGGATCCCAGTTTCTAAAAGAGGAAGTGCTCCCATCTGACCACGTCCACCTGTCTCTGAACAGGCCGATCCAGAGTCTCTCAGCTGGATTTGAGACATTTACCTCATTTAACTGAGTGAGTCCACTGATCAGGTCAGTGTGATGTTCTCTGCAGTACTTCTGAGCCTCTAACCAGTTCTTCTTTTCATTACTCACATAGTATGTGTCATTGGGTCCCTTCTTTTCTGTGAAGTAAACAGAAACATGTAGGCTCCTAAAATACTGTATAGAATATGGTGGATGGCTCAATTACATGAGTAGTATTATGTGATTCAGTTATAAGTTGGATTATTAGCTACATATTCTCACCATCATAGCAGATGAATGCATGATGTTTATAACAATGATAGTCGATCCAAAACTTATCATGATTTATGGACACACAGTTCTCAGGTTTGACAATATCATTTGGTTCATTATCTTTTGTGTTCCACTGTGTCTCTTTGTCATTGTACTCCAGCCCTGGCAGAGACCAGTGCCACACCCTGTTCTCTCTTCCTGTGTTCTTGTACAGTCCGGTCCAGGCTTCAACTCGTGTCTCTGTAGAGTTACAAAGTCTCTCCATGTCTGTCATGTCATACACTGTGGCCAGGTCTGTATATTTTTCCTTGCAGTACTTCTGGGCGTCTTTCCAGGTCTTGTCCTCACCAATAAAGTGGTATTCATAGAGTTGACACATGAAGAAGCAACACTGACCTAAAAACAGAAAAAATATTGAATGAATCCAGATGAACTCGTAGTGATTTTAGATGGAAACAGACAGCAGTAGCACTGCTGTAGAAGTGGTAGGATGATCCACTTACCCATCAGGATGAGCACAAACAGACTCCACTGCATCTTTGCTCTGTTTGATGAAACTGATGTCTCAGTGTGCAGTGGACCAAACACAATGGTTGTCTCTGTTGGATGAAACACGCAGACACTTGATGTTTGTCAAGGTAATCCTGCATCACTCCAGTAAGGAAGATAAATATAAGGTGGTAGGAATTATGCAAAGTGTAGTCAAAGCAAGGCTAGCTGTGAACAGAGGTGTTTTCAGCAGACTGTCAAACCTTGTGACGTGTTCGTCTTATTCGGTGTACCACTTGTACATTCATGACAGTAAAAATGACAAATTCGAAACATTAGAAGCTTCTCCACAGAAACATTTATTCTCTGGTTGTTGTTGAACTTTTTTAATCTGTATTGTACTCATCACTAACTTTCACTGGCTAAAGAAAGAGGTCAAAACTAATTTTTTTAAAGTGTTGACGTGATTCCTTGAATTTAGAATTTAAGATTTAAAAATCTCATATTACATTTGCAATATTTTGGAATAGGTGACTATGACTATGGCTTGTATATGTGGCTTGCACAAAATGCAACCAGTCATATCCATCCAAGCCCATATCAACCAATGAGGTATCTGTCGAAGTGGCATCAGGCTGCACACGGTTTAATTTCTTCGCCTTTCTGAACAACATATTTATTGACCTGAACTGCAGCCTTGACGTTCAACTACGACCTCACAACCTTTGGCTGATGAAAGTTTCCTATTTGGATAAGAGTACAGATGAAAAAAAAAGGTCAGAGTAACAAATAGTTAATAAATATTTCTGTGTGGAAACGTGTAATGTTCAGTTATTTATCTGTTCTGTTTACTGCCATGAATGTACAAGTGATACACAAAATAAAAGGTACTAACCAAATGTACTCTGAGCCAAACAAAGGTCTGTTTTAATTGATTACATTATATTATCACGTTTATTTGCTGTTTTTGTGTCCAACTCTTATAAAAGCCTGAAAATGAAGGACGGCATACACATTTATAAAAATGAATAAGTTAAATTCATATTTGATTCTGTACAAAAAAAATGAAATAGAAGTACTAAAGAACAAATAGCAACAGAGTTTAAACTTACATCTGATGATTTCTTGTCGCTCCGCTCCACTCTGATGTTTCTCCTTCGTGTGCTCGTGCAGACTGCTCTAAGTTAAATATTATACAGTGATCTCTTGAAGCTACCTTGATGTCAGCATGCAAAAGAGGTCATTTACATTATATGAGGGAAAAACAAACAGAAATAAAAAATTATGGGCCACTGACTACCCAACCAGCCAGAGGAAATGTCATTCATTGCCATATATGAGGAAAAATATGTTTGGACTCGCCTTCTTTACTTCATTACATTCTACACTGTAGATTAATAATGAAGACACCAACACTGTGAATGAGCATGTGGAAGCTGTTTCACATTTAACATTAGCATTAACCCTTTAAAAGTCAATCCAAATTCACTTTACAGACACAAATTCAAATACCTTTAACCAAAAAAATAGTTTTAATTACCTTTAATGTCAATGCCTTTGTTAATTAAACAAACAAAATGTTGCAGGCCTGATATATTTGCATTGCTTCTTCACTTAAAAGAGCTATAAAGTTATACTCACTGATTTGCAGTCCGGTGCTTAACATTTCCACAGTTCACAGTTCAATGAGCAGAATATGGACGAACTTGAATTTGGGGTGTTAACAGCGTGTCTGCATGTGTGAGGCAGGGATGCGTCCGTCAGGTGTACAGTCCTATCCAGGCTTCATCTTGTGTCTCTGTAGAGTTAAGTCTCTCCATGTCTGTCATGTCATACACTGTGGCCAGGTCTGTACATTTTTCCTTGCAGTACTTCTGGGCGTCTTTCCAGGTCTTGTTCTCACCAATAAAGTGGTATTCATAGAGTTGACACATGAAGAAGCAACACTGACCTAAAAACAGAAAAAATATTGAATGAATCCAGATGAACTCGTAGTGATTTTAGATGGAAACAGACAGCAGTAGCACTGCTGTAGAAGTGGTAGGATGATCCACTTACCCATCAGGATGAGCACAAACAGACTCCACTGCATCTTTGCTCTGTTTGATGAAACTGATGTCTCAGTGTGCAGTGGACCAAACACAATGGTTGTCTCTGTTGGATGAAACACGCAGACACTTGATGTTTGTCAAGGTAATCCTGCATCACTCCAGTAAGGAAGATAAATATAAGGTGGTAGGAATTATGCAAAGTGTAGTCAAAGCAAGGCTAGCTGTGAACAGAGGTGTTTTCAGCAGACTGTCAAACCTTGTGACGTGTTCGTCTTATTCGGTGTACCACTTGTACATTCATGACAGTAAAAATGACAAATTCGAAACATTAGAAGCTTCTCCACAGAAACATTTATTCTCTGGTTGTTGTTGAACTTTTTTAATCTGTATTGTACTCATCACTAACTTTCACTGGCTAAAGAAAGAGGTCAAAACTAATTTTTTTAAAGTGTTGACGTGATTCCTTGAATTTAGAATTTAAGATTTAAAAATCTCATATTACATTTGCAATATTTTGGAATAGGTGACTATGACTATGGCTTGTATATGTGGCTTGCACAAAATGCAACCAGTCATATCCATCCAAGCCCATATCAACCAATGAGGTATCTGTCGAAGTGGCATCAGGCTGCACACGGTTTAATTTCTTCGCCTTTCTGAACAACATATTTATTGACCTGAACTGCAGCCTTGACGTTCAACTACGACCTCACAACCTTTGGCTGATGAAAGTTTCCTATTTGGATAAGAGTACAGATGAAAAAAAAAGGTCAGAGTAACAAATAGTTAATAAATATTTCTGTGTGGAAACGTGTAATGTTCAGTTATTTATCTGTTCTGTTTACTGCCATGAATGTACAAGTGATACACAAAATAAAAGGTACTAACCAAATGTACTCTGAGCCAAACAAAGGTCTGTTTTAATTGATTACATTATATTATCACGTTTATTTGCTGTTTTTGTGTCCAACTCTTATAAAAGCCTGAAAATGAAGGACGGCATACACATTTATAAAAATGAATAAGTTAAATTCATATTTGATTCTGTACAAAAAAAATGAAATAGAAGTACTAAAGAACAAATAGCAACAGAGTTTAAACTTACATCTGATGATTTCTTGTCGCTCCGCTCCACTCTGATGTTTCTCCTTCGTGTGCTCGTGCAGACTGCTCTAAGTTAAATATTATACAGTGATCTCTTGAAGCTACCTTGATGTCAGCATGCAAAAGAGGTCATTTACATTATATGAGGGAAAAACAAACAGAAATAAAAAATTATGGGCCACTGACTACCCAACCAGCCAGAGGAAATGTCATTCATTGCCATATATGAGGAAAAATATGTTTGGACTCGCCTTCTTTACTTCATTACATTCTACACTGTAGATTAATAATGAAGACACCAACACTGTGAATGAGCATGTGGAAGCTGTTTCACATTTAACATTAGCATTAACCCTTTAAAAGTCAATCCAAATTCACTTTACAGACACAAATTCAAATACCTTTAACCAAAAAAATAGTTTTAATTACCTTTAATGTCAATGCCTTTGTTAATTAAACAAACAAAATGTTGCAGGCCTGATATATTTGCATTGCTTCTTCACTTAAAAGAGCTATAAAGTTATACTCACTGATTTGCAGTCCGGTGCTTAACATTTCCACAGTTCACAGTTCAATGAGCAGAATATGGACGAACTTGAATTTGGGGTGTTAACAGCGTGTCTGCATGTGTGAGGCAGGGATGCGTCCGTCAGGTGTACAGTCCTATCCAGGCTTCATCTTGTGTCTCTGTAGAGTTAAGTCTCTCCATGTCTGTCATGTCATACACTGTGGCCAGGTCTGTACATTTTTCCTTGCAGTACTTCTGGGCGTCTTTCCAGGTCTTGTTCTCACCAATAAAGTGGTATTCATAGAGTTGACACATGAAGAAGCAACACTGACCTAAAAACAGAAAAAATATTGAATGAATCCAGATGAACTCGTAGTGATTTTAGATGGAAACAGACAGCAGTAGCACTGCTGTAGAAGTGGTAGGATGATCCACTTACCCATCAGGATGAGCACAAACAGACTCCACTGCATCTTTGCTCTGTTTGATGAAACTGATGTCTCAGTGTGCAGTGGACCAAACACAATGGTTGTCTCTGTTGGATGAAACACGCAGACACTTGATGTTTGTCAAGGTAATCCTGCATCACTCCAGTAAGGAAGATAAATATAAGGTGGTAGGAATTATGCAAAGTGTAGTCAAAGCAAGGCTAGCTGTGAACAGAGGTGTTTTCAGCAGACTGTCAAACCTTGTGACGTGTTCGTCTTATTCGGTGTACCACTTGTACATTCATGACAGTAAAAATGACAAATTCGAAACATTAGAAGCTTCTCCACAGAAACATTTATTCTCTGGTTGTTGTTGAACTTTTTTAATCTGTATTGTACTCATCACTAACTTTCACTGGCTAAAGAAAGAGGTCAAAACTAATTTTTTTAAAGTGTTGACGTGATTCCTTGAATTTAGAATTTAAGATTTAAAAATCTCATATTACATTTGCAATATTTTGGAATAGGTGACTATGACTATGGCTTGTATATGTGGCTTGCACAAAATGCAACCAGTCATATCCATCCAAGCCCATATCAACCAATGAGGTATCTGTCGAAGTGGCATCAGGCTGCACACGGTTTAATTTCTTCGCCTTTCTGAACAACATATTTATTGACCTGAACTGCAGCCTTGACGTTCAACTACGACCTCACAACCTTTGGCTGATGAAAGTTTCCTATTTGGATAAGAGTACAGATGAAAAAAAAAGGTCAGAGTAACAAATAGTTAATAAATATTTCTGTGTGGAAACGTGTAATGTTCAGTTATTTATCTGTTCTGTTTACTGCCATGAATGTACAAGTGATACACAAAATAAAAGGTACTAACCAAATGTACTCTGAGCCAAACAAAGGTCTGTTTTAATTGATTACATTATATTATCACGTTTATTTGCTGTTTTTGTGTCCAACTCTTATAAAAGCCTGAAAATGAAGGACGGCATACACATTTATAAAAATGAATAAGTTAAATTCATATTTGATTCTGTACAAAAAAAATGAAATAGAAGTACTAAAGAACAAATAGCAACAGAGTTTAAACTTACATCTGATGATTTCTTGTCGCTCCGCTCCACTCTGATGTTTCTCCTTCGTGTGCTCGTGCAGACTGCTCTAAGTTAAATATTATACAGTGATCTCTTGAAGCTACCTTGATGTCAGCATGCAAAAGAGGTCATTTACATTATATGAGGGAAAAACAAACAGAAATAAAAAATTATGGGCCACTGACTACCCAACCAGCCAGAGGAAATGTCATTCATTGCCATATATGAGGAAAAATATGTTTGGACTCGCCTTCTTTACTTCATTACATTCTACACTGTAGATTAATAATGAAGACACCAACACTGTGAATGAGCATGTGGAAGCTGTTTCACATTTAACATTAGCATTAACCCTTTAAAAGTCAATCCAAATTCACTTTACAGACACAAATTCAAATACCTTTAACCAAAAAAATAGTTTTAATTACCTTTAATGTCAATGCCTTTGTTAATTAAACAAACAAAATGTTGCAGGCCTGATATATTTGCATTGCTTCTTCACTTAAAAGAGCTATAAAGTTATACTCACTGATTTGCAGTCCGGTGCTTAACATTTCCACAGTTCACAGTTCAATGAGCAGAATATGGACGAACTTGAATTTGGGGTGTTAACAGCGTGTCTGCATGTGTGAGGCAGGGATGCGTCCGTCAGGTGTACAGTCCTATCCAGGCTTCATCTTGTGTCTCTGTAGAGTTAAGTCTCTCCATGTCTGTCATGTCATACACTGTGGCCAGGTCTGTACATTTTTCCTTGCAGTACTTCTGGGCGTCTTTCCAGGTCTTGTTCTCACCAATAAAGTGGTATTCATAGAGTTGACACATGAAGAAGCAACACTGACCTAAAAACAGAAAAAATATTGAATGAATCCAGATGAACTCGTAGTGATTTTAGATGGAAACAGACAGCAGTAGCACTGCTGTAGAAGTGGTAGGATGATCCACTTACCCATCAGGATGAGCACAAACAGACTCCACTGCATCTTTGCTCTGTTTGATGAAACTGATGTCTCAGTGTGCAGTGGACCAAACACAATGGTTGTCTCTGTTGGATGAAACACGCAGACACTTGATGTTTGTCAAGGTAATCCTGCATCACTCCAGTAAGGAAGATAAATATAAGGTGGTAGGAATTATGCAAAGTGTAGTCAAAGCAAGGCTAGCTGTGAACAGAGGTGTTTTCAGCAGACTGTCAAACCTTGTGACGTGTTCGTCTTATTCGGTGTACCACTTGTACATTCATGACAGTAAAAATGACAAATTCGAAACATTAGAAGCTTCTCCACAGAAACATTTATTCTCTGGTTGTTGTTGAACTTTTTTAATCTGTATTGTACTCATCACTAACTTTCACTGGCTAAAGAAAGAGGTCAAAACTAATTTTTTTAAAGTGTTGACGTGATTCCTTGAATTTAGAATTTAAGATTTAAAAATCTCATATTACATTTGCAATATTTTGGAATAGGTGACTATGACTATGGCTTGTATATGTGGCTTGCACAAAATGCAACCAGTCATATCCATCCAAGCCCATATCAACCAATGAGGTATCTGTCGAAGTGGCATCAGGCTGCACACGGTTTAATTTCTTCGCCTTTCTGAACAACATATTTATTGACCTGAACTGCAGCCTTGACGTTCAACTACGACCTCACAACCTTTGGCTGATGAAAGTTTCCTATTTGGATAAGAGTACAGATGAAAAAAAAAGGTCAGAGTAACAAATAGTTAATAAATATTTCTGTGTGGAAACGTGTAATGTTCAGTTATTTATCTGTTCTGTTTACTGCCATGAATGTACAAGTGATACACAAAATAAAAGGTACTAACCAAATGTACTCTGAGCCAAACAAAGGTCTGTTTTAATTGATTACATTATATTATCACGTTTATTTGCTGTTTTTGTGTCCAACTCTTATAAAAGCCTGAAAATGAAGGACGGCATACACATTTATAAAAATGAATAAGTTAAATTCATATTTGATTCTGTACAAAAAAAATGAAATAGAAGTACTAAAGAACAAATAGCAACAGAGTTTAAACTTACATCTGATGATTTCTTGTCGCTCCGCTCCACTCTGATGTTTCTCCTTCGTGTGCTCGTGCAGACTGCTCTAAGTTAAATATTATACAGTGATCTCTTGAAGCTACCTTGATGTCAGCATGCAAAAGAGGTCATTTACATTATATGAGGGAAAAACAAACAGAAATAAAAAATTATGGGCCACTGACTACCCAACCAGCCAGAGGAAATGTCATTCATTGCCATATATGAGGAAAAATATGTTTGGACTCGCCTTCTTTACTTCATTACATTCTACACTGTAGATTAATAATGAAGACACCAACACTGTGAATGAGCATGTGGAAGCTGTTTCACATTTAACATTAGCATTAACCCTTTAAAAGTCAATCCAAATTCACTTTACAGACACAAATTCAAATACCTTTAACCAAAAAAATAGTTTTAATTACCTTTAATGTCAATGCCTTTGTTAATTAAACAAACAAAATGTTGCAGGCCTGATATATTTGCATTGCTTCTTCACTTAAAAGAGCTATAAAGTTATACTCACTGATTTGCAGTCCGGTGCTTAACATTTCCACAGTTCACAGTTCAATGAGCAGAATATGGACGAACTTGAATTTGGGGTGTTAACAGCGTGTCTGCATGTGTGAGGCAGGGATGCGTCCGTCAGGTGTACAGTCCTATCCAGGCTTCATCTTGTGTCTCTGTAGAGTTAAGTCTCTCCATGTCTGTCATGTCATACACTGTGGCCAGGTCTGTACATTTTTCCTTGCAGTACTTCTGGGCGTCTTTCCAGGTCTTGTTCTCACCAATAAAGTGGTATTCATAGAGTTGACACATGAAGAAGCAACACTGACCTAAAAACAGAAAAAATATTGAATGAATCCAGATGAACTCGTAGTGATTTTAGATGGAAACAGACAGCAGTAGCACTGCTGTAGAAGTGGTAGGATGATCCACTTACCCATCAGGATGAGCACAAACAGACTCCACTGCATCTTTGCTCTGTTTGATGAAACTGATGTCTCAGTGTGCAGTGGACCAAACACAATGGTTGTCTCTGTTGGATGAAACACGCAGACACTTGATGTTTGTCAAGGTAATCCTGCATCACTCCAGTAAGGAAGATAAATATAAGGTGGTAGGAATTATGCAAAGTGTAGTCAAAGCAAGGCTAGCTGTGAACAGAGGTGTTTTCAGCAGACTGTCAAACCTTGTGACGTGTTCGTCTTATTCGGTGTACCACTTGTACATTCATGACAGTAAAAATGACAAATTCGAAACATTAGAAGCTTCTCCACAGAAACATTTATTCTCTGGTTGTTGTTGAACTTTTTTAATCTGTATTGTACTCATCACTAACTTTCACTGGCTAAAGAAAGAGGTCAAAACTAATTTTTTTAAAGTGTTGACGTGATTCCTTGAATTTAGAATTTAAGATTTAAAAATCTCATATTACATTTGCAATATTTTGGAATAGGTGACTATGACTATGGCTTGTATATGTGGCTTGCACAAAATGCAACCAGTCATATCCATCCAAGCCCATATCAACCAATGAGGTATCTGTCGAAGTGGCATCAGGCTGCACACGGTTTAATTTCTTCGCCTTTCTGAACAACATATTTATTGACCTGAACTGCAGCCTTGACGTTCAACTACGACCTCACAACCTTTGGCTGATGAAAGTTTCCTATTTGGATAAGAGTACAGATGAAAAAAAAAGGTCAGAGTAACAAATAGTTAATAAATATTTCTGTGTGGAAACGTGTAATGTTCAGTTATTTATCTGTTCTGTTTACTGCCATGAATGTACAAGTGATACACAAAATAAAAGGTACTAACCAAATGTACTCTGAGCCAAACAAAGGTCTGTTTTAATTGATTACATTATATTATCACGTTTATTTGCTGTTTTTGTGTCCAACTCTTATAAAAGCCTGAAAATGAAGGACGGCATACACATTTATAAAAATGAATAAGTTAAATTCATATTTGATTCTGTACAAAAAAAATGAAATAGAAGTACTAAAGAACAAATAGCAACAGAGTTTAAACTTACATCTGATGATTTCTTGTCGCTCCGCTCCACTCTGATGTTTCTCCTTCGTGTGCTCGTGCAGACTGCTCTAAGTTAAATATTATACAGTGATCTCTTGAAGCTACCTTGATGTCAGCATGCAAAAGAGGTCATTTACATTATATGAGGGAAAAACAAACAGAAATAAAAAATTATGGGCCACTGACTACCCAACCAGCCAGAGGAAATGTCATTCATTGCCATATATGAGGAAAAATATGTTTGGACTCGCCTTCTTTACTTCATTACATTCTACACTGTAGATTAATAATGAAGACACCAACACTGTGAATGAGCATGTGGAAGCTGTTTCACATTTAACATTAGCATTAACCCTTTAAAAGTCAATCCAAATTCACTTTACAGACACAAATTCAAATACCTTTAACCAAAAAAATAGTTTTAATTACCTTTAATGTCAATGCCTTTGTTAATTAAACAAACAAAATGTTGCAGGCCTGATATATTTGCATTGCTTCTTCACTTAAAAGAGCTATAAAGTTATACTCACTGATTTGCAGTCCGGTGCTTAACATTTCCACAGTTCACAGTTCAATGAGCAGAATATGGACGAACTTGAATTTGGGGTGTTAACAGCGTGTCTGCATGTGTGAGGCAGGGATGCGTCCGTCAGGTGTACAGTCCTATCCAGGCTTCATCTTGTGTCTCTGTAGAGTTAAGTCTCTCCATGTCTGTCATGTCATACACTGTGGCCAGGTCTGTACATTTTTCCTTGCAGTACTTCTGGGCGTCTTTCCAGGTCTTGTTCTCACCAATAAAGTGGTATTCATAGAGTTGACACATGAAGAAGCAACACTGACCTAAAAACAGAAAAAATATTGAATGAATCCAGATGAACTCGTAGTGATTTTAGATGGAAACAGACAGCAGTAGCACTGCTGTAGAAGTGGTAGGATGATCCACTTACCCATCAGGATGAGCACAAACAGACTCCACTGCATCTTTGCTCTGTTTGATGAAACTGATGTCTCAGTGTGCAGTGGACCAAACACAATGGTTGTCTCTGTTGGATGAAACACGCAGACACTTGATGTTTGTCAAGGTAATCCTGCATCACTCCAGTAAGGAAGATAAATATAAGGTGGTAGGAATTATGCAAAGTGTAGTCAAAGCAAGGCTAGCTGTGAACAGAGGTGTTTTCAGCAGACTGTCAAACCTTGTGACGTGTTCGTCTTATTCGGTGTACCACTTGTACATTCATGACAGTAAAAATGACAAATTCGAAACATTAGAAGCTTCTCCACAGAAACATTTATTCTCTGGTTGTTGTTGAACTTTTTTAATCTGTATTGTACTCATCACTAACTTTCACTGGCTAAAGAAAGAGGTCAAAACTAATTTTTTTAAAGTGTTGACGTGATTCCTTGAATTTAGAATTTAAGATTTAAAAATCTCATATTACATTTGCAATATTTTGGAATAGGTGACTATGACTATGGCTTGTATATGTGGCTTGCACAAAATGCAACCAGTCATATCCATCCAAGCCCATATCAACCAATGAGGTATCTGTCGAAGTGGCATCAGGCTGCACACGGTTTAATTTCTTCGCCTTTCTGAACAACATATTTATTGACCTGAACTGCAGCCTTGACGTTCAACTACGACCTCACAACCTTTGGCTGATGAAAGTTTCCTATTTGGATAAGAGTACAGATGAAAAAAAAAGGTCAGAGTAACAAATAGTTAATAAATATTTCTGTGTGGAAACGTGTAATGTTCAGTTATTTATCTGTTCTGTTTACTGCCATGAATGTACAAGTGATACACAAAATAAAAGGTACTAACCAAATGTACTCTGAGCCAAACAAAGGTCTGTTTTAATTGATTACATTATATTATCACGTTTATTTGCTGTTTTTGTGTCCAACTCTTATAAAAGCCTGAAAATGAAGGACGGCATACACATTTATAAAAATGAATAAGTTAAATTCATATTTGATTCTGTACAAAAAAAATGAAATAGAAGTACTAAAGAACAAATAGCAACAGAGTTTAAACTTACATCTGATGATTTCTTGTCGCTCCGCTCCACTCTGATGTTTCTCCTTCGTGTGCTCGTGCAGACTGCTCTAAGTTAAATATTATACAGTGATCTCTTGAAGCTACCTTGATGTCAGCATGCAAAAGAGGTCATTTACATTATATGAGGGAAAAACAAACAGAAATAAAAAATTATGGGCCACTGACTACCCAACCAGCCAGAGGAAATGTCATTCATTGCCATATATGAGGAAAAATATGTTTGGACTCGCCTTCTTTACTTCATTACATTCTACACTGTAGATTAATAATGAAGACACCAACACTGTGAATGAGCATGTGGAAGCTGTTTCACATTTAACATTAGCATTAACCCTTTAAAAGTCAATCCAAATTCACTTTACAGACACAAATTCAAATACCTTTAACCAAAAAAATAGTTTTAATTACCTTTAATGTCAATGCCTTTGTTAATTAAACAAACAAAATGTTGCAGGCCTGATATATTTGCATTGCTTCTTCACTTAAAAGAGCTATAAAGTTATACTCACTGATTTGCAGTCCGGTGCTTAACATTTCCACAGTTCACAGTTCAATGAGCAGAATATGGACGAACTTGAATTTGGGGTGTTAACAGCGTGTCTGCATGTGTGAGGCAGGGATGCGTCCGTCAGGTGTACAGTCCTATCCAGGCTTCATCTTGTGTCTCTGTAGAGTTAAGTCTCTCCATGTCTGTCATGTCATACACTGTGGCCAGGTCTGTACATTTTTCCTTGCAGTACTTCTGGGCGTCTTTCCAGGTCTTGTTCTCACCAATAAAGTGGTATTCATAGAGTTGACACATGAAGAAGCAACACTGACCTAAAAACAGAAAAAATATTGAATGAATCCAGATGAACTCGTAGTGATTTTAGATGGAAACAGACAGCAGTAGCACTGCTGTAGAAGTGGTAGGATGATCCACTTACCCATCAGGATGAGCACAAACAGACTCCACTGCATCTTTGCTCTGTTTGATGAAACTGATGTCTCAGTGTGCAGTGGACCAAACACAATGGTTTGAACAGCTTGTTTCATCCACAGAGGAGATTTACTTGTTGACTCGCTGTAAGAAGGGAGAGAGTGAGTGAACACAAGGAGCAGCTTTCATGGTTGAAGGCTCAGATGAGCTACATCAGTCAGTTGTCCGCTGAGGTTGGAGTGACAGCCTCTAACAGAGTGTGAGGTGGTGTGTCACAACGTTTAACTGTAAGTCCAGTAAAAATTTAAATTTGAGTTTAATCAGAAGCAGAATTGAGACCAAAATGCAAATTATGTTCCAACTAGCACAAACAGTGCGTCACAGTGTGAAGTCCCTCGGCCCATGAAGAGGTCTTATTTGAGTAAAATGCAAATAACATAGTGCATCGTGCTGCACCAGTAACTAAAAAACACCTGTACGATGTGCCTTAATATATTCTGTCTGGACACTTTGAATCTCCTGATTTAGCTGGTTTCATCATAGTTTTGTTCTTTTCTTACAATGCACAGCAGTATCACTATCAAACACATTATGCATCAGGACTTACTGCGACACAGTGAAGTTATGGCTTCTTTAAACAGAGTGAAAAACAAAACAACACAGGTTTGCATGTTGTCTGACAAACTTCTGTATTATGAGTGTACTAATCTAAAACTAAATGTCTGAACTAATGTCAACACAGATCCACAGATATAAAATCAACTACATGCCTTCTATAACCCTAAATCTTGTTATCAGACTAGCACATATTCGACAATACAACAGTGTACAGAAGTCTGCAGAGGAGACTGCAAAACTCTGGACCTGAGAGGGCAAGAAAAGTTCACTAGACTCACAAAACTAATATTATATAGTATATATTCAATGTATTGAAGTATTATCATATTTGTCTGTATCATAATGTCAGGTGTTCCTGTTATTCTGTCCACCCTTTGTAAAAAAAAAAAAAAAAAAAGAACATTACATAAAAGTATTACAAATCAGCTGATTTGTTTGGTAAAATATAAACTGAAGAAAGACAATAGTACTGCCCACCCTCTGAACACACACACACACTATGAATGATATATCAGAAATACACAGAATCATAACTTACATCTTCTGAGTCCTTCTCTCCTCGGCTTCGCTCCGGTGTCTCTCCTTCGTGCTGACGAAGACTCTGAAATACTGACCAGGTATGTGCTCTCTTGTATGTCATGTCAGATTTGAATATTGAAATACACGACCCAAAGATGTCTATCAGAAAGGATCCATTGATGTGACGTTGGAAAAACACGAATGCATTTGCATTCAAAAATATCCACAAATAAGGAAAATAAATTCATGTTTACTACACTCAAAAAATACATTCATTTTGTTATACTCATCATTCATCATTTTGAAGGTCACGGTCCAACAGAATCACATCATCTGCAAAAATCATGAAATTATTTCATCTGCCTAATTTAGTAGCTTGCCGATCTGATCTGATAATGTGGGTGTGCAGTATATTTGTACAAGTTTAATCCAGTAATATCGACATCCACAAAAAAATCGACATGTTTTCCAGTTATTGATACATTTGAGATACATTCATACAGAACAAAGTAGAGTAAAAGATACACTTTAACCAAGTGGTTCTTTTTCCAAACTCTTACTCCTATCATCTTTCCCTAAGCTTAACTAAGGACATTTTGCTTGTACACTTTATAAAAACTTGGTAATTTTGCAAGTTTCAAAGGGTAATACTGCTTTTATGACTATCAACAGCTGTATATGTGTATTTGTTACCATTATATTAGTTAAGCTCAAAGGCTAGTCGCTCATCAACTAGCAGGTTTATTTCACGAAGCTCTCATCAGTGACTTAAAGTCAGTCCCAGATTTACTCTTGCTCAGTCACTCTCTTTTCCTTTTCTTAACTTCCTGCCGTGCTCTTTGGTTTCTTCATCACAGTCGCGCTCTGCCTTTGCAGAGCCCTGTTACGTGGCCCGCTCACATGTCTGGTGTCTCTCCCCACGTGTTGATGAAGGTCTTGACCAGGCAGGTGTGTCATGTCAGATTTGAATATTGAAATACACGAGCCAAACAGGTCTATCATAGAAAGGATCCATTGATGTAACGGGAAAAAACACCCAACATTTCTCTGTTGACTGTCCAACAACTAAACACAAACGTGTCATTCAAAAATATCCACAAATATGTGGAAAAGTAATGATTATATTACTTTTGATCAAAACTATTGTTATTGGATATATTACTGTTTATTTTTTTTTTAAATTGGCTCAACATACTAATAAATGTAATATATCAGTGAACACACTCTCAACTAAAGGAAGGATGTGATGGGTCACAACACATTTTATTAAAACACGCACCATAACAATCCTCTCAAAACATACTTTGAAGTCCTTTCACAATAAAAGAATCAAAGTGATGACAGAAATTGGCAGGTGAAAATTGTTCACGATCCGCAACCAAGGGCCAGTGTGGCACAAATAAATGAGTCCATTTAACTAACATTGGTAACACTTAGTAGTGTACTTCCTGGTCAGTAATCGCTGACAGGTGCTGCGTGACTATTCATTAATGCTTCTATAAAAAAAAAAGGATTGCTATTAGAAAGCTGAGCACATCATACTACATTTTCCATTTTATTGTGGAAACTTTTGAGTGCACTAACATAAATTATATTCTCATAACATGATAGATTTTATATTGTAATTATGCTATATTTTAATTTAATTAAGTATCTCAAAGCCTAATATATAGTGCAAGCTTCTCAAGTTTGTTTCTTAAAACAAAGAGGGACAAGAATAGGGCCTTGTGGGACACCTGTATTAACCTTAAGAGCACTTGATTAGGAACAATTGGAAAATACTGCCACAGAGATAGTGATAAACTAATTTAATTAACCACTCATCTAAGCCTAACACAGATAGTTTCCTGTAATATTTTACATATACTTATACAATACAGTAATCTGGGAGTGATTTTCTAAAACCATTTCATATGGACAGTTTCCAAATTTCCTGTATGCATGCAATAATATATGAATACCTCCATAAAAGTAGGCTAAATACATAGCTTATATGCTAAGGCCTTCACAAGCACCAGATCTCAACCTAACTGAACCAACGGTAGGTTTTGGACTGATATCAATCCTTCGATCACCATCATCAAAACTCCAAATGAGGGAATATTGGTTGGAAGAACGGTGTTCATCCCTTTGGTAGACTCCCACAAACTTAGTTCCCTCGGTAATTTACAGTCACAAAATATCCATAAAGTCACGATTCACTGACAGTAGTAAGTCAGGACGTTCTGCTGGTTTCCTCGTATCAGCACTGCAGGGCAGTGCAGGCCACAGGTCAGAGTATCCAACCAGGCCATGTACAGAGCACTGGGGCAGTCGCTCTGTGGAACAGGAAGGCTCCTGGGAAACAAACAAACAAACAAAGACATCACATTTACATGGAAATATTACACAAATAAAATTAGTGTTCATTGCAGTGAATCGAAAAAAAAAAGACAAACTCTCCCTGCATACAATATTTTAGACATTAGTTTGCTGCAGCAGGCTCCAGAAAGGCCTGTTTCAACATGACAACGTCAGTGTACACAAAAAGGTGTGAAAGATCTTGATTGGCCTCAACTCCATACAACACCTTTGGGATGAACTCTAGCTGTGTGTGTGTGTGTGTGTGTGTTGTGGCTGGAGCCAGGGTCAGAATTCTGACAGATCAATGTGCATAGTTTTGAAACAATCACATGGGTCTAATGCTCAGGTCTTCATCAGCGTACTTCTTGCAATGCGATGTAATTTCATCGTTTTCTGCATTTTTAGAGAAGCTGGTATCTGAAACATGTTGATCTCCACGTGTTACCACACAGAAAATGTACATTCATTGAAAGAAGAAAGACCATCTCAGCTGACTTAGATATCTACTTCTGAACTGATAAACTTTGTACTCACACAAGCACGAGAGCAGCGTGCTGTGAATTCCTCCGGATGATTTCATTCAGCCTCACTTTTCTCTCAGACTGTGAAGGGAGGAGGTGAAAGCAAGTAAGCTTAGTGCTGATGGGCTTATTATTGGGAAAAGATGAACAGCATCTTCACACACACACACCTTAAGTTTGAAGGCCTCAAACTCTTTGTCTGATATTTTCCAGGGGGTGCTTTGTCTCAGTTCCTGCACTGAGACGCCTTCCTGCTGTTCATCGTGTAACATGAAGGGGGCGACACTGTCCACAAATCTACTCAGGCTGAGAAGCAACGAGAACACGAGAGGTGATAGCGTGCAGTAAGTGGTAAGATAAAATCTACTGAGGTTACAAAAAAAAAATGTTTTAATTTTAACTGAATGACGTATGATGGACGGTTTGTGGCATTTCCTGGGCTGGTTCACTGAGTAAAACATCCAAAACATCTTATGTGATTATAGCATGTATTTGTGTGTTTGGAAATCTTCAGAAAATAAGTGGTAGCTTAAATGTTTCCTTTTTAGTGTGTGTGTGTGTGTGTGTGTGTTTGAGGTAGAAAAGTGACCTCGAAGGCCCTGTAGACATACTTCTTGGCATGTGGACGCCTTTCACTGTCAGTCATGACTATGACATCGTTGAAATCCAAACGAAACCTCTTCAGCAGACCGACCATCCTACGAGAAACAACAAAGTCTAAGCACATCAACTTCCCACGGACCATCATGCACCTGATATTTAAGATATTGCACAAAATAGTATATGAAGTAGATGAAGCCATCTTCTGCTCACTAGATGTGAGTCATTTTTAGATTATTGATCCCAGGAGGTAAAAACAGAGTGAACCTACTCGTTGCGACCTTCCTCCATGTTTTGCTCATCTCCAATGATGAAGACCCGGACTTTGCTGCGGTGCCAGCGTTTCCTCCTTGTGAGCAGGTAAGGCACCAGCAGCGTCAGACCTTAAAAGACAAGAAGAAGAAGAAGAAGAAGAAGAAGAAGAAGAAGAGGAGGAGGAGGAAGCCACAGTGTCCACTGATCATGTGTGATATTTTACGTATTAAAGTCAGATCTGACCACTCTCCGGGCTCCTACCTCCATCGTCAGCGATCCAGTAGACGTCGATGGTCTTCTTCCCCTGGTCATTCTGAAACACTGTTTTGATCTGGTCACTGTCGCCTTTATCAGAGATGTCATCAGCTGTAACAGCAGCAGGAGGAAGAGTTTTAGTGTTAATGTTGCATTTTATGAAATGCAGTCATGGATTTAATGGAACAATGCACAGTGGACAGCTCACCTGATTCCCTCTCAGGAGACTGCTCGTCGTCGTTTTCAACTGATTCATCAGGCTCAAAGCCCTGGTTCACTGCAGGACACACATTTCATCCTTCACCGTTTTTGTTTTTCCAGCTGCATGTTGTTGAAATATGCCATGTTGTGTGAAGTCTGGATTCCTTACCTTCAAAATCAAACTGGTCTGAGATATCCAGCCCATCCATCATCCTCAAGATGCACAAACAGTAGTTGGAGTCAAAGGTGTCACTAGAGAAAAGAAAGGCAGGAGTGAATTAAGATGATTTAAATTTCAAAGTGTTCAACATTTCCTCACACTACAGTCATGTGATCTTTCACTTACTAGATGGTGTTGATGTAATCTTCAATGCTTTCAGGAGCACTCTCCCTCCAGTTTGCCTTGAAGCCCATGACCAGAGTGTTGGGCTTCAGCTTGCCGAGGCCAGAAGCCTTAAAAAAAAGTTTTAGGTTAATAAACACAGATAGAAAAAAAAAACTATATGGGTCCCATAACGATCAATGTGATCTTACCTGGAGCAAGTGTCGAGCTCCAAGTCTGAGGCTGTCGCCAGTGAAAGGTGTATAAAAGGAGCGCACCTTCCTCTTGTTCATCCACTTTACCAACAGGTCTGTAGCATCATGGGGGCGACTCTGTCTGTCTTGCTCCTAGAAGAGTCGGGAAGAGCCAAGCCGAACGTGACGACTAAAACATGATGGTGAGGATGTTCTTTAATACAAGCGTATAACTCAGAGACTGAATGGCTGACCATGATTATGTCTCCGCAGATCATCAGGCTTATGTGTTTGGTGAAGGAGCCGACAAAGTCCACCAGGGCCGGTCGCTGGTTCGGTGGCCCGGTCAGGACGAGACACTGAGGTCTGAAAAAACACAGATGAAGGTCATCAGTCACTGTAGAAATCGATGATATCACCACCGATAATCACTTCTAAAAGACAGATAGATAGAAGATCAAATTCTAGTTCAAGGCTCACCTAAAATTCTTGACATGATCCTCGACACCGGACAGAGAGACGGAGTATGACAGCGCCATGTTGTATGTCCCTGCCTGGACCGACGACCCCCAGTTTACCTCTGTGGATGTCCAAAACACACGAGCGTCGTGACGGTGAAAGACAAAACTCAAGAGGGAAAAACAATCATATAGTTCTGGCGTCATTTGTTTTGGACTCACTTGGCTTGTTGTAGTTGATATATCCAAACAGGAAGAAGATGATACAGAAGGTGACGAGAGCAGCCCACCAGGTAAACAGGAACATCAGCACCACAGAGATCACCGCTCCAAACAGGGCTGTCCATTTACTGTAGTAGTGAAATGATGGCCTCCAACCTGAGAGGTGCGGCGAGGAGAAACAACACGTAACTAATCTTACATAGCCACAAATGTAAGTCTGCAGACGGTGACTTTGCATCTACATGTTGAAAAACGGGACATTGATTCCTCATGCACGAAGGTGGGAGACACACACTAAAACTTTAATTAGCTCAGTTCGCTGTAATTTTACTGCCTAGACGGGGTGCACAGAGCTCCATGGATGTGTTGGTGTTCACACTGGAGCTTTGGACTCCTAGGAGGGGGAGGTTTTTAGGTCCACAGGTGAGTGCTGACAGAGAACAGGCAATGTAACCTATAGAGGGCAACAGAGGAAGCTAAGAAGAGGAGAGCGTGACAAGAGCAAGAAGCCACTAGCTCAAGTACACCAGGGGTGACATTCTTCTTTTAACCATGACTGCATTGTCTGCACAACTTTAAACCTTTGATGAGGTAGGTAACTCACCGGGAGAGTTAGTGATTGAAGCATGGAAACAGCTGAAGTTGATGAGGCAGTAGGAACAGAGGAAGAAGTTGGAGATCAAGGCTGCGATGGTGTTCAGCTCAGCTGGAATGACACAGAAGAGAGAAATTGTAATCAAAACTTTCAGATTTTTTTGTGTTTTTTATGAAGAGATGAGCGTACAACAACAAATATGTGATGATATGTGTAATGATCACACCTACCGATGAGAATGAAGGCCACAGAAATGATGTAGCAGAGTACATAGGCCCGGAGTGGCTCATCGTTTTTCCCATAACCTTTTGCAAAGAATTTAATGTATGGGTATAAGTTGTCTCTGCAAAGACACTGGAAGAAAACACACATCATGTTAGACATTATGACATTTAAATACTTTAGTCCATTCGTGAGGGATAATGCAGCAAAAATGTCAGAGCTGTCAGGCACCGCAGTGTAATTTCTCTTGATCATTGTAAAAGCCAGCCTGTGCTGCCTCATGTGGGACATTAGTACTATGTCAGACTTTGACATATGGGCACAGGCAGCTTTTCATCATGGCTGCGGTTTCTCACCTGAAAGACTTTAGGGGCAGAGACGAGGAAACCAAGGGCAGATGACAAGCTGGCTGCAAAGACACCAGCAGTGATGAGGTAGTAGAAACCTGAAACTTGGCCCAGTACCTATTTGGAATCATCGTCATAAAGAACGAGAATTTATATTATCATGCAGCATGTATAAACACAGGCTTAAAGATTATGAACAACAACATAGGGACGAGCACAAAGACCAAACAACGCAGGAATACGAGCACAGATGACGTGACAAATGAAAGAGGGAAAACATTAAATTCAAGAGAATTAATTAACTGATTAAACACAGAAAACCAGAGAAAATGACACCCAAGGAAAGACTCAACATAAAACAGGAAGTACTAAACCAGAACCCCAAAACGTGACACCCATTTTACTTACCTTTGAACTGTTGGCCAGACCAAATTCACAAGACTGTGTTAAGGTGCACTCTGTAAAGTTCCAGCCGAAGTTGCACCCCAAGCCCACACAGCCATCGGTGATGTTTCCAGGTAGAATGTCAGTCATATTACCAGAGGCATCCTGCACCACACACGACGCTGGAGGACAAGAAAGGTGTAAATATTACAGTCACGGCATCATGTGATATTTTTGACTGCAGGTTGTGAAAATCCATCTTGAGAAAATCAAAAAAAAGTGAAACTCAATCATCAAATGAGAAGCAAATCAAGCTTACCAACAGTTGCAGAAATAATTAGATAACTGAATGTAGTCCAGAAAATGGCCATGAGGGTGCCTTTGGGGATAGCAGTAGCAGGATCCTGCAAAAGTAAATAATACACCAACAAATAAGTCGTGGTCTCCTTCTTGGTGTAATGTAAGGATGTCCCTGCTGTCTTTCTCGTCTTACTTTGAGGTCTCCAGAGATGTTGGCCCCAGAAAGGATGCCGATGGCGGAGGGGAAGAAAATGGCAAACATCTGGAAAAAGTTGCCTTCAGGTCCTCTCCAGTTTGGTTTCAGGTTTTCTATGAAGATCTCAGCTGGTGACAAGGAACAAAAAAAGACATTATTGTGTCTGATAAACTTAAAGTATAAAAAACTGATAAAACTGATGACATAACCTGTGGAACCTGTGGATAGATTCATTTTTAAATAATAAATCAATATAATTATCCCTACATTAAGTAAACTATGAACTTACTGCGGTATCCGAAGATGCCCACGGCCTGTTTCTCTGGAATGGGAGGGATGATTGTACCCACCAAGTAATTAGCAAACGAGACCAAGAGAACAATAAAGAACAAAATCTGGGTCTGAAAAAGACAAACGAGAGAGAAGAAACAAAGGAGAAACATGTGATGAAGAGTAAAAGTTGTTAATCTATGGGCCAAATCCAGCAAATTAAGTGAGATGTGTCTTGATGTGCTCACCTTGGACTCCCATTCCATTCCAGCCAATGAAATGAGCAGAAGAACAGTCACCGTGATCACGCCCACGATACGAACGTCATTGATTGCGTCGACCATAACGACATTAAAATCCTACATTGAATAAATCCAAACAGAAATTCTCAGGAGTTATGTAAAACAAACTATTACAGACTATATCTGTCTCTATGAGTGTTGAAGCATGGTGAATACCTGCAATAGATCACGGACCACCTCTGCAAACCCAACCGTGTTCAGGGCACAGGCCAGAGCGTTGGCAAAGGAAAAGACCATCCCAATGGGTCCACCGATTTCAGGACCAAGAGACCGGGAGATCATGAAATACGCCCCACCTGAAAGTTATGTTGACCCACAAAGTTTATAAGGCATATGGTTTATGGGGTAAGTATAAATTCTGTATTTATTCCTGCTGCGTTTCACACACTAGATAAAATCACTACATATTTTTGTTGTGAAACAGGAAGTAACCGACCTGAGGTGACCCTCCCGTTGGTGGCGATGGCGGAGATGGAGAGGGCTGTTACTGAGGTCACCGTCACAGACATCAGGATAATGAGCCAGGTCAACACTGAGATGAGTCAGGAAGTCATCATTACTAGGATTATCAATATTTTGTTTTTGTTCCTTCATTGTCACTGATTTTGCAACGTTATCATCAGTTTTTAGGGTTTTACATCTGAGTTAAAGCTGTGCCAGCATTGTGCACACACTATTCTCATGCAACATGATGGTTGCATGAAGGTAAATCAACTAAAAGCAAGAAGACGAGGGTGGCAGTGGTTTGTTACAGCCAAATGGAGCCACAGAAGAATGACTTACAGATGCCTGCCTGAGACGTGATCCACGATAGGCGGAGAAACAGGATGACTCCCCAAATATTCAGCATGCAACGAACCTGTAACAAAAGTGTGATGATCGTAAGACGGTTTTACATATCGAGTGTTGAAACAGCTGAAATAAAGACGTGTGTGAAGCGGTCCGTGCTTTCTCTCACCATGACTCCAATTACCCAGCCAAATCTAACAGGAGCTTTCGTCTTTGGAGCTTGTGACTCTTCATTCCCGCTGTCTGTTGCCGGCATGGCGCTCACTCCTGAGTCTGTGGTGGTGCTTGCCGCCTCCACATCCTGAGAAAAATACATTTCATAGCACAAGGAAGACATGGACAAAGTATGCAGTACAATGTAGATCTGGTGTTGTTGCACTTTGTTTATGTTTGACCATATCAATGTACCATGTAAATAATGTACTTCATATTTATTGTGTTTCAAGAGGTGAAGTTCCTAGAGGTGAAAAACTTACCTCGTATGCCCTGCGGAGAGCCTCGAGAGATGGTCGGCTCCTCGTCTGTTGATGTGGAAACGAGCTGTCGTAGTGCTCCAGCTGTGGAACGAGGTCTAGCGTGCTGTAAATGGAAGATCTACGCAGCTCCACCCTCGAACCCCGGCGCTCTGAGGGACTGTTCAATAGGAGGTCCAAAGAAAAGCGTTATAATAAATAAACTGAAAACCTATGTTATTGTCATGAGCTGCCTTGGTCTTGTACGATATATAGGATGTACCCTTTAGGTTACCCATGACCTGGGATATCTATAGGGACTGAGGAGTCCTTTGTCTGGAAAACAAGCCTAACAGAGCTGCAACTTTGTCCATTCTTCTTGCATGTAAATATGGATCCAAGCTCGTCTTAAAGTGCCTTGAATTCTCAGATCTTCTCAGATCTTGGGACTCTCTCTCTTTTTGACACTTCTACCACAGAAATCATCATTACAACAGTAAAAAAAAGAAGTGATCACAAACCTTGAATCCGTGTCCGAGACCACGATGGTTGGAGGAATTTGAAGGTTATCATTTTGTTGCTGGCTGCTGCCGTTGAAACGGTGTGAAGAGTACCTGGGTGGTTCTTCGTCAGCGGTTGAGAATCGGACTCGAGGGACCAATCCACTACTCTTGGATGTGATCTGCCCCATGGACTTACTGAAAGGTTAGAAATGATTACCACTGATATATTATTGATGATTATGATGTTAGAAAAATGATGGTCTCACTTGAACTTAACTAAGACGAGAATGTTGTGAAACGTATTGGCCAGTTTTTCTTTAGTTCTTGTCAGACAGCTGTACACAAAGCCGTATTCATTGATTACTTTTAGCGGAACAAGCTGAAAACTCACTTTCTCCTTGAGTTAAGTTGTTCTGGTGAATGTGTACATGTAAAGATCCAGTGTGTCAGACTTAGTGACCTCTATTTACAGAAACAGAAACATGGTGGTTGAACATGGCAGACTCTATTTTCTATAGGTTAGTCATGATGAGCAGCTCTAAGGTCCTTTAATACGTTGTTAAGAGTGTTAGCACTTTAGCATTGCATTTCTATAACACTGTTAGTCTCACAATGGAAAAAAGCTTCAAAATCAATGACGAGAGTTTGAACCATGTCAGAGGTTTCCTTTATTTCATACGTTCTTCATAAGTCTTCCACCTACATTAACCACAAAGTAACTCAGTTGGGTCAAAAATTTAGATACTAATGTTAGCTAATGTAGCCTCAAGATGCTAGCCTCAATCAGAGCTTGACCACACCACCCAAAGTTTTATTTTTTTTTAATCTAGACCCAACTGACATTGACTCACGTGACATCACTTCATGCTATTTACCAGATTTTGTGCAGCTCCCTCTGGAGTAGGAACTCCACTAACTCAAACTCGACTAATTACTGACTCAGTATGAGTCTTGAATGCAAAGACAGCGTGTGGGAGGCTTCTTCTCTACAATACTGAGCTCGTCTGTGATGCACCTGCATAAGAAACATCTTTTCCTTCCCGGCCAGACAACCTTCAGCTCCTCTTAATTTCTTAGTTGTTTTTGTAGTTTGTTATTTTCCTTTAAATGCATTCTTCATAGTTCAACATAAATAAAATAGAAGTCAGAATTTGGCTTCTACATTTGTATTCATGCATCGTAGAGCTAAATGCTAAAAGTTAAGTTACTGATGTTCGTATAAAGCCATAAAGATGATTAAAACTCAGGAATAATCTAAAATATATAATGCAAACATGTAATCAAACATGGAACAGTTTGGTACTCACACGGGTTCTTCAGTTTCAGATGAATAAGCCGTTGTCAACAGGTGGAACGTTCTTTCTTTCATTTCACACTGCGACTCTTTATATTTATACCTTCACTGAGGTGGGTGACATCCCCTCCCATCTTCCTCAGCTTCCTCCCTCTGCCTCACTCTCTCTCACACACACCCCATCATAATGTGTACACTAAAAAGAAAAAAAGAAAAAGAGAGAGATATGAAAGATGATTTCATGAGAGTCGTTTTGCTCTTTTATGAGGCAGCTCTGTTTTTATTTTCAGTAATTGTGCAATTTGAAAATAGCAAATTATTAAATTAAGAAAAATAAAATGAATAAATGCTGAAAAATTATAAAAATGTATACTTGACATCAATAGAATAAAAACACTTTTATTAAAAATATTATTGGATGATAACACATAACATAACATTTCTCAGTCTGTTGATATTCTTCTGGTAGGTGAGCTCTGAGAAATTCTTTGTCCCACAACAGGAAGCATTGCAAGTCATGTTTCTGGCAGCAGGAGGCCTCAAAGTTTGGGGTAAACAGAAGAACGAGCGGGTGGTTAATAATAACCACCGCAGCTGAGCGGACCAAACACGCAGTGTGTGATTTTCATGGAAGCACATGAAACGAGAGCTGAGGCAACAGCCGAGCCGATGACTCGACCTTATTTTCAGAAATGTTGACTGTACATGAGCTGATGTTTATCACATCAATGAAAAAATAGACCATTTTATGAGCAAACGCCTGCATAAAAACAATGTCATTCAATAACTATTGCAAAAACTAGCTAATAATTGACTCCTTTGAAACATATTGTGTGCACATCATATGGTGAGGTACACGTGTAACCTCACAAACCACATATACTTTTAATTATTACATGTTTTTTCACAATTTAATTCCTCAAATTTGATAAATAATTGTCAGCAAACAAAGGAAGTGTCAGGAGGCGATTCCCTGATCTGTAATGCTGTAATATGTGCATATGTAGCTGACTATTATGATTAAAAATAAAAAATAGTCTGTTTAGTTTTAAATTTGCATAGAAAATACAAAGCCTTGGTTTGAAATGGCTTGAAACTTCATGCTGAGCGACTCCTTTAAAAGGTGGAAACTTCTTGCAGTGTATTATTCATAGTGCCAGTACCCAGCTATTATTAAACTGGCCCTATCTCCTCCTGCACCCCACATGCTCACAATGCCATTGTGCCCTGGTCAAAGTGACTTGTTACACCCACACTGGTGGAGGAATCACTAAGGTAGGTGTCTACGCAGAGTCTTGCTCCAAAGATATTAACCATTTGTAAAAAGTGAAGACTTCACTTGCACTAGGTAGCAGACTGTGTGCGATCCCATGTTTCCAAGCATGAGCATCAAATATTTTTATTTCTGAATTGGACATCCATGGAGTGTAAGGCCATTCACATAATCACATAATCAGGCTTGGTGCATTGCTAAAGAGCGCGACCGAGATGTTTCTGACCTCCTGTGCACTTGGGAGCTTCCGCCATGATGACATTGTTTACAGCTCGTTTTGTAGGCGAGGTTATATTTAGAAAGTGTAAAAAAAAAACACCTCAGGTGTCATAAGTTCATGTCCGTCTGTTGTCAAAGTAAATATGTGTGTCAGTATGTATGTGACATTTCCAGGAATGCCACGTCCGTGCACTGTTCCTCCCTTCAGACGCCCCGTTCTTTCCTGATCTTGCCTCTCCCTTTTTGTCCTTTCTTTTGAAACGTCTGGTCATCTGTATCATGACGAGCAAGTGGGTGACATAGAAACTAGTTATGGAGAGAAATAAAAAGGAAGGAAGAATAAGAAGAATAGAAGTTGGAGGAAGAAGAGGAAGTGAAACAGATATGGCTGATGTTGGCCAAAAAGGAACTCGCCCTCAAAGCCAAAAACTCTGCACAGTTACAGACTTGAAGCACATGCCAGACTCCAAAGCCCGTCACCCTCTTCAACATCCCCCGTCATCTCCACCCAAGGACCCAGGTCTCTTGTCTTACATTCTTCCCTCACACTCAGACACCGTCTTCACTCGCCTTCACAGACTTCACGAGGAAGAGCTACTCCTGGATTGCATTTTCCACCTCCAAGGCGAGTCCTTCCAAGCTCACAGACTTGTGCTGGCAGCAGCCAGTCAAACCCCTGATGCATATTTTGCCTCGGAACAAAACACCGGGCTCGGAGTGGAGAACGTAGCCCATTGTTTGACCCCGGTTGGGTTAAGGGTCGCTCTGGACTTTGCGTACCGTGGAGACGTAGCAGTGGACTTGAGCAAAGAGGCGGTAATGGAGGAGGTCCTGAACGCCTGCACGTGTCTTGAGATGGAAAGGCTGAGGCAAAGGTGCACGTCAAAGGTTGCAAACTCTGCAGCCAGAGAGAGAGAGCAGAGCTTGGCGATCATCAAAGACATGTGGGAGAGAGGTATTGGCTGTGACGTCATAATACAAGCAGAGAGCGGAGAAAGATACTCAGGTAAGAGGCAACTCTTGACTGTCTTCACCAGAAAATCTGCAAACTGTAGCTGCTGTTAGCTCATTTTATTACTTGGGCTACACAGACAGAACCTGAGCTTCCTGCTGTTGGGCTAGTAAGAAATATTAGTTGGCTGCTGTGTCATCTGTAGTTACACATTCTTGAAGTTTGGTTGTTAGCAAAGTTGTCGACTTGCTAGTTTAGGTTGCTACGCAATGTTGCTTTGAAATCTTGCATTCTTTGCAAAACTCAACCAAACTTTTTTAACCATTTGTTTGGTCAAATTTTATTATAAATCAAATGTTTTATGTGTCTAAATCAGCAAAATAATTGTAGTAAAAGTACAAACAAGTAACTTAAAACTGTATTTAATCTGTCTCTGTGCCTCTCATCCTTCATCTTTTATTCTCCCCTGTACGTCTGTGGCTTTCTCCTCTCAGCACACCGACTCATGTTAGCAGCAGGTGGGGACTATTTCCGAGCACTTCTCTGCGGAGGGTTACGTGAGTCCACTGAGGACGTTGTGTGCCTGCGGGGAGTGGCATCCCATGTGATTGAATCCATACTGAGCTTCATCTACACGGGTCAGCTCCGGCTGGGCTGGAGCCAGATTTGGGAGCTCACAGACGCACTGCTTCAGTACCAGCTGCAGGAGGCGCTCTCACTGTGCGTCGACTTTCTGTGGGACAGGATGGATGAAAGCACCTGTCTAGACGTGCTGGTCCTGGCTGAGACCTATGGGCTGGTCCAGCTGGGACAGGCTGCAGAGGAGTACATCCTAACCCACTTCCAATGCATCTCTGCAGGGGAGAAGTTCAAGGATGTTCCCTGTTCCCTCCTGGGCAAATTACTCGAGAAGGACTCGTTGTGTGTAGAGAGTGAGGTAATATTTTATTTGTATCTTAATTCTTGTGTTTTGGCAGATTAACCTGGGAGAAAAACTTCTGAACATGAATCTAAGTCCAGTGGTGGAGACTGTACTGGACTTAAGTACAGTTTTTAGGTACTTTAGCTCCATTTTATGTTATTATCTCCTAATTTCTGTACTTTGTACATATGAGAAACTTAGAGATTGAATGAACTAACTAAGACAAAACAGGCCTAAGCTAACAAAACGAAAACTGGACTACCGGTGGTCTCCAACTGGCATCATGGACAGAGTAAAAAAAAAAAGAAGGGTTAACTCAGCTCAAAGAAAGAAAAGCAAACCTTTCCCTGCTGCTGCTGCCCCAGAGTGAGAGAGTGAGAGAGTGAGAGAGTGAGAGAGTGAGAGAGAGAGAGAGAGAGAGAGAGCCCAGCCTCCCTCCTCCTCCTCTTTAACCACTCCCTGATTACCAGATTGACTGGCACCTGTGAAGGAAGGAGCACAGGAAGGAGAAACACTCCCAGGTGTGGAACACCCCCACCACCTGGCCACACGTAACACTGTGTAAAAAAAAAAGAAGAAGTTATGGAAAATGTGTCTTTACAGCAGATTTCTAATATTTCTATGATCTAATGTGAACAGTTAGTACAGCTTGATATTATTGACCACATAGTAGCCGCCCTGTTGCCAGTTTTACATGGGATTTGATGTCATCTAGTGGTCTATACAAGAATGACCCAGTGGCAGACAATCAGAGGAAATCCTTTTAATTTCATAAAATCATTAACGAGGAAGAAATGTAGTCTGACAAGTTGTAGCAAAAAATTTCAATGAGTCTTAATTTTGAAAAATTCCACATTTTGCCAGGATACCATGATTCATTCTGACGTAAAATGACACAAACGTCCTTTCCCCATACTTAGATGGTCGTGTTTAGGGCAGTGGTGAGCTGGGTGGCCGACAGCCCTAAAGAGAGACTACCAGCTCTGCCAGGTCTGCTCCACCTCGTTCGTTTCCCTCTCTTCAGCTACTCCGAGCTCCAGGAGGCCCTGAGCTGCAGCCTCGTCTGCAGGAGCTCTGGGGCCCGAGGATCGCTGGAGGTACTCCGGTCTCTTCTAAAGGGGGATTACAGAGGGCCTGAATGTCGACGTCGCACCCCAAACCAGGTGCTCACAATTTTACCTTACATTTTAACACAGAGAAAGTTGTCTGTAGTAATATGTTTATGTTGGGGCTTAGGTCCTGGTTCTGGTCTGTGGCGACACCGTCGATGATGAATTCATGAAAAGGGTTCCCAGCCAATCCTTGTGGTACGCTCAGCAGTTCCACCGTGGACACGGCCTGATTAGAAGCATTGAGTGGAGGCCATTCGCCAAGCTCCCTGAACCTGCCCGGTTCAGACACTGTGTCTGTGTCCTCAACAACAAACTGTACGTCCTGGGAGGACGCAAGTACTATGGAGCGCTGGACATCCTCAAATCTGCCTTGAGGTAGAGTGTGAGCAGGTAGCAAAAAGAATTCACAGGAAAAACAGCGTTTTTTTTTATTTTTGGTCCTGGAAGATTTAAAATATTCAACAATTTTATTTAATCTAACTTTAAAATTGCAAAGATTTTCATCTTAATATCAGAAAACTGTTGAGAAACTAGATCCAGTAAATGTACGTGTTAATATGTCAGCTTTATTCCTCTTTGCAAGGACAGGGTTAATCACAGCTTCTTCTCAATAAAAGGGGAAAAAAGGCGCAGATTAAACTGAAGAGGTTTCCGTTTGTCTCATGGGTGTGTTGGCTCACACACAGTTGGGCGATTGCATGATTGCCAGTGATGTAACATCCTCCTGCAGGCCTTGATTTGATTGCAGATACGTATTTATTGAATTATAAGGAGAACATATTAAAGTTAAGTTTCCATCGTCGTCTTCCAGTGGCTCTAATAGTTGGTGGTCTTAGTTGCTCTGGCTGGTTGGACTACTTTTGATACAGGTTTTATTTTATGGGTTTGTCAATCCAAAAAAATAAAAGCTTCCATTGTTGAACTTCTTCCAGGCGTTTTTATGGCCAATTTATGATTAGAGATTTAAGATTTAAGATATAAGATATGCTATCTGGTTTTGGTATAGTGCCCAACCTTCATTATATCTGTTTTCCAGCATGATTATGCAACATCCTTCTTGATATTTTGAAAGGGCAGTTCAGTTTCCAAACATTTACGTGAGCCGCTGAGCTCTACAACAAACTCAGAATATCAGTCACTGGTCGTTTAATGAAGAAAAACTACAATGGCAATAAAGTTTTATTTTTCTATTTAGCTTAGAGTTGCTGTCATCTGCTCCCCCCCCCCTGTAGGTTTGACCTGTCTCGGTGTACGTGGGAAAGACTACCTGACATGCTGTGTCAAAGGGACTACTTTTCCGCCGTGTGTCTGGGTGGTAAGGTCTTCGCTCTGGGTGGTAATCGCGATGACAGTCGATACCTGGATGCTGTGGAGTACTACACTCCTGAGGAGAACACCTGGAGGTACGGTATTACGCAAAACCTGAAGAAGAAGGCATGCCAGAGATTTGGATGTTATAAACTTTGTGTCTCACTGGTGGATTGTTTCATTACTTTACTGTAACTTCAAGGCCAGATCTACAGGGAAACATGAGGACGTGTGGAACCATATGTCTTTTTGACGTAAAAAAAAGGTGTCCTCCCCTACAGGCAGGCCCACCCTCTGGACACTGCTGTCTGCTGCCACGCTGCAGCTGTACTGGACGGGCAGATCTACATCTCTGGAGGCTGTGACCACCATCAGCGCTGCCTTCCCTCCATGTGGCACTACCATCCTTCCCGTGGCTGTTCCACTAGAGCGCCCATGACTGCGGGAGCTGGTCGTGCGGGCCATATCATGTTAGCCTTGGGGAGGGGGTTAGTGGTAGCAGGCGGGCTACAGCCTCTCTGGATGGGCTTCAGAGACCAACTCCTTTGTGAGCTGTACGACCCCACACATGATTCCTGGTCCTCCATCCCCGCTTTGCCCCGACCTCATCTCTCTCCAGGGGCAACCGTGCTTCGCGGACAGTTATACGTGGTGGGAGGGTCTTCAGCAAGCACAGCAAGGGACACCAAGTGGGTGCATCGATATGACCCCGTGGATAGGTGCTGGGAAAACCTGGGGGCTATGCCACACCCTTACACAGATCTAGCAGCTTGCTCCTTGCCACTTTCTGACAATGTGAACTGAATCTTTCATTGGTTGTCTGTCTTCAATCATCATTGAAAAAAAAGACTGTAAAAAGTGTCTGTTTAATACATATTCAGACCTGAATGATGCATTTTTATGCTGAGGTATGCAGTATGAAATAGGCCCTCACCACCCTGTAAACCACCAACGCTGATTCATGGAAATGATCAAACAAGTGAAAAGCAAAAAGATTAACAAACAACCGTCTTCACACGTCTGGCCTCTTATTCGACCTACAGCAACACGAACAAAGGTTTCTCAGTACAAAACATCCTGTTATGTTCCACTGAAGTCCCCTAACTGTGCCCAACATTGCCACACTTGGCAATTTTTGTGTCTGATCACGTTAAATAGTACATAGATGAATCAAGTTTGAACCGAGGCCTTTTGTGTTTTCACCACATCGTAAATGGTTTGTCAAATAACCCACAAAACAGACAGACAGTAAGCAAAACACTGCCTGCTATCATCAGTCTTACATTAAAATATACACTGGCCATTCACATAACTCCAATGTTCTAAATCAAATGGGCAAAATGGGTTAATTTAATCCCCTTCTATGTGCCTGACGAGCTAACAGGACATAAGGTTTGGGAGGGTTGAAAATATGGTCATGCTGTACCTGTTGATGTCCTATCAGGGGCCTTTAATGCACAAAGTTCGGCCTATTTTTCTCCGCTCATTTCCTGTCAGTTAATTAGAACAAATATCGCCGCTTTCTGTCAGACAGAGTTTAAAGGGGATTTCCTCCGATTTCACATAAAGGTCGGTGTGCATGTCAATGGCTGCACCCTGTGAACAGTAACAGGTCTTTTCTGGGACGGATGAAGTCATTGCTACATTTATGTTTGGACATCTTCTCGTTTAACACATCAAAACTATGAAATAACACTAGATGGTTCACAAAAAATTGTGCAATTTAAAGCAAAAAATGTTACCTGGAATGATTTTCCAACAGTCTTGAAAGAGTCTTGAGCACCTGTTGCTTTACCTTCACTTTCCAAACCATCTCAACTGGGTTTGTGGAGACCAAGTCATCTGATGCAGCACTCCATCACTCTCCTCCTTAATCAAATAACCGTATGTGGAGGTGTGGTTTGAGTCACTGTTGAAAAACAAATAATGGCCCCACTAAGCACAAACCAGATGGGACGCCATGCCACTACAGAATCCTATGGTAGCCTTGTTAAGTGTGTACTGAATTTTGAATAATTCACCAATAATGCCACCAGCGAATCACCTCCAAACCATCACACCCTCTGCCTCCATGCTTCACGGTGGGAACCACACATGTAGATACCATCCGTTCTCTTACTCTGGTTCTCACAAAGATATGTGGCTGTTGTAGTGGTGTTCATCCACAATTAAGAAAGTGACAAAAATAAAGAAAAACACTGAATAAGAAAGTGTAATCAAACATTTATTAATAATTTCCAAATGTACTATATATATACTTTAAAAAAAAAAATGTGGCGACACGGTATGTACCAAATGAGGAAATAACATCAGCTCAAGTATGCGAGAAAAAAAAAAGGAGGTCACGCAACCCACAATGGTGAATCTTCTGCTTTGCACATCCGTTTTGTCCTATTTATCTGTTACCTAATGTGCTACATTCATAAACAATTTCCTGTCATCAGTGATAAACAGTAGTTGGAACCGGGGGTGTGTATGTTTGTGTGTGTTGCAATAGCAGTACAGCACTATTTAAACCTGATAGTAATCTTAATAGTATCAGCAATGACAGAAAGAGATGTTTAAAGAGTAGAACAATACTCCTGAGCATGAATGTCTGATTCCTCCTTGGCCTAATCACTGGTCTAACCATTGCTTAGTGTAGTGTCAAGATGAAAGATGACTCATAAGGGGAGATTATACTTATTCAAACATCAGAGGCAGAGCTGCTTTGAAACCATCAAATTCATCCCCAATAAATGTTCCATTTGGAGAACTCAGGCCTTATAAAAAACATTATTTTTGCTATTAATTATTATCATGTGAGCCTTCTGTATCTGAGACTGTGGGTAGTGTTTAATGACCTTTTTAGATAAGAAGGGTTTATAATATTTTTATTAAATATATGTGGCACCAGGCGCCTCGGTTTCAAGGTTAGGGAGGTCACACTAGCGTTGAGTCACCAGAGAAAGAGGGGCGTTTTGTCACTATCCAGTAACACAGTTGTCAACATCCAGGATGTTCTCATTCAGATTTCTTCAATATGACTCATATTGTAAAATTATCCCCCCCCCCCCCCCACCTCTTTTTTTTTTTAATCATTCTTACAGGAAATTTGAGGTTTGCTCTGAGCCGACATCTCTGAGGAGATCATTCGCATCAAATGTTGTAACTCTCAGCTCAGGTGTTGAAATAGTGCTATGTGCGACATAATGAAACGACGCTTTGATGAAATGTTTCCTTTGCAATGTTCTGTTCGATCTTAACATTGCGTATTGCAGTTGCACACATCTGACAGTACTTCATGTATTTATCTGGACCTCTGATGAAAAATGCACAGCAGCAGAAATACAATATTTACAAAAAAAAAAAAAGCTTTATTAAGTAAAAAAATCTTATCTTTGGTTTTTCACTACAAAGGACCATATACATTATTATTAAATGAAATTAAAAAACATAGCCATACCCACATATTTAATAGCTGGACAGTCTTTCTTCATTGAACAAGGCAGCCATGCTAACAATGGCAACACAGTGCTAACATGCTAGAATAATGTCCACCATGTTTACCGCCTTTGCATGTTAGCATGTTAGCATTTGAGGCTAAGGCTAACGGGAATGTGATTAGCTTTGCAGACATTCGGTCATATACCAAAGTACTCGACAAATTAAAGATGACACTAAGGAAAAAAGTTTGTGCCAATAAACAAATAGATATTTAGATATTTCATTGGACATTTGGTGACATTGTCACAAGGGTCCATCCTCTAGGGAACATGATTTTCAAGTTTCGTGGCAATCCATCCAATAGGTCTTGTTTTTTTTTTTTTCAGATTTTAGTCTAGACTGACCCACAGACTACTGTTGGCATCTCTGCAATATTTTTTTTCTTTTTAATATACACGATTAAATAGATAAATAGTACATGAAAAGAAGCAAGAGCCTATCTTCTTGCCGTGACTAGATTCTATTCACAGTATGGTGATTTCATGACTGGATAGGCGAAATTTTTCTGTCTAATAACTAATGTAATAAAAATACAAAAATACTCCGGGTCTTATTTCAAAAAGAAAAGTAATACACAGAAAATGACCTTATGTTTGGAGCATAGCTTAAGCGCTACTCTATCTGCTCAGCGGTAGCCAAAGTTTTGAGTTCGGGTTCGTCAGCCCCTTTGCCTGCCACGCTGCCGCTGTCCTTGTTCTTGCTTTTGAAAGGCCTCCCCAGTTTGACCGATAGAGTTTGCAGGACATTGCTCTCATCCGGTGAAGAGCTGCTGCTGCGGCCGCTACGAGCGAACGTAGACGTGGTCCTGCTCTCCGAGTTGGTGGCCTCAAAGAGCTTGCCCATGAAGCTGAGGCCAGCGTGTCGGATGTGGGAGCTGCCGGCGAACACGTAGAGGATGGGGTTGACCGCGCTGCTGAAGTAAGCGAAGGCTGTGACGTTTGGACGGGCTGTAAGTGCGGCCTTGATCACTGATTTACTGTCATGCAACAAACCGGCCACCTGGAGAAGGAACGGAGAAAATAGCCACGATGAGCCACGTTTTTTTTTGTAGGTGTAAAACAGTGATGTGTCTCTAAATTAATGGACTGTTATGGGGACATTTCACCCCAAAAATACACATTTCTCACATACACATTTTAAGCATCTAATCAGAAATCACCTCTATGATGTTGACGATGTGATAGGGCAGCCAGAAAATCGCGAAGGCACAGATGATCATCAGGATGAGGCGGCTGCCTTGCCCTTTGCGCTGGAACTTGGCGCTCTGCAGGCGGCAGATGACGTAGCAGTAACAGGTGTTGATGAGGAAGAAAGGCACCAGGCAGCCCATGAAGGTCTCAAACAGGTACTGGAAGACCTTGTGGCCCACGCTATCCCAATGGTATGGGACGCAAAAGCTCAAGGTGACGTTGTACGCTACTGTCTTCTTCAGATTACTGTCGGAGAAAATTAGATGGGGGAAAAAACATTTTCCTTTGTCAGTGTCAAGTGTACAATACTGCAGATGACAAGCTGGATTTTACGTGTGTTGCTTTAGAAAAGCTATTCTTAAAACTTCAAAATAGAAACACAAGGTCAGTCTAGCGTTAGCGCTGTTGGAACTTGGTAATCACAGTTTTAAAACCTGTTCAATCGAACACAGGTCCCCCAAAAAAAACTCCAAAATTTGATTGTTGTGGTTCAATAATGGTCCAACCCTAGCTTGCACTTTTTTGGACTGGAAAGTAAACTCAAAATCAAAGGGTACTTTGGGGAAACACAATATTCTCTTTACTTAAACATCATGGGGAAAAAACAAGCACAAAAAGGGCGTTACCTGCGGTAGAACGGCATCGGCAGTGACAGGATGAATGCTAACACCCAGACTCCCAGCAGGAGACCCAACAGGGAGCGCTTGGTTCTGATTCTCTGTGACATAAAAGGCCTCGTAACGGCCAGCCAGCGATCTATGCTCATCAGGCAGATGAGGTAAATGGACACGTACATGTTCACATTTGACAGGTAGTGCACCAGCTTGCATGCCGCCGAGCCAAATTCCCAACCCCGGCCTCCGGCCAAGTATCGCAGGAAAAGAGGCGCGCTGAGCAGCACGAAAGCATCCGCCAGTGACAGATTGAGCACTAACAAACAGGTCACAGAGCGTTTCTTCACCCGACAGAGAACCGACCAAACCACAAACAGGTTCCCGGGGAAGCCCAGCACGAACGCCAGGGTCAGGATGACGATGCCGGCCTGAGCTGAGGGCGAGATGGGCAGAGAGAAGGGGGCGGACGGGGTGTGCTGGGAGGTGGTGGAGGTGATATTGGATGCCATCGGGGACGCCTTTGAAGAATCCAGCTCAGCTGTACTCTAAGAGTTCAGCTGTGACATGTACAAACAGACAGGAAACAGGATATGTTGTGTTATGGTTTGTGAGGTGTGAGATGTGTGTTAATGCTGACAAACATTGCTCATCTTCCTTTTTTTTTTGTTTGTCTTAGTGTGACAGGCAGTACAGCGTCAAAAATACAGTGCATTAGTGTTGTATAGAAAGATATCCATCAAACTTCATCTCTAAACGTACATGTGCACCACAGAAAGTTCCTGTGCTAAAAAAAATATATAAAAAAATATGAGGAAACACTCACGAGCTGTTCAGATCTGAAATTTCAAACTTTCTCTGGCTCATAATTTTGCTCCATGCATCATAAAAAATCAGGAATCGTACTCCTGAAATGTCTGAAAATTGTGAATGTTTTGCTCTTGTCATATTTTAATAAGCTGATAATATAGAAAACGCACATACCTTTGTTCGTCAACTGCTTTTTCCAAAGCCAGAAACAGTAAATCCGCTCAGAGTGTACCAGTTTCCATCTATTTCACACTCGCCTGAGCTGCTGTTAACTCCCAGCCTCCCCTTTTCGCTCTGACAGTGTGTGTGAGGAGACCAAATAATATATATTGAGTAAGAGCATGTCATGTGAGGGGAAGCCCAGGACAACAGGAAGCAAGCTTAAGCCCCGAGTTGTGATTGGTTCCTCCTACATGTTTCATTCTCCTGTTGAGGATCAGTGAATTAAATACCACCTTAAAAAAAAAACACCTTATGAATGAGAAACCAAAGCTGGAGCTGATTCATGATTAAACTGGAAATCACAGACCTACGACAGCGACAGCACAGTTTATTGACAGAAATCTGGTGCTTCAAGGCAAAGAGAAGCCGGGAAACTTCATTTTCATTTTTCATTTTGAAAGTTCAGGAGAAGAGAGGTCATGAAGGTGTTTTTTAGGGAGGGAGTGAATGTTCCCGTAAGCTACCAGGATCCTGTTGATACATGAGCTTTAAATCACACCTGCACTATCTGCATGTTCTGCTCTCCCTCTCTTGCGTCAGGCGTTCTTTTGGCTGATTAACAACATGGTCTGCTTTCAACATGATTCATCTTGGTCAAGTTACTTCGTGCCTGAGGGACATGATGTGTCCGATTGCATAACAAAGTTGTGATGATGCGTCTCATTTTCAGGAAAAGGTGCTGTACATGATTTTGTAATTTTCTGTGCACGCACACAATAAAATATTCCAGTTTTCCGGGGAGGGGGGGTCTTTAAGCTGCACTGATTTATATTTTTATGTTAAAAATGATAAAGTACTATCTGTCAAGTGAAACAACAGAACTGTCACCAAACTCAGTTTGCGTGTTTTTGTGTTTTTCAGCTCGTTGGTTTGATTTTACAAGTCAAAGTTTGGATTTATTCTCATGTTCAGCCATGCAAGAAACAGGAAGTCTAAACTGACTCAACATGTTGGCCTTACACAGTGGTGCCAGCGTTGTTCTTTACAGAATGTTTTACTGCCCCCATGTGACCAAAACCGATTCATGCAGCTTTAAAGGCAGTAAAACTTACCAAAGAATGTAACACAGTCAAACACATTGTTAATATTCACTGGTTCAGTTCATTTTGTTCTTACTACAAACATTTTGACAACAATGCATAAACAAAACGCCACAGAAAAAATCTTTTAAAAAAAAGTTAGTTAACAGTAAAAAAAAAAAAACGTACAGTAAACACGAGGCAACACCTCTCTTTGAGGGGTGTATCTTGAATTAAACAGTCGTTTGGTGTGGTGAGAAATGCAAGCATCCTGGATAATACTCTGAAATAGAGCAGAGCAAGGCTCATATATAATCAAATATACAGTCCGGGTGTGTCGTGTGGTTTAACCACCAGCTCAAATGCAACACTTTAGGATGCAGGACCAGGTTACATCCCTTTGTAAGAGTCCATTTGTGCAGAAGCTGTTCCTGAAGTGCTGCAGACTCTGGCAGGAAGCAGCCGTGCATGATGGACCCTTAATTTTGTTGCAGATTTGTGACTTGATGGAGATTTCAGTGCTTGAGTTGGTTTAATTTTCCCCTTCCAGAGGAAGATCCAAGTCCGCTGCATTTCGCGTCCTCTACTTACCGTTCTTTACTGGTTTACTCGAGCTCGAGTTGGTAACAGAGTCTAGATCTTTGTCCTTTAACATTACGGCATCTGCGTCTCTGTCTCTCTCGCGGCTGTTCTGGCTGTTCTGTCGGCTCTTCCTGTTAGCCGAGTCCAGCCCGGTGCCCTCAAACAAGCGGGCCATAAACGCAAGCCCCTCTCTCCGGATGTAGGACTTTCCTGCGAAGAAGTAGAGCACCGGGTTGGCACAGCTGCTCATGAAGGCTATGGAAGAGGTGACAGCACGGCAGTCGTGCCATATCTCATTCAACCTGGTGGGCGGGGAAGTGAGAGGATGACATCATTTGTTTGCATACTAGCAGATAGAGATGTAGCAACGTAACCAGTAAAGCCAGAAATTGTTTTCACTTTCACTTTGTGTATGCGGTTTACAAAATGCATTAAGGTGCTGATTGGTGCTCGTATTTTTGGAAGTCAGGGTAATGGTCTCAACTTCTGTTATGCTAAGCTAAGCTAATCGCCTCCTGAAACTTGCTCGGGATATTAATCCTCTCACCTCTCGACTCAAAAATGTTTAGCGACACGTTCAACAGCCCAATTTGACAACCGGCTTGGCTCGTTTCTCCTGAACTGGCTCTTCATGGTACAATTAAGAAGGTAACAATAATAATTATCTGTAAAAATTAGATGCATGAAAATTCTTGTTTCATCACTTACTTGTTTTTAATTGTACCGTCTGGACACAAAGCAGCTGCAACCTGAGGACAAAGCAAAATAGTTAAGTTAGTTAACAACAGCGAAACATTCAGTGATTTTAGAAATACATGGGACTCGGAAGAAGAACGTCTCACGGGATGTGTGACTTACTTGCACCATGTCGATGATGTAGTAAGGCAACCAAAAGATGCAGAAGGTCAACACGATGGCCAAGATGAGCTTCTCACTACGAAGGCGTCGGCCAAACTTGGTCTTTTGTATCCGCCGTAAGATGCATATGTAGCTGACTAAAATGATTCCGTAGGGTATGAAGAAGCCCAACACGAGTTCCAGTGTGTACTGGATGACCACCTGTGCAGGAGCGATGGAAGAAGAATAGAGTGACAATATAATTTTAGGCTTTTATTATGAGGTAAATGTATTGTTTTTTTTTTTCTTAGAAGACTTTGGATTTGCGTGTCTCTAAGTACAGAGTTGTCAGCTTGGTATGTATTTCGATCATCCCTAAAATAATTTGCACCATTTACTGCGTCCTGCTCCGGCACCATCAGCCAATCGACACACAACCATTAATCAAACCAATAACAAACAGCAGTCAATGTCAAAAGTCACATGTTGGTTTTTGTCGCCTCAACAACTCAACAAGTCAAGATGGCAATGGGAAAACTTTGGTAATTTGCCATCGATTATGTATGTGTGATGGTATTTTTTCAGCGATTGCCCAACTACCTGGTTTCCTGCTTCCTGCTTGATGGTTCAAAAAATGTAGGTGTTGCCTGGTAACAAGTTGCAGAACTACTTGTGTCGATGGAGCCAAATGAATAATTAAATAGACAAACAAATCTGTTGTTACTGCTGTTTGTAGAGCTGTTGTATAAAAGCAATATCACTCGAGGTTGTTAAATGGCTACAACTGTGGTAAAGAATTGTTATTCTTTAGCTCATTGATAAAATGAAGGGTATATATTCAGGTTGTAGTTCACTCACATAGCTTTCTTTATCGTGGAATGACTCACACACTGAAACCTTCACTTTCTTCCTGACCTCCCTGAAGATGGCCGCAGGAATAGAGGCGATCATCACCAGCACCCACAGCACCGCCAGCACCCGTATTACAGTCTTCCGGCCTGTGATAAGACCGAGGCGCTGGGGCCACAGCACCGCCACCAGCCTGTAGACGCTCATGAGCATGATGAGATGGATGGAGGCGTACATGTTGAGCAGACACAGGTAGAAGAGGACCTTACACATTACATTTCCAAACACCCACGTCTTCATCCCCAGGTAGACGATGAAGAACGGGGTGAGAGCCATCAGGGAGCCGTCGGCGATAGCTAGGTTGAGGATGAGAAGGGTGGTGACGGACTGCTTCCGGGCGCGTGCCAGGATGCTCCAGATGACGAAGAGGTTTCCGGGGAAGCCCAACAGAAAGACAAGGCTCAGGATGAAGGCACCCATATTGGTGCCAGTTGGATTATCCACAATGGTGTCATTTACGTTTGCACTGGAGGTCGTGTTAGTCGCAGTCATTTTTGCTACCTGTCAAAGAGATAATGTGGATAATGGTTCATCATTGGTTTGACTGAGAGGACAGGATTGTTTTTGTTCGTACCACACCGATGTTTTTAAACCAATTCATTCTCAACATGAGGAAGTAGACAAATAAGGAGGAAGAAGGAGAAGGAGGCATTTCTGTCCTGACACGACTTTATTACAAAGTGATTTTTCACCTCTGACTCGTACTCCATGTTTTTACTGGCACAGTCTACGTTTGACAAAATCACTAGGCTTATGTATTTCTGCAGAGAGCGTGGGAGTGTGGCGCAAGTGTAACAGGTTTTAACCGGGATTCTTAATTCCTGAACAACGAGACCAGACACGAGTCAGGAGCAATAGTCACAGTGTTTGAGCGATGAGCTGATCTGTGATTTATACCTTCTGTCTGAGGCCTGAAGTTTATTTATGATGCCAATGAAACAGAAAAGACGCAACAATATGTTAGAACGTTTAGAAATCAAGAGAAAAAGTACATCTCCACACACCAGCCATCACTCTCCACGCTTTCATCAACTCCAGTCTGGACTACTGTAATGGATCCTTTCCAGGGTATACCAAGCTACAAGTTCTCACCATGCCAAGCCCTGGTAGCACATCACCCTTCCCCTCATCTACCTCCAATGCATACTGCTCTTTAAGTCTGAAATTAGATGAGCAATAATCACATATGGATGTAAAGTTTGTCTATCAACATGCTTTTGTCCATGCAGAGCCCAGTTTTAGTGCAGTGATGAATTGCCCTTCAAGTTTCCAAATTTAGATTCAACATCACCATGTTTGGCTCTGCCGGGGATAGCTGTCTGCTTCCTTAAGACGTACGGAGCATGATGTTTTTATCCATCAAGCATATCATACTTTTAGTCAAACTAAAAGCACATCATGAACCACAGTGCTGCACTGGATGACGGTTTATTTTAAGTGAAGCACAGTCCTCTACTCACATATACTCACCAGTAAAACAAATGTCTAACCAACTCAAACAAACTCAGTCAGTTGCAATACATTATTGTCTGTTGTATGTTATAGTTATTCCATGTCACTGGAAAAATATTTTAAAAAGGAACATGTCATCACTTGTTGGACATATCTTGACTATTAGTCTCAGAGCACACCCTTTACTGCTGACACAGTGTTACTACTCCGGAGCATATAATCCAACATTCACATCTGCTCACCTAATCTATAATTTCTGACAATTTGCGTGCCTGATTATGGATTACTGCATTACACATGAGTGTGTAATTGGTGTAGTAGTGAGCAAGGTGATGTTACAGCTACAAACACTTTTGTTTGAAGACGTCTACTTTTAGTACCGCTTGTACGACCAATCAAAAGTTTGGACACAATGTCTATTCTATACTGGAGATTAACACTGAAGATAGAAAGTATGCATACAGGTATAATACGACTATGTATACATAATTTTAAATATATATATATATATATATATATATATATATATATATGAAGTATTTGCACAGCAGTCTGCTGTCTTTGTTTTTCTCTCTGAATAACTATTTTAACATTTAAATATTAAGTAAATGACTTTATAGATCACGTTTAAACACCAAAATTAGAATAATATAACAAAATTAAATGAAATTACAACATATAATGAAAATAAATAAATAGTGGAATACACAAATAGAAAAGGGTTTTCAGTATTTTTGAATAAAAGATGAACAAAATATAAAAACCGACAGCAATGCATAGGAAAATGCTTTTTTATGCTGATGATGTAACTTTTTTTTTTTTTATCATATCGCAGGGTTTTTCTTCTGCTGGATGAAAACATTTGAACATTTCCAGATTTCAAACAAAGACGGAGACAAATAAATGTGACCACATGGCTCAGTGTTTACTGAAAGCCGGTCAAACCACATTGAAGGTGGCGTCAAAGGAACAGTAGCCGGTGAGACTGTGTCACATTGTGCAATGGCCTCCAACAATGACACATTATACTATCTATAACCAACAAGTCTGTGTCATCGTCATGTTTTCTGTTTTGGTCCCATTGCTCATTGGCGGTATTGTTTGTTTGTTTGTTTTCTTACAGTACAGACAAACTTTCTTCCCCTATTTTTATGCTTTTCATTATCATTTGTACAAACAGAGCGCGCTGTAAAGCAACTAACCACATCACAGACTATATAACCTGCCTGACTAAACAGGCGTGTTTGTGTGCACTGCGTGACTCATCCACATACTTACAGAAACACACCTGTTTCACCCACAGAGAAAAATCATACAGAAACTCCACAACGCATAGATTCAGAGCAATCACACGCAAACTAACTAATGTTTGAACAAATCACTGCCGCAAAATTAACAATAAAGTCAAGACGAAAAGACGCTGCAATTAGCTGCAGAAAGAGAAACAAGGCTGAAAAGGCTCAAAATAGACAATAAACGTTACTTGTTTCTTTGTTAGGTTGCAGTGATTTGTTGGCAGATGTAGCCGCAGTGTTGTTACTGACAGAAACCAATGCAGATTCATGAATGAGGTAGGAAATTGAGGCAGACTCACCAAGTCATCAGCCGGTAATCCCAACAGAAGAAAGAAGAGCTGTTAAAGAGTTCTGAATCTGTGGTACATGTTATATTCTTCCTTTTTTTTTACCCTTTCCTCTTCCCACGTTTTCCCTCCACCCACTCTGTCTCTCTCTGTCTCTCTCTCTCTGTGTCGCTCTGCATTGATTGATTTGTCATGCTTGCTGCAACATGTAGTGAGTGGGAGAAGGTGTGTCCCCATTACCTCGCAACCCTCTGCACTGGCAGTCTGTCAACATCCACACATGTCGAGTGAGTAATTCCTGCTGTGTGCTAGTGTCGACTTAAAGGGTTAGTTCACCCAAAGTATGAAGCCATTTTTCCCAATCTAGCAGTGCAGATCACCACTTTGAGCATCCACAAACAAAATTCTAGTATGTAAAGTGATGTGATGTATGAATGTGAAGTATGTGAAGTATTCCAAAATCATGGGGTTGAAACGTCCTCTCTTTTGGGAAAGCTTCAGGCCAAAGAGAGTTGGTTGAGGCCAAGTACTGATGTTGCCTATTGTAGAGACTTTCATTCATCAACAGTTAGTTCAGTCAGTGGACAGAAAGTTCCAAAGAATCCAAGATATCTTATGCTGAAAGGTTTTTCAAAGCTTGGCCAAGGAGGATGGATGATTTTTCAATATGCTTGTCATGACATGATGCCGCCGCAGTTCTGTAGAAGCAGTCCTCTCTAGCTCATTTGACGCCCCCAGGATAGTGCAAGAGCTGATCTATAACCCTAAATGGTCATTAGTGCACAAGCAAGGAAATATATTTCATGATTCAACATCGTTATCTGACATTTTCATTTGACTCAGTTACCGTAATAATGATCAGCGTGGCGCCTGCTTTCCTAAACGCAAACATACAGCTGCTCTGTATCGCACTCTAAGATTCAACAGTGTCCCCACAGTGACCTCAAGACATATGCTTAACCATGTATAAACCCCATATGTGCTGTGCTGGATTAGAAAACTGACCTCACAGAGCAACAAGGCCGGTCAAGACGCTCTAGACAAAAAAGTACAGAAAGGAAGGTGTGGCAACTTTTGTTCATATCTCGATAAACTTAAATTGTACTTTATGAAACAAGGTGTCGAATAAAGCTTTGCTTAGTAGAAATGGAAAGGATATAAATCTCAAACCAGGTCAGAAATATGTTTCACTGGAATTCTCTAAATATAAAATCAGATACTCATTTGGTCATTTCTCTGCAGGCTAAAGAAATGCACTTCTTCGGTAAATTGGCCATTCACCCATTGGCGACTTGCCTGGAGCGAGTCGGTCCCCCGTGACCCTAATAAGCGGGGACAGGAACTGGATGGAGGAATGACTTCTGGTCATCAAGGACAGAACACTCAAGTGCAACCAGGACGTCTGTTTTTGACCATTTCCTTCACTCCCGTTGTTCAAAGTACGTAAAGGAATCAATGCATGTTCCAGGGCTGTCACAAATGGTATCAATTCCTTGTAAAGCTTGATATATAACATTAAAGTTCTGAAAACTAACACTAAATCTTGTCCTAATCAGAATCAGGATCAGAAAAAGGTTCATTGCAAAGCAGGTTTTCACTTGCAAGGAATTTGTTTCAGTTTAATTCTTGCATAACAAACATTCTCTAAAATATAAGAAATAAGCCAGATAACCCAGATAGCTCGGCAGCACTTATTCAATGCTGAAATTCTGTCAGAATCATCGTTTTTGTTGAGGTTGAATATTCAAGGCTAGAATCAATGCTGATGATTCTTTGTTTTTTCAGTGTTGAGAAGAGAAACAATGTTTCATTGTTGGTCTGGTATCTGGGAAGGAAGATAAAGAAAATCAAGTATTAAAAAAATACAGTGCAGGAACTGCAAGTACCCGGTAATGAGCAAAAGTGCACCATCGTTGTCTTTGGCAGGTTGCATGATAAAATTGTCCTTTTTTTTAAAGCACGATGCATTTTACAATCATCAAGGCACTTTCATCACAATTTTCTGATGTCAATATATTATTACAAATCCTAACAAGGAAGTTATCACAGGAGGAAACGGGAAGAAAATAAAATTCATGGTACAATAAAAATGTGAAAAACATTTCTCCAAAGAATGCAGAAGTGGATGTTTATTCTTTTGCCCTTCCATCTATAATGTTTTCCTTCAGCTTCTTTTGTCTCTTTGTCTTTAGTTTTTTTTGTGACTGACAAAACTTTCCCATCCGTCTGTGTGCCGGCACGACTTCAAACTGCTATCATGCACACCTTTACCACCGTAACTTCACCAGCTGCGCAAACACTCCAACATCAAACCAAGCCCAGGATAAAGATGCTGGGTGACTGAGGAACGCGGGCCTGACACGGTTGTTTCTGCTGTGTAGACTGCAGGACTTGTCATTGATTCCAAACTGTGACTCATCTGACATTTGTTCGGTTGATGTCTTTGTATGGCAGTGCTGCAGACAGCTTTCGCGCATGCCATTCCACCTCCCAGTAACTTTGCTCTGACAAGCGACAGCACTTGCACAGCACTTGTGGAAACTTAGTAAACCTGTCTGGTTGGGCAGCACACGTGGTGGTTGATGAGGTCGTTGTTTATCAGAGGAAAGCAATCTGCCAGGGGAACACCTCCCTCACCCTCCCGGGCTAATGGACAGGGTTGGGTGATGCAGGTGGCCAGACAGCTGCTGACTCTTCTTAAATTTTGTCAGTCTAATTATTTCAACATGAAGATTTTTGTTTTCCTTTTTTTCCATTTCAGTGAACTCCCACATCAGCCTACGTGCGATCTAAGCGGCATTGCTCTGGTGCAACAGTGCATTGGACGTGGGCGCTTATAGGCACGATAGGGGATTGTGCCTTGTGGGCACTGTTGGCAAGGGGATCCGAAAATAACGTAAAATGCATCAACATCAACAGGCACGCGAACAAAATGAAGTCAAAAACCGGAGCAGCAGGAAGTTAAGGTCACCAGAGGGCAACCGGGCCAGAACCGGCTCAACATTCCTGGCCGCTGAATGCGGATGCATGCAGTCGGGAGGCACCATCTCAAGAAAACAAGTCTTCACTGTGACCGCAACAAAAAGCAAATTAACAATCAGTTTGTGATGAAGCTGCGAGCTGACTCACAGGTAAACTCCACACCTGTTGTTCTGAGGAGGGTTAGCAGTGTTGTAGAAACTAAACATTTCCTTTAGTCGTCTCTCAGACTGCGGAGCGATGGATTTCACAGTCATCACCAACAACAGCTGAGTTAAAGTGCTGCAGAGAGATGGAGAGCCTCCTGCATTACAGACATTTTACCACAAGGTGGCACTGTGGTCTTTTTAGAGCAGAAGGTGGCTCATTGTGTCTTCACATGAAGAACAGATACTTTATTGATCCCTCGAGGGGAAGTTCTTTATTCCACTCGTCTTTTTACCAAAATACAACCACACACACACACGAAGGGCTCGCAGACATGCAAAGAGCTGCACCGATTTATTTCAAATGTGTGATGGAGGGTGCAGCAGAGAGGAAGAGAAAGAGTTGCAGCCTCTAATAATCTCTGATGAACCTGCGTCATTCCTGTACATGAAGTTCAGTATGGTGCCTCCCAGGAATACATGGATCATCTCCTCTGATATTAAACCATCAACACAGGCTCAGGCATCAGTCACAACAGAGACAGAAATCAGATAAAATCTTGGATTTTTAAGGGATACTGACTTCTTCTGAGATTCAGAGCAGCTGTACCCGACTACTAACAGTTCACACAGCATGCCAGTTTGTTTGTTTGTTTCTTCTTTTTGTCGGCCACACTTCAGCAGCTGATGCTGCAGCACTGTCACACTTTAAACCACATGATGTTGTAAGTCAACATTTCCGAATGACTTTTAAAAAAGGGGAACCTCGTGCCTTCAGCTTAACTCAAGAACAAATGTCAGCACAGGAGCAGACTGTGTTCTTAAGTTGTGATAAGGCTCCACTTAAGAACGGTAACAGCAAAAAACAGAGTTTTACATTAAGATGATTTAAACTTCCTTGCGCGAAATCACTGATTTTGAACTACTGTCTCATGACGGACAACAGATAAATATGGATAATCTATATTGCTGTAACAGACCAACCATTTAACATCGACATTTACATTTAAAAACAACTCTTATTGGATATTATGACAAAAATAAATAAATAAATAAATAAAGTGATGTTGTGTGAGAGATGAGGAAGTAGCACTGTCTGAAACAGAAATGAAGCAAGTTTGAATGAAGTGTTAGGAGGTTACAAACCAAAGGAAGTGTCTTCTGCGTCTGATAAACAGTTTCCATTTACATCCACTAAAAATAATGTTTAGTTTTATAATGAAATCAAGAGTCAACTTGAACTAAGTCATCAAAATTCATTTTTATTTTATGAATCATCAGACAAACTTGATACCGACTCAAGAAAAACCACATTTACATGCAATCGTATTGGTAGAACTGGAACACTGTTTCTGGTCAGTACAGTCCACATCCTGATGGGTCAGGGCTGATCTGTTCCTCGGTCTCTCCTGATTTCAAGCTTCCTTCTCTTCTTTCTCAAACAAAACAACGGTTGTTGATTCAGTGGTTTCTCTGTCTTTCATAGCTAATTTGGTGGTTTATTTTTTCACTTGCTCATTCGAGGTTTGGTCAGTCAACATTTCGTCCTGAAGCTCTCTCTCTTGGTCTGCTCTCTCCATTTCTTCCACAGTTCTGTTCAGTTTCCTCTTTTCTTCTCCCTGATTCTTGAATTCTGATCCTCTTGATAACTGTGTACAAAGAGAGGAAGAAATGTCAGTCATGAACATGAACATTGTTCTATATAATCTGTTGATGCTTTGGAATGAGCTGCTGACAGTAACTCCACATGAAAAAGGAAAATGAAGACGATACACTTACTGTTTTTTCCATCTGATAATGATGAACTGCAGAAACAAAACAACAAGAAGAATGATGATGATGCTGATGTTGATGATGATGATGTAGATCTGACTCAAAGACTGAACCGTGAAGAAATCCTCTGAAATGAAACAACACAGAACAGAAATCCACATTTAATCAAACTCGACCTCTGTTAAAAACAGAAACAACATGTTGAATTTATTTTGAACTCCTTAGTAACCTGGAACATAGAAGTGTGTCTCTCTGGTTCGTGATGTTCTTTCTGTTGGACTCTACAGGTGAAGTCGCCGCTTCTTCTCACAGTCAATCTTCTGCTGACAGTATAGAGTGTCATCAGGACTCCTCTGACTGTCTCTGGAGGTCCAGCAGAGAGGAGGTTTCCCTCACCGTCCAGCCAGAACACCTCAGGCTCTGGATACCAGCCTTTAGCCTCACACTGTAGAACCGCCTTACTGCTCTTATTGGAGACAAAACTTCTATGATTTTTGGCGTGGAGACGACACTGTTTTCAAACCAAACAAAATATGTCACTTGCTTCCTTTAGCTCATTTAATGCTACCATGTCCTAAACTTACTAACAGTGAGTTGGATGGATGCTTCTTCATCATTGATCGAAGGAAACATTGGTATTCTCCTGCATCAGAAAGTTTCACTTTGAAGATTTTCATAGAGACGCTCGCTTCTCCAGTTCATCCACAAAACAGTCTGCGCGTGTAATAAGATGGATTTTGATTTGAAATTCAGTCGTCCATCTTCATGATAATGGATGTACTTTGGGTCTAAATCAGTTCTGTCCATATCACGGTCTCTGAATCTGCTGCATCGACATGGAGGTTCAAGGCAGACATGGTAGAATGACATCATCACCAGCCAGCCACGATTGGTTGATGTGGAACAAATTAACTGTGACTGTTTCCAAGGAAACCGAAGAGAAAACATTAACATTCACTTCACTTCACCCACGTACCAAAAAAACATCAATCACTGTGTCTCATCACATAACCTGATCTGTTATACATGTATATAATACATAAATGTGTTACTGTGTGTTTTGTGTATAGATTACCTTCAGCACACAGTATTAGATACGATGAAGAACAGTCTGTCATGTGTGTTTGTCTTTGGAGGCAAACATCAGTCCTGAAAATGAAAAGGACAAAAGCTTTTCAGAGCTCTTCAGAACCCGATGATGAGATACGTCCACATGTCCAACTCATCATTATCATATCAATATCATCACTCACTGGGATGTGACATGCTGGGGTTCTTAAAGTAGAAGAGGGTTTCTGCTCTGATTTGGAAGAAGATGATGCGGTGATGTGTGTTTTTATCATAAATAGTTTCAACTTTTTAAACTGTCCAGATTCAGTTTTATTTTTAAATGGTTTGTATGTAACAGGACTGTAATTAGATCGCATGTGAGTCCACTTCATATAGACTGAACCTACACATTGTTTTAACAGTCACAGATTATGTAATCATGACACCTCATAACATTTAACGCTCATTTGTTTGTTTTGTTTTTTATGACTCTGTGATAAATGAAATGCAATAGGACTCAAACTCAACAGGATCAATCTGTTTTTATCCAAAACTGCCCATTGACTGTCCAATGGTGCTATATGAAGAAAAAAACCTGCATACCAGTACAAACTTACTTACTTCTGTGGCCAGCAGGAAAAGCTGAACGAGCCCCGACTGAAGTGGAAGTTACAAACCAGAGAGAGGGACACAAACACAAAAATAAACTCCTGGCCAGCAGACGTCTGTTGGGAATCAAAGTCATTGAGGTCACCAGAGGGCGACTGGGCCAGCTCAACTTTCCTGGCTGCTTACGCGTGGGTTGGGTGGATTTGACAGTTATCATCCACAACAGCTGAGTTTAAGTCTTGCAGAGAGATGAGAGTCTCCTGTGTTACAGACAGATTACTACAAGGTGGCACTGTGTCATGTCAGTGTGCTTCAGTGTTTCCTCTTATCTCCTTTAGCTTAGGATGCATGGACCACCCTTTACAAAAAAGACAGAGATAACGCCCCACAATTCTTACAAGAAATGTGTGAAATGTTAATAACTAGATAGGCTTTAAGTTATCAAGAAAGAGTTTCATAATGAAAAACTAAATCCTAAAACTCTATATATGCATATCATTAGCGGTTATGGTTTGCTGATCGCTCCTGTTCTTCTCTGAATCTTCTGTAAGTCACACAACTGCAATTCGTACGCTTCAGCTGACAGTGGTTAGTTTATGGAAATAAGTGTACTTTAACCTTAACTTGACATCAGCTGCTGGGGGTGTGAAGTGGGCAGTCACTGGCTGTAGGAGCTGGAGTATATACACTGATCTGATCATCATGACCACTGACAGGTGAAGCTCAAGCTCCTCTTCTAAGGAACAAACTATGATTCTGGGTTCAGGAGGCAGACACGGTTAACACCTTTAAGAGTAGGGGCTTAAATTTTCCTTTTGATAGTGCTTATAGTTAGTGCTGGCTCAGATCATCCCTTAGTTATGCTGCCATAGACTAGACTGGCCGGGGACTCCCCTCTCTCCTCTCTGGTAGGGCTGTGCCTAGTCACACTATCGAAGCTGAAGATGCAGCCATCTCCCTTTACTGAACCCCAGCAGGTTCTCGTGATCGTGGCTGACGCCCACTATATATTATTACTGTCATTATTGCTACCATATCCCTTCTACAAAAATGTGTCTCTCTAACTCTCTATCCCAGGTTCCACTGCTACTGTAATCATTCTATCATTCATTGTAATTCATTGTCATTTTATCATTCATTGTAATTGTACAATATGTTTGTGTTGATTTGTTCTGTACACGTGACATCTATTGCACATCTGTCCATCCTGGGAGAGGGATCCCTCCTCTGTGGCTCTTCCTGAGGTTTCTTCCACCTTTTTTTCTGGTTCAGTACAGTCCACATCCTGATGGGTCAGGGCTGATCTGTTCCTCGGTCTCTCCTGATTTCAAGCTCTTCTCTTCTTTTCTCAAATGTAAGTGATCTAAGTTTGTTGATTCAGTGGTTTCTCTTGTTCATAGCTAATTTGGTGGTTTGTTTTTCACTTGCTCATTCGAGGTTTGGTCAGTCAACATTTCCTCCTGAAGCTCTCTCTTGGTCTGCTCTGTCCATTTCTTCCACAGTTCTGTTCAGTTTCCTCTTTCTTCTGTGAAGTTAGAAACTCATATCTGTATTGATTTCGGCTCTCCTGACCTGATTTTTTGAATTTGATCCTCTTGATAACTGTGTGTCAACAGAAGAAGAAATCTGTTAAAATTCACTCATGTCATTTTTTTCCTACATGAAGACAGAAAATGTGGACAATGAAGAAGTTAGCCACCGGCCTCTGCATTTACATTAGACTGATGACTTCCTCTTATAACAGACACTCAGACCAACCACAGTAAGAGACAGAGACAAACAAAGTCATACATGAACTTAAAGCAGCTGACAACATATCCATGCTCATTTGAACAATCATGAACATCATGAACATTGTTCTGTATAATCTGTTGATGCTTTAATTAGCTGCAACATGTCACAACAGCCAATGAAGAGCTCTGACAGTAACTAACATGAAAAAGGAAAATGAAGACGACACTTTACTTTCGAAATATATCACTGAGGGAATAATGAACAACAGAAAAACAAGAATGATGCTGATGATGATGATCCAAATCAAAGACTGAACAATGAAGAAATCCTGAAATGAAACAACACAGAACAGAAATCCACATTTTTTTAATCAAACTCTAATTTCAACTGTTAAAAACAGAAACAACATGTTGAATTTATTTTGAACTCTTTATAACCTGAACATAGAAGTGTGTCTCTCTGGTCTGGTTGATGTTCTGTTGGACTCTCTACAGAAGTTGTCGCCTTTCACCACAGTCAATCTTTCTGTTGACAGTATAGAGGTCATCAGGGACCTCTGACTGTCTCTGGAGGTCCAGCAGAGAGGAGTGTTTCTCTCAATCACCCAGCCAGAACACCCCAGGCTCTGATACCAGCCTTAGCCTCACACTGTAAAATCACCTCTGCATGCTTCTCTGAGACAAACCTATGACGGGCGAGACGGCACCTGGGATGATCAGGAGAGGAGGAATTATAACATACGTCACTGATTTGTATCAAACTGCCTTTGTGGCAAGTCTGACTTACCAACAGTGAGTTGGATGGACGCGTCCTTCATCATTGAATCCAAGATACAAAAATATTTTCCTGTATCAGAAATTTTCACTTTGGAGATTTTCATGGAGACGCTCGCTTCAGTTCATCCACAAACAGAGCGTAAAGTAGTCTTAAAAGATGGATTTTTGATTCAAGCACACCGGTCGCCCATTGTGGTGAATATGGATGTACTTTGTGGTCTAAATCAGTTCTGGTCCATCACGGTCTCTGAATCTGCATCGATGGGAGGTTCAAGGTGACATGGTAGAATGACATCATCACCAGCCAGGGCCACGATTGGTTGATGTGAACAAATTAACTGTGACTGCTCTGCATAAACTGAAGAGTAATAATCAGATAACCTGATCTGTTATATTCACATCAATGGTACTGTGTGTTCTGTGTATAGATTACCTTCAGCACACAGTATTAGATGAATGATGAAGAACAGTCTGTCATGTGTGTGTTTGTTCTTTGGAGGCAACATCAGTCCTGAAAATGAAAAGGACAAAAAGCTTTCCAGAGCTCTGAGAACCCATGATGAGATACGTCCACATGTCCAACTCATCATTATCATATCAATATCATCACTCACTGATGTGACATGCTGGGGTTGTTTTTAAAGTAGAAGAGGGTTTCCTCCACAAAGACGACATCTCACTCTCACTCTAAACTTCAAACTGTCCAGATTCAGTTTTATTTTTAATGGTTTGTATGTAACAGGATCAAATTCAGACGTTTACATGTGAGTCCACTTCATATAGACTGAACCTACATATTATGTAATTATGATACATCATAACATTTAACGTTCAAATTTTAAATGAAGAACAGCTCTTACCGACAGCATGACAACCGACTGTGCAGTGTGATGTTCTATGAAGAAACAAAAGAAGTAACACTTTAGCAGTCCAACAAACTGCTAAAGGAACTGCTCTAAATGACTGAAATGAAATTTCAATGAAGTCACAGTTCAGCAGTTCATATACTTCAGTTGAAAGTTTTAGTTTATGAAAATAAATGGAACGGGATACAAGCGTACATGCTTTGTTGTTCAAACACTAGGCACAATTCAAACAAAATGAAGTTCCAAATAATGTTCAATTAAATCGATACTTGGTTTGAAATGCCAGTAAACAAAAAATATGTCTTACCCTTGAGGGTACATTTATTTCTTTGTCCAAAGTTAGACGCAAGGTAACTTTGACATTAGCTGCTGTAAAAGTTTGCTGCCAGCGTTGTTAATTGTGTTTAGTTGTTGTTGACTCTGTGATAAATGAAATGCAATAGGACTCAAACCTTCAACAGGATCAATCTGATTTTATCCAGAACTACCCATTGACTGTCCAATGTGATGTGATATGAAGAAAAACCTGCATACCAGCAATAAACTTACTTACTTTCTGTGGCCAGCAGGAAAAGCTGAACGAGCCCGACTAAAGTGGAAGTTACAAACCAGAGAGAGGGACACAACACAAAAATAAACTCCTGGCCAGCAGACGTCTGTAGGGAATCAAACTGGCTGAGGTCAATAGAGGGTGACTGGGCTGGCTCAACTTCTCCTGAAGCTGCTTGATGTGGTTGGGTGGATTTGACAGTTATCATCCACAACAGCTGAGTTTAAATGTTGCAGAGACATGGAGAGCCTCCTGTTACAGCCTTATTACCACAAGGTGGCACTGTGGTCATGTCAGTGTGCTTCAGTGTTTCCTTTCTTATCTCCTTTAGCTTAGGATACATGGACCACCCTTTACAAAAAGACAGAGATAATGCCGCCCCACAATTCCTTACAGAAATGTGAAATGTTAATAACTATATTAGGTTTTTAAGTTATCAAGAAGAGTTTCATAATGAAATAAAACTAAATCCTAAAACTCTATATATGCATATCATTAGCGGTTATGGTTTGTTGATCGCTCCTGTTCTTCTCTGAATCTTCTGTAAGTCACACAACTGCAATTCGTACGCTTCAGCTGACAGTGGTTAGTTTATGGAAATAAGTGTACTGTAACCTTAACTTGACATCAGCTACTGTAAAAGTTGTTTAGTTGTTGATTCTGTGATAAATGAAATGCAATAGGACTCAAACCTTCAACAGGATCAGTCTGTTTTTATGAAGAACTGCTGCATTTGTGAAGAGACACAGCAGAGGCCATGAACATGTGTTAACCCACAACAGAAATACAAAAAAAAAAAATGAAAGAAAGTTCAATTTTCAGCATAGAGGACACATTTATTTGATAAACAGAGACAAGCTGAATAAATATAAATATAACATGTAGTTAAAAAACACATTCATAGGTCATCAGAGGGCATGGTAAAGCTGAAATAAATACTATAATTCCTCAGTTTGCACAGTGCTTTGTCTATAATAGGGTGGGGTGGAGGGGTGGGGTGGGCAGCGGTCGGTAGGTGTTGAGGTGGAGGATTGGGAGTAGGTGGAGGGTGTCGAAAAGTGCTATAGAAATAAAATTTAACTAATAAATTATCTTATTTAGAGAAGTCAGTTGATGCGCGTGCTGTATAATGAGAGTATACGTGCAGGATATATGTAATGCTATATGACGATAATGTTAAGTGATCTGTGGACGAGCGTCCGGAAAGAAGAAGTCGAGTCTTGCGCTGCTTGGTTTCATTTTCTGCTGCGGTTAACGTCTTCACTGTCCCTCCCCTTACAGTGTAGAGACCTCATTTCTTAAACCTAATGAACAACAAAAAAAAGTCATTTGTTACTTCATCTTCATGGTTCATTACACAACAGTCAGATCAAGAGTCATTCCACGAGTGCTGATATAGAGCATAACAGCACTGATACTTTAACTACATTCATCACTCTGCTCTACAGGTGTTCTAATATTAATTATAAATGTTACAATAACGTAACAGTCATGTTCATCATCTATCTTAGTTAGTAATAAAGTTGAACATATTACAAGTGATTTAAAACAATCTGCTGTTACTGAATATCGGCACGGCTGATACAGCTGTGCTGATATTCAGTATAACAGCACGCTCTCTCGTCTGTCACGGAGGAGTGTCGGGGGGATACAGACTAACCAAAAGGCGGCTGGAAATCCAGGCAAATAATCCAAAAGGGGAGAAGCAAAACCCAGGAGCCAAAAAACACGAAGGACAACGCTGCGGAGACGGACACAAAGGACACACACTGACAAAACAAGACATGTAGTACGCAAACAAATCTATACACAGAACGGACAGACAAGGAGAACAAAGGAAACACAGGAACTAAAAAGACACGCAGGACTAATCAGGGACAGGTGAAACAAATCAGGGGCAGGTGCAGAATCAAAAAAAGCGGGAAAAACAAGACAGGAAGTAGAATAAGACGAGACAGACAGGCTGGAACTACAAAATAAAACAGGAAACACAGAAACAAACTCAAAACTTGCTTTAGTGTTGAAGATGGGATACAGACTCTGGTCTCTGCTGTCATATGAACTGAACAAACAACCAATGCTGCGTTTTCACACTTGCTTAATGTTACATGTCTATAAAACAAAGCATATTTCTTACAGGTGTGACACTCAGGTGTGGGCCTCTTAGATCATCAGGCACCTCCTTGATCCTGTAAAATAAGAGTGAAAGAGCAGTTTGTGTCCATCACACTGAGTAAGGAAAGAAATAGTGAGAGCATCTTGAAATAAAAATAAAAAAAATACCTTATTCTCCAATATTGCACTATGAATGCAGCACACAGAGACACCAATCAATCCTGAAGCCAAGATGCATTTTGCATACGGAGCAAGAACTGTGACGACATCAGCTGAAGTTAGAAATCATGGAGCAAGATGCTATTTATAGTAAAGAAACGATACATTTATGAATCATCTCTACCTGGAACAGGTAGATACACAGTGAAGTGTGTCTCTCTGGTCTGGTTGATGTTCTTCTGTTGGACTCTACAGGTGAAGCTGTCGCTCTTCCTCACAGTCAATCTTCTGCTGACAGTATAGAGGTCATCAGGACCTCTGACTGTCTCTGGAGGTCCAGCAGAGAGGAGGTTTCCCTCACCGTCCAGCCAGAACACCTCAGGCTCTGGATACCAGCCTTTAGCCTCACACTGTAGAACCACCTCGCCGCTGCTGCTTGTTGTGCTCATTGAACTGATAACAGGTGAGGAGACAGCAACTACAGAGGAGAGAGAAGAGGTGATGTCTAAGCCGGAAAGTTGATGTAACTCACAAATCTTGAAACTGAATTGGTTGTTGTTTAAACATCTTGTGGTTTTTGCAGTGAGACTGTATCTGTGTCTTGTCGTCTCTGTGTGGTACTCAGGAAACCAGCAGACATCAGTTAGTCAGTGAAACTTTGTAGTAAAACCACGTGTTGTTTTTGCACTAATCACATTGGCTGTTGGCAGGCAGATTTGTTACCTTGGAACAGAGCCAAGCTGACTGTTTCCTGCTGATTCCAGCCTTCATGCTAAGCTAAGCTCACATCTACTGCACAAAATGTCAAACTATTCTTTTAAGTACGTCTGTACTTTCTGATGTACAGACGCTGCTCTGATAAATTCAAAATATACTGTGTCCACTCACCAACAACAAGTCCAATCAAGGCGTGTTGACCCAGTTGAGGAAAAAGGCATCTGTATGTCCCCTCATCAGAGCGGGTCACTTTGGAGAGTTTCATTGAAGCGTCTCCGAGCTCCAGTTTGTCGACGGACACGGATGTTCTTCCTCTGTACGAGGGCTGTTGGTGAGCTACATATTCTTCACTGTTTCGCCTCTCATAAACAAACCCAGGACTCAGGTCCGGTCTCGCCCACTCCAGAATTATGTCGGAAGCATTCAGTGGAGGATCCAGGTGGCATGGCAAAATAATATCTTCACCAAGTATAGCCACTATTGGCTGAGATGGACCGATCACCTGAGGTTTACCTGTAAAGAAACAGATCTGTGGATTCATTGGTTGATTTAAACCGCCTTTTAACATGAAAATATTGTATGAATGAGGGTTTTTGCCATTAAATATGGCGACAATTTACTGTATAATTCATGCAATTTAAAATACTGCTTTATTCTGTGTACATTTCCTTATAAGTGCCTTATAAAACAAAGGTTTTGCCATTTAAACAAATCCGTTGCGGCAGCACAGCCCCATTAACAAACATGAAAATGACATAAACAGCTGAGACTCTGCTGGTTTCTTATCAATTTAGTAATATTTGAATATATTATCTAAAGTTAACTTTTAACACACATAATGCTGCCTTTGTGTGGGAATAAAAGAAAGTTATTACCTCCACGTGGCTGTAATGAAACAAGGAAGACTGTATAACATAAACGCAAAACTGTAAAGTCACAGAAAGTCATCTTTGAGCTGCTTCATCCTGGATATCTGCAAGTGAATAAAAAGTAGAGAAATTAAAGCAAATGCTTATTTTATTGTTGTTTATTGTTTATGACATTTACTCAAATAAAAGTAAAGAAACCTTGAAGATACAGCTCTGATGTTGAAACTAAAGTTTAGTTTGAAGTTATGTTGCTTTGCTTTGAAGATTTATGACCTCGTCTGCTTTCTTTATGTCATACTCCTGTTTTACAACTGTTTTTACGACTTCTCTGGCTGTATCAGTCGATCGTGTTTATTTGAGGAAATGGCTGCAACACAATAACAGCAGCACATGCTTTGCGGTTCGCTACACAATGCGCAAAAAAATTTCCAAAAAAATGATAAAGTTAAATTGATACCTTGATTTGAAATGCAGACACAGAAATCAGAAACTCCTCCAGGCGATGAGAACGAAAAAATTGTCAAAATCTGACAACATGAGACGTCACAGTTACATCAGCTTTCCAGCATCACTTCTTCTCTCTCATCTGTAGTTGTCGTCTCCTCATTGCATCGACGTCAAATTCCCAAACGTGAATCCATCAGCTGCACGTGCTCAAGCTGCTACAACAGCTGTGGTTAGCACTGTTGTAGCAGAGTTGTTTTGAAACTCATGCCGTCACTGTTAAAAGTATTCAACAGTTATTACTCACGTGACCTTGCAGTTGTTTTTTGACATGCTTCCTCATTTCAGATGGGGGAGGTGGAGTAAAGCCTGAGGGTACATTCATGCCTTTTGTCCACAGAAGTCAGATGAGGCGTTGTTAATTGTGTTTTCTTTTGTTGTTGTTGAAACCATTGTCAAATAATTCTGACACATGAAATGCAATAGGACTGTTTTTTATCCAGAATTGCCTCCTTTGAGCTGCTGCACTGGGGAAAAGACAGCAGAGGCATGAACATGTTAACCCTCAACAGAAAGGGAAATTCATCATAACAAAGTATCCTGAGGGTAAGGACTGTGCTTTTGTTAGTGGTTGTGCCACTGTATGTTTCAGGGTTCAAGGTAACTAAGTACATTTATTCAAGGTACAGTACTTTACTTGAGTGTTTCCAGTTTATTCTACTTTATACTTCTACCTTACTACATATTAGAAAGACATCCTGCCAAGGATATTCTGACTGCTGCTCATCTACGAAGTCTCCATCTCCATCTTAGAGAGCTTGGAGGAAGGTTGGCAGCTTTCTTGGGATGTGGCTCACCCTTCATGGGAATAACACCAAGCTCAAGCTGCCCCTTAAGTCCCTGGTGGAAGACTGGTGGGAGTAGGTCATGGACCAACGTGCCACATGAACGATGTCCTGCCCAGCCTATTGAAGCTCATAATCTGGGGGACATTTCCAAATGTTCAGAAATCAGATCTTGGAACACACCTTCACTTGCTGCTGAAATGCTTTTGGGCAGAGCCTGTAAACCTGGCACCATGACCAGCACCCAGATGATCATCATTGTAAAGGCTGGAGTGAAGATGCCAGGAACCACAGCGGCCGAGATTCTGTCAAGAATTGTAGTGACTGCAGGACTGGCAGCTTTCTGGGGACCTGGTATCCTTCTGGGCTCAGAAGCCACTAAAAACATGGTCATGTAGAAGTGAGATTGCCATGAGAGGGCTGTCTGGAAGAGGCCTACAAAAGTAAGTAGCACAAAGAGCTGGTCAGCAAGTTTGCCCGTTGAGGTTGGTTGTAGAGGTTATGTGGGGCATCACAGGAACAGAGACGAGAAGAGCTTTCAAGAACATCTCCAAGGGAATCAAGAACGCCTTGTGATGGTCGCATCAGCTACGGCTGGGTCACATGGGTGAGGAGTCTAAGGTGGCCACAGAGGATTCAGGACTGTATTTATTGAAAGAAATATTTTATTAGGAATATTTTTTAAAAAGTAAATGATGACTGTACCTTTAAATGACGCAGTACAAATGGCTGGCTGTGGTTGAAGTGACGTGAAATGCCAGTAAAGCTGTTCTGTGCTTCCTTTTCTGTGGTATTATGTGTTGAAGACTTTTCTTTCATACAGATCAGCATTTGTTTTTCAGCAACAGAAGAAAAGAAGAAAAGAAAAATGGTTCATATTTTGAGGACATATTATCGCCTTTTCCTGGTTGTCACTCTGCTCTCTTCTTGTTCAGGTTTGTGACTTTTTAAACATCTCATGATTTATCTTGTGGCTCTTTTTAAAGGACCTGACCTCAAGTTCAATAAAATGTTGCTCTGGAGTGCTTTGACCTTTGACACTTGAAGTATATTTTGATAACACTAATGATAATAAGCCTTTACTGGTAATTGAGGGCAGGCACAGTGGTTCAGTGGTTAGCACTGTTATCTCACAGCAAGAAGGTTCCTGGTTTGAATCTCAGCTGGGGAGTTTCTGGTACTCCAGCTTCCTCCCACTCTAGTCCAGAAACTTGCAATTAACATTATAATTGGTGACTAAATTGTCTGTAGGTGTGAATATGTATATTGCTACATTTAAGTAAAGCATCTGAATGCTTCTTCACTGCTGTACATTTCTTACTGAGGTTTAACACACACTCAGTGTTTTTCCATCCCATTTCTGGAAGTTTTTTCTGTGAGATATTTGCTGTGACAGTCTAAGACTAATTTCATTCAGCGTGTTAACTGATGTAAATTAGTGCAGAAATGTAGATTTTGTTTGTATGTGTGTTTGTGTGAAGTTGTTAAAAGTTGTTAGGCGTGTCTGTTGTATATTTGTACTTGTACTCGGTGTCGTAAAGGTGTTAAAAGGGCATTGATGAAATCCGTGTGAAAGACTTCCTCTTTTCTGACACCTCCGGAGTGGAGGGCTTCTCTGAATCAAACAGAAATCCTTGCTGCAGCTGCTGCAGTGTCTGGGCCTCACTGAAGCTCGACTTTACAACTTTATTCAGTGATTTTGGTGAAACTGGATCAGATTTTATGCACACTATATTTGCTGCTTTTCCCTCTGATGTCCAACTCTCTGTGATTTCCACAGTTTATGATGGACACATTTAGCTTTAGCCTAACCACTAATTAACTGTCCAATTAACTGTCCAACAATAACGTTACACTACAGAGGTGATTTACAGACTTTATGATGGAAAGATTGCTAAGTAGCGAATTGCTAATTGTCATTAGCTCGGTCAGCCATGATGCTAACTGAACTGTCATTTTGAAAGCTGTAGCTTGTGGTGCTGTTGAAATGTACTGCTTTATACTAAAAGATATTTTTAATGTGTTGTCCACCCAGGAATATCTGTGGTGCGTGCTCCACCAGAGACAGTCTGGGCCTTTGCCGGCGGCGATGCTATTCTTCCTTGCAGTTTCAACGTCAATGGCGGCGATGATTTTCCAACGGTGGAGTGGTCCAAGGAAGGCCTGCAGCCAAACATCGTCTTCCTGTACCGGGATGGCTGTGAGACTCATGAGATGAAGAATCCGGCCTTCGAGTACCGGACAAGCTTCATCATGAAAGAACTGCAGAACAGGATCATCTCGTTAAGGATATCCAATGTGCAGCTGTCTGATGCAGGGAAGTACCAATGCAAGAGGCTCTGGAAGAATGCTCCGCGGGATATTACAACAGTGCAGCTTGTTGTGGGTACGTCCGTACGTAGTTATATATAGTGAAGGTTTTGCAGTTGAATCACAATCCCCTAAAACCTCCCTGTTTATATCATGGAGTAGAGTCAGCCTAGCAAAGGCCTGAAAGTTGGGTCCTTGCCCAGCAACTTGGTCAGGTGTGGTGACATTTGAAAGGTCACACCTTGCGTGATTCTTGTTTTTATAGGTGCAGTTTCTGAGCCAAAACTCTCAGTTGTTTCAGCTGAGAGTGGAGGAGTGAATCTTCAGTGTGAGGCAACCTGCTGGCTACCAGAGCCCAAGATCACGTTTCTGGATGATCGGGGAAAAGAAATTCCTGCTGATGATCCAAGAAGACATCAAGACACAAGTGGATGTTACACTGTGATACGGAAAGTGTCGCTCCGGGATGCTACCAACAGGTTCAAATTTAGTTTATTACTCAAGCTAGCATTTATATCACATCATTTAAAGCAGCATTGCAAAGAAGAAAACATTTTCTCCATAAAATATGATCCAGTTTCACTAAAATCAGTGAATATTTATGTACCGAAAAGTGCGCTCATACCCGGAGCCCAAAGTTACATTGTGAGACAGTGTGAGAACAGTCGTACGAATAACAGAGACAACATTCACCTGATTACAAGTCAGTGGAGCATCATTATTTAAAATCAGTTTGTTTTATTTTCATGAGAAAATGTTACATGTATGATTGACAAACTAAACTTTACTAATGTCTTCTCATCACAGCGTCACCTGCAGAGTTCACCAGCCAAAGACCAACCAGACCAGGAACGCGGAGATTCTCATACCAGGTACAGCAGAACTTTAACAGCTCACCTGTAACCAACTGGATTATCAAAAAGAAAGTCACAATTTAACTTCCATCTTCATGAATTTTGAACATTTCTTCATATTTGTCATTTCAGTTGACTGCATGAGATCCTGCTTTCTATCCACTGCCATCACCTTTGGATTGACAATTTTACTTCTGTTACCCGCATGTGCATTAGCTGTCTTTGCCTGGATGAAATGTAGAAAACCTGGTAAGTAACAAACAGAGAGACACAGAGACAAGACTGAATTTGGCGTAGAAACTCATGTTTGGACTGGACAAGGCAGTAGAAGTGCAAATCAAATAGTGCTGTCTGAATCTCGCAGTTTAATTCAGTTTAACACAGTTCAAACCTACAAGGAAGCACACAACACCAGAGTCAGTACCTTTATCTGAATGAATTTAGGGTCAAAGAATTATACAAACTTAATTCAAGACTCTTCAAGACTGCCTTGTTGCATATTAATCATGAGCCACTTTGCTTTAGAAACACTTGATGTCAAAATACTTTACTTTAATTAGTGGTTAGTGGAACAGGAAGTGTTATATGGTGATTTTAGGGGGCGTCGATTATGCAAAATATATCAAACCACATGAAGGTACACCTCCTCGTGAGCAAGTTGCCTCTGACTTGCAACACTCGGAATGAGATGAACCAAGTATGACCGCTGCAGATCAGATCAAGATCAGTCTGCTCATACCAAAAGACAAGATTGTCTGTCCGTTAGTCGTAATAAGATTGTACTCACCAAGTGAATTGCATTGAATCATACTACAATATTGATTATTAATTATTATTATTTTTGTCATACAGTGGTTGACCTCAAGTCACAGCCTTGTGAGAAAGAAGAGACGGCCCACCAACCAGAGGACAGCAGACCTCAGCAAAGCCCTACTGTTTGTCCCCCTGACCAACCAGCGCCTGTCTCCAGTAATGCAGCCTCAACCCACTCCACTAGCCATCGTAACCAGAGCTATACTGCATTTTTTAATGATAAGGAGCCATCCAGTTCTTCTTCGGCCAACGCTGCAAAGAAAACACCAGGCAATATCGGCCGTTCAAAGAGCGTGTCTTATAGTCTCCGTCCAGCAGACCACAAGCTTCAGTATCGACGTTCCATCGTGTTATCATCATCTGTACAGATGCCCAGGCAGCGCAATTCAAATGAGGAATCAGAGTACCTAGTGAAAAAAGAAATTAATAAAAATATTAATAATACAAATTAATAAAAGTTTCAGTCTTACTAAAACCTTAGCGGGTAAAAACAAAACTATATGGCCAGTGTGTATATGATTTTTGGATTCTGGGTCGACTGTCTTCTCGTATTATAGTTTATGTGTAAGAAAATAAGCTCTCTGTATCTCTCTGACATGAAAGTGGTTCAACATACAGTGCAGAATCACGTGACTTTCTCCAACCAATCAGTGAATGTCAGGCTTCGTGACAGGTAGCATTGCTATCCCACTCTAACCCTAACATTTTTTCTTTGACTTTGATTTGCAAAAATTTGTATGTAAATGACACTGTTATCACGATGAAGGGAAAGGTGGACACGGTCAGGTGTCACCCCAACCGATATGCTACTCACCTTTTGTAAATTTCTACAGCGCGTTATCTTTATTTCTAAAAATGTTCTGTTTCATTTTTATTTCAATTTTTTTCAGCTTTCGTCTTTTATATATGAAATAAAACACTTCCATTGTTCAATTTCAGTGTTCACTTCATTCTGTCTGAAAACACTTGAACAGCACCTCCCGGTGAATCAGTTATAACACTGCAATTTCTTTTTACCTTTACATTGTATCTTAGCTGTTTAGCTTAGCATGTTTTAGCTCGATAGATGCCATGTGCATCTGTACAGCAACATCTTCTTTAGTTTACCACAAACATTCAACATCAGCTCATTTAGCAATGCGCAGCTTTCACTGGACAGAAATTGGGTGAAAATTTTAAATCTGAAATGTAACTAACTCACCACCCCCTCCTCCTGTGTAGCAATAAAAACAGATGTTATGATTTTAGATGATACGTCCAAGTGGAAGCATGTCGATACAAAACAAAACTGGACCTAAAATTGAACCTTGTGGTACACCACAGATAATGTGAGCTGCAGAAGTATTTTACCTGTGGTGACCGAGGAAGCTCTTTCAACACAACCCAGGTTTTAAGACATTCAATTAAAATAGCATTATCTATTGTGTCATTAAAAGAATTAGATTAGATTGTGCTCTCTGCCATCAGCTGCTAAAAGGACCAACAGGCGTGCAGTTTCTCTGTTGTGTAAAGCTCTAAAATCTGACTGGAATTTCTCAAAGATGTTATGACACATAAAAACTAAAGGTTGGGATGAAACCACCTTCTCTAAAACTTTGGATTAGAGAAATTGGCCTAAAATATATTGACAGGGGAGATGGCACAACTTTACAGCAAGTTAATAAGAGCGAGTTGAGATAACAATACATTTAAGTCGCGGTGCTCATGAGAACAGAACAGCCGCTGTTCTCATCTGTGAAAAGCCCAGATAACAAGGGAATTACTAATAGGTCAGTGACCAAATTGGGTGATTAATTAATCAAACTTTTGGAGCTATTGATAAGCAATTGCCATGCAAGCACTATTCACATTGTTATGTAACACTGTAACACAATAAGTTCCATGTTTTTGGCTAGTTGCATGCAAATAATCACCAACAATCACCAAGCAAAGAAAAAAAAAATCACAATTGCAGTTCAAGATCATTTTATTCTTTTATTCTGAATCCCAATTAGCTTATTAAAAAAAAGTGTCCACTAGTCTATGTAAAAACAACACCAATGCTAAAACTGCAATTTCAAATCACAAAGTATCAATAAAGGCAAGAAACAGCAATGACTACGCATGAAACGATAAGTAAACATACCAACACCAACATACGGCAACAAAGATAAAAATAAATAAATAAATAGACAGAAAGAATTTCAGGACTTACATTAAATATATTTTTTAAAAATACACTCTGGCTGACATTGTTAAATGTTTCACTGGAAGCATCTGATAAAAAAAATATTTCAAAAATGTAAAAAATCTAAGTTATAGGTCCGTCATCGGTCTGCGTCGTCGTCGTTCAGATTAATTCTGACATCGTTGTTCTCCTCCATGTTTTCCGGTCTTCCTCTTTGTCCCGCACACATCTCTGTTTGACAAAAAAACAAGTTAGTCATCACTTTTCCCAGATGGTTCATGAGCATTTTCTGCTTTTTGTCCTCTCTGGCCAACAAGTAAAACTTCTCAGTTAAAGCTGTGTGGTAGAAACGATTGGATTTTTTGACCTGGATCTTATTTTCCCATGTTTTGTCGTATATTTGATGATTGTTTGAAGACTTCAGAACTGTGTCTTTCTAAATGGGGGAAATGAAGAGAAACAAGTTTGTGACTTACTGATCTTTCTATTTTTCACAAGTAGAAAGAGTCCAACACCGGCAACGATGGCAACGATGGCAACGATGGGAACGATGACAGCAATGGCAACTATAGCACCAGTGCTGATACCGTCTGAAAGAACAGAGGAAAGACGTCAAGATTTATTCTTAACTGCGGGCTTTCATGATAACGTCCAGGACCAGGATCACAACATTTCATTAAATACACTGTGGTACTATTACCACTTAAAATATTCTCCTGAAATATCAAAACAATCAGAACTCCAAGAAAAATACTGAAATATTAGATATTGATTAACAAACAACAGAGTAAAACATGGTCATATTTCATGGCAAAACCTTATTATCCTTATCATGTTAATTATTTAACGGTTGATGGTCTGGACTTCACACGTAAACATGTCGTTTGGGATTCGGGAATTTATGATGGGCAATTATTACCCTCCACCAAATGAGACCAATAAAGATAAAAACCCTTTAGTCCTTCAGGACCCTGCGCTAAATATTCAGCCGGTCCTGGATCCAGCAGTGTTTAACACCTGGCAACATAAAGTTTCAACAGCTCCTTTTACTAATGGGAATACAAATGAATGGAAATAAAGATATTTACTTGCCAGATTTAATCCTATGATCCATGTCCGGAATCGGCACTCCCTCTGTTAAATTACAGTAGTGTACAGAGAGAGTGTAAGAGCTGAAATACTACAAAATAAATAACATTGTCACTTATTGTAATGTGTGTTAGCTTAGCAGCTGTACTTACTAAGAACAATGGAGCATTCCTTGGAATGTTCATGGAAGTTTTTGGCGTAAACATAGCAGCTGTAGTTTCCTGAGTCCTGTGCAGTTACGTTGGTCAGTTTCAGTGAAACGTTTCCACTGGACATTTCTTCAGGGAACAGAGACGTTCTGCCTTCGAAGCTCTTGTCCTGATCATTTAGATCGTCATTCCCATTTCGGTAGCGGTGCACCTCTTCTCTATCGCGTGTCCACTCCACTCTTAGACTCCGCATGTCGTATGCACGTGTCAGGTTGCACGGCAGAATGGCGTCTTCACCAGATCTTACCTCAACTGTTTTGGAGGGAATCACTTCAGAGTCCCCTGTGGAAACAAACAGCACTGAGACCTCCTGATGCGGCAACATTTTCCATCCAAATGTTACCAAATAACCAGAAAATATCAGAACTTTTTTGTTGTTGTTTCTTCTTTTCTCTCATGACCCTTCAGATCTATTATGGGAGCTTTTTAAAGGCCCCAAACCCATAGGTTGGGAAACCACAGGATCATCCTACTCAACAGTTTATAAAGTACTTTAACATAACTCCACTTCACTTCCAGTAAAATGTAGCACATTATAACTCTTAATTAATTATCTACTACCGGCTGGAAAAAACAGCTCACCAGCCTCATCAAAGCTTTTTGTCACTGACCTCTGACACAGTGATGATTAAAACTGTAATCAGCATTATCAAATTCAAACACCTGAGCTGAGACTTTAAACGATTTATGAGTTTGTTGCTACTTACTAATTAGTAAAACACACATACAGAGAAACATTTAAATAAACGTCCGTCACATTTATGTCATTTTAACATGTCGCTGTAAACGACATAAATAAATAACTAAACAAAAACTCAAAAAGAAAAATCAGTTCAATTCAAGACGTACCTGCGTCAATCCCAAACAGAACAAACAGAAAGAAAAACGTCCTTTCAAACATTTTTGTTCGCAGGATGAAGAAAAGTCCAAAGAGTTGATTTCAAGTTTAATGAACCACGAAACTGAGAAAAGGTTTGCGGCTCATTCGTTTGCAGTACGAGAGACGAACACGAGTGAATATGAAGAGACTCTCTGCTGCTCTGCTGGAGGTACGGAAGTCAAGACACTCCTTACACAGCGTGAGGAGACAGCCCGCCTCCACCTGTCAACACACCTGTGCCAGTATCCCATGAGCCTTTCTGATTCCCAGGCTTGATATAAAAAAGGTAAATATGAAAAGCACCAAGCAAGTTTCATTAAGGTCACCTGAGGTTTCACACTTTGTTATCAGTCATTCCATTGTCTATCTTCTCTTTATCTGTAGATTTATATCATGTATGTAAAGTTTGTTAGTTACTCGGCTGCTCTGCAGGCAGTGTAGGTAACAGAGAGAGAGAGTGACGATGCAAAAATGCGGGTAGACGAGTATCGAAATCAAGAATGAACACGTTGGACTGCTGCTGTGGGCAATGCTGAGCTTATCAACAGAGATGTGAGATTAAATTGTTCGTGCATTGTCTGAAAACTTGAGGTAGAAGCTGGCAGCAGTTTACTTCACCGGCCATCAGGAAACTCGTGTTGCTTCCCTTCATCAGGAGTCAAACTCAACTCAAAGTTTCTGTGACTACTGAGCAATAAAAGTATTGTTCTGTGATACTCATCAGGACTACTTCAGCTCCTGTCAGGATCCTGTCGGACTGATAAGTCCTGAAGACTGATGAGCTGATCAGAACAGTCTGTCATGGGCTGAGCGAAGGCTCACATTGGCCAACTAACCCACATGCAGGCTCCAGCCACGCGTGCTGTGGCTGACGACGTGACCTCAGCAGATGAAACAGAAGAAAATGAGACGTAAAAGAACCATAAAGATAAAAGTTTATGGCACATAGAATACCTGAGCTTCAGAGAAGGTCATCAGCAGGTGGAATCTGAGTCTTTCTTGCTCACATCAGATAAGAAGAAAACATCTTGTGGCAGCCTGTTTACATGCCACTGCTGGTGAAATGTTTTTATCTTATATTCTCCATCTCTTGTGCAGCTCAGTTTTTGCTGTTGCTTCACACTCGATTGGAGGCCAAAACCACCGAAGCCAAAACCAAAAAAAGGAAGATTGTCGGGCCCAATGAAGGATGTAAACAAATACATCTGTTTATAAAGAAACGTCAGCATCAAAATTCATTTTCAAATTCTAAAAATAAATAATAGATAACCTCAGAGTCTGACTCAACCTGTGTCATAACATGCTGAGACTGTCGGGACTTTCTGTGCCTCAGTTAGTGACGTACCCAGCAGGTCTCTCAGATCCTTTTTTTACCTCACAGGTTTTAATTTACTTTGTTTATTTGTCGCAGTTTCATGCTTTTCTTCATTTTTATGCATCTTGTTGTGGTCGTTTAAAACTGTTCGCCGTCTCCTTCTGCACTGTGAAGAACTTCGGGCTGCGTCTCTGCATGAAAGCTGCTCTGCAAATAAATGAAGTTGAGCTGAGTTAAGATGCGAGAACACGTCCGACGTGGAGAATCCTCTGCTGTGTGCTACATGTGTGAGATAATGACTTTATCTGGAGGATGTGTGTGTGTGTGAACGGCTTCATTCAGTGGCTCTCCCTGCCCTCTGTGAGTTACCATGACTCTCTGATTGTAAACACACACACACACACACACACATAAATTATATGATTGATTTATGTGTCAGACTCAAAGGGAAGCCTCCCTCGTGAAAATATTCTGTATGTTAAACTGTGTGCAAATCATCATCACGCTTCAAACGTGTCAGAAGATGACGCGTCTTTCTAGTCATCAGTAAATATTCAGTGCCGACGTGACGTGATAATGACACGAAAACAGAGTATTGAAGGAGGAGAAGGAGGCAGCCAGGTGAGCCAAGACGACAGACACAAGTGGCAACTGTTAAAAACTGTAAAATAATAAACGAAAGGATCTGAAGTTATGGAGTGTGTAGTATCGGTAGTATCGGTAGTATCGGTAGTATCAGGGTGTGCATGGGTGAGAGATGTGGAACAAAAGCAAACAGCCTAAAAGCATCAAGCTAAGCTAAGACAAACCTGAGTGTGGTCAGAAGAGAGCCAGACAGAGATCAGAGACAAGTGAGCACCTGTCCGCAGTGACATAAATAGTCTGATCCAGAGAAATGTGATGGAAAACACCTGCAGACAGAGAAACCACACCCAGGAAAGACACTCAGGGGTCACACAGGGCATCACACATGCCTGGCTGTGTACTCAGAGTTTTTTCATCAGAGCTGCATCCTGTCCCCCACTCAAGTCATGAAGTTAAGCAAGGGGCAGTTCCACTGACACTCCCTATCATGATAACCAACCTATCACCTGGTATCATGTGACAAAGTTAGTCCAGTTCTCTCACACCTCACACACAGACTGTAGCTGGCTTCAGTTCTTCATCAGAGGATGGAGGGGAAGATCGCGTGTCTGCTTTTCCTGTCCTGTCTCATCGTGAACATTGAAGGTAAGTTTTCCTTCATCACGTGAACGACACGCCTTCCTCCTGTTGTTCATTCTAAAATAAACAATAAACCGGATTCATGCATGTTCTGGGCACTGATGTGGGGGAGGGCGAGTGACTGCAGTTTATTTTGCTTTTGATCGCAGTGATTGATTTTTCCACATTTTAAACACGTTATTAAAAGTCGTTTTTCTTCTTTAGTAAAATCCTCAAACGCATTTTTTTTTTGATCTCAGAGAATATTTTGTTAGTACAGCGTGTCAGACAGTCGCCCCGCGCTCAGCCTGTCAGGGACTGCTTCGTTTTCTCAGTCACTACTATGTTAATACACATTTACCCTGACCTGACCTCGCTTTGCACGGTTAAGTGGACAGACCGGTTCCGGGACGCAGCTCCATGAACCTGCAGATAAAAATGTTTCCTCTTTCCTGCTGATGTCATGTCAACGGCCTCCATTTCTGACATAGTTTTGTGGTTTATGTCATTTCTGACTAAGGTAAAGCTTCTCCAACGTGTGAGAACACGTCTGACGCAGAGAACCTCCCGCTGTGTCTGGCACCTCTTCTCTGAAATCATGAATAAGCGCTCAGGAAGAAGTGAAGTTACTATGGTTACAAGGATACAAGGAAATCAATAAGAGTTTTTGTGTATGTAAACTGAGTCTACCTCCTATTTCAAAACTTTTACATCGGCGTGTGTGTTCTCATTAAAGACTGAAGTCATTGGTTCTGTTCAGCCGTCGCTCAACAGTCTCAGTTTGAAACAAAGTGTTCAAAGATGCTGAAACAGGAAGTCTAAAGGTCAGTGTTTGTTTACACAGGGGAGTCTCGTGTGATTGGCTCACGTGAACCAGTCAAAGGAAAAGTCGGTGAGGACGTCGTTCTGCCATGCCGCCTGGAGCCTCCAACTGATGCGTCGACTCGAACGGTGGAGTGGAAATACCTTAAAAAATATGTGCACGTCTATCGGAGTAAGGGGGACTCTGTAGCCGACCAGGACGAGAGCTTCAAAGGCAGAACGTCTCTGTTCCGTGAAGAAATGTCCAGTGGAAACATTTCACTGAGACTGACCAACGTAACTGCACAGGACTCAGGAAACTACAGCTGCTTTGTTCCCAAACTGAAAAGTCGAGACAGCGTCACCCTGATTGTTGGTGAGTCCAGCTGACCTAATGCGTGTTAAGATGAAACAACAAAAATCTAAATCACAATTTAATCCATTTTTTTAACAGAGCCAAAGGATGCTGGAGACAAAGGACAGCAGACTAATAATGCTGGTAGGTAAATATTTTGAGTTTTTGTGACTTTTTATCGTGTATATTAATATTTTATTTCATTTTTTTTCTATACACAAAGAGCCAAAAACCTGCACCCTGTAATGTACGTGCTGGTGTAGCTCCATTCGTTCTTCATTCATACAAGAAACTGTTGAAACTTTCTGTTCTCAGCTGGAGGGTTGTTGAGTTTCAGTGTTCTTCCTGCTGACACCAGGTGGACAAAAATGTCATTACAGGTTCACACAAGTTCATCTTCATGGCCTTTCTTGGAACTTAATGCAACAAAGATCAACCAGTATCTGCATATTTCCATGAGTTGGTTCAGTATTTTTCTCTGAGACTTTCTAAATGATAAAACTGCAATGACAAACCCTCACCTCTTTCCTCTGTTCTTCCAGCTGATGTCCCTGGAAGTGTCACCGCTGTCCTCATTGCTGTAATTGCCTGTTATGTATAGAAGATGAAGAAACAACGGTAAGTTGTTTTAAAGGACAGATTCACAATGTTGTCTTCGAGCAAAAGGATGGACAGTGTAACCTGTTTTTTTTTTCTTGTGTGTTCCCACCAGAGGGAGAGGAACAGGGAGGTCGGACAGCTTGCTTTGCCCTGGCATCGCAGACTCATCCTCGGGACGCAGAATGTCACCTCGCTGGTGGGGAAGGCACCGGACCTTGTGCAACAGCGACAATTAAGAAACCTCGAAGGGGGTCACCGTTATCCGAAAACCTTTCCTGACCTTCTTGTCTCTGATTTTTTTTAACCTGACAGTGGAAACACGACAATCAAGGAGGTGGTGGTTACTACTCTTATAGTATTATTTATTTCATACAGTGCAATATTTACCTCTTACTTCGTACTTTTTTGCACATTGTTGTTTGCCAGACGTCTGTTTTTGTTTATCGTGTAGGTTATAAGACACCTCTGTCTGTTCGTGGTGTTTCTGTGGCGTGTCCTACACTTTTCTTTTTGCTGCTGTGGGATGAATAAAGTATAATCTAATCTAATGCTACATCTCCTCCAAACCACTAGATGTCAGTGTTCCTCTTGTTTTTAAATGAAGTGGCACAACAAGGAAGAAAGCTCCAACGTCACGCTCATGTGTCCAATAAAATAACCTGCGGGCATTTGAACTGACCGACAGACCTGCCACCACTCAAAGACAGATTCGCGTTGACAAACTTGACGTTTATTGTGACATTTTACTCAACTCGAGCAAGACATCGTGCAGCTTAAAAAGGTGGATGTTCGTCTCAGTTTAATGTTTTCAAATAAATATATGGACAAAACAGTGACGGCGATTACTGAGAATCCACCAGAAGGAAGTCAGATCGCTCTGCGTGGAGCATCGAGGGAGAGTAACGAGAACATCAGACCAATTTAATGGAAAAAGACACAACGTGTTAGAAAAAATAAAAAAAATGACACACCGCAGGCTGGAAAGTCCAGCGATCAGGCTGTCCAACAAGAGAAAATAAAAACAAAACGGGGTCATGAATATTTTTACTTGATGTACTTCATAAATCTAAAGGAGTCAAACTCTCTATCGAAGGTGGATAAAATGTTGATTTTCACAAAATGTAAGATTTTATTTTTGAACATTCATTTTTAAATGTTCAAACTGCCGTATGCGAGATATATCTGATATTATTCGCCACGTTAACTGAGAATCTCCTTCAGTAGTTTGATGGTGACTCTTTCACAGACGTTCAATTCAAACAGAAGTGTGTGATTTTTTTTTGTCTGCATCTAAACTTCAACCCTCGCTCGCCGTCTCCGTTCTGGTCCCGAACTTGACAACTTCTGTTATTTACACAAAAGAAAAATAAAAGGAATACAAAAAACTGACAGGTCAGACATTTTAACAAAGTGCCATTTCCAGGTTTCTCTTTTTTAAAAGGAAAGGCTCAGATTTATTTCCAGGTCTGTCTTTCATGGCGTATATCCACCGAGAGAGTCGCCAGAGACGAGACTAAATTCACAGCTCTGCAGAAAAACACGTCAAAATGTTCAACCGAAGCTGAAAAGAGGCTTCGAATTTGGACAAACCAGGCGATATTTTCAGAAATTCCCACTGTTACCTCAGTGAAACTCTGAGGAAATTTCATACAAAAAAACTTTTGGTTTCATTTTTACGCTTGAACTGTAGATTCTTCTCGGCTCGTCTCGTAAACTGGAGTAACTCTCGGCGTCCGAGCGCCGTGCAAAGACAGACCTGAGAAAATCTGAGCCCCATCCGTTAAACTCCCCCTCCCACCTGCATGGTCAAAAGTGAGAACAGTAGCTATTGCGGGTACACTGATCCCAAAATGGTCCCCATCACGAAGCAAGGCAAGCGTCGTCTTTGATTCAGTCAGATCTGCGGCTGTTACAGAGTCACGTGTATTCAGAGAAGTCCGCGCAGATCCAGTCTCGCCTGAGACGCGTCGGTGGTCAGTTTACCCCCAAAGAAATCTTCACAATGGATAAAATTAGTTTGAGTTGAGTAACACAGTGAACCTTCGCTGCAGGTGAGAAACAAAGAAGTCCTCTCTTTTGGTTCCACCGTTCAGTCCTCGACAGACTCGTTCATCCGTCATCTTATTGGCACTCACGTGTCACCCCTGTCAGTTATGCTGATGCAGAGTTTTTTTTTTTTTTTTTAGGTGTGGGGACCAAATCCTTCAGCACAGCGCCCTCTGCTGTTTCGGCTTCACGTCCCTGCCACCGTGCACCGTCTTTAGTCGGGCATGTCGATGCAGAGTTTCGGCGGCGGGACAAAGTATTTCCCGGGACTCTGCGTGATCACCACGCCGGTCTTCTTGTGGAACATGGGGGCAATCTTCGGCGGCGGCTCGGGCACGGGCAGGTCCTCGGCCGCCTCGGGGTCGTCGCTGCGCTGCAGGTCGTAGGACACGTTGCCGTACTCTCGCAGGAAAGGGAGGAGCTCCAGCAGGAAGTGGCAGAAGTCCTTACGGATGCCGAACCACCCTATCAGGAAGATCAGGAGAGAGCAGCGACATTAACAACTGTCACAAAAAAAATAAATGACCTCTGTTGGTATCAAGAGCGCAAAAAGAGTTGCAACATCTGCAGCTTCGGTTCCGTCCAGAGGAACTGATGCAGAAGTTACAAGAAAAGCTCACTGTTCTTAAACACGTCTGTCACGGGAAGCAGAAGTGCCGCTGTGTTTAACGGGAAAGGTGGAAACTTTCGGCGCATTACTGGCTTTAAATACTCACAGTGGTTGCCTCCTTTCTGACCAAACGTGGTGGCCATGAGTGTGAGCAGAGACAGCCAGAGAGGGACGAACACACACACGTAGCTCAGACTGTTGTGGCCGTCCAACTTGTGAACCAGAAGGATCTGAAGAGACACACACAGCAGGTGGAGCGCCATCGAAGTTTAAGGTCACGTTTACTGATTCACTACGAACTTTGAAAAGACTCAAGCGCGTCCAAAGTCAGTTTTTAGTCACAGACTAAGACTCTGCAAACAGTCTTATGTAACTGTGAACTCACCTCAAAGGTGAGGAGAGGCACGACGATGGTCATCCAGCTGATCGCCATGGTGATATGAGTCCGTCGCTGCTCGGCGATGATGTCGATGGAGCGCAGGAAGAGCACGGACCAGATGATGTAGTAGAGGACGACAAGGCACAGGAAGGACATCAAGATCCACAGAGGGACACACACCACCTGAAACACACACACACACACACACACACACACAGGCGTCATTAGACGTTACACAGACGCTTTAAATCTGAATACGTGCTTTAAGGACTGCGTGTCTCACCAGCCACGGCCAGTTGATGATCCTGTCCAGCCTCAGAGCGATGAAGATGAACTGAAGGATGTTAACTGAACACAAAACCTCCAGCTGAGGAGAAGAAAGGAGAGACAGATGAGGACAAAAGTCAACTCTGGACGAGCGTTCCTCTGACGTGTCGGGCTCTTACCTCGAGGGATCGGTCGTGTCTAAACCCCCAAACGCAGGCGGCCACGGAGACGGGCGACACGAAGAAGAGAGGCATGAAGACGAGGAGCCAGAAGTAGTTTCCTCTCGCCACGCGGTCGCACACCAACACCTCGAACATCAGCAACAGGACGTGGAGGCCCACCGCGATCAGCATGGCTTTGAACTCCACGCAGGTCTCCCCTTCAGCCCTGACAGACGATACACAACGATCACATCAAACCCCGACAGACGACGGCTGAGCCGCAAACGTCGACGTGAGGGGGAGAGTCTACCTGTACTGGGGGTTGTGCGCCCAGACTCCAGTGCCCACGGAGGCCCCGATAATGACCAGCAGCTTCCACAGCCATATCGGGGTGAACACCGCCCAGTAGCTCCACTGGATGACTCCATCGAGCCTCAAGGACAGCAAGACGGAGAACAGCAGCAGACAGGAGTAGATCAGGAACTTACTGTGACGGAGAGAAGAGAGAGAAACGTTTGACTGGCAGTGACAGCGTAGACGTTTCGGCAGTGTGTCCACCAGAAACGCAGCGACCCGTGATGGAGAAGTTGAGCTGGATCCGGATTTCGGAGCCCCGGCGTGACTCTGCGGCAGCCAATCAGACGCTCAGAAAAGTCTCTGAAACTAAAACTAATCTCTGATACTCGACCTGTTGTGTTCTGACTTTGTTTACTTCACGGAGCAGCTTGTAAATCTGAGTCCGACTCACGATTTACGCTGCAAAATGAAAGAAGAGGTCCACCTGAAGAAGTCCATCCTAACCTCCTCCATCACCACCACCAGCGACACCGACACCTGGCAGGGTCGTCACTCGCTCTGCCGGGAAGGTGATGACGTCCAGGAGCCTCAGGTGTGCAGGTAAGACTGTGGCTGACCCCTCCCACCTGACACACCTGAGTTTGTGCGTTCAACACACACCTCTTGGACTCCTGGACAACTTCAGAGCTCTTTAACTTAAATAACCATCGTACGAGCTGTCTTTTCAATAAGTTTTCATGTTTTTAGACTTGCAGAATTTTATTTTAATCATTTGTTCCTCAGAATAAATCACAAAAGCTGCTTTCTTGGACTTAAATCAACTTAATTCTGACTTAAGAGATATAAGGTCTGCTGTTTAAGGCCTGTAAAGCTCTAACACTACATAATAAACATGGTACGCCATAAAAAGTGACAAAAACATCCATTAAACAGCTGCAGATATTTTTTATGTGTTTAAAAAAGCTTAAATCTCCAACGTTACGTTCGTTAGCATGTTAGCCTGGCCTGGCCTTGTTCGGTCAGATAGCCTCTTTTAGCTTTAGCTTTAGCTCACAGCTAACTTCTAACTCACGTTACGTGTTCACCCAAACGGGAGTGAAGTGTGTAAACTCCCACATGTATGACACACACACGTTTTCTTCATGTTATTACAAACTCTGCCCGGCTAAAGACGCGCTAACTTAGCTTAGCTTAGCTTAGCTTGGCTGCGCGCTTAGCTCCGCGGCTAACGTTACCTGGGGTTGAAGTCCTGGAAGAGTCCTCTTAGATTCATGGCGTAAACGCAGAAGGCGGCTGAGCTAAGCAGCGTTAGTTTCCCGGGTCGTCGGTTGATTCACGGCGTAGTCTGAACGGGCCACACATCCTGGCTCGGTTCGGCTCGGTTTCATTACAGCTTCGCTCTGCTAGTAGCTAGCCCGTGTGTTTTGTTTTTGCCCTCGGAGATCACGTGACTGGCCGAAGATAGCCGAAGCGTTTCCGGAAGTCCCCTGACGTCATAGCGGCAAAAAGCAAAACGATATATATATATATATATAAATATATAATAATTATATAGGGATTATTATTATTATTATTATTATTATTATAGGGTCAATACAGGTGTTACCAATTATCAGTGAGTTTTATTCTTAGCAGCCGGGTTCCTGACCTGACTGTTCTGTGTCATGTCTGACTTGAGAAGGCAAACGCCCAAAACATAAACACCCTTTATCTGTTCTATGCAAATGACATGTGTCACATGAGGTAAATTATGCAACAGATACCGCCTGGTTTACAACAGCCTCTCACACCTCTCTGTTCTTTGGGCCAGTCGGTCAGTGTCAGTTCCAGCCAACAGAAGAATGATGTGCTTTATGGAAAAGCTCTATTTCAGTCTCATCTGTCCACAGAATAGAAGACTTCCTCTGATAAGGTTTGGCAAACTCCAATCTGGGTTTTTTTAACGTTTCTGTGTCTGCTGCCTTCAAAGAAAAGAACACGGTCCCTACAGTCAAACATGGTGGATGTTCATTGATGTTTTGGGGGTTGCTTTGCTGCTCCAGGCACTGGATGTCTTCACCGTGTGTGCAGAATTATGAAATCTAATGGCAACCATCGGGCACAATGCAGGAGCCAGTGTCAGAAAGCTGGGTGTCCATCATGGGTCTTACAGCAGGACAATGACCCAAACAATACTTCAAGAAGAACCCAAAAATGGTTTAACAAAGCGCTGGAGAACAGGTGCTCAACTGTGGAGAGACCTCAAAACGGTCTTTTGGAGAAGAAACCCATCAAATCTGAAAGATCTGGAGCAGCTGGCAAAAGAGGAGTGGTCAAAAACTCCAGTACAGAGGGGTAAGAAACTCACTGATGGTTATAGGAAGCGACTGATTTCTTCTGAGTTATTTTTCCCAAAGGGTGTGCTTAGTATTTGTAACTGCAATAATTTATTTGGGAGTGCATTATGTGACAGAAATGCAGGGGTGCCAATATTTTTGGCCGTGTGTGAACTGTGCATGAATAAAGTTTTGTCTTATCTCTTGTAACCTACATTTCCTCTAACCAGCTTTCAGCTTATGCATTTGACTACTGAGCAAGCTTGTGGATTTGGTTATGTCTCGATCGTTATCAACACCAACAGTCACCCACCGTCAAACCTACACCACAGTCAAGATAAGCTACACGTTTAAAGTCTGCAGGTGTCTTCCTGCCACACACGAACACAAGAGAAAGGTTCAACATGTTAGTCTAAGCCTCCTGATAAACATGACTGCAGATCATTCACACAGTGCAACAGTGAAGTTCACACGGGGATTTGAAATGTGATACTCAACGAGAAACAGCAATCGTTTGATTTCAGTTCATTTGGTCAAAAATGGCCTGATGAGTCTAGCTATAAGTAGAATGTTTTTTCTAAAACAAGTTATGGGAAGTGAGTGGATAAAACCAACACGGCAAAGTTATTTCAATTCGTCTACCAACTTATCTTATTAATAACACTTGATATTACCAGGGAGGGTGATTCATGGTATAAAATTAAAGTGGAACTTCCCTACAAGGCAGAGATCACTCATCAAATTTAAATAACAAGTTTAATTTAAGAATGTCTTAAATTTAGCTCCAACTCAAATGTGCAAGAACACTGCAGGTGCGTGCCTATATCCGTTCATGCAAATATGTAAATTTGCCTGTGTGGTATCTTCAACGGATGTAACAGTTTTGTATGAATGAGTTCAAGCATTGTTAAGGACATGTGAACCTTTTTCTCTACAGATATTCTTCCAGTAGTTGATGTTGTCATCCTGTCCAAGAGCTGCATGTGGGCTGTAGATACAGAAAAACAGAACAGGACGTTAGACTCCGCTGCAACACATCCTCTTGCTGCTGCATGACATGTCAGAGACCTACATTTAACCTGTTCAAAGCTCAATGAATATTTAGTACAACATAACTATTGTGTGTATTGCAGTTACGAATGTCTGTCTGTAGAAGTAGACGGGGTATTCAAATGACTTCATCTCCAATGCAAAGTTCTGAAAATGAACGTCCATCTAAAAGCCGCACTCAAAGAAATTTGGTAATCAAATTGTGACTAGATCAAAGTGTGAGCGCATCATCTTTGTCAAGACAAGTTCAAGAAAAAAAATCTTCGGTTGTGTAAAACAACTCTTTGGGGATCAGGGATGCAGATGCCTTGGTCCAGTTTTCTTTGGGCGACACAGTGGTGCAATGGTTAGCACAGTCCAAAGACATGCATGTTAATTAGTGACTTTTAATGAAGTGTGAATGCGACCATGAAAGGTTGTTTGTCTCCATATGTCAGCCCTGTGACGAACTGTTCCTCGCCCAACGATCCTGCTGAGATCAGCTCAGTTCTGGCATTGGGCCAGCTGACATTGGAACTGACTGAATAGATGGAAATACCCTAAAAGGACAGGTGGTGGAGGCTCATGTGACACATCTCCTTTGCACAGAGTTGATAGGGTGTTTGGCTGTTCAAGGCAGTCAGGTCAAGAACCTGGTGAGGACGACAAGCTTGTTGATTCTGCAACTGTCGCATCGGCTGTCCAGATGACCAGTTTGCTGAGCTGGTCGCACATGATCTGCAGTTGTCAGTTAATGCCAAACTCTTGGGAACAACCCTGGTGATGACACATCATAGAGAGACGAACATTCACTTCACATGCAGCAGCTTTGGTTACCCTTCTTGCATGCCAGTTGGAAACTTGTGTTGCGTGATGCATGTGTAAACTATCCATGGTTTCACATTGTCATCTTGATATTTCCCAACTGTGGGTGGATTATATTGGCCATGAAGAAGCGCTCACTAACACAGATTTTAACAAATCAGCATGAGAGTTTTTATTTTGATTTATGAAAAAAAAAATCAGTGCAAAAAACAACAGTAGTAACTCCTGACAGTAAGTCAACATTCGGGTGTCGGTTGGCTCAGTTGGTAGTTGGAGTATCAGTCCTTTCCGCAGCGGTGCAAATCCGACCTGCGACCCTTTGCTGCATGTCATTCCCCATCTCTCTCTCCCCACAGTCCTGTCACTCTTCAACTGTCTCTATCAAATAAAGCTTTAAAAAAAAAGCCACACATTACAGATCTCTCATTCCGTCTTTGGACTCCCCAGTTTTCTGTTGGTAGTCCGTTTCATTCCACACATAACAAATGTGGCCATCTGTGTCTGGATGAGTTGCTGGTTTGAGTCCTCAAATGAAAAGATCCAAGTGGGTAATGCTCTCATCTCTGTTCACAACAGCTACTAATTTGCCCTTGAGCAAGGCACCTAGACTGTAGGTACCCTCATGACCTGCAGGGACAGATAAAAAGAAAATGATTAATTAGGCAACCAAAAACTCAAAATGAAGAACATAAACTCAAAAATTAGTCTCCTACCTTCCTTGTTTTTGACACTTTGACGCTAACCAACACTCCAACACCAATCATCACCGAGATGCAAACAGCCACAATAATGATTACACTCAGACTAGAAAAAACCCCTGAAACAAACAAACAGAAAACAAATGAGCACCAATGAGTGGAATGCACCAAATAAACCACGCTGACCAGTGCTGATTATGTTTCATGTGACACAACGTGATATAAGGTCAGTGGAAAGGTTAGGTTTGAACAGCAGAGTGTAGAATGAAGTGTATATACCAATATGACGCTATAACTCACCCTCCACATCCATCTCATTGAAATTGGGAGTTGGGAGTTGGGAGGTATTGGTAGAGACTGGCTCTGGAAAACAGACGATCGACTCGTAAGAACTTCTAACACGTTTAAAAGAGACAATAGTAGTCAACACAAGTTGCTGACAAAATGAAGTTTTTAAGATATTCAAGGCCCTGATGTAGCAACACAGGAAACTACCAGAGAACCTCAGGAATTTCTACATCTCTTCCACCCAGCGGATATTCATTCAGTCTATCACCACTCTGCCTTTGTCAGTTGCACTACCGGTTTCCTGCCTTGTGTTTTGCATTCAAGCTTCCGTAACCCTGAACCTGCACCTGCTGATAAGCAGACGAACAGATGATCTCACCAACAACAAGATGAACAATTGAAAACTTCTCCGCTGAGCTCTTCAACTTTGGAATGAAACATTTGTATCTCCCTCTGTCTTCGAGCGTCACGTTCATAATCTTGAGTGATATGTTGCCGTGTACCAGGCCTTCTGAGAACAGTGCCGTCCTCTTGACGTACGATGAGATCTTCATGTCTGGGACCTCGCGGGAGTCTCTGTAAAGATGCACATATTCGACCCGGCTCAGCCGATCATTGGGGTCAGGCTTAAGATCGGGCCTCGACCACTCCACCGTATATCTCACCACGCTGATCTGAGGCTCCACATGACATGGCAGGATGACGTCGTCACCCTGAGCTGCCACGATTGGCTCATGTGACCCAATCACCTGAAAATTACCTGATGGAGACAAAAGCTAGTTAAAGTCTGGAATCTGCGGAGGAGAGGACAGCTGGTGGAACATCTCACGATGAATGAGGTTAACTGGCAACAGGTTTCATATAAAGAGTCTACATAAGAGCTGATGCAACAGACTGGTAAACCTCTGGAGTCTGTCTGAACACGCCCTATCACAATGAATCATTTTACATTCACTGACTTTCTGTTATGTTTGAGTTTCCGTGGTTTGCACATCATCAAGTCCAACACCCAAATATCTCTAATACAGTGTAAAACCCTCAAGACAATCTTCCTTTATACTGAATCTATGACCTAAAAACAAAAAAAAACTGTTCAATCAAACAGTTTATTGAGACTTATATTTACTGGGAAAAGAGGAGCAGTAATAATCATGATGAAGTGCCGAACATCAAGAGAAATAAGCAGAAACATTACACAGATAATCACAGAGACACATTAAATATAACACCCCACTCAACCTGAACTATTTTAATCTGAGAATTATTAGTCACAGCTCCTGCATAAACTGAAGACATAAGCATAAACTAAATGTTTGCTTTGAACAGAAAAACATTCACTTAAACATAAATTAAACAAACATTTACTGTTACTCCAGGTGATCACTGATGACTGACAGTTATTAATGAAGTGACATCTGTGTGTGGCTCACACACTTTAAACTGAACCGAGCTGAGACAAAGGCTGACTCTGTATAAGATGAGTTAGTTTACCTTCAGCGGGCGTGAAAAGCAGCAAAAAGACGACGAGAACACGGAGAACCGTCATTTTTTAAAAGTTATCCACACAGAAGACACACAAAGAGCGAGATGGAGGCTCGATCCACGCCCCTTCCTCTTCATTTACGAAAACTAAGGATGTGGCTGTATGGATGTGTAATCAGTCTGGAGGTCTGATATTATCTGCTGCTGTTCTCGCGTAATTCTGACTAATTCATCATGCGTTTTCCCACATGATAAAGTCTGAGTCACACAAGTGGAAATCCCCTCATGGTCTACTGTTTTACAAAGAACAGTAACGAGGCTTCTTTCACAGAGTAAAACTCGCCTAGAATAAAGTTTCTCAGGTGAAGATGCGCGTGCAGAGTCCATCTGTGCGGCCGGACTTTAAAAAATAAACTAAAATAAATAAAAAGGAAAGATGTGAAGGAGCGCTCACCTTGGTCCACCTTGGTCTGACCGGTACCGGCTGAGTTGCCACTTTAGGAACATCATGTGGCTACGTCGTCACACGAAGGTGGTAAAACTACAAAGTCCAGAAAATGGACTACAAAACACGCACGCTCCTCCCCGCGCGCTCTCGTTGCGAGCGAACCCGGTCGTAAAAACAGACAAAAGCGAAACTAATTAACTACGTGGCATAATTACACATGTAGAAGAATGTCTAGAAGCGCATACACCGGGAAAATGGCCAAATCTGAGTTAAGTAAACAAAGTCAGGAGGGATAAACACTTCCGCTGGGTTTGAAGTCGCGTGCAGGACGGACAGAAACCGCGGCGCGTGCAGCGGAGTTTCATGCAGGAAATATAAATAAAAATGAGTCATCACATCAACGTCAGAACTCAAGTAATAAATGAATATTCACATGTCACAGAAAGTCAGATGAAGTGGGCATCACCTCCTTTCCTTTCCTAAAGGATGACGCTGTAGGAGACAATAAAGGAAGCATTGAGGCTCCTTTCCTTAACAGTCAGAGGAAACTTATCATGGCGGCTACGTCAAAACTTCAGCTCATTTCACTCAGTGAGGAAGGTTCCTGAGGCTAACCTGACTACCTGCTGGACGTGTGCATCTTGTTCTATCAGTGCTCTCTACAACAGGCTTAAAGAGTAAACACATTCTGTTTCCACACACAAAAGTTCTACTGTGTTTTGTTGTTTTACTCTCCAACTCAACCACAGGCATTCTGGGAAGTCCCATATGTCTGTGCCTTTCATTTCTTGATTAATGTCCTTAATTAAATCTCATGAAACTCTGGAACAGTCCGCCTCGGAGGTCATGCTGTCAGTGCTGTTTGTGAGTTTGTTGTTTGTCTGCGGGACGATGGAAAAACTCATTTTTGTGTTTTTGTGAGACTAAATTTACAATTCACTCTTTAGCAGACCACAGATGAGACGAGAACCAGGTTGGAAAAACAACAGATAACAGCAGACTGTGGTTAGTTTCAGGAGCAGGAAGGCCATCTTTAGGAAATGTGTGGCATCCGACTGGGCAACCAACTTTATACCCCTCGGTAGAATACCGACCTTTGACATTTCAGTGCTGTCACTTCCTGTGAATACGTGCTATTCTCAGCAGTCGGCTGCAGGCTGTGCGTGTAGAAAGCTGGTCGGGTGATGTTGTGGTACTGATATTATTGTGTCATGAACGGCCTTTAAGAGAATAAATCTCCCTCTGGTTGCAAAAGCTGACCTTGTCTTTGCGTCATACCGTTCCACAGAGCTCATGTGTGTCAATGTGTCAGCCACAAGAGCAAATGTAACATCAAATTAAAACATTAAATGTGGTTAACTGGCTTTAACAAGCTGATGTTATACTACTGCCATTCCCTATAGTTAAACAGATTTTAGGAGTTGCCCTCTTTGCTGCTTTGATGTATCAATAAGTTTCTTTTCACCATTAAAGGTAATGTTTCTTGAAAGGTAATATGATTTTCTATGTAAAATGTATTTGAACAACCACGCTCAGTGTTGTTTGTATGTGACACTTGCACATATTAACTCTGAGTCTCCAACTGATGCAACAGCAACTGCTGAAATATCTATTTCATCAAACATTCATCATAACTTGGAGGTTGTGTGTTCAACTCGGTTGAAATTTTGTGTTCCTGTCTGGCATTCAGAAGCGAATCAAAGCTTCCTATTTACATGACAAAACATTTTGTGTCATCACGTTAAAAGAAAGTAAAACATCTGACATTTGTGGTTTTATACTATAAAGCCGACACACATCCTGCGCCAACGAGGTCTACGCGAGTACCTGACATGAGTGTGTGTGTTCAGGGGTGTGATGCAGCCCCTCTCGATCAGTCGCCCTGAGCAGCATGGAGATCACGACACTGTGCACTATTGTCGGTGAGCATTCTATGTTTGTTTATGCATTATCTGATTGTACAATATGAGTGTGCGTTTGTGTTGCGCTTTGATAATTACGAGCGCCTTTAATGTTGGAATCTGTTTTTAATTTTAAACTTTTTCTAGAGAATATTTTGTGATTTGGATTTTAAGAGCTGTCTGTGGATTAAAAAAAAATAAAGTGCTGGTCTATCAGAAAATATGTTTGTACTTAATTTTAAAAAATAAAAACATTTATTTATTTAATTTAAAAATCGTTCTTTTATAGTAGTTTATGCGTTATTATAATATATAACTCTAATAAAGCCTGTACTTGTTACAACAGTATTTTTAGTACTTACAAAATATTCTGCAAATTATCTTATGAAAATCACATAATTATTATTATTATTACTACAAAGCACTAGTACTTAGTTATCTTTTTGTCCCAATATTTTATAACTATCAAGCTTTCTTGTTGACGGTGTTCATATCATGTTTTAAAAAACTTTATGCCACGCTGTAGTGATTATATGTGATACCCTGAAGTTATTGATTTTTGTTTTATGTGAAAACAAATCCTGGAAATGTTTTTATGGTTTTGAACTGCGTTTACCAAGAGAAGCCCTGTAACAAAGGAACAACAAAACCGTAACCAGGCCAACACCTAACCAGTTTGACTCTGAAAATAGATGCAACCATATCTTTAATGATCTCGGTACTTCAAGCTGAAAGGAATTAGTTTGATATGTGTGAAGTTTTTATTACATCTGTTGCTAAGAAACATTGTGCAGCTGCAAAAGTTTTGCAGCAGAAGATGGTGTTAGGTGAAGCTGGTTTTGCTTTGCCTTGTGGCTAATGCCAAGTGTTGATTTGACATTATTCTCATCATCAACCCCAACAATGGACGTAACAATTGTTCTGCATAGAAGTTGTGGAGAACTGGGGAGCTTCAAGCTGCTTAAATCTATTCATTTATTTTTCAACTCATCTCTGTAGTGAAACAAGAAATGCATTCATGTTTCTTGCAGCGTCGCTGAGCGTCTTTCCCAGCAGAATCCAGTTCTTTCGGTATGAGTCCGTTACCCTGAGCTGTGGGGAGCATGGAAACTCATCTAAATGGAGAGTTATGAGAAACACATCAAGACATATAAACGAAGAGTGTGCCGCAACCCGGGGAAAGTGCTTCATTGATACTGTTTACCCGTCAGACACTGGAGTGTACTGGTGTGAGTCAGGAGCTGGAGAGTGCAACCACGCTGTCAACATCACTGTGACCGGTGGGTTTCACAAAACTATCGACCGTAGCCAAGTGTGCAAGGGCATCTCAGATTTAGCAATTTAGGGGAAAAAAATAAGACTGTGTCTCAATTTGTGAAAGCGGATGAAATGTCAGGGGGATGCCAAAAGTCATTATGAATTATCTTCTGTACAAAATGTTGTGGCAATCCAGCCAAGAATTGTTGAGATATTTTTGTGGGGCCTAAAGTGGTGGAACGACCCCAGAGCCATGACGCCAGCATTGGTAAAAATGTAAAATCCAACTAAAAACATCTAAAAGTAACAAAATACCCAAAGTTCAGCACTGAACATGTTGTTGTATCTGTACAAAAACACATTTTAGTGGGTGGTTATGTGCAAAGAAACTGTTTCTGCTGGTCTGTTCGTTCAGGTGGTCATGTGATCCTGGAGAGTCCTGTCCATCCTGTTCAGGAGGGAGAAACTGTGACTTTGCGTTGCACAAATAAAATGACCTCCTCCTCTAATGTGACAACTGAATTTTATAAAGATGACATCCTAATTGAGAGCAGCTCTACAGGAAACATCACCATCCACAGTGTTTCCACGTCCGATGAAGGTGTCTACAAGTGTAAGATCTCCAGAGCTGGAGAATCTCCGGACAGCTGGCTGGCCGTAAGAGGTGAGACGAGCTTCAGGCATGTTATCAAATCTTATATGCTAATCATACAGACGAGAGCTGTTGTTGTGTTTGCATTGAGGCCATGCTGTGGTTTTTTTTCATCTGCTGTGTTGAAGCCAGGTGTCCTGAATCTTTTCACTACCCTCTCGCACACATTCTTCTTCCTGTGGTGGGCGTCTGCCTCTCGTTTGCCTCGGTGATGCTGCTGTGCCTCTGGAGGAGTCGCAAAGGTCAGTATGTTTTCATGTAAACAGAGTGACATTTTATATACTGTTTCGGGGTTACCTCTGGGGGAATATACGACGTATATATGTTTTAAAATGATAGCATGTCATACAACGGCAGTAACCAACAACAAATTCTGACCCATCAGTGAGCCTCATGGTTACAGTGCAATGTTCCCTCATCACCATAAACACACATTTTGACTCAGTCCTGTATACGCTCTAAGGTACCAAATGTGTGTCAATCCACCCCTGGAAATAGTCCCCAACAAATGCACTGATTACTCAGCAGGTTTAGTTACATTGCCCACTTGCTCAGCTCCTGTTCTGGCATGACACTGGCTCCGCTCCCTGTTAGAATTCCCCGGCACCGAAACAATAACGAGGAAAAGAAGACCTTTTGTTTATTTGTTTTTTCAAGACAAAATAAAGAACGTAACGAAGTAAGAGCATCTTTTATTAGATCATCATGACGTCTTCTAAATTCCTGATGTGCAACGCATGAATTGTTTCATGCTCGGCTAAAAATAGTTCAAACAAAAAGGGAAACAACTGTGTGTGTCACTACCTGCGTCTTATTGTGATATTAAAAGTAAACATACCAATAACATTCATGAAATATGTTTGTCTTTTAATGACGTGTGTGGCTGCTGTGGAATGTATTTTGGTTTCTGGTATCACGCAAAGCGACCTTCAAAAAATATATATAGTTTCTATCCCTCTGTTGATGATGCATATTTTTACAACATCTCGTAAATAAATAAATAATTAATTATGAATGGTATGAATGGCATCTTATTGTCCGTAAGTTATAAAGTTCAAGTGACGCAACAGTTTCACTTGTGTCACTTCTCTACAGTATTTTATTAAATGGTTCTTATTATTGAACTAAACAGTGAGAAATGAACTGCGAAATGCTGCAGGTGAAACCGACTCTGATGTGTCATACGTCGAGGTCATCATCACACAGGAAGTTCCGCCGAAGACGCACAGAGGTAACACACACACACGCACAGTTGACATAGATGTACAAGGAAGCAGTAGTCTCACTAACGTTGTGAAACACCTGCCTACCACATGAAATTGTTTTGGTATGTCTAGAGAGATAGCGTCGTCCCTCCCAGTTTCAGTCTTTGTTCAAAGGTGTGTCAGATTTTGGGGGCTGTTTACAGAATATGACAGAAACTGAATACAATATGTATAATTATGTTTTCATTAGTGTGTAAGTTTTTGTTACCTAACTTTCTAGATTTTCTAGAATTTCCCCTGCGTGGGATCAGTCTTAACAAGTCTTATCTTATCTTAAAGTGCTCTGAGTCTTTGTTTGAAGCTGAGCTGTGACAATGGGAGTATTGATGATGCAGGTCCTGACACAACATGTCACAATGGGAGCGTTTACATTACATCATCACTTGATTATTGTGATTAATCATCTATTTTTTTCTCTTGAAAATGTGACACTCATGATGCTCACAGAACTGACTTGATTGTTAATAGTCTGCATGCGTCTCTTCCTCAGAAATGCATCCTACACCGACCATCTACTCAACTCTCCAACCATGGACCACCTGAGAGGTCCACAACACAACAACACAACCAGTGTTTTATACTGTGTATTACATTGTTTATCTTTGTTTGTCTGTTTTGCGCTCTTCTCTCTCTAATAAACCAAACCTGATCCACTCGACCAAATGAGGGCTTACAGTCTACACGCAGGAAAACATTTACATGAATACACACAAAGTCTATGAAAATGAAACCTCACCAGCCTTTGACTGATACCAAAACATAAATTTGGAATTTTAAAAAAACTACAGGTAGTTTCCCCGTGTTTCTAATGACATGTTAATAACCTTGGACTTATCCCCAGGTGTACTGCGCTTCACTTCATTTTTTCCCCTTTAAACTTATACTTCCTCTTTCTGCTTTACTAAAGGCACGACTCTTTCCCAGGAACAGAGATAAACATGCAAACCATTGTCATGACTGCAGTTCAGTGTAAGCTAGATAAGATAGACTTCCCACAAACTGACTTTTCACAGCAGCTCACACACAGTGCACAAAGCAGATAAATGTAGAATTAGAAAATATCTGCCAACACTGTAGCGTCCTTGTTTCTTGTCATATGACAGTCAGGTGATTATGCACATTATCTTAATTAACCACAGGCTAGATGACAAGTCAGCCCTGTGATAAAGTATTAAGCCTCTGTAGTCCTTTGCATACCTCGCCTCTTTCTCAGTGCATGCTGGGACCAAACAATGACTTACTAACAGCTATGCTCTTAATCCTGCATAACTTTAAGCCTTAATATAATGTGAACAGGTGAGTTGTATATAAATTCACCCTCAGTACAGTTGTCATGAACGGGGAAATTAGCTATAGAGACCAAAACTGTTTTTTGTACCAGGCTGTAAACATGTTTATTTCTGCTGTGAAGTTGGACATTTGAACATGGGGACTTATGGAGACTGACTCACTTCTGGAGCCAGCCTCAAGTGGATGCTAGAGGAACTGCAGTTTTTCAGCTTCATTTCGGACACATGGATGTATTTTGCTCTTAAGTTTGTTGTGGCACTGATTGTATGAACGATTGTTGGAGACTCAGCTGTACTCTCTTGGTGATAATCAGCAGACAGAGCTTTGGACATAGTATTTATTTCAGTCTTAAAAGTTTATAACAACTTCTGGATAACATAACATGAAAAATAAACAAAAAAAAAAAGAAAAAAACAAAAAACAAATACACATTTTTAATCGTACCCCAGGTTGACAAAATTAGAATTCATAAAAGCAGTTTTGAAAAAATAAAAATAACAATAAAATCACAGGAAAAAACATTTCTTTCCCCCCTAAAACAGTTCTTGTAGACTTACAGTACATCAGGAGTGTGTGTCCACCTGACGCGAGAGTGAGTGTCACACGGGACTGTTAACACCTGATTTAAATGTACAGACACTTCCACCTGCGTTCTCAACAGGGGTCGAGTGTGAACACTTGAACCAATTTTTGGATACAAATTCAAGCCAGCGAAAGAGGATGTGAAAGTTTTGGGGTGCAAGAACAAAAAATGGGCCCCAAAAACTTCAGGCCCCCTTTTTTTGTTTGTTTTATAGCAAAGCCCAGCACCTGGAAATGTTAAAAAACACAAAACAAATATCACGGTTTTCTAGTCAAGGAGCCAAGATTTTAATTAGAATCCTCTTTTTTTTCTCTTGCACAAATATCTGTAATATTCCCCCAATCATTAGACTACCTAAAAGCAAATCCCCTTTTATTTCAGTTCAACATTTATTAATTCTACAAATTGAGTACAAAAAGATTTAAGCAATTGGCGTCGTTAATATCATACAAGACTGTTATGTTTTAGGGAAAATGGCTCTGTCTGTGCTCAGTAGTTAGCTTTAGTTTTCCGTTAAAATGCCTGACCTTTGTTTGTGTTTGAAAACAGCGAACAATCTCCCCACAGCCGAATAAAGTATATACCTTTTATCCTCTTTTTTCAAATATATATTTATTATATATAAAATACTGTTTCATTCATAAAAGCCTTACTTTGTACAATATCTGAGTCGATGTGTGTCAGTGAGAGACGAAGTGAGTGAATGTGTGAGTGTGAGTGTGTCTATGTGTGAACGTGTGAGAGTGTGTGTGTGTGTGCGTGTGCGTGTGTGTGTGAGAGAGCTAAAAAAGAACTTGGAAAAATTGTCTTATAACAAAGAACTGGTACAGATTCAGGACCTAATACACTAAAAACAAAAGGTGTTTTACACAATATACACATTTAATTACTTACAAAAAAAAAAGTAAGAGAAAGAAGGTGTAGGCTGATGGTTAGGAGGCGTGCTACAGCAGTGTTAGTGCCACCGAATGTAACGTTAAAAAAAACGACAGAAAAATGACGGAGAGAGAAGAGAGAGAACAAGTGTGTGAATGAAGAGCTAGTGATGAAAATTTTTTTTAAAAAAAAAGGCAGCCAGTCTCACTAAGGAAAGCTCATCGTCAGTGCATCTCTCATCTTGGATGTTCCGAAGTCAAAGTGCCGATTTGGTAACCGTGGAGATCATCCACTCCTCATCAATAAGGCCAAAAACAAAAAAAAACAAAAAAACAAAAAAAGAGCACTTGTATGTATCACTTTTTTTTTTGTCAAAAAAAAGTGATTTTGTTTTGTTATAAGAAGAGAAACTTTTGGGAAAGAAGGGAAAAGAAATGAAAAAATGCACTTTTGTTTTCACACATCCATCTTGGCACACCATTTAGTGGATATTTTTCGGCTTTCGTTTTGAGGTACTTCTGAGGAAAAACAAAGACTAAATGTAAGATTTAGTTGTTTTGTTTTTTTTTTGTCTTTTTTTTTTTTTTAAAAGCTGTGTTGCACAGTAGCACCATTGTTTTAGTTGTAGTTTTTTTGTTGGGTTTTTTTTTTCCCCGGAAGACAATGCACCATTGGAATTCCACCTCGTCGCCACAAGGGCCTATTTACTTGTCTTCCCCCCCGTCATCCAATCATCTCTTATTATTGATCAGGCTTTCGAGTGCTGTTACGTCTTCTTCATGCAGACCACGCAACGGCTAACGCGCGTCCGTAGGTTACCCGCCTTGAGAGTCTCTGACTGGGGCTTCCTGTAAGTGGCAAAGGGTAAAGATGGTTAAGAAAGTCTTGGAGACATGAAATCTAATGAATTCTAATCACTAAATCATATAATTCATCCATACCTGAACATCTCACTGGGTTCTACAGTAGCTAGCCAGAAGCTGTAGGAGTTGCCGTAGTAGTTACATGTCCCTCTGCCGTGGCACTCTATGAAGGGAGCACTGCGGAACTCCTCCAGGCAGGAGCCAGGGGAGGCCAGAGCCTGACCAGAGCCTTCTGAACCCGCACTAGTGTGCTGAGGGACGAAAGGGAAGACCATATATTAAAGCATCAGAAATGCATCAGTGTAGAAAGTCAGAAAGATAAAGTGACACTGGAGAGAAACGTAGTGCATGACCTCTATGGTTTGGTTAGAGTTTGGTTGGAATTATGGGCTACAGAACGTGTTTAACGTCCTACCATCATGAAGGAGTATCCGATCCACAGAGTGTCCCAACTCGCAGGGCAAGTAGGAATCTGGATGGTCTGACTGTGGACTGCGATCACCATGGCTGGAGCTTCACAAACTGCACACCTGGACACACGTAGAAATGTAAAATTAAACACAGTGCATCTTGCAAGTCTAGACCATACTTCTAAAATTATTTACAGACGCAACAATCCCCAGCATGTCCAAGTACTGGCAGAAACCTTGAGCTGATCCCAGCTCATGGTAGGCGGTCATCCTTACCTGCTGATGTATGGCTTGATGCTCTCTCCGGTGATGGGGGCCATGGACATGGGCATGGGCTCAGGTGTAGACAACCAGTAGGAGTAGTCGTTACGGGAGGCGAAGTTGCAAACGTTGTTGATGTTGCAGAACATGAAGGGCATGGTGCTGAACCTGCGCAGACAGCTGCCGGCCGAGCCTGGAACAGCGGACGAGGGAGGTCAAATGTTTGATGCAAATTTCTGATAAAATAAAGGCTTAGTAAAAAAAATCCTCCATACCAAGGTCCTGTCCGTGGGCCCTCTCGTTGCCCTGCACATACAGCAGGGAGTAACCGTCGTAGATGAGGTTAGTTCCTTCGGGACAGAAAGGCACATCCTGACCCTGGCTGTGTCGGGTGATGAGGAAGCCATGGGCTGCAGACACTGATCCTGGAAGACCAGGAGGACCCTGTGGACCATCTGAGCCCTGTGGACCAGGGTAGCCACGCTGACCTAAGATCAGAGATTGGATCAAAATCAGCCTCATGTCATCACTTGTCATCACATTGTCAAAAATCATTGCTAATGTTATTTTCTTGCTTATTCCTCTTTCACTCACCAGGCTGACCAGCAGGTCCGTTGTCTCCCTTTCTGCCAGGTGGGCCGCTGAAGCCTGGAGGACCCTCTGGTCCAGGTTCTCCAGGGTTACCAGGTAGACCTTAGAGCAGAAAGAGAGAAAACCCGTCATTGTTAGATGAGCGAACCATGTCTGATGCTGGAATTACTTAAAATGTCAAAAGGTTGGACACGAATACAATGTGTGAGCAGGACAGTCCACATTTACCCACCTGAAGGTCCATCACGTCCAGGATTACCAGGTGCTCCCTGACCACCAGGCTGACCGTGAACACCAGGGGGTCCGCGCTCTCCCTTTACCACAATGGGAGTCGGAGGTACACCAGGGTCACCAGGAGGGCCTAGAGATCAAATATTACGAGGGAAAATAATCATTTAACTCTAAGCAATACCAACAGTAGTGTTTTACGATGCATATGTAGTTCAGATCACTATTTACTTTAACTAAAAATCTAAATGTGTTCACGCACCAGTGGGTCCGACATCTCCAGGATCTCCAGGGAGTCCACTGCCACCGGGAAGTCCTGGGTCTCCCTTTGGTCCTGGTAAAAAGTCAAATGAAACAATCTTTGGGCTTTGCTTACGCATGACATCAAAACATATTTTTGGATTGTAGGAAGAATCAGAAAATGCTGTTACAGTATTGTGGACTGACCAGGGAATCCGGGAACACCAGGCAGACCAACATCTCCTTTTATACCAGGACCGCCGGGAAGACCAGAGGTACCCTGGTGATGAAGAGGTTCGGATAGTTAGATCACAGATGAATTACATTTAAAGCATTTTACAGCAAATTTAACGAAACTGTCTTACTGGGAATCCGGGACTACCAGGATCTCCCTTCTGTCCGGGGAAGCCTGGCTGGCCGATAGCGCCGGGAATACCTTTCTCTCCCTTAACACCACCACTTCCTGGGGGACCACGGGGTCCCTGTGGGCCAGCTCCACCTACACATGCAGACATTAAAAAATTCAAAGATCAGACACAAAATGATGTAGAAATAACACAATACATTTTTTCTCATTATGTTCTCACAATGTTCGGGATCAGTTTAGTTTCCATTTATCAATGAAAAAGCTGTTTGAAATCGTCTAGCGGTTGACACTGTCATTGAAATTTAGCTAACAGTTTATGGAACATTAAGTAATGTTACTAGCCACCTTTAGCCCTTCATTTGTGCATTTTACATATAATTAAAGTCAAATTTTAGTCAAGGCAGAACTGAAGTTGATCAGCGTTCATTCTTGGCTATTTCATTTCTGTGTAGCTCCACACATCCATCCACCAATGAGATGATTTGTTTCCTACAGAGCAGTTTTACCTCAGATAAACCGAGGAAATGGAAAAGAAGAAGGAGAAAGACGAGAAAAGAACAGCACTGTTTCGTTCCCTCAAAACTCTTCAGGTGAAGATGACCTTGTAGAACAGTAACACAGTTGCAGTAAATGTGCTTATGTTTTCTTTTATGTATGTGTTTGGATCATTATGAGCAATGCTGAGAGTCCAGCCTGTCCTGTTGGGTAAAGAAATAGTAAATGAACATGGCACATACATTAAAACCCACTTCAAACTTCACCCTTTATTTTCCCCACAATTCCCCATTCAAGACCACATGAACCATCAAACCACTGGAGTCTAACCTGGAGGACCTAGGGTTCCCAGAATTCCCAGGGAATGCGAAGCCGGGTTGACGGCACAGGGCAAAAAGAAGAGGATGTTTAGAAGCAAGCATCAGTCAAGAAACACAGTCAGATATTTTGTCTTACGAGTTAACTTTAAAGGCTACGCTGCACACCGCTGTTTGTTTTATCAACTTAATGCCGAGGAGCTGGTAGCACCCAGCAACTCCCAAATCTCAAAATTTGCTCCAAAAAAAAAAAAAAAAAGATTACAATTATTTGTGCTCACTGAGGAAAAAACTGGTAGACTCACAGTTTAAGATGCTGACCATGTAGTCCCAATGTCTACCATGCGAATTGTTCAGACATTCATGGTTCTCAGAGGATGAATCACTGACTTTGGGGACCTATTTACATTCATCTTTCAGAAGTATTAAATCTTGGACAAATGGACTTAGTTGTAGATGTTTCACCTCTGATCAAAGAGGACAGATCAACATGAAATATGACACATTTGTGTTCCCCTAAGGACAAATTGTAGAGATTTGGGAGATGCTGATGGATGCTACAGTAATACCTTAAGTCGCAGTATGTTATAATGATCTTATAATCAGAATATTTTATATACAATCAAATTTAAGGAAAATCCAGCAGAACTGGAGTTACAGTATGTGATACAAATGAAAAACAATGAGTTAATGTTTCAGGCGAGTTAGTTAAATGGTGTGTTTTTGTGTACAAACTGTGCGACGCTATATGCATAACACATTCTGTATGATTGGTATCTGAAAGTAGCTCCATGTGATCCTGATAACATGCTACATGTGCCAGAAAACTTTTAAAAAACGTTTTTTTAAAAAAGGTGCTTACTTGTTAAAGGTGCATTATACTACCATCAGTGTGCACAGAAAGTGAAAGAAGACAAAGAAGTCGTAGAGTCAGAAATGAGAGAAAGTACAGTGACATTTGTTCCCACTAGATCAGAAAGTGGTGTTAAACACGGTCGATGCACTGTAAGGAACGTGCAGAAGAAGTCTGGATGCCGTTGATCTGACCTGAGGGGCCTGCGGTCCCCGGATGCACGTGTCATCACATGAAGAGGCGGGGCCACACCACATTGGGTGGGGCCAAGCCAAAGGAGAACAGGGGGTAAAATGTCATAGCTTCATTTTGTCACCTTGACACTCAGAAAAACACCCAGGTGTTTCTTTACAAGCCTAACACAGCATTGGTGTGTGGTCAGAGCTGACTTTTATACTTTTGAAAAAGTCTACATCTTACATCTACCCTAATAGAAGCAACTCTACATAACACGTTTCCAAATTCACTGCATTTTAACAGTCAAATTCCAAATTTGCATTTCCAAATTGGATAATTTTTTAAACTGAAGTATTAGGAAGCTATCGTACTCTATATTTTCTTGAGGTGTGTGTCAGGGTTGTCCACTCTTTCCAGCGTTGTATTAGGCTTGTTCACAATGTGTGTGGGACCAACAGTGCCCATGCAGATGACTGATTGGTGTGACAAACCACATCAGGACAGCTGAGCCAGAAGCAAACCTCCAACACTCTCAACACATATGGTAATTTATGGTAATCACTCACCTAGACATATCAGTACCAATAAAAATAATGTTTTTGTTAAAGGCTGCTTTTGAGTATTAAACTTTTAATAAATAATACTAAAGACTTTAAACCAGGTTTTCAGGAGACAAAAACTATACTGAATGAACTCTATTTTTAAGTTGCAGTTGAGAGTTTTTTGAGTTTGTCCCAAACTCAGCTGTTTCAGCGTTTCTTCCGGATGATCTAACACAACCACAAACATCGGACACACACGTTTTGTTGTTACAATGACCAGAGAAGGAGACGAGGATACACGGACACATACATCAGGGCTGTGGACAAATGGATAGATTACAGCTTAGCCCCATTGATCAGGAGAAGAGGGTAAGGGGGTGAGGAGACATGAGGTAGGATGAATTGGTGGCTAAAAGAAAAAAAATTTGATGATGACAACAACAAGTGGCTTAAACACATGCTCTTTTGGGGGGACATGGCAAAAACCTTGAGACAAACACAAAATGATTGGTGTGAGGAGCGTCCCCGACGTTACCTGGTGAAAAGGTTTTGGGGAGGTGGTGTGGAGTGTGCATGGCATTGCAAAAATTTGTGTTCTCGACAATGACTGGACAGGTGGTGCTCAAACACTGACGGTTCTTATGTCATTGGTGGTGCAGCAACGTCCCATGCAAATCAATTGACTTGGAGATGGAAGCATTCACATTGAAAGTGGAGTTTCTGCCATTTGCTGTCTGGTTTTCCCTCATAAGGTGAACTGAATGATCGCACTTAATGATAACCATAACCATTTTTTTCCTTCATTTGCACATATAATGTTTCTGCACCTCCCACCTGTTACTGTAGGTGAGTAAAACAAACCATCACAGGTCTGACGGATCAGAAAACCAGGCAGCAATTTCTGGCAGCACATATGGTGGCAAATACTAAATCTAAATCCTTTACCTGGTCTTCCAGGTGGTCCAGGAGGTCCTTGGAGGCCTTTGGGACCCTGCAGAGGAAGTCCCGGTGGCCCAGGAGGGCCGATGTTGCCTGCAGAACCAGGAGAGCCGGGGAAACCAGCCTCTCCTTTAGTGCCAGGGAAACCAGGGCTGCCAGGTTGGCCTGGAGGACCTGGGTCTCCCTTTGCACCTGGACACAGAGAGATAAGGTAAAAAATTGTTATATCACTGCAGAAACAATAATCACAACAAGCCAAATGTTACACATAGTGTATGGTAAACTCACCTGGCAACCCTGGAAGACCAGATGGACCAGGACCACCATAACCAGGAAGTCCTGTAGTAGAAACGAATCAGAGGTGAATCAGATGTAAACAAAACTGAAGTGAAGCCACCAAACACATGTTGACAGCTTTGAATATACAATAACTGAATTTCTTCAACTTGCCTGGATCTCCTTTGACTCCAGCTGGTCCTGGGATCCCATCCCGACCTGGCTGACCCTTCTCTCCTGGCAACCCTGGTGCTCCTGGTCGGCCTGTCTCTCCTGGTCTACCGGGAGATCCAGGGAGACCTGGACCACCAGGCCCACCATCAAGACCCTTAGGACCGGTAGCACCAGGAGGACCTGACAGAAGAACAGGAGATGAACAACACATCAGTTAGTGCAAGCAAAGGATGACTACTGAGGCCAATCCTGTTAGAAGAATGTTCAGTAAGTCAGTCAACTACAGTCCTCAATGGATCTGTCTTGCAAAGCCAACAAAAGACCATCATGCCACGATGCTTCTTGTAAATGTCTAAAAAAACCTGCTCATAAACTTGCAAGATTTAAGCTCAACTACTCAAGCTCGAGCAACTTCAAAAGATAAAATGATATACTGTATAGTACGAGTAGATAACATCATAAAAAAAAAAAAAAACAGTATCGGTACACAGCTTTGGTCTTCCCTGAATGCTCTGTAGTCAAATGTCAGATTTACCTTGGAATCCTGGCAGGCCGGGGTCGCCTTTGGCACCAGGTCCTCCTGGTACACCAGGAAGACCAGATGATCCTGGAGTTCCTTTAAGTCCTGGACTTCCTGGGAATCCTGGCTGGCCTGGTTCACCCTATGAGAGTCATAATAAAATGAAGTATGAACCTAAAATTGCACTTTGTAGTAGGAAATTCCATTGGTTGCATCTTATACCTTGTGTCCGGGTGGTCCTGGTGGTCCAACTCCAGCAGAGCCGGGTTCACCTTTGGGTCCAGGGAAACCAGGTCCTCCTGGCTGTCCCGGAGATCCAGGCCTACCTGGCTGACCTGGTAGACCCTTCTGTCCTGATGGTCCTGTAACATCATCGAAGTGTGACATCAGCATTTGTGACGATGAAAATCAGATGTTGCTAATGCTAATGTCAATGGAAAAACCACATTCAAACCCACCTGGGAATCCCATTTCTCCCATGCCGCCTTTAGGTCCTGGCCCTCCAGGACCACCTGGGACTCCTGGAATGCCGGAATCTCCCTTAGGACCTACAGTACAATGGAACAAGGATGTTAGAAAGTAAATGTGTATTTATATGGTCATGGGCATGTGTTAGGACATAAACCCTTACCTGGTGGTCCAGGGAGTCCAGGGCGTCCATCTGATCCTGGCAATCCAGGGTCACCAGGGAGACCAGTGGCACCTTTCGGACCTGGAATACCTGATGCACCTGAAAAGCACACACACACGAACATACTGTAATGAAATGTATTTATGTTTACCTACTTTTTTACCTTTTTTGTCATCAATCTTTATATTTTCTGAGAAGAATAAGATCTTAAAGCTGAAGACAAAGTAAAAATCAATTGTTGAGAGGCAGTGAAAGCATTTTCAGCTATACCTGGTAGTCCAGGATCTCCTTTGCCACCCTTTATGGCTGCTGGTGGCAAGCTTGGTCCTGGGGGTCCTGGGAGACCGGCGTCACCCCTCTCACCTTTAGGTCCAGGACCACCAGGTGAACCATCTCTGCCTGGGAATCCAGGTTCACCTGGACAGGAGAGAGTTGGAAATATTTAGCACGGTCATTTATTTATTTACGCCATTTTGACTCATTCCCTTATTTTTGGGACAAATTTGGTGTCTCTGCTCATTGTTGGTGGGTCTATGAAATGATTTCTCATGGCTTTGAAACTCTTCAATACTAAACATAACTTTGGACATACTGTATGTGATATCTATATACATGAGGTGAGGTATGTTATTTATGTGAATACCTTTATGTCCGGGGCCACCAGGTCCTCCTGGCCCTCCTGGTCCTCCAGAAGGTCCTGGAGCTCCCATGGGACCCATGTCACCTTTCTGACCTGCAAAAAGTTAGACATTAAAAAGAAGTGGCAGAGGTTAGAGCAGAAAATAAACAAAAGATTTTTAAAAAGTGTTCAAATATACAATTTTGTCATGCATACGGGTATAGCAAGACAGTTATATAATCAGAAAGTTACGCAGTCAGCCAAATGGTCAGCCACAGAGTTGCTGCTACTTACCCCAAAGCAATATTTCTTTTCCTAGGATGATGATGAGATAACCTGCCATACTCTCCAATTGGCTTACCTTGATGTTCTTCACCTAAACCTAACCTTGTACCTAAATCTAACCAACCCAGCCAAGAAAGCCTTTATATTTTACCTGGCAGTCCAGGCAGGCCATCCCGTCCAGGTCCACCAGGAGGTCCTGGAGTTCCAGCCGGTCCTGGGGATCCTGGGAAACCAGGACTTCCTCTATCTCCGGGCAGACCTGGGATGTCTAGACCTGGAGGACCGGGGTCTCCCTTTGCTCCATTTCCTCCGGGGAATCCTGTAATGATGGTATTAATATGTCATTGTTCAGATTTCCAGATAATGAATCATTTCAAGACAAATGTTTTTTTTGTTTATTCCACTTGTGGTGAGTCCACAACAAAATTAGACATAACTCTTAAGACACATGCCCAACGCAGTCAAATTGCAGGCAAATATCCACACATTACAAATGGAGTCATAATATCTTAAATGACACTTTTTCAGTCTGTTTTAAAAGTAATAATATATTGTCACGAGTGATATATGCCACCATTAAATGGCCATCAAGCAAAACCAGTATTGGGTCACAATACCTTTCTCGCCTTGGCATCAGAGCATCGCAGGTAAGGGAGGGGCGTTTTTTCAAAGCACAGAAGGCGGAACGTTGGATTAAGCCGAAGATGAGATGAGGAGAACAGAGTATAATGCATTAAATGCATTAAAACATAGATATGAGGCCGGTTTCTGAACACTCTGAGTATGCACCAAAGCTCTCAAGGAAAAACTCGGTGTCACAGTGTCACCAGGAACACTGAAGCTACCAATGCATGCTCAGAGTATTTGAAGACTTGATTGGATATGGGTTAGTTTGTGGCTACATTCGAAGGAAGAGCAGCGTGATGTTAAAGCGGTGAGGTGGCAGCGTGAGAGAACAGGTTGACGCAAACGCTGGTGAACCGAACACTCTTTGAGGTTAGTTTACGATTGGTGTGCTCGCGGAGAAAGAGCTTGAGTGATGTTAAAATGGTGAGGCCTGGTGTGCTGTTGATGCTCAGTGATACAGAAGCTGGTACAAACAACGCGTGGAGATATGGTGATTTTAGCCAAGAAAGGTGAGAGAGCTGTGACATTTTTGGTGGCTCTGAAGATGAACATGTGAGGGAAAGTTCCCCAAATCAAGGCACAGTTGACATCGAGTAGTTTGGTAACCATGATACGCACAAAATCATTCAATCAACCAGACAAACCCTCAACACTTGGTTGGGTGCTCAGGTGCTCACATAGAAAGTGTGCAATATATAGTTTGAACCCCTGTACCAAAACGACATCCAGACACCTTTACAAGCTCAAAACATGGACAATGGAGTGATCATGCACAGTCCAAAGGGACTGACAAACAAAATCACAAGTATTTTAAAACATGCACAAATACAGTGCAAAATGAAAAACACAAACAGATCTCAGTATCATTCTTTTAATTCCAATGTGCCAGGTAATAACAGTATTGTAGGAAAATACAGCCTTATTTATCTCACCTGGTGGTCCCATTGGGCCAGGGGTTCCAGGTGGGCCGGGAGGCCCCAGTGAGCCAATGGTGGGGGATCCAGGCGGGCCACGGGCTCCAGGTATACCAGGTGTACCAGGCTCACCTGGACAGAGTCAGATGAGAAAGTCACTGTATTATTGTAGTGAATTTTATTCATTAAAGGTCAATTCAGGCAAAGTGCACAGAAGTCCATGATGCCTTATACTGAAAGGTTAATTGATCAAGGAAATATGTTACACTTTCAGTGGTCTGACATTGTTGTATGATTCTGTAGAGGCTTCTACATTATTTACCAATCCGTTGTGTCGAGAGTGAGAGTGCCCTATCCTTTGACTTCAGTCAACATAGTAATGATCAGAATGTATACAGCTGCAGAAAAAGGCAGCATCCCCATCACAATCTAAGACTTAACACTTTCCCTACAGTGACCTCAATAAACCTGTCTCATTTTACACTCACACAGATGTCCCTCGAATCGCTTAAATCAGTAACAGGACTGCAGAATACCTTTAGTGCCTGGAGGCCCATCAAATCCAGATCGTCCAGGTGAACCAGGGCCACCGGGGAAACCGGGATCTCCTTTTGGTCCTGGGTGTCCTTTAGCTCCGGGTACTCCTGGTAAACCTGCGGGGCCAGGAAGGCCAAAGCCAGGCTCACCCTACAAACACACACAATCAAGGGAGTCAGAACAGTTAATCTGGGTCAGTGATGAACCAGTGATGTACAGTACAGTATGAGGTACTATGTGAAAATTGCCACTTGGCTAACGCTAAATAAAACTAGACTAGACTACATATCTATCTATCTACCTTGGCTCCAGGGAATCCAGGCTGGCCAGGAAGTCCATCTACTCCTGGTCTGCCGGGTCCCGAAGGCACTCCTGGCTGGCCGGGTATACCTGGGTGTCCTGTGGGGAGAAATGTGAAGGTCAAAACGGGAAGAGGAAGCGGACAGGAGGAAGACTTTAGGAGGAGTGTCTTTACCTTTAGCTCCTGGGGGTCCTGGGAGTCCAATTCCTGGGAGTCCAGGATCGCCCTTTGCTCCTGGTAAACCAGGGAAACCAGGCTGTCCAGGCTGACCTGGGCCACCTGACAAGAGAGAAGTCCAAAGAAAAAGGCAATCAGACTTCAGAAACATTTAAACTTGATTACAAGTATTTCATTGTGAAATAATTATCGTGTACCTGGTGGACCAGGCAGTCCTGGTGCGCCATCCTGTCCTCTGGGTCCTGGTAAGCCTTTTTCAGCCACTGACAGGCCTGGTTCACCTTTAGCACCTGCATGGAGAAAGATGGTTGGATGGTTTCAGTAAGTAGTTAAAAGATATTGGTACTTTAATAACCTGTGAGAAGCATAATATTACTGAGAAAGGAGTATGCACTCCTAAATCCAGAAGAGAAAATCAAGCCTTTATTTTCCAGTTTTCCATGGTTCATTAGCATAGTCATCATTTCCTTCCCTACCCTTCCTTGAAAGCTTTTATTTTGAAACATCTATGGGAAATTTCTCTGCAGGCAAGAGCTCTTATTTAGATCATCATCTTACCAGGTGCGCCGGGACTTCCAGGTCTTCCTGAGACGCCTTGAACACCTTTCTCTCCTGGGGCCCCTGAAGGTCCAAAGCCAGGTGATCCTGGAGGACCCCTGTCTCCTGGAATGCCTGCTGGACCTGGATCACCAGGGATTCCTCGTTCTCCTTTCACTAGCAAAGAGCCCTGTCAAACACATATTAGTTATGAAATGGATCATGAATAAATCTCATTGATGGACAGACCAAGTGAAAGCCACCTACAGGAGCTCCTTTGGGTCCAGGAGTTCCAGGCTGTCCATCTCGTCCAGGTCTACCATCCAGACCGGGCAGACCAGGTGGTCCGGGGAATCCGGTGTCACCCTTCTCTCCCCTGACACCGCTTACTGTGACGGCTTCGCCTGGGTCTCCCTTCTCTCCGGGAAATCCTGGAGTACCTTGAAGACCAGTGGGACCCTGGAAAGGAAAAGAAGAGGTTGAAATTAGCAAAGCTCAAAGAACATTGAACATAGTTCAGTTTACTCATTTATAGATACAAACACAACATGTTAAGCAAGGAAATGTTCAAATTAGCATCAGTTTCTATGTATGTGTGTTCTAAGATGATTTGTGTGGTTTACAGAAAAAATACTCACAGGTGGCCCAATGCTACCAGGTGTTCCTGGAAATCCTCTGTCTCCTTTAGCACCTGGGGAGCCGGGAGTTCCTGATGGGGGAGAGGAAAGGAATTATAAATAAGTGAAGTTCTGTCTAATGTATATATTACATGACAACTATGTGTACAAAACATGCTCATGAATATAAAAATAATGACCTCCTCATGAGCAAGTATGGGTTCTGTGGGTACCCACGAGTCGCCCATTTACAGACATGCCTATTTGTCTCATACAAAATTAGTGAATTTGAATATTTCTGCATACTAGATCCTCTAGACAACACTGGAATTACATAGATATGAAGACTGAGACTCTGGGATTCAGTGAGTCCAATTGTATTCATGTGTGATAATGTTAGCCCCCAGAACAGAAGTGCTCGCCATACAATTGCCGAAAAATGCAATTCCTTCAGAAAATCTCATGTTTACAATGATCTCCAGTGTCTTAGTACCTTAGTACGTAACATTGTATTTTGGCAGATCAGATCAGATTACTGTCAAATGTCACATTGTCAAAATGGTTAAATCTTGTACAAAATCTGTGTAACAAATGGTATCAACCCAAGAATTCCTTAGACGTAACTAAGCATGGGAATGGCCATCATGTACTTCTATCATAATACACTGAGCTCTTATAATACACGTTCAAAATTTGAATATGTGGATGAAACAGTGTTTATTACATATTGGTGACTAGAAAAACTTGACAACCCAACAGCATAGTCCAGTAGTACATTGGAAGCTACCAGGCCAATCCCATCAGTTACATCCACACTGAGAAGGTTAATAATCCCATCACTGCATTGATCATTGCACAAACCACAATCAGAAGGTGTTAATGTGGCAGTCTGTTAAGTGGTGTTTACCAGGGAATCCGGGCTGTCCTGGAGGTCCTTGGGGTCCTGGGATACCACTGGTGCCACCAAAGCAGTTCACACAGGTGTCGCCCTTCTCACCTGAAAACAGCAACAAATCACTTAGGTCAGCATCTTCTGCTTGGTGGTGAACATGCAGGGCAATGAAATTTTATCTCATCTCTGACCTTTTTGGCCCGTCTCTCCTGGGTAACCTCTCTCTCCCTGCACACCGGGACGCCCGGGCTCTCCAGTGAGACAGTTTTGTGATGAGGAAAAACCTGGAGGTCCAGGAGGACCTGGTGGTCCCTGGGCACCGGGAGATCCCGAACGACCTGGGGGACCTGGAAGAGACACTCCTGGAACACCAGGCTCTCCCTTCTGACCTCTGTCTCCTGGGAAGCCAGGCGATCCAGTGTGACCAGTACCACCTGTAGCTGGAATTCCTGGTGGACCTGGAGGTCCTGTTAAACCTGGAGGACAAATGAAAAAAAAAAAAAAAAAACATTTAGGGATGCAACTAATTATTGTAATTATTGATTAGTTTGCCTTTTTTTTTTCTTGTCACTGGGTCACTGCAATGTCAGTAAATAATTTCTTAAAGACCAATAACCCAAAGACATTCAGTTTACTGTCATGTAAGACCAAGACATGCGAGTGCATTGTGTCTGTAGGGGTGTATTTGTGTTTACCTGCTGGTCCTCTGTCTCCTTTGAGTCCAGGTGAGCCAGGGTATCCTGGCTCACCTTTAGGGCCGGAACGAGCTCCTGTGGCTCCGCCAATCACCTGGTCGGTGCGACAATCAATTAAGAATATAAAATATATATACAATGTAGATCACTTAACTGTCAGCCTACAGAAAAAAAAACAAATGAAATAAAGGTGAGAGAGACGGAAATGTCCCCATCTGGTGGTCAGAAGGGTTGTATTGCACTTAACATATTTTCTCTTCTTTTTATTGCTACAAGTTTGGTTTATTATTCGCCACCAAAGGGAATGCTAGTGGAGGGCGAAAGGCGTTAAGTCTTTTTTTTTTTAATTAGGAAATAATCGAAAAGTAAAGCATGTAGACAGAGACAGATGTCCCCATCTAGTGGTCAGAAGAGTGTATTGCAACTAGATGGCACTCGACAGTACTTGCAGAGCATTTTAAATACAGTTTTGCTATTAGGACTAGAAATTTACCAAAAAATCTAATGATGAAGACCGTGCATGCTGCTGAAAGCTTCAGAAAAAAATGAATACAAACCTGTCCTGGTGGGCCTGGGTATCCACGATCACCTTTGAGTCCCTAAAAAGAGAAGGACATGGGGCATTTGTGAGAACGATCCATGACATCACTGTATGACATGTGGAACATCATTTGAAATTTGACTAAAAATATTGGAGGAAACCTACTCTCTCCCCATCCCTGCCTGGAGGACCTGGAAGGCCTGGTTCTCCTTTGATTCCCTGATAGTAAACAAGGAGGAAAAATGATAAGTTAGTCAAGGAAGGGATTTAATTTTCCTTTAATTACAATATGAATGATGGACTGTCTTGGTTTGTTTACTCACAGGAAAGCCTGCAGCACCGGGGTCACCATCTTTGCCTGGTTTGCCCTGTAGATAGAAGAAAACTTTTAGACATGGATGGGTGATGTTCAGGAAAATGCTATTTCAATGAAGGTCCTCACAGTTAGTACAGATGCGTATCAGTTCATGTGTTTACTTACTCGTTTGCCTGCTTCTCCCGGTTCTCCCTTGTCTCCTTTTTGGCCACCTGAGGGACCCTACAAAGACAACAAAACACACGTCAACAACACGGAAGGACAAAATGTGGAGCACTGAGAACGGATACTTACAGGAGGTCCTGGATAGCCTGGATCACCTCGGGGGCCTGGAAGTCCTGGGTCACCCTACAGAGAAAACACACAGTACAAACAAGTTGACTGAAAATGATTAACTGGTTGCTAATGCCTACAAAGCAGGGTTTAAATACAAATGCATAGATATTTCCAATTAGAATGCTGCTCATTGTCATCATATTTATTGTAATGTATTGGCGATAAATGGTTTTATACCACAACATGAGGAAATATGAAGACATAAATGCATTCTGGTACTGTTTTTAGCCATTTCTTGCCATTTCTAGAATTTGTCAAGTATATAACATATATATAACATATACATGAGCAAAACAAAAGTAGAGAAATATTAAAAGAACTCTTTGTGAATATACTAGTTTCCTGTATGGAACCAGAAATTATCTGCTGCCAGTGGTTGAAGTGAAGGTTGCAGCATCCAAAAATTCAAAAACAGTTAATTTTTGCCTTTACAGATAAAAAGCCTGACATGAATTGTTATTATTTATTCACATAGACACCATACATAATGTACCCTAATGATGAACCCTAATTTGTTCACATTTTCAAATATAAATCAGGTTAATTTGGACTTTGTTTGGAGCTTATTTGATGCAAATTTCATCACCTTTACAGCTATTTAGCTTTTTATTTTTGGTGTTTTGGTCACCTGTCTGATCAAATCCCAACAAGTCGTGCTTCTTTTTAACTGGTTAAAGACTAAAAACAACCGAACCCGAAGACTGGCATCACTCTCACTCTGTTAGTGGTATTACCTTGTCTCCCCTCTGAATCTCCGTCACAGGTGATCGATGCTGTTCTCCAACTTGTCCTGGAGGACCAGGAGGTCCTGGCAGACCAGTTTCACCCTGTGTTCACATGCAGAGACGCCGCAGATGAGATTAAAGGTTTAAATCGAGCATAGAAAAGGTAACAAGATGACTCTTTTAACTGGTAGCATTAGTAATTACCTTCTCTCCTTTGGGTCCTTGGAAGTTCAATCCCATGTTTCCCTGTTGCATGAAGCAGGTCAACATCATGTCATCGAGTGCCACAACAAGCTCTCAGTTTCACAATACGTAAATCATCAAGTCTTGGTTAATTTGATTAGCTTTAAACTGTTTCTCTTGCCAATATTTGAACTCACCTTTGGTCCAGGAGCACCGGGAGGACCTGGACGACCCTAGAAAAGAACATCAGAAACAAAATGTTCACTTCAACATCTTTTACAATTCAACTGCTATTTTAGCTGCAATGAAAATATACGTGAAATACAAATTTTGACGGGAATATTTTGTTTTGTTATCAGCCTTCTTTACCTCGTAGCCTCTAGGTCCTGGAGGACCGAGTGGTCCTTGCAAACCGGGGGATCCTGGAGACCCCTGAGACATGAGAAATTTATTATACATAAATATTTTAAAAGCTTGTTTTCATGAGGTTTAAATTGATGAACTCTCTATGTATTTGTGAATGTTCTTTTAGATTTCAGGATATAAATAACTCACAGGAACTCCTGGCAATCCGGGCAATCCCAACGCTCCCTTCTCTCCAAAACGGTTGGTGGAGATCACGTCACCTGGGTCTCCCTACGGAGGAGAAAAACACAACCAGAGAGGAAACTGTCAGTCACTCATCAACAAGAGGCCAAGAAGCAACTTCTGTTTCTTTGAGGTTTGTTATTTCAAAATATCAGAAACTGTCTCATCAATCATCAAATAAAACAGCACCATCTTGTGGCCAAAAACAAAAACTGCACAATTTCATGTTATAGCAAATACTTTTTTAAAACAAGACTAGGCTAAGTCATATTCCTAAAAACACAATTTACCAATTTAACGGCCAATAAAACAAATTCACTCTTTGGCAAACACTTACAGAAGAACAAAACAAAACAAAAAATATACAGAAAGAAATACAGAAACTGCTATGCCTTGATGATATACTCACTTTTTGTCCTGGCAGACCAGGTGGACCCTAGAAATGGAGAAAAAAAAGAGAGAGATAAAGATAACATTAAAGGAACAACATGAATTATCTGATAATGAACAGACTCCTTCTCCATCGCTGCAAACTCACCGGCAGTCCTTGGTTTCCGAGGATTCCTGAATTTCCTGGCAAACCCCTCTCACCCTGGAGACAAGAAGAAGAAGAAGAAGAAGAAGAGGAAGAAGAAGAAGAAGAAGAAGAAGAAGAAGAAGAAGAAGAAGAAGAAGAAGAAGAAGAAGAAGAAGAAGAAAGAAAGAAACCTTTAATACACAAGAGTTTAACAAAATAGTACAGAAAAATTCAAATAAGTTGACCTTGAGTGAAGATGTTTTTATTTTATGGATCTGCAACACAAATCTGGAAAAATAATCCAAATCGAACAGTTCCTGTCCTATAAATTCTTTTTTATTAAGTTTTGGACTCTTTAAAATTCTTCCAAATGCCTCTTTGTCATCAGATACCTTTGTCCCGTTGCACCCTGGCACTCCTCTTGGGCCTGGAGGTCCATCCTGCCCAGGTAGACCCTGTGAAACAGGAAGTAAACAGGAAGTTACATCACACACTCTCACCTGAGTTTTTTGTTAAAGTAGTGAAGTGGAGTGGGAATTACTCACTGGAAGTCCTGGTGTTCCTGGAAATCCTGGCAATCCAGCAGGCCCCTGTGAGGAGGAAAATAATAGTAGTAATGTAAAAGAGTGAAGAAGATTCAGCTTGAAGCTCATTATGGATGAGAAGTGCGACACCTGCTGGCCGGGGGCAGGTATTGTAACCTTGAAATCCTTCAGAGTTTAGACACTTAGAGACAGTGAGTCAACTCACCAAACTCAAATCAAACTTCTTACTGAACCTCGCTGGTCAGTAAATCATTAAAAATGTAGTTAGAGTGTGTTTTCTTTCTCGAATTCAAGAAAGTTCAAACACTCGATTTCTCAAATGTGTGTGAGTGTGTGTGTGTGAAGTGTGACGCTGATGTTTGCGACAAGAAAGAGCAAGAAAGTGATGTGCTTACTCTTATTCCTTTCGGGCCACTTGGTCCTTGAGGTCCATCGCTACCCTGAGAAGAAGAACAGACATTAAACCAGATTAACAACCGTTTACTTATTCTCTGAGTTTTTAATGACTTGGTGCTGGGCATGATTAGCCCTAAAAAAACTGAACTTGTCTCAGATGAAACCCTAAAACTCACCTTCTCTCCTCTGGGTCCGATTGGCCCTTCAGGTCCAGGGAATCCTGGGACTCCTGGCTGTCCAGTGAGACCTGGGAAACCACGCTCACCCTGCACACAATGACGCAGATACACAACTTATTATTATTTCAAAAATATCAAACTTTGCACAAAATTATTAAACCATATCACTTTTTATTTAGCATTTATAAGAACAGCGTTAACTTTTAGAAAGTGTTTATGAGTATAACTAAACTCTGATTGGTCAGTTACGGCAATCTGACGTCTGTTATCTGAATTAGAGACCGCTGCTGTCTGATCATAAACTCTCGAGGACGACGGCAGATGCATTAAAACAATTTATATCAAACAATTTCATGTAAAATGATTGATTTCTTTAATGAGGTAACCACGTGATCAGCCTTTGAATCAGCCTGTCAGGACTTGCTGGACATTATTACTGTGTATATCTGTCAACAGCTATACTTAAAAACTGTGAGTAAGACTTTATCTTATTTGCCATCGTCACATTTCACCAATAAAAGACACGATATCTGTTGCACACTCTTATTAGTGTGTTGCTCCATACTGAATATTAGACGTGATGCATGAGTGTTACCTTTGCTCCTTTTACTCCACTGCAGTCACATTTGGCTCCCACACATCCTTGGCAAGCCTGTGAAGAAAAATGAAGATATGAGGATGTTTGTTGTTTGGATTTGACTTAAAATCACCTTCTTTATGAGCCTCGAGGTCAGACACAGACTTACAGACAAAACCAAAGATCACAAGACAAGAATGAAACCATGTGCAGCTAAAATCACCTCTTCTTGGAAAATAAACGAAAGAGACGCTTCAAAGCGATCTTTATTTGCATGTTTTAGCTTGCAGTTTTTTTATTCAGTGCCACTAGAGGACGCTACACGATTAAGATCCTGCGTCGCTGCATGCTGCAGGCAGCATTTCTATAAAGACGATAAAGACGGAGAAAACTCTGCCAGGTTTGTTTGACGATGAGACGACAGGTGCAAGGTCAGCGAGGACCAAAACGACATCATAACCCCTGAAATAAAACAAAACTTATCTCACTTTTCTCAACAGCACATGCTTTCTCTTTAGATGAGTGAGAAAGTTGAGGAGGGCTGAGACAGGAGTGGGAGACAGATAGAGTGGGAGTGCCAAACTGTTGATTAACTTTTCCTATGCTAGTTGACATAGGGAATGCCAGACGGGCATCGATTGCACGCATGCCAGGCATTCAGGTTGTGAGAAAGACGGAGACGGACAGACAAGTCAGCATTCTTCTGTGTCTGCAAAACCTTTTGTGCGTGTCCATGTTTGTGTTGATGGTTTTATTGGTCCATGCAAACAGCCGGGCTGTCACTCATTCTCAGTGTTGATTAGTCTGACAAAGCCAATCACTGTCACCACATTGACGCTACAAAACACAGCTAATCATAGCTGTAGCCCAGTGATCCCCATCAACATCCTGACTATCACACTTGATTCCCATAACAGTGTCACCACGTGGGCAGGGAGTTCAAAAACAACCAGTGATGGAGGCAGGAAAGCAGCAAATTCTCACATTTGAGTAGCAGACGTTTGAAAAATGATGAATCGATTTTCAAAAACAGTTCAAACTGCCGCGTCCTTACACATACATAACTGTATCTCCGAACCCAGCTGGTCAAGGCAGACGGCTGCCCACCTTGAGCCCAGTTCTGCTCAGGTTTCCACCTCTTAACCCTCAACAACAGGGTATACTTTCATGTAAACGAGGTCTATTAAGACTAAAAGTGTAACATCAAAACATGACAAGTCATTACAGGAGTGATCCTTCCCTGTCCAACAGTTTAAATCTTTAACAATGCTGGTTCGACTTTCTAGTTTGTGCCTGCTTGCAGGCAGCATTCGCATGTGTGTGTGTGTCTATCTGTATTAAGTTCTCTTACATGCCCGTGTGTGTTTCAACACTCTGTGGATACGATATCAAGTTCCCAGCAGGCCTCTCTGCAACTCTCACTGACAACATTACAACACTTCCTTTCACAAAGGTCAACATCAGGCCAAGTACTATGTGAATACTGCGATACAGGCGTTATACAGCACAGCAACTCTCTGTGTGTTTGAAATGTTACAAACACTTGTGACTGATGAATAAAAGCTGAAGTTTTTACATTATTATGATATATCAGTCTTGATTTTCCCTGAGGATTGTCTTCTTTTAAGAGTTAAAATCCTTTTTTGCTAAAACAATTAGTTCAATTTGTCCACTGACAAACATTTGGATGATCAGTTAATCATTAAAAGACAATTAATGAGCATAATTCTGGTTTCAGGTTCTCAAATATGAGGATTTGATACTTTTATCTAGTTTATACAGCATTTATTTAACATTTTCAACCGAATATATTTGGGTTATGGGCTGCAGATCATACAAAACAGCCAATCAGAATATGTCACATTTGGGCTTTTCGGATATTTTATGAATGAATCTGCCTCTTTAACCAAAACAATCTCATCAACAATGTAAATAATCAGTTGCAGCTTCAATCAATGTTTAAAATTCTGTAACTAGAACAATAAAAATGTGCTTTACAGTCCTCAGTTGTCTACTCAGGCACAGATATCGTTAATATACAATGTAAACAACAATGGGCCTAAAATTGAACCTTGTGGTACACCATTTTTAAGCCAGTAAAATCCAGTAAAAAGCAACATACTTGCGTAGCCACCTAGGCTAAAAACAGACCTGAGCTAAGCTAGCAGTGCAAGGCCCTATTCACATTGGTTGAGGGTTTGATTCCCACTGTGCAGTGCACACATGTCAACATTCAGGAGCTTTGGATTACCCAGAGTGTCGTATGTTGGCAGTAAACACAAAACGTGTGCAAACTGTTATCTGGACTGGAGGGTAGACGGCTTACCAACACACACACACACACATACATGCCTGAATACATTTGTACATGGGTAGTCAAGTGTGTGTGTGTGTGGAGGTGTTTTTACAAGCCCTGAATCTCCTGATTAGTCTCTGGTCTGCTTCAACTCAATGAGGTCTGCTCTCCCACGCCCAAGCCTGAAGCTCACACTCTTTTCACCTCCATCTCTCTCTCTCTCTTCCTCTTCATCCGTCTGTTTTCCTGTCATCTCTACACTCATCCACCCTCCTGACGTTCAGTCCAGAAAAGCATAACAAAGCTCACTTTGCTCTAATAAGGATTTAAAACATTCATAGACGCCCACTCTTTCAGCGGCAACTTAACAGACTTTTACACGCTTCGTCCATGTCATCAAATTCACCACAAATACGATCTGCACAAGGTTAGAAAAAGTGTCAATTCACTGGAATTCTGTTCCACATCGAACAATCCTCGCATCTTACTGAAGAACTAGCAGATTAATGACAATAAAAATTATAATTATGATGATTAATAAAAGATTTCTCTCATATTTGACCACAGAAGCAAAACATATTATGGATTAAAGTGTTTGCACAACATGTTCAGTGAGTCCAAGATTTAGGGGGCTTTATTTATAGAATATAATATTTATAACTTCATGTCATCATCATGTTTTTGGTATCAGATTGAGTCCGCCATGTTGAATGGCTACAAGGAGAGGATGAGGCAACAGGGTTGCAACCAGCAACTACACCACTAGAGGGGAGTAAATCCTGCACGCTGGACCTTTAATAATACATGGTGACCACACTGTCTGGGAGTCAACATGGTACAAGTCCTCATGTTGTACTGTCACATCATAAATGATCTTTGTGTCATTTTATTGACCTTCTGCTAAATATTCTCTTTATTTGTGCTATTATATGATATTGTCTTTCTGCTTTCCCATCACACAACCCTTCAGATGTGTCTTAACCCGCTGTGGGGAGGTGGCAAATCTGTTGCCCGTTGTGGTAAAATATTAGAGCTGACTGTGGTTCAAAATTCTGCATAAATCCAGTGTTAAAGCATCTCTTCCACTCTCTGTGCTGTTCATTCCCTCTCTCTACCCTCTCGTTTACCCCCACAGCATTGACGGGGCATGTAATCCACTTAGAAAGGTCAGTGAGCCTCAGATATTTGCTCCACACTCTCTGTCTGTCTCTCTTTTAGAGCTCTCTCTATCATTTTCCCCCTTCACTCTTTCCTCACCTCCGGCCCACTTTTTACCATCAGTGGTCAGGCCTCCCCCTCTGAACACCACTGGAGGTCTGTATAGGACAAGTAATCACAGTCAATGACTGCCCATTGAACACTCGGGGGGTGAACGTTCAACAGACACAATTTGAGGTCAAGATTAAGTAGTAAATTACCAAAAAGTATCTTAATTTTATGCACACATGGGATTGATTTTACAGGCCAAGACAGCATTCAGTTGTTCGTCTATCTTGCTACATGTGATAAATCTATGTGTATTTATATCACTCGCTAGTGTCTTAGTGATTTTAGTCTGCTGTTGCTTAGCAAGCTATTAGCTAGCTGACTATCATGTGTATGAACAATAAAAATGTGCTTTACAGTCCTCAGTTGTCTACTGAGGGTCAGATATTATTAATATACAAAGTAAACAACAATGGGCCTAAAATCGAACCTTGTGGTACACCAAAGCAGTAAAAATCCAATAAAAAAGCAACTGACTCGCCATAGCCACTTGGCTTAAAACACACTAAGCTGTCCAGTGTCTAGCTCTGTTTGTTTAGTGTTGTCTAACATTGTGTGTATGACATAATTATGACTTACTGCAGGCAAATTAGCTCAAAGCTAATTCTCTAAACTCTAAATAATCTAATCTAAACACTGTTTAGCAACTGTCCCGTACAAGTAAATAAACAATACAGCTTACAGCACCATTTTATACTGTTAATAGCTGTTTTGAAATATGATACCAACTCAGTAACTTTGGATACAAACATGCTAAAACATGCTAAATGCTAACTTTGGACAAAACAGACGTCAGTTGGGAGGAAGCGGCTACAACAAAAAAAGCACTGCCAGACTGCTGGAGCTAAAAATAGTCATTTTTTGTGCACAAACAAACTGCATTAAAAAAAAAAAGCTAAAGGTGTGCACAGAGTGATGGAGAGGTGAACCAGGTGAGGGTGGGTGAGGTAAGGAGGAAGAGGGGGGAGCGAGCGGAAGGCACGCAACCGGGGATTAGACTGGCGAGACTGGAATTCCCCCGCTCATCAAAGACTGATGATTAGACACCTATACACACTGCCCTGCCCTGGATAACACACACATTCAATGCAGCACAGAAACACACACACATGCATACTGTAGACACACAAATACTCTCACAGACAGCACACACAACGTGTTTCTTTCTTTTGAACATCATTAATACACAAACAAACACACACTGAGCTTGTGAAACCCCCTGATTTGACCACAACTAATAACTTATGCTTTCCGACAGTGATCTCAGCTCAGCAGTCGGTGACCGCAATCTGAAAACTGGAGCCAACATGTTCACGCCAGCTCAAGCACGACTGACACACAGCACACACAACAAACTAATCTTGATCTACTGTGTGTGTCTCATATCAGAGTATAAATCAATTTACACACTTTGATTGAAACCACAAGCCGTTAGCAACAGAATTAAGAGTTAAGTAAACTGCTGCCAAATGTAGCTGCTGTTAGCTCATGTTAACTCTGACTGTGAGCTCTGAGCACTGGGGGAGTGTTTATATTTGCAACACGGGTGTTTTGCCATGGAATGGGGCCAGTGTCGTGCCAGAACAGGAGCTGAGCAAGCTGGCAATGTAACCGGGCTCTGCAGCCTTGTATGGACATAATGGCAGAGGAGAATAGAGCGAAGAGGACGTTGATGGAGGAAGCTAAGAAGAGAAAGACAGACGCCGAGCTGGGCTGACTGCTGTTGGACTAGTCAGTAATATTAGCTAATGCTGTGTCTGCTGTTGCTGACCTGGTTGATGTTTGGCTGTTAGCAAAGTTGTCGACTCAGCTAGCTTTTGATCATAATTCATCACTACTGCTGTCTACTTTGCTGACAATCTAATGAAAAACACTTGAGGCTTACGTCATTGTAATGGCACCATTTCACGGCTCAGTATGTGTGTGTTCACGGGGTTGAATATCTGTGTTTAAAGAGACGCTGCTTCAAACCGTTGAGGCCTTTCATCCCAACTGGATTTTGACTACTTCAAGGTGCTGACTCCCCGAGAGGCGACGAACAAACCAAATATTTTCACTTGACCATGTTTTGACTAACAGCCTCTTTGGAAGAGGAAGACCCCCGACTGGATGCACCACCATGGGACTCTCTCACACATGCCGTCGTGCCGCAGCGCCGGTTCAGGAATTCCATTGATATTCCCAGGAATCCTCTTTCTTCTCAATGCAATTTTCTCTCTTCTCTTCTCTTTTTCATTTGGTCTAATGAATGTTGGCCCCCCGTGACCTCCTAGTGAGAGATACCTGCAGGGAGAGCACTTTGAGGCACCAGGCAGCTGACCACCACCACCACAGAGGTCCTGCAAGTACAATCAGTAACTACACATGAATCCCTGTGTACAGCCCTGTAAGGATTAAATAATATGAATGAATCAGACTCTGTTTAAGAGGTTAATGGTCAGTGATAAAGATTCAAAGATGATCTTGACCACACATGTTCAAACTAGTCCACCAGCAGCCTGCAGAGATCTCTTGGCTCCTGTAAACCTCTCTCCGTCTGCTTCCACACATCTGTAAAAACACACCTCGCCCTCCTTTGAGCCGTTTCATCTCCCATCTTTTGCACTGAACTATCAACAAAACACGCAACTATGGGTTTCATGCTGTGCTACAGCGCGTGAACACGTGAAGGTGGTGGCTTTAGGCGTCCTGCACCTCAACAGGGTCCTTTCAGTTACAGGTCGCCCTGCTGGCTGTTTGGAAGAACTGAAAATAACATTTCGTTCTCTCATACAAACTTTGTAGGGACTTTATCTAAACAGGCCCTGAGACTGAGAGCACACCAAGTGCTTGCATCAGTAATGTTCTGCACGTGGGAACAGAATGAGGAGCATCAGGTCCCATTGTGGTTTTCACACCACAGGAGTGTTTGCTAATCCAGATTTTGACAAGAATGGTCAACACGGCGATATCTCTGCTGCAGCTGCAACTGTTTTCATCCTTCGGGTCACTTTCCCTGATTCAGTTGAATCTGAAAGTGAGTCTGAAGAGCAGTGAAGCCAAATTTAAGAAAAAGTTGACACCTTCTTCGCTGCCGGAGAGACTGATAATTAATATCTTACAGATTTTAAATAATTCAGACTTGTAATCAGGTATCAAAGTATAATTTTAAGCTTTAACTTGCTCTAAATAAATCTGCACATCTATAAAACCTGCAGTGTTCCTGCAAATGTCCTCACGTGGATTGTTTAAGTTGGGGGGAGGGAGATATGACAACCCACCCTAGCCTGGCCCAGCCCAGCTCGGGCCGGCCTGGCTCGGCCCTGCCTAACACAGGTTTAAACATGCCCTACGTCTACCTCTTTTAACGCTCCGCATACATCACCACTTGGCACACTGCGCTGTAGCTACAGGCAAAAAGAAATTAGAGAGGGGAGCGGCGGCTTGCCAGCTGAATACCTAGATATGCGTAGCCTGGGGATATGTACTGAGAGAAGGCAGGTAGAAAGGAGAGAGGACGGGAGGAGGAAGGAAAAAGTAGAGAGAAGGAGGCGACAAAGAATGAAGTGAAAGGGAGAGGATGAAAAGATAGAAAGAACGCCAGCGTTGCTTTCTAGATACACTTTAAAATCACTGATAAGAAGTCTGGGTGAAGATTTCGACATGCATTCAGGTTCACAGGCAGAAACTTTAACCGCAAGGAAAATATGTGTGGTCCAAATTGATGTTCTTCAAAAGCACAGAGTCTGTTTCATACAATCATGAACCCTTTGTGGGGTTTCCATCCAGCAGCAGAACAAATGAATCTGTGTTTAAAGAAGTCCCTCAGCGTTTCTTTCAACTTTCCTTCAATTTGGGGTTAGATCAAGGCTGTGGCTTCGTCTCCGTCTGTGTCTCATCTGGAGATGCAAATCCACGGTCATGTCTTGAAGTACCTTCTGTCAATTTATGAACACCGATGTTTAGACAGTAAAAACCAAGCGTGCGAGCCTGGAGGTCGATCACTGTTTGGACCTAAGCCTAACCTTAATATTTACCCAGGAGCCCTCTGTAGACAAAACAAGATAGCACTGGATGTCCTGGCTGCATCTGACTGGAGATAGAGGGACAGAAAGGAGGAAACACATGACCGCTCTGCGCTCAGCGCTATATGTGGAAGATGCATCCGATTCGGAGCTCACATCATGATCGAGACTTTTAATCCTCTAAACAGAGATTTAACTCTGACTGGACGTGAAACCTGAAGGTGAAGTAACGTGTGAAAAAAGGTTGAGTCTAAAAGTTTACACCTGAAATTTACCCCAGATTGCTGAACATCACATTAGAGTTGGCGCTGCTATGATAGACACCACTATTTTCCACCAGACTTTGGAGGATGGCTGCAGGGATTCGCTCCACATTTGGGGTTCATGCTCATCCTAAAGGTGTTGGATGGGGATGGGGTTGACGTCATTGTTGTATTGAAACAGGAAAGACCTTTTCCTAAACTGTTTCCACAAGCACCCTAAAACATGCGTTCACATTCCTTGTTTCCTTATTTGTCTTTATTCCTGAATTGTTAAACCTTTGCACCTTCGGATTTCATGATTTCAAATCATCAGCAACCCTAGGCCTAAAGCAACCACTGCTTCTACCCTGTCCGCCTGTAGTTCCACATCTTCACCACACGAGGGCGGTAAGAAGATAACAGGTAACAGGAAGCATGCAGGTAAAATGAAGAAAGGCATCTCAGGCACAATGCAGATTTATGATTTAACATAATTTAGATATTCATAAATCAGAAATCCAGCAAAACAACAACAGATTATTAACCCTTTCAAGAAACTAATCCATCAAAATAAGATTATTTCAATGATTTTCTGGTCAAACCAGCAATTCAAACTAAATGTTTCAGTTCCAAATCACGATAAAAACTCAAATAAAATGCCTCATACATGCATGTGTGCATTTACTTTGTGTTTCACATCAGCGGTTTGATTCAGATCGCCGCGTGCTGAACAAGCTCTCTCTTGCTTCTCCGAGATCTCTGTGTCTGATCTGATCTGGTGAAAGAGGCAGGTCGCAGCAGGTTCCTGCCCTGCCTACTACATTTCTCTTAAATATCTTCACTTAAAGAGGCTCTAATGAGAGCAGACACATCTGAGTGCTGCTGCAGCTGAAGCGCTGAGATGTTGCAGGGCAGTTCAAGTGTGCGCCTCCCTGAAACATGGATGACTTCAAGCTGAAAAAGCTAGACAAAACATAGGCTGGGACAGGCTTGCTTCTCTAGATGTTGGAAAGCTTTCAAATGGTGGATATACAGTCATTTAGTGATCTTACTGTCCATGTTTCATAAACTTTAAGCTTCAAGCTCTGTAGCAATGCAACTTTTAGATCAGTTCATGGGTTTTCTGGTAGTTTCATGCGGTTCTTTTGAATAATTCAACATTGAAGTGAGGTAGAAAGTCACCTGAAATCTCGCCGTCCTCTAACTACTCTGTCTTTGGTTAAATATAATTAAAAACACAGTGTTTATGTCCCTTTAGCTCGATCCCTTGACTCATCTCTTCCTCTTCTTCTCTCTTCCTGTGCTCTAACAGATGTTTGGTATGTCCCGTTGTTCCACCCGGCGGGGGTCTGTTTGTCTAGAGACGAAGAGGAATGCTGTGCATTCGGTGTTGACATGCACACACAAACACACTTATCACCAAGAAAAATATTTAAGATATGACTTGTCGGTCTTGTATGTTTTGAAATTCAATTCAGTATTGCACTACACTGACAATAAGGAAGCCTGTGAGACGACGTACAGCTGCGCACGAATAAAATTCAACAAACAAGAGAGAAAACTCGCCTTTTATCACCACTCATACACACTCGTGTCAGATTAAAGGAAAAACCTGAATGAACGAGCGAATTCGAACATGAACATCCACGGAGCAACAATCCCACGCCAGTAAAGTCGAGTGAAGGCGGTGTCGTGCCAGAACCTGAGCTGAACTGGACTCAGCAGCCTCTATGGACATAATGACAGAGGAGAATAGACAAAAGGAGAAGTCTTGAGGCTTGTTGTGGCGGTTTGTTGTTTCTGATTCTGATTCTGTTAAGTTGTCACCAACTTGAAGGAAAAGTTGCATTTACATCAATAAACAGAAATCAAACAGGTCACAGAGTTATTAAAAAAAGATCTAAATGCACAACAATAATCAAACAATCAGCTGTTGGATCAGGTGACTTTGCCTCCTGCGTCTCTTTTGAGTAACTCAGCAATGTGAAAAATGCTCCGGCAGAAACATGCACCTTGCTCCATGCTGCTGAACATTATCCTCTGACTGCATGCTAAAGGCTTAGCTGCATACCAGCCGGCACGCTGACCTGGGATTAACAAAGACCAAGCTCCACCTGAGGAACACACACACACACACACACACACACACACAGAGGAACACAGCGGCGTACCGCTGAGTGTAAAGTACAAACAGTATTCGTGACTACTGTATGTACAGTACAAGTTATCAAGGTTTGGCCCATCACTGATCTGATGTAGAGAGATATGATTCAGAGGATTGAAGGGGGCAGTCACCTGACTCTGCAGCTCTACTGACTTTATTTCTTGTGTCTTTCAGCTCACTGTTTTGGTTTGCTGTTATGGATCTCCTTTCCAGCTGCAGCAGACAACCAGACAGAACTAGCAACTAGTTGGTAACTGGACTCTTTTCACACTACGTATCACATTCACCCATTCATACACACATTTATACACGGACAAGCCAACTGCTCATCAGTTTGGGTGCTAATCACATTCACACACCGACGGCACAGCCTGCAGACTTCGCAACCAGTACCACATAATGGAGTGTTTTGTAGCTAAAGAGCCAGATATTTCCCTCAGGAGTTGGTGGAGACCAAAAACAGAGCTAAAAGAAGAGTGACTCATATTTATCAAACTGCTCTGTAGCTACTAGAATTGGTTGGAAACGTTTGCCATGAAAGCTTCCCAGATAGCAGACCAACACTTATTCAATGTTCAACATTGGAAAAGCAAAAACATTGATTCAATGTTGCCAGTTGCTATCTTGGTTAGCATATCGGCTTGTTCTGCTGCCCCCAAGTGGCAGAAAAATCTCTTAAATTTAGCCACTTAAACTACTTGGTTACATCAAGGGAACAGCTGCACTCGTGGGTATAATGAACCATCATTGAACGTCGGTGGAAAACACGGTGCGTCCATCCCACCATCCTTCCTAGAAGGGTGCAGTTGCTACAACAACATCACCCAACCTCCACCTCGCCTCCTGTGAGATAAATGAGCATGTCCTTGACTTTAAAAATGACTGCGTCTAGTCCAGTATATAAAAGGTAATATGGTAACTTGACACTGAAATATGTAAAGAAACAGTAGTGAGAGTACAGAAACACACATAAATACACACACTCCCAAGTCATACCAATGGCCCACCACTTTTCCCCATGTGGTTTTCAGGGAAGCCCTGTTTCCTCCACAGTAGTGTGATGAAAGAAACAGGTGCCCAAAATGGACGAGAGAGCACTAAAAGCTGCGAGGCAACAAGAGAGAGAGAGAAAAACAGAAGAAGAAGAGAGAACCAGACGCCCTCCCACGCTACCGAAGGTCCACTCAGCCAAAGCGAGACTCATTTATGTGTGCATAAAGCGACGCAGTCAAAACAGCTTCATGCCCCTCTGAAGCAGCTCCAGTGACTTCATTCTTTCGTCTATATGTAGCCACAATGAGCACACTGAGCTGTGTCTGTGTTTTAGTCCTGAGAATATGTGTGTGTTGTTATCCATCCTCGCCATCAGTCTCTGGGACTGCGGTGACTCATGCATAGAGGGTTAGTCGAAAGACGAGAGCCGAGAAAGAACGCGCAAGAAGAAGGATGGATGGAGTATTGGTTCATGATCAATAGTTGAGTGAGGCTGCCAATCGACACGTCAATAGTCGTGTTCTTTATGGGTTCAACTAATTAGCATGTTTGATTGTAGACTAATACAAATTACACCAAAAACCTCCCAGATTTCGTTGGTTAGTTGGATTATTGTTTTGTAATCTTGCATAACAGCATCAGAACTCCAATTTCTTGGCGAAACATAAACTATTCTTGTAGATAACCCATCAAAACTCTTGAACTGGTGTTCCCGGTTGTATTTAGTCTAGAAAACCTTTGTCATGTCTATGTTTATAGTCTCACTATGCTGTCAAACTACCAAAACATCAACAGCCTTGATCAAGATTTCTGAATCGTACGTCACAGATTCTTTAGGTGAGTGTGGTGTTGGGCCCATTGTTGGTTGGTTAGAAAAACAATCACATTTCCACTTACTAGCATGCCTTAAAGCTATATTCAAGGCAAGTAATGACAGAACGGTAGCAGAAAGCACCTCATGGCAACCAATCTCTACTTCTACATCAACTAAACATGAAGTTGAGGGATTAAAACGTCAAAACAGCAAATCTGTGATTTGAATTTTTCCTGTTTTTAACTGCAGCAGACTCATTCTAAATCATTTCTGTGGGTTTGAAGTGTTTTGAATGTTGCTGTCTTGCCTTCTGCAATCTTTTACAACAACAACATAAAAAATATATCAACCCTGGAGATGAATTAGTTGATACTCAAAGATTCTGGCACAATTTTTGGAAGATGTTGAGGTGTAAAGTTGTCTTGTGGCAGCTTCAGTCTTTGGTGCCAGATTCTGCAACAAAATTCTGCATTTATTCATGCTGTGCTTCACATTCAGTTTCCAATGTTAAAAGAAGAAGAGTTTAGCCGCCAATAGAAAGATACTGGAGACTCGAGAAGTAACAGGAGACAGGGAGTGGACGCGCAGCAGATAGTAATATAAAGGCGTTGAATGATTTAAATTTGTTAGTAAGTTTGCTTCAGCGAGCACATTCAGCCTGAAGTTTAAATAGGACAGAGGGAAAGAAGCAGACATCAGTAGATCAAGGTCACCTGCTGATTTCAGACAGATTAAAACTTCCTCTTCAAAGAAAGAATGCAAACAATACACTCCTGTTCGCAGGAGGAATATGTCGTGCATTTCGTTCTTAGTTTCCAGAGTGAGATGTCTGTTTCTTTCACAGATTCCTCTGTTGTCCCTTTGCAGCCACTCTGTTATTCTAGGCTGACCATATTCCCAAGGACAGAGGGGAAGTGTGATGATGATGATGTTCTTTCTGGAAAAAAGAGGTCAGGAAAACACAAGAAGAAAGGGAGGGAGTGAAGGAGGACGGCATGTCTTGTGACTGCTCTGTGTAGGTGGATTTGTCAGGTAGCCGACTGAATCACATCCAAACACAGACTACAAGAGAACTTCGACTAAAAACCAACTTCTAGCTGCCGCCTCCGTAATGATTCATTTGTTCATCTTCCACTTTGGATTATCGTACAAATAAGTACATGAATCAGCAGCGTCTGATTTCATGTTAAAGCTCCAGATGTCTGATTTTCTCATCAGTGCGTCAACACAATATAATAATTGGCTAAAATGCACAAAAACACTAAAACTCAAAATGTGAAGTTCCAGGTTTGGATCGCTACCAAAGAGCTGATTTCAATCCCACGTACATATCTTGTGTTTCTGTGGAGTTTAAAGACAGAAAAAGAGTTTCCGAGTGTGAAAGGATCAAAAGCAAATGTACAAGCTAACAAACTGAGCTAACATGAGCTAACAGCAGCTACAGCTGGCAGCAGTTTACTTCACTGTCCATCAGGAAACTCTGTAAATCACAGAGAGTTGAGGCGGAGCAGGCAGTGAGTAAGCACAATGGAGTCTGAAGGATTAATACATACATTCAGAGTTTGCAACTAAGTCTCTTTGACCTTAATCTTAAAGAGTTCTGCTCTAATCTCAATAGTCTCAATGTGTTCAAAGAAAAGTTCCCTCAGACCTTTAAGCGTGTTACTGTTTGACCCTCCAGATCAGTCTCTCATGATGAAGCAGGCCGGTGACTATGAGCTGTGTGTACAAAGTCAGGATGATTTGAAGAGATGGAGAAGAAGGTTGACCTTTAAAGTCTCCAACCAAACAGCGAGGGAAGGAGTAAATAAAGGAGTCTCTAACAAACACGCCCTGTTTACCCTCCTCTTAATGCTGAATAGGGGACGAAAGGGGGGAGAGAGGGAGGCAGGACGGGTGATAATGAGGTTTGAGTGTAAGTGACAGAAGAGGAGATCGTGTGCAAAGAGATTAAATGAGATTATAAACCAAGAAAAGGAAAACCAGCGCAGGATTACGACGTTTGAAGAGAAAACTGGTCAACACAACTACTACAACTACTACTACTACAACTACTGTAATACTACATGTGGTACTGCTGGTTCTTCTTCTACTACTACTAAAAGTAGTTTCGGCCCCTACAGCTACATAACTACCAAAACATCTGCTGTTACTACTATTGCAACTACAACTGAAAGTACAGCTACTACTATTGTTGGCTGGTACTGCTACTACTGCTATAACTACTGTTGCAGCTAGTTTTCTATTGAGAGTACAGCTATGATTAATGCTACTCCTAATACTGTTACTGATACAAGTACTGCTACTATGGCTGCAGCCTTCTAGTAGTACTGATGGTACATCTACTGCTACTGAAACTACTGTAGTCCTTCTCGTCCTACCATTACTACTACAACTGCAACATCTTATTTGACTTCTACTACAAAAACTACTGCACCTTCCACGAAACTACTACAACTACTAATATTAATAACTACTAATAATCCACCTACTACTACTACTAGTACTACTACTATCACACTACTACAACTAACACTACTTCTTCTAGTGCTGCTGCCACCATGAACTACAACTGTACCTGCTTCTGCTGCAGTATTTCTACACCTTTTACTACTTCAGCTTGTAGTACTGGGTTCCTCCTGCTGTACCAGAAAAGACTGATAGAGGAAGTGAATGAAGAGGAGGTGGAGGAGGAGGAGGGGGAGGAGGAGGTGGAGGAGGAGAAGGTGGAGAAGGTGGAGGAGGAGGAGGACTGGATGGGAGGTAATTAGCTGTCTAAACATTTGGTGTTAGCTCTGTTAATCCTTAATGGCATCTTCAGCTCATTGACACCTCAGTGTGAGCTCTGCCAAGGAAACACACACATATGTACACACCGAGTACAAATACCTCCCTGTACTGCATAAAGGAGGTACATACTGTGTGTAGGAGCAGAGCTGTCTGGTGTGATGGAGATACAGACGGAGGGATGAGTGACAGAAAGACACCACAAAGTTTCATCAAGAAAAACGCCTCCATTTTTGTAGTTTTTCAAGATAATTTGCTTTACAAGTCAACACGCAGCTGGTGATCAACTCACTGATGATCGAAATGAGTCATGAATGACAGTAAATCTCTGAAGATTGTTTGTGGGCATATCTAATGATACTTTCTTTCCCTGAACATCTTTAAATCGCTTGTTTTGGTTCAGTTTTCTCTCACATAAAGCAAAAAGTTCTTACACTTTTAATGAGAAACTGAACAGAAAGATCTTCCAGTTATCGCAGGGATGGTTTGAAATGATGTTAAATTCTCAGCTCGGGGGGAGAAAGTGAGAACGACAGATGGACGAGGGGGAAAAGAAAAAGAAAAAGTGGAGACAAAGACGAAAAAAGGAGCTCCTCCTCCTCTCCTGACGTCACAGATTTGCCTCCACGATGTGAGGATGTTATGACTAACCGAACCCAGAGCACACGGGCTCCCTGCACTGAGCTCCACCGGGGATGTGGGTGATGTGAAAGGTTAGGTGTGTGTGTGTGTGTGTGTCAACGCGCACAGGAAAGCATGCATCAAATTAAGTGTGTGTTTGTGGTTGCACGGCATGACGGGTTCAAAGGAAAAAACCTCCAGGTATACATTACCGCTGAACTCCCTCACCTGTCTGAATGGAGATTCATATCAGGATTAAAACCGCACACACACACACACACACACACTCTGAAACAGTGACATCTATTTATCACAGGTTAATGATTACAAACTGAATAAAAAGAGACGTCGTCTGCCTGATTTACTTCATTCAGACTTTATCCTGTGAAGACCACGTATCTCCAGACGTCAACTTTACATCAACTATAAGACAAAAACAGCCTGAAAACCAGTTTTTGGAGTTTTTACACTTAACCTGCATAAAATCTAAAAGTTTCAAAGTTCATTCATCATACGCACTGATGGTAAAGGAGAGGTGGAATCCACGCAGTCTCCACTAGGGGGCCTCGGTGAGTCCGCACACAAAACCCGGGAATACTGGGAATAACAGGAAGCCAGGTGTGTGTGTGTGTGCGTGTGAGAGAGAGAGAGAAAGTGGGAGAATGACAACCACACCTGCGACATCTCAGCTAACGTCTCCGCTCAGCGGTCACTTCCTGAGCTCGCCTCACACACACACACTCACAGAAACACCTGACAGAGGTGGAGATCGGACCTCCACCTCTCCATCCTCCACGTGAAGGTGAGTCCTCCTCCCTCCCTCCACTTTTGACGTCACCATGGCGACAGTGACAGCCGCTCTCTGGCCTGTTTCAGCCTCTTTAACTCGTCACTTTTCTTGAACTTGACGTTCTAGCGTGACGGGAGGAAAGTCATCGAGCTCGTCGGGCTTCTCGTGGAAGTTCCTGGAAGTAAATGTTCGACTAAAGGGAGCATCTTCACTCTTCAATCTATTGTCATATATTACATATCTTTGAGGTGTATTTACCTCGAGTGAAACCTCAAAAAATAAATCAGCTTCATGCTGCAGGCCTGCAGAAGAAAGATCTCAAAGTTTGGATGTTCGGTTGCAGGAAGTTAATCTGACCCCCTGAACTCATTAAAAATGATTTTCTGACACATTAGAGGCTGAAATAAACTCCCTCTATGCTCTTCTACAAACACTGCGTGTGAATGTGCTTCAGGTTGGAAGTCTTAAAGCAGGAAAAGTCCTCACACTGATGAACAGGCCTGATTGGACACGCCTGGTTTGTGGGCGTGGCCCAACAGTAACTATCCCCTCATGAATTATTAATAAGTGTGTGTGAATATTCATCACGTGGAATATTACATGAGGAGTGTCTCTCTTCTCTTCCCTGATCGACGGTTTGATGATACAGCTGCATCACGCAGGAGAGCAGCTGCAGGATGAGAAGCTAATTGAAGTAATTCAAACAAATGCAGGGTGAAGTATGCGCAAACACACACGGACACACACGGACACACACAGACACACACCTCCTGGAGAAGACAGCTCAAGTGCAAAGACACATCTGAGCTGCAAAGACGATGATTTTTTTTTAAAGTAACCAGGTGCTGTCAACACAGGACACACCTGCAGGGGAGATACAGCTTCACAAAAAATCACCAAAGTCTTCGTGACAGAGCGGGAATGTCGCGCTTCATATTTTTAATTAGAAGACTTTGGAGACTTTTACGCGCTTCTCCAGACGCGCAGCTTCGCCTCGTGTTTGCTCTGAATCTCTCACCTGATAACAAGAACATATATTTAAATAAAACAGAGATGCACGCAGGCTGGAGAAGCGGAAAAAGTGCGCCGTGGTTCGGCGTGTTGCTACAGGTTGCAGCAGGGGAGGAAGAAACGTGATGCGCAAAGGGGACAGGACAGAAAAGTCCGTCCGCGATCTTTCATGAAACTACAAAGCGGAGCTCCGTGAAAGGGCTGAAAAAAAGAGTACCATAAAAGTTCCTCACATGTTTATAAATGTGCAACAAAACTGAAATAGTGCGTGGATCATTATTATTAGAGCCGGAGCACTTGTTACAAAGCAGCCTCTCTATTTATAAACCTTTAGTTGTGCTGGTTGGGAGAGCCGGTGGCGTCCCGGCGCTGGATGAAGTGAGAGCGGGCAGGTCTCTCGGCTCCTTCACGGGGGAGGCAAGATCCGTTACAGGGTTCTAAATTTGTGCCACAAGAGGAGAGAAAGCAGCAGAAAACGCACTTACCGCAGAGTCGGACTGCTGCACCGCGACGCACAGGGCGAGGAAGAGCAGAGGCACGGCGAGCTGTCGCAGGCTCTTCAAGTCTTTATTCATCTTGCGGGGGGAATAAAACAAGGATCCGCCTGCTGTAACACTCACAAAACTCTCTCTACTCCCGTGTCATAGCCCCTCTGTCCCCCCCAGCACACTTCCCCCTCTGCGGAATAAAAAATAATAAGAAGGAGCTCTTCTTCTCGGCGTGTTCGCTGCAGCTTGCAGAGGCTCCTAGTGGTCCTGGCTGTGGCACCGTGCGCCTCTGCAGTCCCCCTCTCTAACTTTTTCTCTCCTCGACTTGCAAACCTGCCCAGGCCGGATCTACTTGCGCACTGATATCAATTCCTCTGTGCACCTACAGGCAGACACACAATCCATATAAAATAAACTTTCTGCGGGTGTTGCACCTCAAAGTTTGATCCCAAAGTGACCGTCGGTGTGTGCCATGTCTGCTCAGAGAGCCATGTGTCTCTGCTGTCTTTAATTCTTCTCCAGTCATGAAGAATTTGATGATGTTAGGACCCTCGCGGAGGGATATGGTGCCTACCCAATCCTACCCATCGCCTCAGGCTGCACAAAAAAAAAAAAAAAAAAAAAAAGCTCTGACATTAAATCTTTATTTGACATTTTCTATACGCTCCAACATGTTGCATTCCTGACAGATTATTAAAGGTCAAATACTCACTTTTGACTCCTGACACACGGATGCTGCTGGCACAATTTGAAATGTGGGACATCATCTCCTCCTCCTGCTGCTGCTCATGTTTTACTGTTGCATTATTTTTTAACTGCACAGCTCGAACTTTATGGATGAGATCATCAAAACGTCCAAAAACACACGATGTGCTGGTTTCTTATTAGAAACTAAAAAAAGTGCTAAATCATCTGAAATGCAGATCATGTTCTTTATGGAGGAGTTAATGAACTGTTTTACAACTTTCTCTCAACTTGTATTTTAGTGTTTTTAGCTCTTTTTCCAGAGGGCTTACATGAGTTTTTTTTTTTTTTTTAACTGTATTTAGAGACAAGAACTTTAAAAGTTGTCTTACAAACTACCTTTGCAGAGTTTAAGGAACTCAGCAAGTAATGTTGGCTTGTGCTTTGGTTTGTGTTCTTTTCAGCTCTGTGCTGGCAAGAGTTGGAAAAAGTTATTCAAATCATCACCTCAACAAATACAGCTAGCTTCCAAGGAAAAGGTCACCACAGTTAGAGTTTCTGTTTCGGACCACAAGTGAAGTAAATCTTTATTATTCTTGAGATTTTTTTCAGTTTTGTGTTAATGTGATGTCAAAATATCAAATAAACCGAATCTTATCCAAACACTACAGCCGTTTGTCAGTTTTTCCAACAGTCCTGAAATAAATCCGACCTTCACAACGGTTTCGTTGTTCGGCTTTCGCTTTGGAACTGTTTTCGAGAAGTGAACTTTTAGGAGGTTGTTGTAGTTTGTGGTGTTGTTAAACGGTCCTACTAAGGTGTTTCTATTAGTTAGTGTTTCTATCAGTGAGGAACCACGTTTTTCACATTTCATAACAAGTTTTTCACATTTCATAACGAGACCTTCACGCCTTAAACAATCAAATCAGCGTAACTTTTCGATATTTCGTTGCAGTTTTATTAAACAGTGTGTAAGTTGCAAAGATGATCATGAACTCAAAATATAATGATCACTGTTATGTTTCAAAGTTCTCAGCTTTTGTTTGTGCAAGGAAAAAGTTTTAGGTTAGGATACAGTCCAACGACATCCCACGCATGTAGTTTGCGAAGTAAATCCAATTCAACACTCCTCCGGTGACAGAAATTCTCAAACCAAAGAGTCTAGGTTCAGGGTTATGGATAGGGTACGTATGGTAAGTAATGTACTAATTCATGCAGCATTGCAAATAGATAATACGCCTTTAAATTCCTGTTACAGTGCAAAACTACATGGGTCCCAGGATGGATCCCTGTGGTACACCGCAGCTAAAAACGAGAGCTTTATCTACATAATTTAAACAGAAATATGAGAATACTTTTAACAAAATCTATCTAGGAGATGAATGAACATGTTGTGATAAACTGTTGAAGGCTCTCAAACTAAAATAAAACGTTCAGGAGACAAAAGAGAACTGTTTGCAACTTGAGTAATGCGGCGTCTGCGCCACGTTTAGAACAGAGAGATCACGACTGAGGAGACAAAGTTTTTAATTTGATCTCATGGCCTGTTTGAAATAGACACAGATAGTCTGATAATCCTGTCATATGATTACATTATTCTTTTTTTAAAGGAGGTTAAAAATAAACGTTTCATAGATTTATTGCAAACCTATGATACCCGACAGAAATATCATGCAACCACAGGAGTTTAATAAAGTTTAGTGCTAGACTTTATGTCCTCATAGAGAAAATTATACAAATAATGTTTTCTATAAAGTCATATTTGTGCCTTATAGACATAAAAGTCTTTATAACATGTTAGAATTTATTTATTTTTTGCTTTTTTCATGGATTAAAAACACATCATGGCAGTGAGAGACTCTCTCGGGACAGAAGTGTCTCCTTTGCTGCCTCAAACTGTTTGAAGAAAGTTACGCTCCGAGTGCCTAGTTTAAAAATCTGCCGCAGCCAAAGGTATGGAGGCATGAATGACATGTGTTGGCCCCTCCTCTCCTGCTGCTGTGGTGCGCTGTTGAGTTGAAGCGCAACAACCCGGAGAGCGCAGCAGCGACTTCAAGCGCTGCAACTTTGGTGAGTTAGATAAGCTCCTATTTTATGAAAGAAATCACGCACACACACACAGAGGATTTCCGTGCTGGTTGTGTGTTGTTGTTTTTTACTGCGTGTGTGTGTGTGGAAGCTTTTGTAGTTTGGTGGTGGGACTACTTTATATCGTTCTCTCTGTCTGTCTCTGGGTAGATGTCAGGGTTTTTTGGAGCCGTCGATGAGCGCGTTTGAAGTGCCTTGCTGGTGAAGACAAGGGAGTCGAGTCTCGACCTGCGGTTCCCCCTCTACCAGTCGGATCAAAATGAAATTCCTGTAAGCTCCTCTCTCTTTTTTTTGTCCTCTTTATTTATCCAGAGTTAGTTTTCAGCCTCGGCGCTGCTCTGCTCGGTATTGTTGGTTACATTAGCTCAAACTCGGGGCGCAGTTTACCTGCCAGATATTTTAGTGGAGAAAAAACTCACACACGCACACACTAACCGAAATGTTTGTTCCTCCTGCAGGATTTGTGTGATAGCAGTCGCCTTGGCGGTGAGCTCTGCGCACGGAGTAAGTCCCATTTGTTTACTATTACACTCCTTCAAGTGAAAAGTCAGTGCTCGGGTTTATTTAGAGAGCAGATAAATAAAAAAGATGGAGCTGATTATGTGATGTTTTATGTGTGTGTGTGTGCGTGTGTGTGCGTAATTCCTGGAGAAGATAACTTCCCATGCGCGTAAAATGTCTCATCTGATTTTATCCGAAACGTCTGCGTAAAGCGGCTTGTGGCTTCCTCTGGTTGCATTAATTAAATGTTTATAAAGTGACTTTGAAACGCGCGCTGTGTGGAGAGAGCTCAGGTCTCCTTTTAGTCCTCAACGCGTCACGCTGTGGGTGTCTTCGGCCTGCCGCATGAGGAGACACATTTCTCAATATTTTTTAGGTCAGCCTCCATCGCTTGAATTAAAGGACACTCTTCACTGCTTCGTTCTCATTTTTATTCTCATTTTATGTTAAAATCAAACCAGGTGCGTTACCATGTGTGCCAAACTGCTTTCCAACCTGTGCGCATACTTCTTCTTTTTAAAGATTTGAGTAGCCCCAGGCAGTGAAAAAAGCACTTCATTTTTTGAGTGGGCCCGCTCACAGTCATTTGCAAACACCCCGCCCCGCTAATGAATATTTATGTAGGGAGATTATTAGGGCAATGTGCTTCTCCCCCCCCCCCCCAAAGCCACACCCTTAAAAGAGTTCCTACCGCTGAGCTGCAGCCAACATCTGCTCTCTGTGCACCAATCAGAAGTCACAGCCTTTAAACATTAATATTTTGTATTTTTGATGACATATTTTGTAGTTTCTCATTTCTGCTCAACTCTGATCGACTAACATGCACTTTTATTGCGTTCTATCACAGCCAGTGGAGTGTTTTTTCCTTTAAAATCTGACTTTTAATACTATATAAGAACCATAGACTGCATGCAACCATGGACGTAGTCTCCATGGCGTCACCCACAGGAGGGTGTTGGCTCCGGTAGCCGCCATCCTTCCAGTCCTGCCTCCACTACCTGCCAGCTATAAATGTGCAAAGATGGAGGATCTAGTGTGGGCTGAAACAAGCCACCTGTAATGGCACCTGTCTGTCAATCAAAGCGTCCACGCTCTTAATTCTGCAGCCAGCCTCAAGTGGACGTTTGAGGAACTGCAGTTTTTTGGCTTCACTGCACAGACTTGGAGGTCGCTGCTTGATCAGAATCAGCATGTAACGTCACCCATGAAGACATACTTTATATTAAAACTATGTGCTAAATATTGCTATTGCTATTGCTTGCAACCCGTCGCATTGCCACAAAGAAACACAGCTGTTGTTCTGTGGTTTTCATGTGATTCCAGATATTAACATCAACTTAAATACATAACAGAAGAAGTTCAGATAAATCTTTAACAAGACACAGACTGGACATCTGTGATGACAAGAGTCTAGTTAAGATGTGAAGATGAGCACTACATCCATCACCTCCCATAGTAGAATAAGAAAGCAGTGGTGCTGTTTGATGGTGTCATTCAGATAGTGGCTGATTGGCGCCAACGTGGCTTTTTCCTTGTTAATCTTGAGGGTTGAGGACGAGCGACATCTCCATATCTATGCAAGATTTAGCTGAAGTATGTTGAAAGCTTCTTAAACGTCAGCTTCACTTCACTTTTAATCCTGAGGCCTTCTACAGTTTCTGGTGTTTTCTTCAAGTTGAAGTAAAACTTGAAAATCAAACCATCAGATTTCATCTAGTGACGAAATACCATCTTATGTACTCTTCTAGTAAGAGAAACAAGTACAGTACTCAAGTACTTAATTGAATGCAATTTCAGTTGAACCAACCAGAACCCCTTGGTGTTTGTGCCCAACTTCATTGACTCAGTGAACTCTAGAGAGAATCAAACCGTCTCCCCAGCAGTGCCTTGCTACAGCAGCTGAGCACCAAGAAATGCTAATAAGATCGTTGCCGGCCGTAGCAGAGACGCTGACCGGGAACTTTAAAGCGATTCAGCAGCCGAAAAGCTTCCTGCGTCTCAATGGGACTCGGCTGATGGAGCTGCATTAACTTTGAATTGACTCCTCCACCCACTTCCCACCTCCCTGTTGTTTTGTGTTGTATGTGTGGGTAGCTGAGTGGCTGAGTGGATGGATACGGGGTTGAGTGACTAACAGATGAGTTCATTGGGTGGTCCGAGCTGTCACTACTTTGGTAGCTGGGTGTTTTGGGCTGGGTGTCGCTGGTGTGTGGGTGGTGTGCTGCGGTTTTTTGGGTGAATCAAAAAATTATGTTCATAAACTTTCTGTGCTGCTGCACATGGAGATGATAAGCATTATCAATGTCATCAGACAAAACTAAATACACAAACACATGTTTATCTTACGGTGGAAAGATACTGTAGATTGCTGGATGACACAGCGATGGCATTGCAGCGAGATAAAGATTGTAACTAAGGCTGGGCAGGTTACATAACACTCTTTGGTAATAAGCCTGTATTATTCTGGATATCTTACAGTTCATGCTGGCTAAGAGACAGAGTTTATAGGGGTTTGCTTGCAGGTTATGATGCTAAAGTCAACAGTTTGTTCAGGCTAACTGAGCTGACTCTTCTCCAGCTACAAGCTGTGGTGCTATGAGGAGGTAAGCTAAACGTACAAATGTTTGTTGAGCCACATCATCCTGCAGAAAACGTGGACTACTTAGCTAGTTCGTTGGGGCGATACCTTTTTTTTAAAAGAAATTATGTTTCAGTGAACATTTAGAGACAGAGAAAACCTTTAGGAGTTGCTCCAGAGAGCCTGTAAGGGCTAACAAAGCTGTTGGCACAGGGAAAACATCACACACGGGTGAGGAGGAATGGTGGAGGAGAGGGGAGGAGGTATGTACAGGAAGAAGGCGAGGAGGGAGTCAAAAGTTTGTGCTACCTGGACAGTTTGGAAATCATCCAGAAATGTACTCTTTGCATCGGGTTTGACCCAGTTGGCATGTTGAACGCATTTGAACCGATCTGATCTTCGATACTTCGATCTTCGGACACTTGAGGGGGTTTCAGTGCGTAAATGACGTGCAGACTTTCATGACAAATGGTGCAAGGACAACATTTACTCTTCCTCTCATGTCCTCTCTCCTCTCCCCTCCCTCCCTCCCTCCCTCTGTTGAATTCCTGCAGAGCTTGGCAGGACTTGTCTCCCACTCCCTGCAGGTGCTATAGGCTGGAATATTCCAGAAATGCTAAGTGAGGCGACTGATCACTGCTTGATTTGTGGTTGCAAAACCCTCCCCACCAATGCAACTTAAGTCCCCACCACCACCTACCCTACCTCCTCCTTCCTTTCCTTTCCTCCTCCATCCCTCACCCGATCATTACCCCCTCCTCCCCCCCTTGTCCTATCACTTTTTACCCCTCGCTGCTTCCACAAGTCAGGAAATCCATTACCAGTTGATTTGTGGTTGTGATTTGCGAGTGGTGGTCCCAACCTCTTCACCCTTACAGTCCAAATCTTTCCGTCCTTTCTTCTTCCTCTAGGTCCTTCTCAAGATTTTATGAAACTACTAGCCTAATTTTGTTGAGTCGAACCTCAGAACCAGAACGAGCTCCCTGGGTGGAAAAGAGACACCCGTGATCCACACTGTTTGCAGCCACGATTGCAGACTTTTTGGTGTACAGCATCTGTTAGCTAACTTCTGGTAAAACCCAGAGTCAAAGGCAAAAACAGTCCTGTAAAGCGAAGAGTTTTAGTCTTGTTTCATACTTTAAAATCTGTCTATACTAGGAAGATTATGCAGGCTACTAAAGGTTTAGCATTCACGCATTCATAAGTTTATGCATTTCCACTTACAGTTGATTGTCTCATGCAACCTTATAAACCTATCGTCTTGACATATCAGCCTAAGGGGTTATAATTCTACATTTTTACCATGTGACAAGCGCCTAAACCGCATAATTGTTGTACAGAGAGAGCTGTCAGACGTAATTAAACTTAACTTATGACTTTACTTTAAATATATCAGGCATTACTGTACATGTATGTGGTGGTTTAAATACCAGTGTGTTCCTGTCAGGTCAAGTTAATGAAAAAGTTGACGCTGACGTGAGTCTGGAGGATTCTTTCCGATCACAGTTTCAAGCTTTAAATCTAAATTTCTTTGCATGTTTTCGAAGCTGGAATCACCCCCTCCTATTTCGACCTACTTTTCTCTCTGTAGGTGCTTCAGAGGAAGGTTTAAGTACTTTGTCAGTAAGTGCATTAGGAAACCTATAAACCACATACAGCAGCTTTAATGTACCACTGAAAAGCCCCTGCTGTTTCGCTCCCACGCCCATAGTTAAGACTCTGCTACCTGTGTGGTGTTCAAGTTTTCCCGTAAAAAATCGTATGGCTCCGTTTATGTGTACATTGAGAGTGCAGGTGTTTGTTTTTTTTTAAAGTGGGAAATACCCTCGACTAATGTCACAGCAATGTACACAAATAAAGCTAATCTGGAGTCAAAGGAGATTAATGTGTGAAACCAAATATCACGAGATGTTCAGGCTAAGAACAGAGCGAGCATCAGAAGTACTTTTTGCATGTTGCCTGGAAGCTTTTAGTGCCCGTTTAAGAAGCAAACTTGTAGATGTGTGGTTAAACATTGCAAGTTGTTCGTCTCCAGAAGGATCTGCAAAGTTCAAAGACATCTTTGACCATTTATTACACTTAAATATACTCTATATATTGAAAGAATGGACGGCATATGCATGACGTCACTGATAACTGAAAAACTAAAAGATTTGACTGAGCGAAAGCACCAATCCTCACATCTGAGAAGCTGGAACCAATGTTTGTTGGACATTCTTGCTTTATGAACAACCCAAAGAACCAATGAAATTAAAGTTTGTGAGTTTTTTTTTCATCTTATGTCATCTTTATATTCGAGTTTTGATAGAACAAATATTTGCCTAGCATTCTTAGCATTCCAGCCTAAAACCACGAGTCCCTCGTCACAAGTTAAAACTGTGAACGAGAATGACCTTTGCGATATTTATTTAGGATGTATACAGAACCTCGTACGTCTGAGGAATGTGACTCAATCTCTGTTATGAAGTCATAAGATTTGTTAAAGCGTCCAAAGACAACAGAGTGAAAGAGGTTGCGTTGGCGTAACTGTTGACAGACGCTCCCTTTCCCATCTCTTCAGTCTATGTGTCAGTCCTTCACTTGGTGTTTTCATTGGGCAAAGCCTCCATGTCATGCTTCTGCTCCATCCATCTTTTCATGCTTCTCTCCAAATGAACTCTGTGATGCAGGTAGTGCGTTCTGAAAGATCGATAAGGCCGAATGAAATGTGATAAGGTGGATGTCAATGGTGCTCTTCAGTAGTTTCTATTTGTGTTGCATTCCCGGGTTTAATTGTATGTTTTAGCAGCTGAATGGCATTGAAGTCCTTATCAGGCCTTTTGATTTATGAGCCTTGGCAGTTGTCGATGCTGGTACAAGCATAAAATTCATCAGTTTGTGTTGTGATCGAAGAGCCAGTTTAAAGGTTGTGCCAACAAATGGCAGGACGGGACAAGAAAACAGTAACATCCCCCTCTATCTCCATCTGCCGAGGCCTTGGCACGGCCACTCTTCACATATCAGACACCCCTCCAACACCGCCGCCACCTCCTTCTCTTTAGACGAAACACACGCTGTCAGTTTGTCCCCCGATTGGTCGCGGTGAACTCCGGAGGTCGGAGGTCGCCCGAACACAAAGGCAGCAGGGGCTCGTGGCCGCGGCGACAGCTTAACATTCCAATCGCCCGCTCTCTAAGATTTGTTTATCGCACTTTGTCTTTTGCTTTCCTGCCTCTTGTGAAAGGCAGATGAGCGAAAAAACACCACCGATACAGAGGTGGAAGAGGGAGGGGAAGAATGGGGGTTATTCTATCTATCTGCAGCCCCCGGGGGTGTGTTTGTGAAGGTCTTTAGTCTTGTCAGAGAGGAGATGAGGTGGGGCAGTGTTTGGCTGACTGGATGCTCGGTGGGAGCGCTGTCTTAGCTTGTTCGACGTGCCCGGTCCCTTCTCCTTAATGCCATCGCTCCCCTCAGGGCTGTTTGCACTTCAGAAGGATTAGACCTCCAATATATTTTTCCCCATTTGTTGGGTTTTGTCCTGTGTCTGTCTTTCATTCTTCCTTTTCTTGCCTCATTTTGTTGATCTTGTGTCTTTCAGACTCCCCACTCGTCTTAACTCTTCATGTAACACCCCAAATATTTACCTATTTTCCCCCCAAAAGTCGAACTACAACAACTTGAAGCTTCAAATATTTTAAACAGCAATGGATTAAATATGTTATTTGAGAATTATCACCTGATTCTGTCCTTCCACTCAGCTCTGCCATGCATTTTAGCGTCTTTCAGCTCATTTTTGACCGTGTTTCTAGCACCACCAGGCAGCGAAAAAGCTACAAACCAACTGTACACTACTTGTTTAGCTCCAAACAGCAGATAGATACAGAACTTGTGAACATAGTAGAGTATTTAGCAGATTTTGAGCTGGTGGGGACCAAAAATGGAGCTTAAAGAGGAGTGAATATTAGACTTAAAGTTGTCGGTTCAACAGAAACACAACGCTAGTCATAACAATCTAAAAATAAGCTGCTTTCTTTGACACAATTTTTATCCAAACTTTCTAAACAGGCTGTTTTATCTCCAGTGTTGATTTCAAAACAGAAACCATGGAAACTTCACCCCCTCTGGGACTTTCGGTTTGTTTTGAAGTCAGGAAGCCTGACAGGTTCAAGTCCCGCTTTGCTTTGATGCTCCACTCTTTCCCCTGCAACATCATTACTTTGGCATTAGACACCAACATCGGCCCTTTAAGTCAAACATTTTTCTTCTCTTCACTGCAATTATCATATGCATGCCTGTGCAGGGGGAACACATCTTCTTTTGTTTGTCAGTTTACCGGGTTGGTGGTGGTCTGAACAGCCACCCCTGTAGGGATAAGGTGTGTGTATGTGAGTGGCTTCCTAATTACCATTAATGTTCTTTAATCGAGGCGTTAATTACATACTTGACTCGGCATTAATGTCCTTGTGGTGGGTGATAAAGGTGCAGGTGCACATATTTGCCCCTTTTTGTAGCAGTTTGACAATATGCGGCCGGCAGCTAATGTAAACTAAACCAAAACAATTGTGTGCACAGCGCTGATATCCTGTTTAACTTTAGCATGGCAGCGTTAGCTTTAACTCAACTCAACACTGTGAAGGAGCTCAAGCATGTTTTCTTTACTTTACCTAAACATAAAAGTGATTTAATGAACTGTGCAGAATGCTAACAAACCAGGAGTTACGTTAGCTTGTTAGCATTCTGAGATGTGAGCCTACAATCAAATCTGTTTTGTTTTGTTTCACATTTGAAGTATGACAATGTTTATGACAGTGGCGGGCATGTTTCAGTACATTGTTATGAAGCATTAGCATTAGCATAGCATTACTAAACGATGTATTTCCTATTATGATTAGGCTAAGCTAACACAGTCCAGTTTTTTAGCAGTTTTTCAGCTAATCCAGGGGGTTGTTAGCATTAGCATAGCATCACTCTCCTGTAGAAACTATCTATCAATCTGGCATTGCACCCCTACAACAATGCTGGACTCAAATTGGCTAATGTTGCATTCTGGCGCCTACATTACCCACGATGCAGCTCATAGTTCAGTCAGAGATTCAGGTGTATTAGGCGAGCAGCAGCTAATGTAGCCTCATTCAGAAATAAGGAGTGCTCTTTAAGCAAAAACATTTTTTTCAAATTAATAGAAAACTTTTCCCCTAATTTGACACCACCCTCTTCCAGTCTGCGTATCCATGGTTACCATACCTCTGCCGAGGTAAACCCCCGGGCCGCAGCCCTGCTAATGTCCCGGTGTGATAGGAACACTATCATTGGCACATCACATGTGTCAGTTATTGTGTGCTATTACCGCCTCACTGTGTCTCAGCCTGTCCCTGTAATTACGGATACCTCCGCTCTGTTTTTCCACCTCTTTGTCTCACACTCATCCTCAGCTCCCTCGTCTGTGCCAGCCAGGTAATCCAGGCAGCCAGGTAACTACCTCAGTCTCAGCCATACCTCCTGCTATCGCCCCCCTCCTCCCTGCTTTCTTCTCTGAGCTTATAAATTGCATCACATTGGTACACAGGGTTTCTTTACTTTACTGGATGTTATACCCGTGATGCCAGCTGGTCTGTGTTCGTCTCGCTTCTACCCTTTTTGTCATAACTTCACTGAAGTGACTGCCAAAGTTAATGATGCCACAGCTTTGAGGAAAACACAAGCCTCCGGCTATGGAAGCGCTCCATCTTACTGCTGTATGCAGACACTTCTGCGAAGGCAATAACTCGTTTTTATAGAGCCGACTTCCAGATATGTGGTCGCTTGTGAAACACCAGACCTGGCGATTGTTTAACTCTGTCTGTCGTATCGTAGGATACAGTCACGTGGAGGGATTCTTATAGAAGAACTTGTTTTGAAGAGCATTTCGGGGTGGTCAAGCTAAAGACAGCTGTTTTTCTTCGCTCGCTGATTAACCTTGTCAATCAGTGTTGTTTTGTGAAGTCATAAATCAGAAAAACTTCCCAATTTGTCTCCTAGGCATAACCAGAGGGGTAAAATACCACATCATTCAGGTGTAATTCACTGAGTCTTTGTAGCTGAGTGTGAAGCCCTGCTGCTGAACCCCCACTGGAACGATTCATCACCTGTGACAGGACCGATGAGCAGCAGTCAGTCTTTACTTTTTCAATTATTTGCATGAAGCTGTGACTGACAAAACACCAGCTAAGTCCGTATAGCCTATACAACATGTATTTGCAACGTGTGAAAAGACTGTTCAGGTATTTCAGAGGAAGTCCCAGAGCGTTGCAGAATCTTGTTTACGAGGGAGTAGTGGCGACTTTTAAAGGCCTTGCAGGGGATATTTTCAGGGACCGGGTCACTCCGTCCTTTGGCAGGCGCCCATAAAACTGGTTCGCTGCCTTGACCCACTGCTGGCGGGTACTCCCTCCTCACATGCAAACTCTGGTCCAATTTCTCCTGCTCTCTCTCAGACTCAGGCCTCATACCTGGCTGAGCGACTGTAAGCAAGTGTAAGACAGCTTTTGGCAGGTGCAATGCTAACGTCAGACGTAACAAAGAGCTCTTGTTATCAGGTTTCTGTGGCCGGTCCCCTTAAAGCAGATCAGACTGTTCAAAGAGATTTCTAGACAGAAATTCAGCTGAACTTGACTGCATTGTCCACATATTTATTTAATCTGTTCTGGCACGGAAAAAATAAGAATAAAATGCAATAAAACAGAACAATTTAGATCAAGAAAAGGACAGAAAACATGAAATAATAGACAAATAATAGCTTTAGTTCAGTAATAAACAGTCTTTTATACCATTCAGAGCAGAACACGGTCACACCATGTAGCTTTGTAGCCTCTAAAACGTCTCTTTAACCAATTAATAAAGGTTACCCAGCATAGTGCTCATTGTAGTGCCCTGTCTGAAGTGCTTTGCAGCTTAGCGCTACCTGGCACCATTCCCTTCAACTTCACCCCGAGCCTCGTGCTCTTCGCTTTAACTCCCATTCATTATGGAGTGAAGGGCCTCAGCTAGTCCCTTTGGCTGTGTTCCACCCCTGTGTGCCCACCGTGGCCCCAAATGGCCACTAATGAGGGGGGACAGATAATCATTGTGCCAACCTACGCCGCGAAAACACAGCCGCTACCGGGTTAATGTGGCGTTATTTCAAATATCTTGCATCGCTAGAAGACTCTAGAAGAAGTCTCTTGTTCTGTAAGCCGACAGTAACTGAACGTCCATGTGTTTGTCAACAGAGTGCAGTTGCTCATATTTATTTAGCTGGCTCCTCTTGTTCCTAAAATAGCTCACTCACTTGCTGGCCAGGGAGCAGATTGGTTTGTGGGCCAAGTGGAAAGGGGGTGAGGGAAGGTTTCATTATTTCTGTGAATGGTCGGTCTGCTGTCGAGTGTGTTTGTGACAGAAGAAGACAAAAACATGCTCAAGAGGTAGTTTCTGTCGTAAAAGTTTAGTAAAAAGAGAGCACAAAAAAAAACATGTTGGCTGTAGACTCTGGTCTACAGGCTGTAGATTCTGGTCTACTAAAAGTACTGATTTACTGAGTTTACTGTTCGATCGATGGACTATTTGGTCTTCGAAATATCGGACAGTCATCGCTCTGGGGTGACAGTAGCTCAGTCTTTAGGGGACCTGTAGTGTGACCGGTTCAAGTCCAGCATGGACCACAGTATGGTAGCTGGAGAGGAGCCAGTTCTCCTCCTGGGCACCTTGAGCAAGATACTGAACCCCTAACTTTGATGAACATTGGACGACTTGTCCAAGGTGTACCTGGGGTAGGCTCCCAGGCTGTAAGCCCCTTTGAGGGATCAGTAAAGTTTCTTCTTCAGCTGGTCGACCGTCCAAAACCAGAAGATATTCAGAAACAGAAAATACACCTGTCGCTCACCTTCAGTGTAAGTTCGAGCAGATGAAATGAATCAATGAGAAGATAGAGAGTGAACAGAAGATCAATTAAGTAACAGTGAAGACATTTATTGCCCTTTCAACACTGCGTGTCCTGTCAGCTTGTGATTGGTGAGCCGTTACGGCAGCTCATCGGCATGTGCACTTCAAGCAATGACACGGTGTAATACTTTGCTTCGGCATGTTGACTCTCAGCTACAGGCGTGACCGACAGCGATTTCATTGACATTTACCTCATTTCACTCTAACTACATGCAAAAAAGAAAAAGAGTAAACAGGTAGTAGCACTTCCATGTCATAAAGTATGTTACAACAGTATCGCTCATCTTCCATGATCTCATAATGGAGTGCTTGACTGTCACAAATCTTTTTAACCTCTTTAGATCTTTGACGTCACCTTAGCATTCATGGCTCAGGCACCCAGTGTTTGAACATAAAGGTTAATTCTGATCCACTTAGAGACATGTACGCTCACTAACCCTGAGCTGCAGGCACAAACACACTGAAGGAGATGGTGTTGTTTGCACTTACTGCAGGGTAGAAGATGAACTGATACAAAGCTTTTGACCGGCACCGAGTGTTTTAGTCATTTTGGGGCCTGCAAGCGCATGAAGGAAAAAATGGTTTGTACATTTTTCAGCACAGCAAACACAGTGAGAACATTTTTTGTCGGCCAGCTCAAATTGCAAAAGTTTAAACTCTCGCTCCTTTTGTAAGCTTGAAGTGAAACACAAATTTACAAATCTCGTATTTGTCTTTTTTTACGCCTGAAAGTGACATCAGGAAGGAGTGATAACTTCCACATGCAGCACACTTCCCCTTTCAGCTTATATAATGTGATGAGCAGGTATTTGCAGTATTTTGTACACAGTGTAATCTTATTAAGTGCATATTTCACAACAATATCTGCTCCTACATAATCAAAAACATCTCTTCGGGGTCACATTGACCTTGCAACCATGCCTGGAAACGTTCTCTAACTTAATTAAGCTAGAAGTCGATTCAGATGACAACTGTTTGACAGGTCCAGCTTCTTTTCTCCATCTTAATTAATTACTTTTGGTTTTAGATGCTTGCTCAGACACTTAATGACGTCTTCTTGAGCCTCCGAGCGCACTCAGACTCGAGTGTTGTGCTTCCCTCCAGGTACAACATATTTCTCAAATTAGAACATTCCTCAGCTTAATTTTCTAACTTGAAAAAGAAGAAGAAGAAGAAGAAGAAGAAGAAGCTATCCACGAGGTGTAACCGAGAAGCTGTTGTGGCGGCACCTCGAGGTCCGTTCCTATAGTGTCACATTCTGGCCCGGTTTTGTTTGCCGTGCAGCCTGCGGGCGAGCGTTGCACCTTTCTCTTCAGGAATGTTCAGAAATTCCCGATCCCACCGGCATTCCAGATGACATTTATGATCTTGGAATCCGTGACAGACAGTTGTGGGGGGTGGGGGGGGGACAAGTTAGGACCCATCAGCCTGTGAGGGCTAATAGCTAATGAACCGTTGCCAGGGGCGACATGAGCATTCCATGTCATCACCATAGCTACTACCCCCCCTCTCCTTCTCCCTCAAGACCACCACCCACCACCACCACCTCCTACCCCCGATGCCCTGCAGCTCCTTGAAGAGGTCGCACACCTGTCTGCACCTCTTCTTTCCTTTCTTCACCTTTACCTCCCCCCACCCTCTTTCCCCTTCTTCCCCTTTCACTCTTTGCCTTCTCACCGCGCCCCCAACTCCCCCAATCACGTATTCTCATTTGAACTCATTGACCTGTTTGATTGTTCGGTCATAAAGCGGAACATTTATCTGAAGTACAGGAAGTGTTCCCTGTCAGTGTTTTACTATGATAAATTATTTCAGTGTTTGAGGTTGAGCTCATTTTAGCCACCTTATACACTTTTGGGTAGTTTAATCTACAGCAGTGCATCATAGTTTTGGTGGTGGTTATACTTTTAGTATAGTTTGCCATATATGTTCTGTTTACCATCCATATTTGGAGATAAATGGTTCACTTGACAGGAAAGGTATGAAAAATTGCTCCAAGACACGTAGTGGAGTCCAAAAGTACAATATTGTGCAAGTAAAAACGATTTTTAGACTAGATTTTTCAGTTAATACACCAATTTATTGAGAAAATACCCAACAGATGCATTTATAATGGACACAAAGTTTTAATCAAGAATCAAGAAATCTTGCTGTTTTAGTGAGGTGATTCAGCTGTGCTTAACTTTTTTTACAGAGATATTTCTTTTATTTAGTCTTCCTTCACTTATATAAATATTTATATCAAATCTTATACAGTCTACTGTAGATATCCTCATGTAATGTCAGATATATATAAACCTTGTCATGTTTGTAATGACTGCTGGTTCTTGTGTAGATTCAGTATTTCCTTCAGGAGTGAACTGTAGGCTAAACAAATGTTACAAACATACAACATCGGTGATTACCATCTGTGGTTGATTCAAGCTGAGTAGACAGGTCTAATTTTACACAAAGGTGTTTCTTAAAGCTTCAGTATCAATCTGGCAGTGAGTCACAAGCCACTGAACTTGAGTTTGTTTGGTCTCGGAGATATTTTGTCTTCAAAGACTCAACTGCGTATTCTCCCATGAGTCACAAAACATCTTTGAAGACTACACAGCTCGAAATCCAATAACCGGGATAACAGAGAACCACGTAGATATTCCTGTCACTCTTTCTTTCCCTATATCTGTATCCTCGAGCAGATGGTTTCACAGGTGAATCCTCGCCCCCTGCAGCGTGAGAGAAAGTATTTTTAAATTACAATACTCATAAATCCGTCTGTGCGGGTCACTGCGAAAAGCTTGTTGACCCTTGTACCAAAAGGTTGGTACAAGGGTCAACAGCAGGACTTCAGTTACATAACGTGTCTACGTGTTGCCTTCAGGAATTTGTCAGCGGTGTAAGACAAGAGCACACATGCATTTTAGGATTCGAATAGTGCACACGGCATGTCATGAAGGTGACCTCATCAGAGGTCAAATTTTTAGCTGTTTATTGAGTTGGAAGTGTGTTTATTTTGGGGTTGTAGTTGATAGGAGCAGCGATGATGGATGGACATGTGGTTGCAGGAGTTGCTTTGGGGTTTATTAGAGCACGATGGGTAGCGAACATGGATTCACCTGTTGACTCCCCAAAAAGAGCTCCAGTGTTTGAAAAAAGACACCAACTTTTAGACATTTGTTGAAAGTGACAGCTCCTGGCTGTTATTTTGTGAACAAAAGCCCAAATTATCCTGCATTCTTTCTTAAAAGTACCATCATTTGTTTCTACACTGCGATTGCCTCCTGTCAGCCCATTTCAGTAAGAATAAGGTCCGCTTTGGTTGAAGTTAAACTCCTAACAGTTGGAGTTCTTGTCCAGACTTGATTCTCAGCCATGGACAAAAGACAAAGAAAAAGTTTTAGACAAGGTAATGACCGCTTCAGATGGTTAAAGTGACCATGTTTGACCTCCAGATGGAGAGGTAAAAGGGAGGCCAAGAAAGACCTGTCACTGCTTAAAGGGACTATTTAAGTCAGCCACCTGGAAGAAGTCTGACCTCGCATCCAACCTTTAGGAAAGGTCATGGACTGACCTTTAGCTGGAGGTCTAGAGATAGGATCAGTTGAAGATGACAGTAACAAGTCTTTGGAAATAATTTAAGGCAGGAAAACGCTCAAAGCTGAGAAAAGATTGTCCTGGACTGGAGAGTTATTGCAGTCAGCAGCCGCTTTGCATAAAGAAGACGGCTCCTGGATGTGCTTGAAGTCAAACACCTTGCACTTTCTGTGAAACATCCAGTGAGGTGCAAGACACATTTGATTTAAAGAAGACTGTGTCACCTGAATGTGTCCAAAGATAGATAGGACGAAACCGGGAAAGGTTTACCCAGAAAGATGGAAGGAGTTTGAAGAAGTTAGACAGAAACAGCAAGTCAGAGAAGGGAAACAGTTAAATACTGCAATAAAATAGCTAAAACATGTCCCAGATGCTGTTTCTAGCCCCTCATTCTCTTTACACCATAACTTTGTCTATAGAAAGAACACAAAAAGAAAGCAAAATGGGACGTGGGCCTCTTCCCCATAACTCAGCCCCTGTTTACGACCAAATTAAACCAATGCTCTGCCTTCCTTCTCCTTAACAGACTTTCCCATGACGTTCTTTCACACCGTAAGGTCATCGTTTACGCCTCAACACTCACTAGGTTCATCCAACATGGACAACATTCCTTCTTCCTGTTCTTGATGTAAATCATTGCTCTCGGTTTACCCTCGGTTAAGCCTCTTGTTTTCCACGCTAATGGTTGATTTCTTCACTGTTCGTTTGCTCAACTTCGTCCCAAAATGTTTAAAATATTGAATGTTTGGAATGCCGAACTCCAACGTGTAAATGTTTATGCAGGTTAATGATCAGTTTTTACCTAATCCAACCAACAAGGTAACAAGAAAGAACGTATCCTGTTATATCACAGTAGATTGATAGCAAAGAGAGTTGAAACATCTACAACCAAGTCCACTTGCCCCAGATTGAGCTCTTCTCAAAGAAAGATGACCTGGATGAATGTATCGTCCATTCATTCATGTCCCTCTATTGCAGGTCAGCAAGGACACACTTATCCCAAATCCAGCTTGTGTTTATACTCAAACCAGACTGTATGCAAACTACAGTAAATACTCTGACTTCCAAGCGTGCTGTTGGACACTAGTTACCCACAGGCTGGACAAAATGCAAGCAGATTGTGTCTGGTGGTGAAACATTTCAATAAATCTTGGAAAACAAACGTCGTATTCCCGTTGGTAAAAAGTTGGTAATATATGTTGAGTACTGTGACAACTATCGGCACCTGCTGTAGAATCAGTGTGGAAACACAAAGACTAAAAATAATAATTAACTCAAATCTGTCCCCTGCCACTGTGGATCACATTCAAAGCATCTCTTCATGGCAGAGAATAACTTACACCGAGCCAAACCCTTTAGCGAGCTGCAGAGGAGCCATGGTTGTACATTTACTCGGCAGGTCTCTCTCTCTCTCTGCACTGACCTTATGCCGGATGGCCACTGAGCATTCCATTCCTTCCACTTGTCTCAACCTCTCCACAGATAAGGTCAAAGGTCAACCAAAAGAGGAGGTGGGGGGATAAGGAGGAGGAGGAGGAGGAGCAGTGGTTGGCAGGGAGTGTCCTTTATTTTCCCTGCGTGTTGTGTTGGCTCAGAGGTTTCTCCGTGTGTTCTTGTGTTAGTTTTGTCTTCAAAGGACGGTCATTTTTCACAGAAAGAGAAAGTAGAGGCAGGACGATGTTTTTCTGTTTCTGAACCCCCGCCCACGGGCATGTAGGTTGTCCTGACAGGCAACGCTTCATGGGTAATTAACAAAAGCAGGTGGACGTGTCACTGATTGGCTCATTGTTAGGATTTCTGAAGTTTGTCAGAAAATCTTTTGAGTTTTAGGCGTGACCCAAAGAAAACTTAGATTAGATTCTTTAAATCATGTTGGATTTCAACAGCCGTCATGTTTAGGTCCTTTAGCATTTCAATCAAGAACCTGCGCATTCCTGTTTTTCACATTTGGCAAAACGTGCGTGACTGTCACATTTGAGTGGATGTTGTAAACGAAGCATGCAGATATGGAGATTAACAGAGTACCCACATCAGTGCGCTGTTTAAGTTTAATGGTTGAGGTTTGTGGTTGACCAAGATGCGACTGGTCCGTGTAGCAAACTCCATCCTGGGTCTTTGGGGCCAGTAACTGCCTCCAAACTTTGGTTCTTCAGGTGTAATTGCAGGTAAAGGTTCCTGGATTTTTGATAAAAGGTCTGAAACCCCAAACTGCTAACCTGAGTGAAGCATGTTTGATCCTCGCGTTGACTCCCACCGAGTGTGTGGAGATCTGAGGATCAAACAGCTTCCTATATGTTGACCTTGACCCCTGCCTCTCTTGTGTGTGAAGCACTTAACCCTCCATGCAGTCATCCTATGTTATTTCAATATGTTTGAACCCAAAATGGCTTCCATCTGGACGTCAAAAGCATCAACCGTCTCCTCTGATCAGCGACTTTATCTGCTGCGTCGCTATAATGACTTCTCAACGGGGCTGCAGCTTGTAAATATTATCTCAGTAATGCACAATATTATTTCTGTTTCTATACGTCCATTCGTCATCTTTAAGTTGCTCTGTAGCTCGCTGTGATGACGGCTGAGCCGTAATGGCTCCCCAGCGGGACACTTAACCCGAGTCTGTCTGTATTATTTCAGTGCGGTTTGATCCGTCACCTCCTCGCGCTCCACAGTCGAGTGGCGGTTTCCTGAGGTGAAGAGGGGAGTCGAGGGGGCCCGACAGCGGGTGGCTTGTTCAGGCAGGACTCCCGCTGCGTGTGAAACCGTGACGCCTGCCAGCTGTGTAAAGTTCGACTAAGTCCCGGCATTTCTTTCCACACAAAAAAAAGCTGTCATTGCACAATGCAGAAGGTGTCCATCATCTGCACATCTCCTCCTGTTTTCACTGCAGTTTCACTTGTTTCATGAATGTTCTTAAAACAAGCGATGATGTCTTGTTTTAAAAGCGCTCCACTCATCTATAGGGATGGAGGCTACGCTTTATAGAGGATATAATCCCAAAGAGTCCATGGTAAAGATTTAGAAGATTCTCCAGAACTCATGATATGACCCACATGTCCATCCATGATATGATAAAGAAATTTTCCTGGAAACGAATCAAGTCATCTTGAATTTGATGCAGAAAGGGCGAAACTATTCTTTGACATATGGGCGTAAACACTGAGAGGCAAACAAACATTAATAAGGCATGACCGAGCTTCCAGTGAATCCAACGTATTCACGCTCGGCGATCTGTGAAGAAAAATGTTTTTCCACCTCTCTGCATTGAATTGAACGGCTCCCCTCCTTCACCACATGTTCACATCATGTATTTGACACTGTCGATTAGCGAGTAATACTTTTTTAGATTTGCACCCTGTTACACAAATATTTGAATTCAAACATCAGGCGGTTCCAGTCCAAGAGGTTAAATACACGATTACACGACAGTTTAAACTCAATTTATTTGATTATTTTCCTCTTCTCTTCAGTATATTTGCATTTTTTTCAACTCATCACATTCAAAAATATCTGAATTCATCCTTACGGTGCAAATATCGGAGCTTAAAGTCACATTTTAATTGTCTTGTCATGTTTTTGGCCGGCATGGTGCTGGATAATAGCTCTGGCGACACAGAGTGGGTGAGCCCGACCACAAATCATCTCTCGCTCAGCTCCTCTCCTCCCTCCTCTTCCCCTGGCTGCACACTGACTGAAATATGTCGACCGTGCACGTCAGCCGGTTTACATACAAACTGTAAAGATGTGGCTGTATACACACTGTCACTTCGTACATCTGCGGCTCCGAAAACAGCTTTAAACTTCTTAGCTTCAGTAAACTGTGACGTCCTGTGTACATGCATGTGTTTATTAAACACCACCACCCATAATGCAGTGCAGATGCGGCTCAGTCAGGCTCTGTAGGAGCACGTTTCAGCCTCGACCTCTGACTTTCCCGTGGGTGGGAAGAAGACGAATGGAGCCCACTCAGGGTCGAAGAGCTTGAGGAGCTGCTTTGAAAGTTCTCTTTAAATCTTCAGCTTGTCAAAATGTTTTCCACCGTTTCTCAGAATCGAGAGTAGAAGATCGTCCAGCTTGATGTCAAACTCTGTGTGAGAGTTTACTTTAGCTCTTGGATCACGTCCATGTCAGTCAAATTAAAGCCGGATCACTTGTCACCTCTGACGGTACCACACAATCCCATGATCTCGATTCACCTGATGTCTCTTATATCTGCTCCATCATCATCACATCTGGCTTCTTATCACCTTCCACATCTTACCGCAGCCTCTTTCACTCCTCGATATCTCAACATTTATCGCCTCCTGTCATCAGGCCTCGTATGAATTCTTTGTAAGTTTTACATAAGTCCTGATGCCTGAGCTTCAGAGTTAATGTTCAATACTCGTGTGCAGCCGTCCGTGTCTAAGTATTCTAAGTTAAAGTGTTACTCAGGTTGGCTCTCCTCCAAACTCAACACAACTAATGAGAAGTTCCCTTAATGATTAATTTCTCATTTTTTTAAGATTAATAATTGATTCATCTGTTAGAATTCATCCTCTTGTTTCTTCATGTTTTGAGGGTTTGGTGGTTTTTCTTTATCTTATGTGATAATAAACTTTTGATGGACCAAACGATGGAAGCACTGAAAAAATAATTGTTGAATTAATCAATAATAAAAAATAATCAGTTGCGGCCCTAAAAACACATGATATTATGAATTCTTGCATATTAAAGGTTGTTTTTTTTTTACATCAAAATTGTCCATAGAGGCTGCTGAGCCCAGCTCCGGTTCTGGCACGACAATGTGGTATTGCTACTTTTTACTGCAGTAAAAGATCCGTGTACTTCTGCCAACAGCACACGAGTGTTAGCGATTAAACGATCAGACGTTATCGCTCCCCTGGTCTCACTTTGTGTTGTCCGAACACGTCACGTACAACTTATTCCTCTCCTTCTTCTTCTTCTTCTTCTTCTTCCTGTTTGACGAAAGCACCAAAGTGTTTTGCACTTTACTGGTTGCGGCAGCAGCCGCCTCAATTCATAAATTACACAGCGGCCTGTGTCTAAGTCACTGAGACAAATGAGAAATATCTCTGTGGATTAAACGGATCATAGCACAGGGAGCTCCATAGTGATTTACTATTTGCGTGTGTATGTGTGTGTGTGTGTGTGTGTGTGTGTGAGAGACAAAAACCTATCTGCTCCTGTATCGTCTGTCTGACTGTCTGTCTTTCTACCTTCTCCTGTTTAATACCTGTCGCTCCTGAAATAAGGCCTGTTCCGCATACCTACCTGATGGCTTCTTGGCACTGAGTGTGTGTGTGTGTGTGTGTGTGTGAGCGCCCAGAGGACTAAAAATGGACTGTATGTATCATGTGTTAGTGGACAGGTTTGAACAAAAAGGGATTTGTTTGTTGAAGACAATATCGTGAGCGAAAAAAAGGCGAATAAATCCAGAAACAAACAAACATCCGATTAAACTCCAAGTTTGTCTCGAGGTAACGGCTCGTTAATTTGAAGGTTTACGTGGGCGTTGAATCGTCCGTCTGCTGAGTCACCGGGGCGACTCGGCTCAGCTGTCTGTGTTTCGCTTTCGACTTCCCTCCGAGGACGCGCTGGCCAAACACAACGCTCGGCCGTCGGCTCTATGTACATGGTTGCTGCGGCAACAGCTGCCCATCACAAGGTGGAACAAGCGGAGCTGACGTTTGAGAGATTCCCACCAGCTGTCTGGCGTGCAAACACACACACAAACACACACACATTCAACACTTCATGCAGCGAAGCACACACCTACACACTCTCTCTCTTCTCTGTCTCCCTGTCACTCGGTCGTCCTCTTCCTTGACAAGCTGCTGTGACATTGCTGTGGCTTTTCATGTCCAACCTTTCGCACCGGCCAGCCAACTTTTACAGCACATAGCGCAGCCCGTCTCTGTGTGTGTTAGTGTCACATAGGAGGTGGACTAAAGGTTCATGGGAGTCAGTGGGTGCTATTTTTAGCCTTTAGCAACGACGCTAACGCTAAAAAAGCTAATATTTTTGGACACCTCGCATTTTTTGGATAGCTGACGGTGCCGAGACAGACAGACAGGAATCAAGGGACGATGAATTGATGTTGGAATAATAACCTGAAGTGCTCTCTTGATGCCATAGAAGAACCTTTTTCGGTTCTGCAAGGAACCTTTAACTTACTGATTCAAGAAGGAACCAGTCGCAGCAAAGGGTCGACTTAAAAGCAACAACAAAAAGATTATTAAACATCATTTTGGAGCAAAAATGTTTGTTCAAGCTTCTCAAACATGCTGCATTTGCCTCATTTCTTTTCATTTTGTGATATTAAACTAATTACATTTAAGTTTCAGACTTAAAAAAAGACATTTTAGCGCTTCAGGAGTAGAAATTTCTCTTCATAGTGACTCTCAATCAGCCTCTGTGCTGCACAGTCACACATGTATAAACACAGACGAACAGTCATGGCAGCTGATTTGCTTGGACGTTGGTGGTCCAGACTTCAGTTTATACATTTATTCCCTTTATGCTGCTGTCGAGGAGCTCTCCAGTAAAAACGGCCGTGACTGTCATGGAGCGATATTTAAAAGATCACGAAAAAACCGGAGAGGCGCGGGGTGTGAAGGAGTTTGTATATGCTGTAAGTTTACCTGAGGTTTGCAATGTTGTGAAGCTTTGGCTCTGTGGAATGCCATTAAGTATACGGTGACGGATTGCTGTGTAAACAAAGGTATACAAATAAAGTTGGATTGAAGCCAGTTGGACAGCTGAGGGAGGGTCTTTGGAGGCAACGTGAGGTAATTTATCTACAGCTAGGTGTTTTCCTGCAGTCATACAGGAAGAATTCAAAAGTAGAAACCATTTGTATCTGACATTTTGTTTGATTGATACATTTTTATAGGAAGAAAAGGCGTCTTTTACATGCTTTGTTTATAAAAAATACCAGTTTCTCATCATACAATTGTCTGTTTTTGCAGAATTTCCCTGCAAAAGGATGGGTGGAATTAATGAGTTGAACCCCAAACCGCTTTATATGTTTCAAACATCTTAAATCGAGATACCGTTTTCACCACAAAGACGTGGGCTACCGAATATCGCTTCAGCCCTTCAGGCGGGTTATTTATGGCCGCTGTAAATATGCCAACCGATGAATTCAGCGCTGTCACACTTCATCTGTACCTAGAAGGAGCAATCCGATGCTCGCTCTCACATGTTCAGTCAAGTTGATGAAGTTGAATATCAATGAACATCTGATATGTTGAGAGGATTATACCGTCTGGTTCAGTTGGGCGGGAGTCGTCGGGTTGTGGGGTTTAAAAAAAAAAGGAAAAAAAAAAAGACAAAACAAATTGTGTCTGGATGGAACGAAATCTCATCCAAAATATGATCAAATGTTAATTTGTTGGCGTGAGTTTGTGCCTCGAGCAGATGTATGAACCTAAAACACTCGAGGTAAGCTCAGGCCTTTGGGTAAAAAATGTCCCATGTCTTCAACTTTGTCTGTTTTGAATCAAGACCACGATGTTTTTGTAATCTAAACTAGCTGCTTTGAGTACAATACATACAAACATTAATAATGTTAATCAAAACATATTTTCTAATAAGAATTAGCTTTAGCCAGGTGTATCTATGGGCAGGAATTGAGTATAATATTCATTAGTATGTTTTCATTGGTGTATAATCACCTGAAAATGAGAATCGTTGTGTTTCATTGTCTGAGCGGGTCCTCTTCCACAGAGTCCGCCATGTTGAACCGCCATTTCTGTACGGTAGCCCAGGGCGGACAAACCAATCACTGCCACTAAATCCTACACACTGGACCTTTAAGTATGCTCTGCTTCTGGCCACGCCCAGCGTGTGACATCACAGATGTTGAGTTGATTCAAGTTTAACGTGGCTGATTTGAGCTTGAGGACGACGGATGGCGGATGTGAGGAGGACAAAAGGAAAGAGGGACCTTAGAAAGACATATGAGGGAGGGGAGGGAGTAAAATACATCTTCTTGTCCTTTTTCCTGCATCTCTTCAGTTACTCGTCATCTCCGGTGTTGGTGCGTCTCATTTTATTCGTCTTCCCTCGTCCTTTCCCTCTCATCCCTCCTTACACGTCCTCCTCCCTCCTCCGTCCTTCCCAGCTTGTCATTTTTAACCAGAGAACAAGTCGTGGATTGACGTGCCCTATAGACTACAAACACACTGCTCACATTCCTTAGCATTGCACACACACATACACACAACCTCCATGCCCTAACCTGGCGATTGTCAGCATACGCTCCCTCGAGCGTAGCCGTGCCTTTTTACTGTCAACAAAAGATGCTTAATGAATTTCACCCTTTCTTTTCGGGGGTAAACACGCTGCTTTTACAGCTCCTTGTAATTTCAGTCAAAGGCTGCAAACGACCCGAGACAGGAATTCCTCAGGAGAAGCATACTGTGGAGGAGGAGGAGGAGGAGGAGGAGGAGGAGGGCAAGGAGTTGGCTGAGGTGAATGAAGATAAATAGGAGAAGAAGAAGGAGGAGTAAAGGATGACAATGAGGAGGAATTGAGAGGATGAGAAATCAAGGATGAGGAGCAAAGGACTCCCTTCAGCTACAGTCGATACTTTTTATTAACTAAGAATGTAAACAGACCTTCATGATATGTTATTGAACTTTCTGGCATTTCATAGCGTAAAGAAGTAATCGATTAACTTGCCCCTTGTTTTATTACCTCTCACACTCAGCTGGCAGCTGAGTTCAGAGTGTGGATGCGCTCCATCTTTGGTCCTTGACCCCGGTCTGATTTTAGATCTTCTCCATGGACACACACACACCCACAAACTTCCTGGCTTAAAAGCAAAATACTCCTTTGTCAGAGCCGCTCGATCCTGATGCTTTGCTCCTTCTTCTTCTTCTCTTCTGTGTTCATTAATAACAAATGAGCGAATCCAAAATGAGAGGAGCAGCTCCGGCCTCCTGGCTGCGACCCAGTCTCATTAAAAAAATGTTTAGATAATCTCGTCATGCAGGATCTCGGGCAGAAAGTAGCCTCGTGACTCTGCTCGCGGTGCCAAGCTGAAGCTTTAAGAAACACCTCTTGAAATACAGATATCAAAGTTGTCTTAAACCTGGAGCCATGCCACTTTCTCTAGATAATTATAATCCTTAAATTTATATTTTAGGCCCGTCGCCCCTCCTCCGCTCCGCTGGATGACTCAGACAGAGAATCCGACACTTCTCCCTCGACCATCACTCCGTCTCGGTTATTTTAAACCGAGGGCAGCAATTACAGCGCGCGGGGTCGTCACCGTCGTTAAAATAGTGCTTCCTCGAGTGTGTTTATCAGATTTATGTAATCTGCACCCCCGCTCCTATCAGCACCTGTCACTTCACCACCCCCACCCAACCTCCACAACCCTCCGACCTACATGTTGTGATAGTAAGGTGGTGTTTAACTGAAAGAGCAGGGAGTCGTTCTTCAATGGTGGATCCCATTTTTCATTGCGGGATCAGTGCGAGGGTCGGAGATTGGCTCACTGCTGATGAAATAATTGCACTCATGATTGGATTTATGCAAACGTACTGTAGAGCACGTTTGCTCAGTTTAAAGCAGAGAAACCATCTCAAACAGTAAGTTATTAAAATCTCATGCAGAATTTGAAAATATCTGCCTACGAGCCTGTAGAAGGACTCAACCTCTGCAGGTTTTGTTGCTCTGACAACAGTTTCTTGTCTGGTCAAATCAAACTTTATCTACATACGAGAAAGATCCTGGAGCGTCCCGTCATCATCATCAGAAATAGTTGTACTTTGTTGGTATTTCTTGTAGCGTTGGCCCTCTGCTTCTGCTCTTTCTTCCCAGACATTTGACAAGAATTGGGTAGAAGACAATAAAGAACCCTCAAATGAATCTATCTAACAGATGTGACAGACGGTTGCTGTTAGACATTTCTTCATTGTAAGAGGGTTCACCAAAAAGTTTAGTCACCACTGTGGGCGATGTCTCGAAGAATCGGCCCGATTTGATGGATTTACGGTCCAAAAAAAAAAAAAAAAAACAGACATTCCTGACCGGTTATTTCAGTTTCTCAGAAAATGTCCGACCTCATGATATAGATATTGTGATATACAGTTACAGGTCCCAGGGTAAAGTCTTTCCATTGTCACCCGAGGCTCAGGCTAATGCTCAGACTTCCCTTTATCTGAAATGAGATTTTAGGAGCCTCTGAGTGTTTGAAAGCATAAAGACGGACAGCTGAATAGAATTCATTACATCAGCTCCTCAGGGGATCTATAGAAATATGGAGAATGAGTTGCCAAAGGGCCAGTCATTACACTGAAAGGGATGTGCACACACACACACACACACATGCACACTGAGCGTCTGTATACGTCAGGTCTTTAAGTGAGAGTATAGGCGAAGGGTCTAATTTGATAATTGCCTGCGCAGCATGCCTGTGCAGTGTCCAACATAGCTCTCTGTTGGTATGTCTCACACACACACACACACACACACACACACACACACACACCAGTCCTAACAAACACATATCACTCCATTCATCTTCCTTGCTTGGATCGACTGTCAGTTTCGTTAGTTTCAGTTTCGCCTCAAAGCTTCACTTTTTAGTGCATTTCTTAGCACAAGTGCAACAGGTGTTAAGTCGAGACATCGAGCGCGTCATCCAGCAACTTTTCAGTGTTTTTTTGGCTTTTGAAAGATGAAACTGGGAGGAAAAGTGAATTAAGATGTTTCTCCGGACAGAAATCATTTAGTTGGCGCATTTATCCAAAGAGATTGATGTACAGTGTGACAAGGACCGTCCTAGACGGAGGTAGATTCATCATTTGTCCAGCTGTTGGTGGTGTTGGAGAGGAGGTCCTCTCTGAAGAGCTGGAGGTCTTCAGGAGGTTTGTGAAGGTAGAGAGGGACGCTGTGATCTGGTAGGACGTTCCACCAATGGGGAACAACAGACAGAAAAGTTTGGATTGGGTGGCTTGTCCTTGTGGGCTGGAGTCAATCCCAACTGACACTAGGCGAGACGCATTGGGTACAACCTGGACAGATCATCGGTTTATCACAGGGCTGACACATAGAGACAAACAACATATTGGAAACTTGGAGTCATCAGTCAAGGAGGAACCCAAAGAACCTGGAGTACCTGCAGAAAGGCCCCAAGTAGGGTTTGAAGACCAGGAACCCTCGTGCATGCTGCTGTGAAGTTAACATATTTATTGTTTTTACAGGGCTAACTATGTTGAGCATGCATTGCTTCCTGATGTACCAGCAGAGGTTTGAAGTAACAGATGTGCGAGGGTCGGTGACGATTTTCAACCGGACACAGCTTTTTTTGTGTGTTATCTTGTTGTCGTGCGCGCTTTGATGTCCTCCTGCTCGTGATGTGAAATAAACTGAAGACGTGGGTGGTAGCGCTCGATGTAAACACGGAACCCTTGATTGGTTTTAAATGTAAAGAAGGAAAAACCTGAAAAGACCTGCAGATGGAGGCCACCTGCTACCCACAACGTGTAAAACACGAGATTCTTCAGCAGACGTGACAGAAATTTGAATTTGGAGCTCATATGTCTGAAATCTATCCGGTACGAACCCTGCAGTTGTGTTAAAAGTCACGGTTAATTGCATGACCTCTCACATTGTCTTCAAAGCTGTTATTACATTCTACATCCTCTTGTCACCCACATGTAGTGAAGGAAGTTTGGGTTTAAATCCAGTATTTGGTTTCTCTCCCCGTTTTTTTATCCTCCTGTTACACTTGACATACAACCGCAGGATCTTAGCGTGCGGACGAGAGTTTTGCTTGCATGCGCACGTGTATAACCGTGTTTGCATGTGTCTGTGTGTGTGTGTGTGTTTTAGACAGCGTGTTTGTGTCTCAGCTTGTCTCCCTCGGCCATCTGTAGAGATTACATTACAGTGTGTTTGGAAAAGCACTGGAGGGTTTCTGCAGTTCACATGCCAGACAAATAAAAAAGAAGAAGACGACGACGAAGCTGAAAGATGTCCTGACCGTCTCGGTGTCTCATAGAGTTGGTGTAAAGTTTTCTCTGAAGATTATATTTGTTTTTCTGTTGTCATAACTCAGTGATTTCTGGTAGTTTTGGTGAATTTTCAGCTTTTATTTTGATTTTAACGAGAGGTAAAACAACATTTTAAGACAAATTATTAGAAGATTCTTGAAACAACTCGATTTGTTTGAGTAACTGTTGAAATATTACAACTTCATTCACATTTTTAAGCTTTTAAGCAGCAATAATTGTTAAAAAATAGTGATGTAGCTCTGGGACCAGTTATGTTTGCTCATACCGCCTGAAAAGAGCTTGCTCCTCGGAGGAATGCTCATGTGTCAGATAATAATCCACATCATACATTGATCCCCATTCAGAGCTGCCGGTTGTCAGTCAGTGTTTGCCTAAATGCCCCAAAATCCCCTCTGGTACGCTGTCGACCTTCCTTCTGGGCTGCTTTGATAGTTTGGGATTGACAGGTTGAACTTACTACCTGTGACCGTTCGCGAACCTCCAGTCGACCAGCGAGTGATGAAGGGTGATCTGAGTTTGTTGAATTCCTCGTGTGAGGTAGGCCGGTTTGACCAAAGGGGCGGGAGGAGGTGGTGGTGGTCGTACAGAGGGGGGGGGGGGGGCTTCATTCTTCAGTCTTTGTCGTTGCCTCGATCTCCCAAACAGTTCCAGATTCTCAAATGTAAGATCTTGCAGACTTTTCAAGTCTCACGTTACGGTAAACTGATTATTTGCTGTTTATTTTGGGTCCGGCTAACAAACTGAGCTAACAGCGGCTACGGCCGGCTGCAGTTTGCTGCTCTGTGAATCACAGAGAGTTGAGGCGGAGGACATCAGACGGTCAGAGAAGTTGTGGTTCTAAAAAAATGTTTTGTTGTTTTGTCTGAAAATTACAACCACAATTGAACCAAGAAGTCTGTGATGGATGTTTTCTGAACAGAACTGAACCGCTTGTTTTTGTTTTCTCTCTCTAAAACTCTGAACCTTTAAATTCATGCCTCTTTCTTCTCCTTCCCTCTGTCCTTGTTTCCTCCCTCCTTCCTCATTCCTGGAAACCACGGATCGGTGATGATAAGCCCCTTCGGCTCTATCCTGAGGAGGATTTAGTTCTCCAGATGCATAACGACCAACCTCGACAGGAATTCCTGTACATTCTGTAGCTGCTAGCCACACTTTGACATGTGTAGCGCACACACCCACATATAGAGGTTTTTACTTGTCAATACATCTCACTCAGCAGGGCCCCCATGTACTGTTTATCGCAGGTTTATACAAGCCCTACAACACCGCAAAGAGGTAAAGAAAGATTAAGATCCATCTCTCTTTATCTTCCTTCCTTATCCTGCCCTCTCTGCGTTCCCTCTTTCTTCACTCGTTTCGCTGCTGTTTTTTCGCCGTACATTACCGTGATTGTTCAAAGTAATGCTTCCTGCCATGTTTTATTGCTAGTTTTGACTTCGGTGGCTTTGATTTACGCCCAGGTGTACAACAGGACGAGCATGCAAGCAAGAGCTTCATTATACACAATGTGTGATTTAGGAACGTGTCAGGAAAAGTCGAGTAGCGTGCCGCAGCAGGTCCGTGTGTGCAGGAAACGTGTGTAGATGTATTGAAAAACACGAGTGGATGAGTGTGAATTCCCCAGTCTTATATCTAGTCACAAGCGAACCCCCTTAAATTCACTGTTGGCTTCAAGATTGAAGCACGTTTATTTTAGCAGCGTCGCTTAAAAACATTTTGTACCATCTTCGCTGTTTGCACGGCACCATCGCACGTTTTGTGTGACTGTTTCACACCTCTGCACCTTTGTATTTGGATTTTGCATTGATGCAGAACTCTCACAGTATGTGGCATTGAGAATTTAACATCTAACATCACCAAAAGTACTCTTGAATTCAATAAATACAGTCTAATAATCACCTGCAAATGCAAATAATTGCTAACTCAACCGGGCAACTGGCTCCTCCTGAGCTGTAGCTCTGTTTTCTGTACTTACAGCTTCTCTCAGAGGACTTACTATGTGTTTCAGTGTATAACTGAGGTGTGTGTGTATGCCTTATGGACAGTGTTTGTCTTCGTAAGACAGCAGGAGGGTCAGTGTTTCTTTATGACGAGACATATTTCACCAGGAGTTAGATTTAAACACGATGGGACAACATTATATCAGACAGCACACACTGTCTGTGCAGCCTGTTTAAATAAAGTTTGGATAAAAGAAAATCAGTCATCAGTTAACGCGTGACAGCTGTTCTCGCAGGCTCATGTTTCAGGAAGATAGATGACTTCGTCGCTGCAGTGTTAAGGCGACTGATTTATACAAGTTGTCCACAATCTGTTTTGGATGCTCCGTCGAACGTGGGCGACACTTCTCACACACTGCTGTGGAAAAAAAACAGCGTGAGAGTTCATCTGCGTTCCTGTTTGTATTTTATGAAAGAATAAGTGTGAGCATGTTGCAAGTTTTTGGATTGAAACTTATACATATACATAACTACAGATACATAATTATAGCCCAATAGGCACGAATATACACTGATACACGGATGGAAAGTTTACCTGTCAAGCAAAAGCTTGACTTTCTGAAATTAAGCCAGCAGAGAGGAATAGTTGTTTGGCAATGGAGACTCTGATTTATTGCCTATTTTGCTGTAGGTGTTTATTTGGCACAGGCCTTAACGATTTAAACAAGATTTCTCAATTTCAACCACAAACTTAATGACATGGTCGGAGCTACCTCTTGTTTCAAATACAGCCAATAATAGTTAGGCAGATGTTGAAACACAACCTTTTGCAAAAGTCAGGGCAGTAGCAGTAGTATCTGCATGTATTGGTACACAATGCCGACAGGAACGATGATTTTAGAGCGATCCATCGGTGCAAGATTTGACGAGGTGTGATGAAATTATGTCAGTGTTTGAACATGCACACAAATCATTTTAATCTGTACTTAATTAGAAGCAGTGCATGATTGGTATGTCTTCCAGAATGCATCCAAATTGTAGGAGGGGACTCATGTTTGACTCCAGTTCAGCAGACTTTTCTTCATGCATTGCTAAGAGGCTGAGGTTGAAATGTAATCTCACTGTTAGATGGACAATTTGACTGCATGTCAAACCGTCCAACAGATGTTGAGACGTTACAGTATGAATCACAAATGACAACCTGCTTGTGGCACTCGATGAATGGTCAAGAGATCACCAAGGTCAGCACGGTTCTTCCCATGGAGACCGTGAATGTCCGTGCCAATACTTGTCAATCCAGCCGATAACGGTGATCAGGTGATCACCAACGTTGTGACGATTCATCCTCTCAAGACCAAACAGACCTACGTCGCGTTAGAGCCACGAGTAGATCAGTTGCGTAGATGTTTGGTAATCCTGATTCGATAACTCGAGATCAAATTTTACTGTTAGTTTTGCTGTTCTCTGGGATAGAGGCCTCTGTGGAGCGACACAAGTGTTTGTAGGAAATGCTGCCGTGACTGATCTTATAGAATGATCTCAGCATGTGACTGACAACAGCTTGTCTCGGAGAAAAGAAAAAGAAAAGAGGCGGAAGGGGGGAAGGTTTCTTTACAAGACCAGAATGACGGTGCTGGAATCTGGTCTCGTTTGGTTGTGACGCCTCCAACATGGCGGTATGTCCTCCGTAACCTCAAAGACTCGAGCACGTGCGTGCCTCTTTGCAATGGCACGTGATGAATCCATCATACAAACCTCCACCATCAGCACAACCCTGACGGTGCCCCAGATCTGAGAGGTCTGCTGGTGACCTCTTTCCCCGTTCCTCACTGACAACAAAGGGGTCCCGATGTATACACAAACATGCAAACATACATAGAAAGACTTCACGCCAACATCCCTGTCAAGACTTTTCAAACATTCACTCTTGCACTCGGTTTAAAGCAGCTGGCTTCCAACCTTTCTGGCTTGAGTCCTCTTAAAATGACGCAGTTTCTACTTGTGATCCGTCATTAATGGTTATGACATGCTCAAACGTGAGTTCTGAGGGATTTTCCTGCTTCAGATTGGCTCATTTGAAGGAATGAGTATCCAGGAGAAAAGTAAAATAAATATATTTCTGTTTCCTTTAATCTTCTTGTGACTCTTTATATTTGTCCTGGGATAAACCTCTGGTGTGGAGTACGGGCCAACGAGTGTGTATGAGACTTTGTTAGCTTGTTTTGTTTGTGCTGGTGGTTGATCCTTACATATTTCTTTAAGCTTCATTTAAAAAAAAAAAAAAAAAGGTAGCTCTGGAAACTTCATGGCTTGCTTCTTCGTCGAGGGTGCCAACTTGGATTCACGCTGATTACAACAAATCCCTGCGATGAAACATTGGCAAAACAACAAGTCAAAACTTATCAAAACATCCATAGAACCTTCCCAAATAGCAAATCACTTCATCGCTATTGATTTATACGTCAAGCTTGTTTCAGACTGGATTTATTGGTTCAGCAGCAATTGATATTGGAAAGACTGATCTTTTTGTGGAGCCCTTGTTTGTCCGTAGAAGGTGCACAAAGTAGAGATGGACTCCTACATGCAAACAGAAGCCATCAGATGGACACTTTTGGTCCAGTTAGCCATTCCAGCAGACAGTACTTCACAACCCAGGGAGGATCGCACGATTCCGGACTGGTTCCTCTCTGGAAGACAGATGATGATGGTGGTTTGTGTTTACATTTCCAGGAAAACCAAGTACTATTGTTCATAGTTTAATATCTTGGAAATTGGAGGATTTGATTCATTCAAGATCTGGAAACACCGTAGAAGTTTGTGTGTATACGTCTGTGTTGAGGTCAGGGAGGTTGTGCATGTTTAGGCAAGACAAATGTTGTGGGATTTATGATAAGATACTCAAGAACATGCTGTATGATTGCAATGATAGGTCGCTCGTCGACATGATAAATGATTTATAGATCATTTTCCAAACCTCATGCTCCACACACAGACACATTCGGTCCTCTCATTCTACACAGTGTTTGGCAGCCGTCCTCTTTCTTCCTGGGTGGCCTGCTGGTGAATCCACCTTAGCTTAGCTCTTAGGGCGTCAAACAGACACAAACATACACACTGTCAGGCGCACACCTTTACTCCCACACCGCTTGTAAATCACTCAAAGTGCCAATTTATTTCACGCCTGTTGTGTTGCTCTCATTCACAGCTTTTAAACTTCTCAATCTGGTGTTTTCGTCACGGTGATAAATGACTTGGAACGGTGGTCTTGCCTTTGGTTTGGGGCAGGAATGTAACCCAGTGACCCATTTAAGAGTCTACTGTATGTAAATCTTCTTATTGAAGTGTTCCTCAGCAGATCCATGAAGTCAGCCTCACAAAGCTCTTTAAGGGGAGTCCAGATTAAAAAACTTAAAGATTTAAAGCAACCTGACACCTACTGGGTCATAGGTAGCACACTTTGTGAAAAAAAAGGGGGCCAATTAACTCTTTTCTGCTTCACAATGCCAAAGACTCCTTAACATCTACAATACCACCATTCACGTAGCCCTCACAAGTAATGCTAACTTGTGCTGTAACCCAACCTCTGCGGCTAATGCTAAAGCAGGCTAGCCTGCTGATCTGATCTGTTAAGCTAACGTCAAAGCTGTCAGAAGTAAAGCCAATATTCGCCGCGCAATTTGATCTCGTTCTGAGCGTTTAACTGCTAACACGTGAGCTGGAAAGAGACGAAATCTGAATCGTAAACTCACAAAAAAAAAATAAAATAAATGTCAAGCATGGAAATCTTGTAGCTCGTTAGCTTGTTGCTAACAAGAGCACCAGTAGGGCTGGGTGATTTGACAATAAACGCTGAGTTGCCAGTTTATTAAGAGCAAAAAAAAGTCTTTAGCTACGAGCCTCAAGCAGAGATGATGTCTTTAGCCACTCATACATATCATGCACCTGTAACCACACCTTCCTTTTTCTTGGACGTCTTTACAGGTGAGCCAATTTTGAGACCCAAATCAACACACTGTATCTGCATTTCTCTCACTGTGACCTCTCTCCAGCATTTTGTTTAAGTGCGCTCGCTCTCCAGCCACCAGCAGGTCTTTGACCTACAAAGTCACCAGATTTTAACTGTTCCCCAGGGGCCCCCTTAAGCCTCTCACATGGAGCAAAGTGGTGTCTGGGGACCGTTCTGTTCAAAAACCTCAAAGGGTACCACTGTCAATGTGTGTGTGTGTGTGTGAAAGACAATGTGTGTGTGTGTGTGTGTGTGTGTGTGTGGCCTCTGATCCAGTAAAAAAAACCTGCAACAGGTTACAATCCATCTCACTTCGTTTGTGTCAGCGCGCTGCTGCTGCTCCTTCAGCTAGAAACCCATCCGTCCTTTTGTAAATGCATGCATGCGTGTGTGTGTGTGTGTGTGTGTGTGTGTGTGTGTGTGTGTGTGTGTGTGTGTGTGACCCCCCATCGAGTGGACTGTGGTGCAGAAGATGAGCGGTGCATTGTGATGTGGTGTTTTTACCGTAGCTAAGGAGAGAATGGCATTACCATTCAAAAGGCCTGCTGTCGCGGTCAGAAGGGGGTTTAACAGGGTGTTCTGCTCCTCTGGTTCTCAGCTGCTGTTACACACCATGATGTGTGTGTGTGTGTGTGTGTGTGTGTGGGTTGTTTCTGTTTTTTAAGCATTAACATTAATATAAAATCAAAAATGTTATTATTTTAAAAATTTTACGGTAAAAAGCTGGTATCTGTAGTTGCCAGAATTTTACTGTAATAAACACAGCATAACCTTTTCTAATATTACAGTAACAGGATGTTAGATTTAACGTTTAAGGTTTAAGGCGTTTTATTCTACATTTTAGATTTTACGGTAAAAAACTGCCAAACCACAAAAAAATTTAAATATGGCATTAAATATTACAGTGTTTTACTGTACAATTAACAGTCTCTAATATAAAATATGACTTTATTCTGTATAAATTCCCTTAAAATGCCGTATAAATAAAGGTTTTGAAAGATGGCTGTATACAGTGAAACACAGTCACATGTCATTGATGTTTTACAGTCTTTTACTGTCACGTTCTGGCAGTTTTTTACCGTAAAATCTACAGACATGAATATTTTGATTTAAGATACATCGATTTATCTGTCAGTTTGATGTTTTTGTGCTGTATAACCTTCATACCTTGATTTTTTTTATATATGATCTATGATATATATTATACCAATACCAAGATGATGATTTGGGGAAATATTAAGTGTAAAGAACTGAATAAACATACAGGCCACATATTTCAGCTGGTATCAGGTAGAAATGACCATGCAGCGAGCTCCATGGCCCCAAAAACTGCAGTACATCAAACGTCCACTTGCGGCTGGCTCCAGAAGTGAGTCAGTCTCCATAAGTCCCCATGTTAATTAGTGCTGTGGATTGCACAGCTGCCCACTGGAGTCAGAGGTCCACCTCTGCTCTCACACTGGCCGTCATGCGTTGACTTGCGTCTCTGCAGCGAGTCCTGTTGACTTGATTAAAAGAAGAAATGAAGAGCACACAAACTCGAGAAGGAAGTAGAGCGAAACGACGGGAGAAAGAGTGACAGAAGGAGTTATTGTGTGTGCGGAGACAAAAAAAAAAAGACATAAAGAGACGGTCGTTTATCTGTCAGTGTCGTGTCGATGTCTTTATCTGCAAAGGTCGTGGGCTGATTCACGCGCTGGGCCGACCTCGGCGCGCTGAGTAACTTCACTTATTAGTCTTCAAAAAGGTTGCTGAACTCACCGCTGCAAATCTTATTTCGAAGGTATTTTCTCTGCATGTGTGTTTCCTCCGAGTGTGTGTGTGTGTGTGTGTTCATGGGTGAGTGATTCAACAGCCTCAATTTATTGACTTTTTTGCATCACTATGAAGAGCCGTAAATTACCGGGGCGATCCCCGTCGACTCCCCTCCCTCTTTCTTCTCTTTCTCTCTCCCCTCCCTCCCCCGCTGTCTCCCCTTTTCTTTCTCTCTCAGTGTCCTTTCCTTCTTCATCTGTCTGTGTCGAGGCACATTCGGAGGACACCGGGGCTCCGACGGGAGGACGAAGGGGTCATAATTAAAAGTGAGGGGAACAAAGCCAGGGAGGAATTTCACATCAGAGAAAGTGACGAGGAGTTAAAGGGTAAATTTACGGTCGTTTATTAAAGCTGCACCTGGATTAATTAGCTGTCAGTAAATGTGATTATTGATCACTGCAACACAAAGACAATCAGTTTACTGTCAGAGATGACAAAAGAAAACCAGGAAATGTTCACATTTGAGGACGGCACCTGTGATTTCTACTACAGCAAACACGCCTGGAGACTTTTGCAGAAATACGACACACAGCCGACTGTCGTATCCGTTTACAGCGCAGCCAAACAAACTCAACTTTGTTTAAATAAAGAATAATAATTACAACTGCAAGCTGATTTACGCAGTGAGTTAATATACAGAGAGAGTATCACAGGATGCCTGTTGCAGAATCATTAAGACTTTAAGTACGTCTGCTTTTAGAAGCTGTCACGGGTAACTTAAGTCTTCCATTGACAAACTAATATTGTTTAGATTATTGGATTAGAATCCCATTTAAGTCTGGATTTTGTTTAAAGTATTCAGTATTACCTGTACAGTACGTGAAGCCATCAGCTTTATAGAAACATAAAATAATTCACAGTTAACTCTCTGTGCTCCAGCAGAATGCAGCTCACTCACATTTTTCCAACTTTGTAGCTTTTTAAACTGAGTTTGAATCAAGAACAGAAATTTATTCATTTATAAGAACCAAAAACAGCTTCATGAGAAAAAAATCACCTATTTTATATTTGGATAACCGTGACCCGTGACGACTCTTCGGCAAACCTTCCCCTGGGAAACATCCTCTCCGTCTGGGCGGTGTTTGTGATGAAATTTCGAGTAACCCATATTGTTTTAACAAACAACAGTGCTGTGGTAGCAGGTAGCGTCTTTTCTTCAACTTCAATGAGAAAAGATGTTTGAATTTTTTGTAGAAATGACGATCGGTCGGTTCTCTGCCGACTCTTCGGCGAACTACCCTCCAGAAAAAATCGTCTCGGTAGTGAGAGCCAGTTAAGTCCTGCTGTTTACTGATGATGGTGATTATGTAATGAAATTTCAAGCAGCCCACATTGTTACAACAAGCAACATTAATGTAGTAGGTGTCAGTATCTATGTAGAAAAGTGGCAGCGACCCGGTCAGTCCCCTCTGCCGACTCTTCGGCGAACAGTCTGGCAGTGAGAGCTGGGTAAGCTGAACTCACAATGTCCAAAGATCTCCCTTCCTCAGTCCTACTACACCCCTCCTTCCCTCTTTTTTTCCTTTCCTTCCCTCCTCACCTCACCTCACTTCTCCTCTCTGCCTCTTCCCGACCTCCATCCCTCTCCTCCTCCGCCCATCTATCTGCCTCCTGAATCTCAGGCCTGCAGGCCGTGGAGATGTACCGACATGTCGAACACCTTCCATCCAAAAACACTAAACTGATCTGATCTGGTCATGGTACCATTAGTGTGTGTGTGTGTGTGTGTGTGTGACCAACAAATCATCTACCTATCACTTGCTCCGGGTAATTAAGATCATTTCAACAGATGTCCCCAGTTCGAGTGAAAGAGTGTAATTATAGAGGTATTTAAAGTGTGTGTGTGTGTGTGTGTGTGTGTGTGTGTTTGTGTCACACACACACACACACACATAAGGTCTGACTGATTGACAGTAGTTGAGTTGACAGTCAGAGCTGTTTGTGTTAATTCATGTGGGAGTTACTACAGAGCACAGTCCTGTTTATGAAGCCTCAGGTTAAAATAATACCACTACACACACACACACACACACACACACACACACACACACTTTAAATACCTGTATAATCACACTCTTTTATTACAGTGATGGATGAGTGTTGATGCACGGCTGCACTTGATGATCCACGAACAATACAGCTTAAAATGTTGGATCACCTGCTGCAAACATTTTTAACACGATACGGTCAGATTTCTAAAAGAACCTCTGAGCAACAGTTAATAAGAATATGTTCAGATTTCAACAGGAACAGGATCCAGTTTCAGCGTCAAGTGTGCAACAATGCCTAAAACAAGATCATGGACTGACAGTTTCCCAAAATATTAAGAGTCCAGTTGTTCTGTTGGGTCACTTACACTTTTCTGGACTTGAAAACAAATTTTAAAATTGAAGGTATTTTGCCGTAAAATGCTCACCCGGGTATTCTCCCTTCATACACCTTGGGGACATCTTTGGGGTCGAGTATTAGTCATTTATTTATTGTTCTGTTCAACTATTAAACTAGACAAAAAACATCAATATAAGAGGTGATCCAAACTTTTGAGGGGTAGTGTTTGCCCAAATTCGAATTTTGTTGCACTAAAATGGGACTCAGAAACATGAATGATTGATTTGGGTCTGATCTGGTTTCCAGTGAAGTTGTTTAATTCATTTTGAATCTGCTGAAAGGCATGTGATGGTTCAAAGAACAGTCCAAAGGCTTGTTTTGTTGTTTGAGACGTCAAATTGCTGCTGAAGCACGAAGCAGGTAATCCTCACTCGACACTCTGATCGTTCACCTCAGCTGATGCCAGACTAGGATAAATATTGACACCCTTTACAGTAATAGTTAATGCGTAATAGAAGGACTGGGCGTGGACCCCTGGGAACCAAATCAGTTCGGTCAGACTGAACAATGTGCTTCGTACGACAAAAGTATTCTTCCCTTCCTTTGTTACGTGCGATATCAGTTTCCCCTTAAAGCCATCTTCATGTCCCAGGTGCACTTGTTCCTCCGTTCACTGCAGATGTTGCCTCAGTTTCAGGATATTTGCGTGTTTGTGTCTGCACAAACATTTGCTCGCACACTGTGGACCAGATCTATGCATGCGATTCACAGTATTGAGCTGCGATGGTGCAGAAAGGCAAATGGAAAGATGTGAAGATGTTAGTGGTCTACACAACCAGCCAGCTGCTTGGCCCGATGTAAGCATGTCCATGCAACACTCCCTCAGCGATGCTTAACAAAGCGCGCAAAGATCCCAAAGATCAGGGATTTTTTCCAAATATCCCCTTAAGTTTGCTGTGACCTGCCTGAAGTTAAGTAAGATAAAGCAAATCAAAAAAAAGTTGCATGACCCAGGTCACTCGTATGCACTAAAGCAGACATTCAGGGGAAAACGAATAGGTTTGGACGGACAGGAAATTTTAAAGACAAGTGCATTACATTCCTACTATGAGAGGACGACATATGAAATAAGCGCTCGCCTAAGCGACAGGAAATTTACTGTATGTGTCCTAAATTCCCATTTTTATAAGTGTAAGGCTAAAACAAACACAGAGATACACCTGCACAAAGAAATGTCCAGGTGAACGTCCAGACAGGATATGACCCAGACAAATCCTTTGAACAATATCCTGCTGACAGACAGATGTCATGAGTTGTGCGGCCGACGATTGGTCAGCCCATCGCTTTGGTCCAGAGTGAATTACATCAAGTGTTGACGATGAATCTTAACAAATTGTTCGCTGCGTTCTTTGGCGGACGACAAGTGAATGTCTGAATGTGGCCTTAGTTGATGCAGTTTGCTTCATGTAAGGTTCCCGGATGATGTCCCATCATCAGTATTTTGAACTCGTAGTTGGCGCCACTCACGCTGTCAAGAAAAGTATATAATTTCAGCAAAAGTCACGCTCTAACAATATTTTGAAAAATATTTTAAATCATGCGTTTGCGGTGCCGGTAGCTCAGTCCGTTGGAACCAGATGCTGGCCAGTTCAAGTCCAGCATGGACGAAGTATTACCCTTAAGGTGCCTTGCACCGAACCCCTAACTTCTCCCAGGGCAGCACTACCTTAGTTTTCCATGTTTACTAGCTAGCAGTCTTCTTCCTCTCTGCCTTTGGTTGGTTGAATTTGGGTAACTAAAGCTGCAGTACGTACGGTTAAGGCTGCAGAAAGATTTCAGCCTTCTTGTTTTTTGAAGCATTCATTCATCTAAAGGCCTCTAAATTCATGTACAGAAGCTGTTTACCAAGTCAGATTTTGGTGGTGGGGGTTTATAGGCCTTAGCATTGCAAGACGTGTTCATTTTTACTAATTACATTGACTTTGGTGCAGCTTACCAGCAGTCCTCACCTCAAAAAGCAGCATCCGTGGTATTCTTAGATCACTCCAGGATAAGTTATTCTCCAGATAACACACTTATCCATTTCAGACAACAGCCCTTCTTCGCAGCCGCTTTTGAATTCCTCAGATTCCCTGATTTGCAAATGTTCCTATATGAGGTTTCTCCAGACCATTAAGCCCAGTGATCCTGACCGCCCGCCCCTGCAACCAACAACACGACATTCCTGACCTCTGCGATCCACTCTGATCCACTGCGCTGGAAACCAACTTTCCTTCCTCCCTCCCGAGGTCCTGCCTCTGTTTCTGGGTCAGGGAGTCAGAGGAAGGGATGAAAGCCGAGGGAGGGCGAGGGAGATGGAGACGGAGGAATGTTGACTTTGATAGCGCGATTGTTTTATCTTCTTTTTTTAGATCTCGAGGCAAAGAAATGAAGTATATCTAAGATGCGCATTTCCTCCGCAAAACCTTTTCCAAGATCTTCAAAAGTTTCTACAAACTTTCAAGCACTCTCAAGGCCATTCCAAACCTCAGATTGATGTTACAAGAGAAAGCAAGAGACGAGTGTAAAGGAAGGAAAGTTTGTTTCAAAGAGAAAGTGTGTCTGGTAAAAGCAGCTGTGTTGGGTCTACACGACCCTCTGCTGACAGCTGCGAACAAGTGGTGACGGACAGCTATGTACGTCTCTTGTCCTGTCATGTAACGCACAAGGAGACAGAGGAGACATGGGAGATAGAGGAATGTATATCACACACTCTCACACACACACACACTTGGCAGCAGGTGAGGTGATGAGCACTATATCGCCTGATGCATGGCTGTTAAATGTATTAGACTTTTGATGGGACTGAAATACGATTTTAGGTCAACACGGCACGCCTTCTTTCGTTGTTTTTTCTTTACCGTCTCCGTCCTGATGTTTTATTCTCATGACCTTTTCTTTTTTTTTTGACCTAACCTCCACATCCATTTTTTTCGTCCCGTCACTGTCCAGACACGCTAATGTCGGCCTGAGAGACTCGTTGGTTGATGAAATAGCAGGAAGACGGATGTGTCTGGAGCTCTCGCAGTTCAGCCATGTCCATCCGTCATTTTAACCACAGTGTAGAAGAAGTGGGCTACCTCGAGAGGTACACCTGGTTTAGGAGCTGTCCTTCGCTTCCTGCGTCCCCGTCATCCGTTTGTTTCCGTCTTTAGGGGCACCGTCACTCCCCTCACCTTCGGCCTCATGAGCGGAGGGAACATCTGGAGGGGGAATCATTAGGCTTCTCATCCATGTGATTGATTTTGTCCCACCTTTTTAGCTTGTCATCGCCGTCTAACTGGGACAAGATGTCACATACCGAGTAGAAGCTAGTGTGGTTTAGCAGTTTGCTAGTTAAAATTTCAAAATAAAGGCTTAGTTTTTCTCCTAGTTTTTTAAACTTTGTTTTTGAAGGCTTAACACATCCGTGACTTAAAGGCTTTAGACCAAAAGACAGTAATTATTATTATCTATTTTGCCACTTTGCCATTGGATTTTTGTGTCGGCGCCTTTTCTGACAAAACTCCAAAGCCGCACGTCTGTGACGACGCTGCAGGTGAAAGACGAGGTGGAGCTCTTCACGTACGGTTTCAAACTAGACGTGTCACGTCAACATTATCTTCAGCGTGCTACACTTTCCCACACTGCCGAACAGGTGTGCGATTTCATCACGGCGGTGCTTAATCCAACTTGTGCAATAGTTAATTTCTCACTGTGTCTGTGGTGCTTTTGAAATCCACAGGATGATACAGTTTTTCATCGCTAACGCTGCGCATAAGGTCCAAAAAGATGAGCCCTGTGGGCTCTGAATAGATAAAGAAGCATGGAAAGAAAGCACATAGCTGGCAGGCGTTTGTTTTTTGGACGCGCATGAGTGAAAGAGAAAGTAAATCAGATAAAGAGATTCCCTGAGTGAATATGGGCACAGTATCTTGATCTGAAATTCATAAACAAAAACAGTCCTGGGTTTGCCTCTAGCTTGGTTTTGGCATTATTAGTGATTATAAAGTCAGAACTTGGTCTGAATTCAGACCTGAATTTTCCCGCTTGTAAATCAGCATGCTTCTCTGTTTACATCCCAGATTTACACTGATATTTTGGCCTGTTACTTATTTGTTGAGTTTCTACACTCAACCTTTAATAAGCAGCTTAAATCAGACGTGTGACAGCCGAAACAAAAACAAGTCTGATTGTCCCAAAACACAGCGTACAGTATATCCTCATCTTAAGGGATCGCCCAGTCAAGCGCACCCCGTTGGCATGCCGGATATGTGCTGTTTGTCCGGTTGCCGGGGCAACTTACTCGCCTCGCTTCCAGGTTTGTTTGGTGACATCCCGCTCGTCTTACAGTCCGGATCCCGAGCTGAGTTGTTAATGACTGCCTTGTTGTACTTCAGTAATTGAACGTCTCTCAAACCAGGGTTGAGGCCCTCATATGGGGTTGGAGCTTTCTGTGACTGATACATAGTGATAGAAGAAGTACATAGAGTAGATAGAGGTAGTATAAGTGTAAGTTTGACAGTGTAAAAGTACTTACACATAAAAAAAACACCAACCATAAGCAGAATGGGCAACAGACATCCATTATTGTTAATTTAAGCGTTACTTTTATGTTGTAATTTACTTTTTTGGTGGTTTAATCCATAAAAACGCATCATATTTTATGAATTTATCACACCTTGTTTGTAGCTGTCAAACAAATGTAAAGGAGTGAGAAAAAATAACAGAAATTTACTGTAAATAAAGGACGATTGTGTCACAATACTTGAGTAGTTCTCAGAGGACCGGGAACTTTTATGATCCGGTTGCTTCATCTTATCTTTCATCCACAAAGCCACATTAATCAAACAGCTTTAAAAAAAAACAAAAAACAAAACTGTAATTACAATAATTACATTCACACAGATCTGTTAACAACGTCTAATAACAGCTCCAGGAAACATTTAACTTGTTTGCAACAACATGAGCTCGCTCGTATTTGCACATACAAAGCGGTGACACAGCCTCTATAAGGGGCTCGTCTGGTATCCAGGCGCTGTGCAATGTTTCCTGACCGTCATCCTAAATATCCCTCAGCGGATGCCTGTGCGCCTCGCATGGATACTGCAGACTGCGGACGCGGTATGTGGCGGGATGCTTAGCGCGATATATGGCCTCCGCTTGGCTCCGCGCGGTCTTTACGGAGACTGTTCAATCACACATGGTATATGTGGAGGGAATACTTGGATGCGGCTCGCTTTGCGGTGCACCTAGATACCGAGAGTGGACCCCGAGATAAATCCTGCTTCCATAAAAGAGGAGCCGTCAGGATGCAGACAGCTGAAAATCACGGTTAAAGCACGTTTATTCATCAGTGTCAGCGTACAGTGGGAACCATCAGAGGTGGCTCTTACTTTTTCTATACGTTGGGATTTATTTTAGAAGTTACTCATCCAGAAGAAACATGCGCTGACCCTCAGCACTGACTTGCAGGATTAAAGACACAAATAAGTCTGATTCATGAAACCAGCCTCCACATTCTTTCATTTTGTGTTCACATTGCGTGCAAACATGCCCGTTTTTTTCCCCCCGTAGATAATGTCAAACCCTCATTTCGCTCCGACACGCCAAAAAAACCTCCCAACCTCTCCCAGTCCAAGCTCTGCTGTGATTCCTATTATTGTGAACATCACTGCAGGCGAGCCATTGTCTACGGCATTCAGATTGATGTTTTTTTAATAATAGAAGTATGTCAACACAGTCTAGCCTCCAGGTACCGGAGACATTTCCCCTGCTGCTTCTATCTCCTGTCTGTGGCAGAGGCTGCTGGCTGTGGGGTTACTCCAGCTCTGTCGGAGCATGCTGAAATATGCAAGCGGACTGCAGCGGCGTGCAGCTTTTTCTTTTGGCATCGCTCCGATTAAAGGTTTATAAAGTCATCTTTTGTTGCAGCTAGTAAGAACGAGACATTTGAGGGACGTTGCAGACCAGCAGCTCGAACATCAACAGCCGCGGGGATACGTTCATGGTAAATGTCTGGAATTGTTGGAAGATGCAGCGATGCCAGCCTGCAATTTCCTCGCCGTCTAAAGGCAATAAGACGGTTATTGAACCCTGAAACGAGACGCGCAAAGATGCAAAGCTGTGCTCCAAAATATGCCCAAAGTGTGTCAAATATCGACAACAAAGGAGGTTCGCTTCAAAGTCAAACACTCAGAAGCTGCAAGGTTTACTACAAAATAAGATTCTAAAAAGTGATATTTAGTTCCAAATGAGATATAAAAAAGTATTTTTTGTCGTAAAATAAGATGCGATTTCTTTAAATACAACAGGTTTCAAAATAAGACGCTTAAAGAAGAGCTTTATTCTGAAATTTAGGCACATAAGGCATTTTTTCCTGAGTTTAACTTAAAATATTAAAAAAATATGACGTACATCTAAAACACAAGTTTCATTTCAAAATAAGACGCCCTAATGAAGCTTCTCCCTCCAAAATAAGAGTTTTTAAAGCCGTTGTGAGCCACAGGAAGAAGAGCGTTCACAGTCCATTAGCAGTATTTCTAGCAACACCTTAACTGGCTGTATTCATCGAGCTGTAAACCCGTGATGACAGATGTGCAGGCTGCGTGCGGTGTTTGTTTAAGGTGGCCGTTAGTCTGCAGCTTCCTCTCCCATTGTCAGCCTCGCCACCTTAAAGTGTAAGTGAGCGAAGGCACAGGAAGTAGCTGCACCGACCGCTCAGACCGCCTTAAACGATGTCACCTACAGCGCTTTACTTTCATCACTGCTCACCACAACCGCAGCTTCCTCTGAGATTCACCTACACGAGTGCATACATCGCCCGGGGACCCCCAGCACTAAAGAAAGGCATTATGAGACGCCTCTCTGTCATTACTTCACATCCTCATGTGTGTGTCTGTGTGTGTGTGTGTGTGTGCAACTCTTAACTTCACAGGTGGGAGTCGACAACTTTGTGATTTAGTAGAGCGACCTTTAAGTGGAGTAAAAAAAAAAAAAAGAAAGAGGTTTATATACATTTAGACATGAGTTGTGGACGCAGATGTGAGGAAAAGAAAAGAAGCAAGAAAATAAGAAACCAAACAACTGATCACGTGTAAATAATTCAACTTTTTGGAGGCAAAATAACAAAAAGTTTTTATTTGTCTAAAACCAACTTAAAATGTTTGATTCACGACTTATTTTAAGCTTTACTTCAAACGATATCAAACATGTTAAAAAACGGTCTTAAGACTGTAAAACTGAACAGAAGCTAAAACAAAGAAACATTTCATTTATAACCTTCCATGCTGCTCCATTAATAAACTCTATTGTCTTTAATTCACTTTATATCAAACTACTGACTCCTCCGACAGCCTGTCAGTCACCTCTTGTCACCTCTGGGCCTCCGTATTTTGTTTCCGTAAACTTTAAAGGTCCGGTGTGTGTCAGATTTAACGATCTCTGTTTACAGATTAAGACATAAGGATGTTTTCATTAGTTTATAATCACCTGGAAATGAGAGTAATTAAGTTTTTGTTGCCCTTGAATTAGTTTTTTATATCTACAGATGGCACGGGGACAAAACTAACCTCTAGCGTCTTCATATTTATATTTATATTTTTATTTATGCACCGTATATTCTCATTCACGCTAGAAAGGAAAGAGTGAGAAGAAGCCACAACTACAGCACTAGATAGTCACACACTGGACCTTTAAATTAACATTTTAAATGTATATTTTCTTTCCTAAAAACTAAATTATAATGTAAGATCGTCAAATAATTGAGTCTCCTCTCTTGTCTCCTCCCTTGTCTCCTCTCTGTCCTTCAGCGTTCCTATATCTGAATCTTTCACCCCCTCCTCGCACTCCTTTCTGTTCGTCCCCTTTCACAGCTTCAGGCTGTATTTTACTGGTTCCCATCAAAGTGTAATGGTCTGTAGGTAACTCTGTTGTTCTCCCTCTCGACGCTGGCTTCTCCTCTGTCTCTCGGCCTCTCTCTCTCACACACACATTCACACGGACGTCCGCGGACACACAAACGTCGCGATACATGCCTGTCTGTGTGTTTAGGACAAAGAGAAAAGAGGTGGATCGGATCACAAAAGAAGGAGCGTCAGGGTGATATTTTAACCTCACCATGCTGCTTTAAGAGCTGCTGAAAAGCTGATTGACTGGAGAGGGAATGAGAGGAGGGGGGTCTGTAGCGTAGCGTAGCATAGCATAGCTGGGATTTTCTTTCCCGCCTGCAGGCTGCTTATATGTGAACACACTCGAACACACACTGGTTACACTGTGTGTTCACACATGCCTCGTTGCATTGCTGGTCCCCCCGTCAACCCGTAAACAATTTAGTTTAACAAGTGCGAGCGTTGCTTTGTTACCGCGCTACGTTATTCTGGCATCCTGTCACACAAAGTGTCATTCGATGTTTAAGCGGTTACACATTTATCACGTTTTAACGGGATAAATCAACATTGTGGGACGTATGTTTGTCTTTTTTTCTGAGTGTTTGAGTGTTAAATACCCACAGAGTTGGGGGTGGGTGGTGATTAGCCTAGCTTAGCATAGCAAAAAGTAGGTAAACGTATGTAAAAATGGGCTGGCTCTGGCTAAAGTTCAAAAATTTTGATTTGATTTGTTTGTTTACGGATTAAAATAACACCACGACTGAGATGCAGCACATGAAGAAGTCACCTGGACCTTGCTGGACTAGTCTTTGTGCTAAGCTAATCACCTCCATTCCTAACGTACAAACATGATATTGATATTAAATATAGGGGAAATATATTTGCATTTTTATCTGAGAATGACAAGTGTTTAAGTGTTAAACGGCTACAGGGCCGGAGGTGGGTGGTGATTAGCCTAGCTTAGCATAAAAAGCAGGTAAACGTGGGTAAACCTGGACTGTCTCTGTTCAAAAATAAGTTTGTTTACGGATTTAAATAACTCACAACTGTGTTTGTAGGCTTATTTTCCAGCTCTGGACCTTGCTGGACTAGTCTTTATGCTAAGCTAAGCTAATCATATTTGTTCTTAAGGTACTGATGTGAGACTGATGGAGACTCATTTAATGAGTGTGTGTAACAAACCGGTGTGTCTCTTGTATATTTGGTTAAAGAATCTCAAGGTCTTTTTCAAGGTTCCTTGAGAGCGCTGGCCAAGAGTTTCGTGAACCGTTACCATTTAAGGGCATTTCAATGCGCTCTAAGACGTCCTTGAAAAACCTCAGACTGTGAAGAGTCACTCAAAACTCGACTGTTTTAACACATTCGTTCACAACCTTCGAGGACAAAAAAAAGAAGTTTAGAAAGTTTAGAAAACGCATGCTGACGATGTCACACTTCACTTCACACGTCTTCTCCATTTAAGGACATCAGACTGTGCATCGAGTGTGTTAACACTCTCAGGGGACTCACTGGACCTTCATGAGAGAGTTAGTGGTAAAAACGTCCACAAAAAGTGGCTACAAGTTCATATTTTATTTAATTTTGAAAAATATATTCACCCGGATCATTCTGTAATATTTTATAACCTCTTCATGCTTCATGATAAAAGCAGCAGGATGTAAGAAGCCGAGTGAAACATCTGGAGGGTAAATTTAGTGACCCAGAGGTGGTAAAATTAAAAACCCAACACCTCGACCGGCTCTAGGGTGCTGCTCCCAAACTGACCCTGACCTCTGACCTCCCTCCAGGGGATCGTATCACCATCAGTCCGATTTTTTTTTTTTTTTTGACTGTCATACTCTCTGATGTGATCCAGACTGACCCCGCCCGTCTGGTCCTCCAGGCAGGTTAAAACAAACACCACCGCTGACTTTAACAGACTTTTTTCCAAGTTCGTTAGTCACCATAATGAGTGAGATTTAATGGGACGCAGATGCCGTTAGTTAGTCAAGACGGTAAAAGTGAAATGTAATGGAGTGAACGACTCTTGTGGTCTTATTACACCGCCGCAGGGTGCCCCAGGTGTGTTTGTGTGTGTGTGTTTGGGGTCAGCAAGTGGAATTTCACCCCTGTTTGTGATCAGACGCCTTTCGGGGGGGTGGATGGTTGCACTTGTCTTGGCTTCCTCCTCCCTCACGCTGCCCCCTGTGGTCAAAAAGAGGAACTCAAAGGTCGGGGTCATCTGACAGGGATTTTGTCTCCTCAGCTCTTTCTTTCATATAAAACACACACCCGGCGATGAGTCACGGCTTAACGCTTGTGGTTTTGATGCTTCTGTCTGGCTGCACGGTAGCCGTACAAGCAGACTGCGGTGACGGCGAAATGCACGCTCAGTTATTCATGTGGGCTCAGGTGTTTGCACGGGGAGCTCCACTTCAATCAGCCAAAAGAATCAGACGGCACGTGAGGTAGATGCAGCTGATCGCCGGACGGAGGATGACTCAGCACAGGGAAATTTTTTGTCTCAGAAGAGTCAGAGTTTTTGATGATGTTTGGGGTGATGTCTGAATTTTAGCCACAACTCAACAGGCTTGTGGTTGGCGCTGTTTTGCTAACGGGACGTGACTCACTGAAGAATTACAGAAGCTGAGGTTAAGGAGGAAATTGGAAGATAAACAGAGAGAAGGGTATTAATTTATGTCCGTCAGTTAGTTAAATTACACATTCCTTTAAAGTTAAACTAAATATTTAAAATATCTTTGAGTTCTCTTTATAATAATTTAATTTTCGTGCAGTCTTTTGCTACCATAACTACGTTTTCGTTGCTTTTTTGTGTGTTTTAATGAGTTAAACTGTAGTCAGCACTCACTACAAGGTTCCTGCATTTTTCCTGGAGCTATTAGCAGCATTTCATGGTCTTTATTATCAAAGCAAAGTGTTTTATGACCATTAAACCATGGCGTCACCCATTGGTTTGTGGCCAATTGTCTTGAAGCTTCGAGTTTGGCATTATGCCACTTGTCATCTTGGGTTTTTTTGGAGCCAGAAGTGATCATAGAGTGTGTAGCTGCTGAGTCGTCCTGCCTGGTCAGAAAGTTTCTACAATATCCGAATCTTGAGCATCATGTTGTGTGGAAGAAGACCTGAAACCAGAGTCGAGACCACAAACTCGTGAAGAAACTGTTTGCAGAGGTCATAAATCAAGTTGGCACGTTTTTACATAAGACTCAATACAATCAGGACTTTTTGTTGCAGCCATGGAAGTCGCCCCCTGCTGGCCTTTAGGAAGAATGCAGGTTTAAGACACTTAGTCTAGTACAACTGTTGGTTTAAAACTAGGACTGAAGATAGTGATGAGACGACAGAAAGATAATGTCTGTGCCTCCCAGCAGCTCCAGAGTTGTTTACTTTCAGCGTGCAGGTGAGAAATTCACATCACTCATCCAAACATACACTCATAGATGCATATATCTCCGTAGAATACATAAGGAATACACCATAAACTACAGAAGCCTGTCCAGGGACGCACATACTCTTTGAGTACACACAAAAGTGAAATCTGTGTCCAGCGCTCACACCGACTCGACAAGGGGGAGAAAAAAGCAGAGGAGTGAAGTTGCACCTCTGTCAGTGAGACTTCCGTTACTAAAAATAGGTCCCCGTTGGCAGCGGTTGGTTGGCAAAGCCGGGCGATGTTTGGCAGGGCGGCGGGATACGTGAGGTAACCTGAGGTGCGCGTTGGCTCGGTCATTCTACAGCACAGCAGAGCTCAGCTGGTTTCTGGTGGATCATTGTAACTGTAACTGGGAATTTAAAGGAAAAGCCCGATCTATGAGCGCTCGATTTCTTGTGTGTCTTGGACTTTGTTTGTAACCGGGACTGTTTTGATTTTGCAGATGATTATGAGTTGGAAGAAGCTGGACCTGACGACAGAATTAGGGTTATGTTTATTGATTATCACGCCCCGACTCTCCCCGTGTTGTCCGCTGACTCACACATTTTGGGGTAGAGAGCCAAAGACAGTGCACGGGCCATCGCAATCAACCAGATAAACCCCACACCAAGTGTACCATCACCACATAGAAGAGAAGGAGGTCAATGTGGCACTTTAGGCAAGAAGCCAGAGTGGTTAAGGTTAGGATAGCTGCCTGGGGAGACGTTACGTTTGAGGATATCCAACCTACAAAAACAGGTAGAGAGACGAGATGTTGGGATCTGTGGAAAACGTCCAGAGATGTTTTGGTCTGGATTGAGCCGGAGACTCAGTGGAGTTCTGGGTGTTGACATGAAAAGTGTTGCACGGTTGGTGCATCTTTTCCCTCCATGCTCTAATGAATGCATAATCTGTAAATTTTGCATATTAAATGAGTTGTTTTTGTCCTAAAATCAAGTCTAGCACAACCTCTGGCCTAGCTTAGCATAAAGACTTGAAACAGGTGGAAACAGCTAGCCTGGCTCAGGTAGACACGCAAACGTACATGCATTGGGGACTCAAACACACGGGGGAGTGTTAGGGGACATTTATCCTTTCACGTCAATCCATGGGGACCAACTGATCGGTTTACACTTGTTGTTCGGACGAAACCTTAAACTACACCGGCGAAGGCGTTTGTGTGTGTGTGCATTTCCCCGTGGGCCTCTCGGTAAGGACAGAGCTATGTGACGAGTTTCTTTGCTCTTCTGAGGCGCATTAGCCGTATCTCGGATTTCTGCCCTCTAATATACGAGCTGTAATCGCCGTCCCATTGTGATGTATGGACAAAAAACTCCACATACACATTTTTGCACAACTCCCTCCAGGATACAAAAACTGAAATCACGCAGGTGAAACCAGATCTCGCTCCTCTCTTTCAGGGGCTCTCGCCGTTCCCTCCACCTCTGTGGAAGATTATTTTCACACCATCAGTCCCACCTGTGCACCATTACACCCTCTTTTCATCGCAGCTCTGCCTCCATCTGTACCTGTTGGGAGCCATTACTCCTTCTTACCCCGCTCTGGTTGCCCCCCACCCTCCTTACTTTGTGTTAATCGGTTTACTCCTCTATTATCCACCTCTCCATCCCTCGCTCCATTCACCTCTCCTCTCTTCAAAAGCCCCTCGTCGCCCCTCCAGGCGAGGGGTGTTTTAGTGCAGTTCAAAGGGGGTTATTACCATAGCACTTATCAAGAGGGTGGGCACTGTCACTTCGTGTGTGTGTGTGTGTGTGTGTGTGTGTGTCTTTACATGCCTGCAGTTGTGTTTTTTTGGGGGGGAAGCTTTGTTTACTTCATTACCAACTGGAGAAACGTATGTAAAAAGTCATTTAGCGTAATTAAAGGATTTTTCTGGCAGCAGCTCAAAAAAACAAAGCGGGTTTTCTCAGGATTTGTCGACGTTTTCTGGGCCGTGACTCAAAAAACTCTCGATAACAGTAATTATGTTAGTAATACTTCAGATAAGGTCTTTACACTTTATGTAAAGTATTCATTTGTGACGCCAGGCGCAAGTAACGGGTATAATAACATGAACATGTTGCATTATGCTTCAGATATTCGATCCAATCCTTGTTATCTTGTAGACAGTTGCTATGCTTCAATTTGGATACTTCTATGTAGTACACTGTGTACAGTACTACCTGGCCTAGCATGCTAATTTCAGCTCCAGCAGCTTCCTTGGACGCCATCTTCACAATGCTTGGTGGCCGCTACCAATGTAGCCAAAATGGCGTCCGTCATACCATGCTTACACTTAAAATAGCAAGTGTAAGCGTGGAAGTACAAGAACTGTGGATTTGCTGGTATCTAACATGTCCACCATCTTAGATTAGCATGTTAGCATTAGAACTGAAAGGAATGTCATTAGTTTTGTGGGTATTTTTTCTTCAGTATCCGCTTTAAACTCAAAATGTATGCATTTCTACTTGTGAATGACAAAAGATGAGACAAAGAGTGTTTCATTTATTTACCCTGTTGGGAGTATTTCACGTTATTTAAACTGTCTGTGGAGGCAGTGACAGGTTAATTCCATGTTTACTACGCTGCAGTGTGTCTCCTGTCAGCTCTGTTCATGCTCACCAGCTAATGTTAACATTATGCTATGCTAATGGATCCTGCTGCATGACAGCCTGAATATATATTGTAAATGTTATCTTTAGCATCATGTGTCTTGCTGCCTGTGCTTTGATGCGCTAATTGAAATCAAATCATAAATGCGTCTCTGCGGTCTGACTCATTATTTCCTCATGAATACAGTCTTGTGCTGTAACGTCTCGGTCTGTCTGTCTCGAGTTAATTTGTTGAGCTGTCAAAACATTTTGTGGTCTGATATCAGCAATTAAAAGAGGGGAGGAAGTGATTTATCAGAGCAATAATTCCCCTCAGTGAAACAGGCGCATGTAACTCAAATCAAACCCAGATGCTGGAAAACAAAAGGGATGTTTACTTGCGGAGCTTCAGATCCATCTTTGTGTCACTTTTGGCCCGGTAGCCTTGTTTTCTCATGTGTCGGCTGCCAAGACGAAATTGAGGGGATTAAAAAAAGATGGAGATAACGAAAAGACAGTCGCTGCCTTTGTTTCTGCTCTTAATGAAGATGTTTGAGGTGCATGTCAAAGAAGATCATCTTAACTCTTGGTGGCTTAAATCGCTGATACAAACTTTAAGATAAATCTGTCAACCGTCAAAGACTTTGCAATAATGTTGTTGTGGAATCAAATCAATGAGCAGAACATCTTTGATGAAGTACTTTGATTTGTCAGGTATTTCCTTTGCTGGATTAGATTAAAAACAAACAAGGCGTTACTTTCTAGTTAGTCCAGAAACTAAATTAAACATAATTGGAACTTTTAAAGTCATGTGTACCTAAAAATCCAACCAATATCCCAACAAATTGCTTCCATGTTAGACACCTCAAGATTTACGTCCAATATCGTCTTGATGTATCGGGGGCTTGTAGGTGCTCTTTCTCGACCCTTAATCGAAGGTTCTGGTTGGCAAACTTTGTCCTAACCGAAGCGTCTTCTTGAAGAAAAGTGTAGCCCGTGGTCATTTTTCAGCCTGTCAGCATCAAAGTCAGACCAGCTTTGTTTTCATTTTAATCATCATAAATTTTTCCACCTTCCACCTTCGCATTGTCTCATTTCACAAGTCAAAACATGACAATCGCCAAAAAGAACTGCGGTGACAACTGCTCTTTCATTGCGCCAATCATTCCTCTACAATCTATCGTTGGCTCGTCGGTAATTTATGGCTGATTTACACCTAAATATATGTTTCATCTGCTCCATTGCTCACGGTGTGTTCTTCCCCCCTTCTTAGTCTGCACTCTTGTCCGGACAGCGTCTTGCAATTTGTCTTGGCTCCGACCTGAGCCTCTTCATTTGTCTCGCCGTGTTCGACTGCAGATTTGTGCTGCATGCAGCATCTCGGGGATCTTTTTTTGTTGCAGATGGGATGACGTCCTTAAGCTGGCGTGAATCTGCTTGTTCGTGGTTGTTTGCGCCCGTTTTGCCAGTGGGCAGCCGGCCGCCTTTTTTGGCACGCTGTAAGTTAAGGAGGTTTGTTCCAAGTGTGTCTGTGTCTGTGCTGAAAGGTGGAGGACATGCAGATAAATTTAGACAGGAGTCTTTCTATCAACATCATAGGTCATAAAAATGATGATTAATTATTTCCATTGGCAACGGGAGAGATGATTGAAACAATAGAAAAAGAAAACTTGCAAGCTTGGGGAATCCCAACAGTACTGTGACCGAATTATGCGATTGCCAAAGGTGTTCTCATGTTTCCATCCTTTATTTTCACTGATTTTTATGTTCCAGGTTTAAAAATGAAACTTTTTCATCTCTTTCTGCCCGATGTTTGAAAACAGACCACTGCAATGAGTGTTGACCCTGCATGAACTTTAAAAGTGACACACCGTTCTATACTTGGTAGTTCGGATCTATTTTCATGTCACCATCCTGCACTGCAATGGTGAGCAGGCGTGAGAGAAACCAAACCTCTACCGGAAGCTCATATTCTGACGATGTGGGTAGTCGGACAGGCTGGACGTCTGAATACCAGTAGGGGGGGTTGTGATGGGAGTCTGAGCTTGGAAATTCAATAAGAAGTAGGTGAGGAACATGTGACCTCTGTGTTGGTGTCGGTTGTCTGGGCACATAGGAGGCAAAGTCCACCATGTTGTTTCCAAAGTATTGGGGTTGAATTCAAAATCTGTGTATTTCTACACGTTGTTCTTGGGGCTGAAAACATTAATGATTGGTTTAAATCTGTCCACCATCACAGTTAAAGCAAGGTGAACAGGAAAACGGGAATCCTAAAGGAGACTCGGTGGCTGAACTGGTGCAAATCGATGGTTTATTGATCAAAATGTACAAAAGCTTTCGGATAGTCAGGCTTGGTACAGAATCAGGCGAGGCAGTCCAAACAAGCAAACGAATCCATTAAGGACAAGGCCATACCTAAATACCCAAAAGACAGTCAGCGATCAAGAAACCGAAGACCAGTCCAAACAACACTGAGCAACAAAACACAAGGCTGAAACACTTCAGTTGTTCGACAACATCCTGGTGTCACATAAGGACCCAAAGGGGTCTCCAATAAGCTTAATGTAACAACAACACCTCTGAGTCATTAGAAGTTATCACAGTGAAAGTGAAATAAAGATATTTGGTTTGGAATTTTGAGTTTTTGGTGAGAGAAAACTCTATATAATACAAACGTCACCAGCTTCTTGCTGACACCCAACAACAGCAGCAAACTCTTGAAACATTAAACTTTCAATAAGTAACCTTGATTCATGCATATCCGTCTGGATGTTCTCGCCATTGAAGCGTGTCCACAACAGGCATTTGAAGCATTCATGATGTATGAAACTCGTGTGAGTGCCCATTAAAGGAGGCAAGGTGAGGCAAGACATCACATCAAGCCTACCTTTCTTTTCCCCCTGATAACATCTACTTTTTAGTGAGCTGAAATACCAGACACAGGACCCGAGGATACATAAACCAGTGTAAGTGGCATTAGCAAAAACATGTTACTTCGCCGTTATACTGCGTGCGTGCCTGTTCTCGCCCTCGGTTCATTTTGTTCTTAAAAAACATGATAAAATTGCTAAATTTCCACCCTTAAGTCTTTAATTATGTTCAAGAAGAAAAAAATGAGTGAAAGAGTAAGAGAAAGAGAGAGAGAGAGACAACAAGGCCAGGCAGGTAGAGTCTTAATCCTGTCTAATAGCAATGTTTCTGTTCCATCACGACTGCAGAATCCTTAGCCAGAGGAAAGAAGGAGTGTGTGTGCGCAGCAAGGAATAACTGCAGGTTTTTACATGTGTGCAAAAAAGCACGAAAGATCTTCTAAAATGAAATGTAATGCACGATCACAGACATCAGACGACCTGTCCAGGGTTAAACACTGACTCAGAACACTGTTAGCTCACCGTCTGTCGTGTGTGTGAGCTTAATATATCAACCTGAAATGGTTCTTTTCGATAGTTTGGTGAAAATATGTCTGAGTATTTTCAGAGTGGTCATTGTGCAGAAACTCATCCTTAGATTATAATTAACAATGCATTCATGTGTTGGCATCATTAATGTTGCAGCTGCTTCATATGTCATGAAGTATTTGTGGATTATAGTTAGTATTAATAATCAGGCGTGACTAATTATCAAATCTTGGTGACTAAAAGTTTTAAAATACGATATTTGCCTGTGACATGTCTACATTCTTTTATTGTGAAAACGTCCCAAACTCAAACATATTAAACTTAAAATGATACGAAACAGAGAAAACTTTCTGGATTTTGTGTTGCAGCTGCATGTCCAGATATCAGTTAATATGTTCTCTATATGTATTAATATGTCGTGTTACCGTTTGATTGATAGATTGACAGTTTCCCCTGGTGATGACACATTTCTGTTACGTTGTATCTCAGCTGTCACATTCCTGCTTCACGCTCGTATCGGAGGTATTCGGTGAGGTCAGGTCCGTCTTCAGGATGATGTTCATTGGCAGGAGAGAATTTGCATATTATTGAGCAAGTTTGGACTTTCTTTGTTGGGAAAGCCTTCAAGCTTGTAGACAGTGTGTGTGTGTGTGTGTGTGTGTGTGTGTGTGCTTGGTTTTTGAATGTGTTGACACATTAGCTGTAAGGAGTCAGAGGTGATTGATGATATGTACTGTAATGTGCGTTTCAAATGTCAAGTGTTCCTTCAGGATTCCTACAAGCGTTCAGCAGCCAGTTAGGATCTGATCCAAAAACTCCTGACGGTCTTTAAGTTCCCCACAGCAGTGCTGGGATGCAAATAAGTGCAGTTACTCAATCACATGTACTTTTATCTACTTTAATTTGACCATAGATTCAGATTATTGACGCAAAACAGAAACAGAATGCTAAATTATGATATTTTTTTTTACAGTCGATTCACTTAGATAAAAGTCCAATATGCACAAACCACCTGGTCTGACGTCTTTGTTTTTTTGTTGGTGTGTTCAGAGGTTGTTTTTGTAATTCTTCATTTGGAGGCAGCTTATCTCTGTAAGTCTTACTTTACTCTGTAATCCACATTATCACATTATGCAGCGTTTGGATTTAGAGTTGGTGACATTGAATCGTTTCACAACATTAACAAAGTCTTACCTGGATTACCGATTGCTTACGCCAAGTACACCAAAATGCATTTGGACTTAAAAGTTCATGACTGCGAATGTCAACTGTTCTTTTAAAGGATATCAGTGCTTTTATGAGCTTTAACACCCCTAGCAACAACCATGACCATTTTCCAAAACATGTGGTAGAGTTTCATATTTTTAAATGTATTTTCCTGCCATTGATTTCTGCACAAGACTCTGAAAACTGAACCTGACTTCTTTTTTCTAAACACGGTTGTATTCAAAGGTGTCTGCTCTGCATGATCTGCATAACTTTCGACGACTGATTGGTTTTAATAGCATTTAGAAGTGAATGGAAGCCAATGGCTGCATTGAGGAAAATGCATTTAAGAAGCTGAAACAGTTTTAATATACAAGAAAGCTTTTTAAATCACTCGTATGTCCTTTAAGGGTGAATAAAAACCTTTGAGAACGTCAAATTTTAAAATTCTGCGATTTACTCACTATTTTTAACTTTAACTCTTAGATGTGAACTGTTTTTGTCTCTGTCTTTTCTGCACCACTGAAAGACCCCCTACCCTGACTAAAGCATTCTGTTTGCAATCAACACCATCAGTTTATTTGATTTACTTTTGCAGCCATCGGCCATGTCATCTGGCTACATGCGACGTCCTGTTTGGGTTGCGTTTTAGCGTCACAGATTTACGCCGACTTACGCCAAGATTTGTACGACCGACCTGCCTCTAGCTGGGTGGCCTGACACACACACACAGACACACACAGAGAAATGCACGTGAGCTTGTGTACAAGTACACAAAACATGCATATGTGTCCATACTGCTCACACACACACACACAGTGTGGAATAAACAGAAGTAAACGAGGAAGGCTGGAGGCCCAAACACAGCTGGTTGATCTCCTGTTGTGGATGTCAGGGTCACAGATGGACCAGAGACCAGAGAGGAAGAAGAGGGAGAGAGGAGGGGAGGAAGATAAGGAAAGGAGGAAGAGGGAGAGAGGCTGAAGTAGAAAATAAAGAGTAGAACGAAGGGAAGACAAAACAAGAAGGAGATGTCAGATAAGACTCTTTCTTCCTCGTCTTATCTCCACATTTGCTGTCATGCCCTTCACCTTTCTTTATTTGCATAAGTAGTGACAGCCTCTTCTCGAAGTCATTCCTCAACATCAGGTTCAGATGAAGGTGAAATGTAAAGAGTCTTCTGGGGTCGAATAATAATACCAAATCCATATTTTCCCAGCCTTTCGTTGTCACTCACTGGATCTCAGTCGGGTTTTGCTGTTCGAAAACAGACAGCGGCTTCTCCTTTGACTAATGAGCGTGTTCATTGGTTTGTATTGTGCCATGACACTTTGACTGACAGGTGTTGGAGTAAACTCTGCAACCCCCCCTTTGGTTGTTACCGTGTGATGACATGCTGATTGGCAGGCTGTGGATTTAACAGATTCCTGCACAGCATGAAGGGTCAATTTTAGGATTTGAGGCAGTTTGGCCGTCACCGCTCATGCTCGACTCTACGTCTTTGTTTCTTTTTCCAAACAAATCAGGCACTTCATCATTTCCTGTCTGACGAAAGAATTTTCCATATTGAAGACCCCTTATGTAAGATGTACAATCACGTTACTTAAGAAGCAAAAAATGTCAAAAAAAACTTTGCTGTAAATACGAGAGATAGCTTGACTCAGTCCAGTTGAAAGTTGAAAAGCTGTAATTTTTTTAACATTTTGGACAGAGCCAGGCTAGCTGTTTCCCCTTGTTTCCAGTCTTTATGCTAAGCTAAGCTAAGCTAACCACGTCCTGTTCCAGCTGCGTCGATCTTCTCGTTTAACTCCTGGCATGAATGCAAGTATTTGGGAGTTCTCACCTCAAGAACCTTTTGAGAAGCTGAGGAGCGTTAAATGTTCTTTTTGATAATCAGATATTTTCCCACCATATCTTTCTGTATATAAAAGTAAGGATTTTTTATTCTTTATCTCTAAAAAAACAAACCGCTGTCCTGTCACATCATGCTCTGTTGTTTTGGCCATATACCTCAGAAAATGTATATCATACTCCGGGTAACCTTAGACTCAACCTTCATCCGGATAACATCAGCAGAACCTGTAGGAATGAAGAGGCAAGTCCAGACGTCAGCCATTGCCCATGAGCTGCCAGGTGTATGAACGGCAGAAGGTTTAAAGCAGACAGGTATTACAGACGGCTTTTAAAATTCTGAGTTAGACGTACATACATGAAAGTGTTTGGACAGTAAAGTATGAGCAAACAGTGGAGATTGATTGGAGAACATTAGCTGAAGCTTACAGACGCATAGCTGGGTAATGCCGGGATGACAGAACGGGAGAAAGAATGAACACAGTGTTGAATTCATGCAGACAATCGGGGGGGAATGTGCCTGTTCCATCACGTTATGTCAGTTAATATATGCAAATTCTCAGCGTGTTGCTTTTGTCTGGAGTGCCGTTTTTTAGTACTTTTAACAAGTTCATGTCTAATCCTGCAGCAGCTTTACATTTTTTTCACTTAAACACACAGTTACCTTAACATGAAAATATGGTTTCTCGTGTGCGTACGGCCGTAAAACAATAGTTCGTAACACTTTACGCTAATGTTAGGAAGTGTTACAGTCGCTTGGAGCTTGGCTGGATAGGGTTTGTCGATGTACAGTTGCGTTATCAAGGCTGCGTGTTTTGTCAGCTGGTGTTTACAAGGCCAAGAACGAACTTTCTATCTCAATTTTGAATGCTGACTATGGTAATCCTGCGAGGCATGCACGAACACACTCGCAGGTTGTGTTTCACTGAAGAGATGAGATCTCATGCTGTTGGTTTCACTTCATTGTCCATGGGAGAATATAGCACTGTGTGTGCGTGTACTCCTATCTTTGTGGGGACCCGTCATTGTTGACCTTACAAGTGAGGACCGTGTTGCAAAGTGGGGACATTTGTCACTTTTTTAAACTTCTGTTTATTAGTTTAGGTGTGGGGACTGAATACAGTCAGGAGGGTCATCACTAGTATAGAAGTGCATTGTGTTAACTCTGCCTGTGCCTACACGTCCGAATGCACTCACGTGTCCCGGTCCATGTGTTTTTATTTACCTCTATGATTCTTTGTGTGTGTGTGTGTGTGTGCACGTTTTCTTCCTCCTGTGTATTTTAACACCACATCACACATCCTCGCGCTACCGAGGTCAAATGCTCTCCCTCGGGCGCTGGCTTAGCATCTGTTTGCCCATATCATCCTTCACTTTTAACTCTGGGTGTGGACTCAGCGAATTGAACGAGGATAAGCACACATCTCCGCCCCACTCAGGTAGAGGCTGGATTATATCCCAGAACAATACATCTCAGTGCCAATAACAATCTGAGGCAGGCCACTCTGATTGGATAGTACCCGAGGAAGTATTCATGCCTCGACAAAAGGAGGATAATAGACCGAAATAATAAGGGTAACATAATATAGAGATGGGAGCTAAGAGAGCAGAAATAAATCTTCTTTTTTAGTCTTCGTCTGTCGTTACGCTGCATAAAGTTCCCGTCCTGCTTGCATCTTCTTTCTTTAACTTGATTTGAAGTGCTAATTCTCCAAATCACTTGTGCTTCTATTTTTAGCTTCCTCCTCTTTAGCCTCTTTGCCAAAACGTTCATTCGAGCTGCCCTCTCTTTTTTCCTCTCGTTTCTTTGACTCCCTGCCTTCGCTCTCTCTCTCTCTCTCTCTCTCTCTCTCCATTAGCCCAAATTTCCCCGTTTCCCTCCTCACTTTCTTGCCCTCCTTCTGTCATTGTGATTAGACGAGTTGAGGAGATCAGAGGGAAGAAAGCAGGACCAACACCACTGACCTTTCCCCTGCTTCTCTCTCTTCTCTCTGTGCCAGCCTCGCTTTCTCCTTGTTTTGTGTTTTCCCCTTTTTTTCTTTTCATTTTCCACCATGTTCTTTTTCTCTGTTATCTTGGCCAGGTGGTAGTACTTGCAGTAGGAGTAGTTGGCAGTCATGATCATTTGCCTCTCCTCCTCTATTTACTTCCTATGTTCACTAGTTTCCTCATCCCTTGCCATGTTTATGTCAGCGCATTTCTTGTTGGGATTGTGATATTTTGATTTTCCGTGCAAACTTTACACCTGTAGAGGTGTTTTCCCATTGTTAACCCTGCCTACAAGCTCTGATCAATTGAATCAATATTTGAATAAATCTGAGATAGTTCATTTTTACTGTTGTAAATGTTTAAAAAGGTGACTCTTTGGCTTTAATTCCTGAAATATAAAGTTATTTTTTAATCAAATTTGTTGCCTAAAACAGCTGAAATCTATATTTTTTATAAACAAGCTCTTTGTTTTGGTTTTATGGCCTACACAAACCCGCCGTACACTAAACTTGAATTTAAATTTAATTGACTATGAGTCAATATAAATGATCTATAATTGATTTTTCTCAGACATCTTCACATGGGATACACGCCAGTGTTTCCCAGGCTCAGACTGAGACCCAGACTAGACCACCTGACGATTACTTACAGGGGTCCTGGAGGGTCTTTGACCTTGATTATTGTGAATATGAACGCTCTCAGGCTGTGGTTATATGAACTAAAACACCCTACACATTCTCTCTCATTTTCTCCTCATCCACCCCTGTCCTCTGACCCTCCATCACACCCCAGTCTACACTCTTTTGTCCCTCCTCCCCTCCTGTCCCCGTCTCCTCCACGTCTCTCCACCCCGCCAGCACCCTTTCATCCGCTAATCACATTGAAATGCCGGCCATGACCTCTGAGTTTGACCCCAAAGAGACCCCCAAACCGTGGGCTCGTATGGGATATTGGCTCCCACATTCAGGAGGTCATAATTAATGATCTATCCAATATTTAAAGTGTAAGACATCGAAACTCACCAATATATGAAAGCTCCATCATGTCCCACCCAGAGACCCAACAAGTCAATAGATGGCATTTGGTGTTTTGAGGTTTTAAAATCCTCACATATATGAGCTTATGCCACTCATACGTCAGCTTATAAGAGCTCTGTGTGTGCTGCTTATGAAGTCTAAAAGCACTGCGTGATGTTTGGTAGATATCTCAGGAATGCCACCCCGAACACAAAAGGGTTAATCTGTAGTTCACTTCGAGTTTATGAGCTACAAACGGCGTGTGGCTTCGTTTACTGTGCATGCAGCGGTGCACAAAAACTGGAGATTTCAGTGAAAAGGATTCACGTAATCGTGAAAATGTTCTGTTCATCTAACTTGTATTGGAATAACTCAATGATTATGAATTGTTGCCAACAGATTCCACATAAATTAATTTTAGTACACCCAAATAACGTTTTGTTTAATGCTTTTTTCTCAAACTCGGCTCGTCCTGGCTGAGAAAACAAATGTCCAACAGGTCACGGTAACATTATGAAAGGAGTCATGTCCTGAAGAGCCTCCCCGGGGCGGCTGCTGGTATCACTGGCTCTATGCTTTGCTCAGTGGTTTGACTCTGGTTGTAGTTAAGGCTGGTTTGTGTCTCTGGTACTAATCAACAAGTAAGAAATAAAAGAGGCGGAGGTGAGCGGTCATGCAGCGGCTCAGCTGTCTCCTGTTAGACATAAAGGATGGAAACACGATGTAAAGTAGCATAAAAGGGAACATTATTTTTATCTGAAGAACGTGATCGTACATGCGACGTTTGATGCATAATTAGATCTCGACTTTTAAAAAGTTTTTTTATCAACGTTCTTTATAAACACTGATCCGCTTCTAAATCCTCTTTAAACCCTTTTGCCTTTTTGAAATCTCTGCACGTCTGCCAACTTCTCACTCATGCAACTATTTGGATCTCTAACGAACACATGAGTCATGGAGATGTTACCTGAGTTTCTCTGTGCTCTTTTGTTTATGTATGACTCAGTTCATGTGGCAGGAGGAAAGTTTGACAATAACTGAGGGTTTGAACACCAAAATGTCTGATCTTGAACAGCGAGTCGACACGTATATCCCCGATGCACTGTTTGTAATCTCCCTGTCTCTCTTTATTTCTGCAGGGTACCAAGTCTAACGAGCCGTGTGGAGGCCTGGACTGTAGCGGAGGATGCAGGTGCAATCCAGAGAAAGGCAGCAGGGTGAGTCACGTCTCGTCTACATGATGGCCTCCACATTTTCATGTTGGTTCATCGTCATTCCTGCGTGCACAGTTACAGTTTTCTTCAGCAGAATTCAGTACAAGCATATCAGGCTTTGAGTTTTCTTCTTCGGCTTTGCCAAACTGCAATCACGTGGCGCATATATGCCGATATTTGAGCACCAAACTATAAATATAAAACGTGTACATTGAGGTATTCATTGCTTCAGCTCCAGCATCTTCCTCTGCCGCCATTTTCACGATGCAGATGGTCTTTCTTCTTTCACCGCGTAGCCAAAATGGCGACCATTTAGGGCAAGGAGTGTCCGGCGTTCAACACTCATCATCCGGGTACTCAAAGCACATTTATAACCTCAAACATCGAGTGTAAGTTTGGAAGTACGTGAATTGAGATGCAGCAGTGCAGAGATGTTGAGTTTTCTCTTAAATCTTTGAACCTGTAGATTCAGTCTCCTGTACTTCTTTTAAATCTCGTTTGGGCAGCCCGGGTTGGTCATAATAGTCATGAAGTAACACTAAGACATTATGTAGACTTTACACCAGTCGTGGAAGATGGTCGTCCACCATGAGTTGGGTTCTGCTTGAGGTTTATATATATATATATATATATTTGGCTTTTCAAGCTTAAGTAATATTATAAAGAGTCTGGAGTAGACCTACCTCAACATAAGCCCGCAGAGCGAATTTAAATGTTTTGATTAAACATTTTTCTAAACCTCTCCTAAAGCCATAATGACTTCAAATTATACCTTATCATCGTGCAAAAAAATTTAATTTTACAGGAGTACCGTTGACAAAAAAAACCCTCAAAACTTCATATTTTATCGATCCATCATAGCAAATTAAGCAGTTCCTGTAAAGCTGGCATACAAACAGGGTTTATTTTGTCATTTGGCAGCACTACAAGCCCACAAACCAGCGTTTAGGCAGCGTCTGAGGCACCAAAGTCAATTTTCTTCACTTCATTAAGAAGCAACATCCTCAGGGTTTCAGTTTTAATTGCTATCTCTTCCCGTCACACAGCTACACACCCTGACACCCACAAACTTTATCACTATTTGACGAATATCAAAGCGAGCTCTGTGTCAGTTTGTGTTTTACATGTTTCAACACTCCTTATCTATAGATTGGAGAGTCATTTCTCCAGGCGTGAAAACAGATGCCAGCAAAGACACACACACACAAAAAAAACAATATCTTTAGGCGAGGAACTCATTTTCTTGTCGTTGCTGCCATGAAATTAACGTCAGCTGTCATCAGTTAACCAACAATATCCAAACAGGCGTTGACAGAATGAGATGTGATTTGCGAATCGATGAATGATTTCACATTCTTATAGACTATATATACTGTGAAAATACTCCACTACGGTCGCCATTTAGACTTTTATAGACCAATGAAAAGGTCTTTTGTTACATCACGTTTGTAGGATAGACAGCGTTTCAATCTAAAGCAGTCAATTAGTTGATTAGGCCTTGATATTCATAGTTTACATAAACATTAGAGTCGGGGCTTAGAAACACGTACACGTCGTTAGAGTTTGGGTTCAAATCTATATAAATCTTTTTAAAATGTTATCTATTCATTATACTACACATAGATTTTTAATTTCTGGTGCTAAATGTGTCTCATTACAGTGTTTTAGGTTCATTTTGTGAGCTAGTTTCCGGGAAAACAAACTGTTTTATCCTCCTAAAAAAGAGATGTTGGCTGGTTTGATCCAAGCAATGCATCATGGTCTTACATGTCATCGTATGTTTGTAGCGTCCTGAAAGAAATACAGAGATGTATAAAGCTGGAACTCAAGTAAAAGTATCTTACATTTGTACTGTGTGTTTACTTTACACTTATGTCAGCATATTCAGAAACGTGCTCGAGCCTTCCACCTGTCAGGTGTTCCCACTTCTGTATGGGCGAACTGAGCCGCTCCACTTTCTGATTTACGACTTAAAGTGGCAGCCGAAGGGAAAGTTTTGTGGGCGTTTTATACGTCAGTATAAACCTGCCGGCTTCATACGAATTCCCGTGCATTAACAAGCGCCTCTATAAATGCTTCAGCATCATCAGGGTCAGAGGGGTGGAGGCTGTAAATAAAGAGGGCGGGTTTCTCTTTATGTTTTATGAAGAGACAGAAAGAGGTGAAGACACAGGTGCTTCCACAGACAAACATATTGTACATATAGAAAACAACTGCTGATTCAAGATTTTTAATCAGTTAGTCACTGATGTTATGATGAAGGTAGATGTTTGGTTTTATAAACTAAACTAAACTAAACTAAACTTAAAAAAAAAAGATGTATTCTACAGATTTAAGTTGTTTTAATGCTTTTTCAGACACTTTGGCACCTTTTAAAGGATAAAATTAAATATACATTATACATTATATTTTATAATATATAAACATTATGTTATATAAACATTATATTTCAGTAAAAAAGTGGAATTTTCCCAATTATGAGACAATATTTAAGAGTAAAATACTATTTATTTACTTACATTTGCTTTAAAGGTCCAGTATGTCACATAAAGGGCTGTATTTACAGAATATTGCAGAAATAACTGGTCATCTTCCAAAAGGATGTTGACCCACCATGTTGTATATGCATAATAGTTTAATTTAAACAAATAATACAAGAAGTCAGTCTTAGCACCTTTGATAAGTCGAGTAAAAGAACTACAAATATGGCCGACTCAAGCTGAAAATTACATAACAACAACAACAAAAAATTAAATGAAACAAAACTAGAAAACTTATTTATTAAAAATAGACACTAGACGTTTAAACATCAGTCAAAATTGGAAATATTAAATGAGGCAGTACAGAACAGTGTCCACAGTAGAAATTCCACCCTTTAATGCATCATTTTTATCTGAGAAGGTGGTCTTTTATTTTGAAAACCTTATACAATACTCATTCCTGAGACAGTTTTTGAACCTTGGAGATGTTTCTTTTTACAGTCTGTTCATGCTGACACAAATCTTTATTGTGGAGAAGAAAACAGTTAAAAAACTGTAAAAAAACGAAACAACCCCCAGCTGAGACCTCAGTGTGTGTTCACCTCTGGCTAAAACCAGACTAACTGCAAGCTTCGCGCTGTAGCTCGGCCTCTTTCAGCCTGTATCCAAACAACAATTACTGTCTGACACAGAAGCCTACACTTACCGCCTGCCTACTGTACACCAGTTTAGGTAAATAACACAGTGACGACCTCCACATTACACCCAAGTACCTGAAGTACCTGAAGTTAAATGATATAGCTCAGGTAATACCACCTACCTCTGTACAGGCCTTCTGCTAACCCTAAATGACACATCCACAGCTGTATTACCTTCTTTACCTGTTATTGTTGGCACACGTTTAAGTGGGAAGGTGCTTATTTGTCTCTTTTCAGTTTTACTTTTGTACTTACAGGTCAGCGAGGTGAAGTGTGCTCTCGATCATAGCTGTTAACAGCCCCGCGGTTCACGACGGGGACGGGGCGGTTTCTCTTCTTCTAAACGTGATAATTAATTATCGTTCTTAGTTTCAGAGCGGGATGAACGTGAATTTATTTACGAACTGATACCGTTATTCTGTTATTCAAATTTAGAAGCAAATCAGAGCTTGTGTTCACGTTGAAAGAATTTCACCAAAAATCAGATTTTTGTCACAACTAACTATGAGATTCTTCATCCATTAATCTGCCAGTTATCACTTTCATGAATTTATTCATTGTTCGGTCTCCAAAATGTCGGAAAATAGAGTCAAAAGTGACGACGATGGTGTAAATCTGTAAAAAGCAACAAAAAATTTGAATTCAATTTTACACACTGGACCTTTAAATTTAACTTGGAACTCAAACCGTTTGCTTTTTGGTGAAATATCAGATATTTTACCTCCAAAACTTGATCAAATGAAACAATCTGAGATGTTCAGATGGAGAAAGTTGTGACAGTTCCACTTCACACATTGTTCACATCGTTTAGATCATTTTCTGAACGTTTGTTCACTTTGTTTCAAAGCCAGTGAAAGTTCAGCTACCTTTCATCTGCAGCTTTGTTCCCTGTGACATACAATTAGCAGTCTATACGCGTACAGACCTCATATTATGGCATCACTGCAGCTCCTTCAGTGGTGAGATAAAACATAGAATGATATCAGGAGGCGTTCCTTCACTGAGATAAATATTCTGCTGTCGTCTTTCAGTATGTTCAGTTTGTTTTGGACCTGGATCAATCGCTTATCTCAGGTTCTCATATTTGTCCTGAGATGTTCACCGTGCACATGAGCTTCAGTCATATTAAATCATATTCGTGCAGGAGCTGCGCCTACAAGAAACTCTGGCACATTTTACGAGAAAAATCACAACACAAGTAAACAGATGAAACAAGCAGAGCCAAGGCCTGACAGATAAGTTGAAGCCCGGGGGGGTGGGGTAACCTTTTATTTTTGTCTTTTTGCCACCGCCTGTCAGAGCATGCGGTCAGTCGTAAACTTAAACTAATAATAGGGTTTATCAAAAGTTCATGTCTTAAAGAGATAAATCATGTCGTTTTAATAACCGCAGAGGTACAATTACTGTTACTGTATATATTTTGTACTGCACCGAAGCTGTGCATCGATTCATTGATTTTAACAGGTTAAATTTACAAACTAGATTTAAGGAAAACTTCACTCAATGTTCTTTTTCTTACCAAGACAAAGAGATACCACTCTTCAATATTGCCAAGCATGCCTAGTTAGCGTCTTTCAGTCTTTATGCTAAGCTAAGATAACCATCTGCTGTTATAGCTTTATATTTACCAATCTGCTCATCTAACACTCAGCAACAAAGCCAATGAGAGTATTTCCCAAAATGTTGAACGATTCCTTTAAAGCACCAATCGCTGAGAACACCTGGCCTTTCATATTTCCATTGTTACCTGTGCTGTTTGCCTGGCTGAGATGCTTTACCTCATATTTACCAACATGTGTGCCAGTAACTCTTAAGGGCATTGCACACACTGGAACATTGTTTGTGCTTATAGAGGTGGAGGGCAGGGCCGATATGTCAAGACACGAAAATATAACCTGAAACGTTCCCTCCTGCCAATAAGATTGACATGAAAAACATACATCAGGTAATAATGGGAGGAACAAACACTCCTCTTGTCAAGACTGTTTGCTTAAATTGGATGAATATGGTTTTAATGGTTGTATCAGAGAGACAGAAAGGTTGATATGCCTCCTTAAATCCATCGCTAATGCCTGAGTAAGACCCAAGTAAGACTCTGCTCCCCTGGGTGATAGAAAGTCTGACCCCAACAAAAACACAGCGGAGACGCGATCCAGACGGCGTGTGTTGGTTTTCATTATTAATAGCCAAAGGGGCTTCAGTTTGACTTAAAGTCCTGAGAAAACACAAAGCACGAGTGTTTAAGAGCTTACGTTCTGCGCTGGCTTTAATATCTCTGTCATACTGGATCTATTAGGTCCAATAACATCCGCTCCTGTTGGGTAAACCCCGCGGGTCAAAGGGCAGCGTCAGGGTCGACAGGATGGTTTCTGTGTGTGTGCAAAGAGGTCAGGAAGGATGTGCTTTATTTAATTTGTCCAGACCTCCATCTGTGTCAATCAGAAACAGACTCAAGAGGACTTAACTCAAAGTTTTTCACCCAATCAGAGCATTTCTGCGGCGATGACGGCTTCGATCTGTCAGTGAGAGTACAAACACATGTGAGATAATCTTATGTAGTTTAAATATGTGAGTTTATATTGTGCTCAAAAAAAAGGAAGGAATGTACATTTACATTTACTCAAGTATTTCAGCACAATGTTGACATACTGTACTGCACATTTCACCCATTTGAACCACTAAAAGTCAGTCCCAGATTTACTCTTGTCCGGCTGCTTCTTAGCTTCCTCCGTCAGCGTCCTCTTCAGTCTCCTCTCCTCTGCCATTATGTCCATAGGAGGCTGCTGAGTCTGGTTGCATTGTCTGTCATTGTCCGGCTCCTGTTCTGGCACAACGCCCGGCAGTCTAGCTAACAAACTGGGCGAACACAAGCTAACAGCAGCTACAGTTGGCAGCAAAATCTGTTTTACTACCGTAAAAAGTGGCATGTTGCTTTGAAAGTTACAGTGTTAAATTACCTCAAATGTGACAAAAAAGTTGGCACAAATTGTAAATAATGATTCTTTTTAATTATTTTATATCTAGGGTGAAAGATGGGAAAAACACTCACAGACAACAAAGGAGGAAGCAGAAAAAGAGAGAGTGCAGCAGCAGACGCCCATCTTTAAGTAGGATGAGGGTGAAGCGATAGTGGATGTGTGTCTCGGTGGGAAGATAAGAAAAGGAGGGATGAAACCCCGTGTGAGGGCCTCTCGATGAAAGACTGCGTCTATCCATCCCTGAATTCCTTTTCTTTAATCTTGACGCAGGTAGAGAGGGAAAAAAAATGAATTCCTTTTATGTCAAAGCAGAAGAGAAAGACTGAGCAAAAATTTCATGTTTAATCCCGAAGCGAGTGAGCGAGACAGATGACGTAACGTGGGTCAGAAATGAGAGAGAAAAATGAAAGACGAGTCTGTTTTCATTAGCGTATAATCACCTAAACATGAGAACTTTTTCAATGGGATTTTTCACATTTTTCTTGAGTTTCTGGTTTCTCCTACATGCTTGAAAGGGGAGGATGAGGCGAGGGGTATTCAATAAAACAACGAAACAAACAAAATTTGACATAGTGATTTTCTTCCCAACGACAGAAACAAAAAGAAAGAAAGAGGGAAGCGATATTGAGCCGAATAATCCGATGGAAAACCATATATATTTTGTCCAACACACACACGCACACACACACACACACACACACATAGGCTCAGATTGCACACAGATAGTCATTGTTGGCAGCAGGACGACCCCGAGACAAGCATGACTGACGACTTTGATCTCTCTTTTCCTTATCTTTCAATATATCGCCAACCTCTCTGTCTCACCCTCTGTCTCCCCCTCTGTCTCACCCTCTGTCTCACCCTCTGTCTCCCCCTCTGTCTCACCCTCTCTGTCTCTCCATGCGTCCTCTAATGTGTTGTGTTTGTGATTATTAAGCTTGTCCGGGTTTCGCTGAGTAAGCGTTTGTGAGTGTGTTTTAGGGGTTATGTGTATGTGTGGTTACTTTTATGTTTGTTTTTGTGTGTGTGTGTGTGTGTGTGTGTGTGTGTGTGTGTGTGTGAGACACACATGTGACATGACGTACCTACAGACCAGACATACAGTATGTACACAGGACAATCTTATCACACACTCGCGGGGCCCCTGTATGGTATTTTATCAGGCTCTGTTGAGGCAGGGGTCTAAAAATGGTTGTGATCTTTGTTTAGGCTTCATCTTTATGTACACACACACACAGATAGACACACACACACAGATAGACACACACACACAGATAGACACACACACACTCATAAAACACACATAAAATGGGGGTAGAGACGCCATTTTGCCTCCCTTTTGTCCAAAGTCAAACAAAAAACGACCTCCTCGTCTTTCAAGCTGAGTTTGAATGATAGCAAGGACGCATGCAATTTAGCTTTGAACCCCCCGACACACACACACACACACACACACCTGACACTCACAGCCCACTGAGTTTAGTCTAGGAAAGGTCAAAGGTCAGAGCCAATACAAAGGCGAGGGGCACCGGGATGACAGGTTGGCATGTTTGTGTGTGTGTCATCTTTCACTTTGAATGTTTTATTTTGAAGGTGAAATAAAAGAGCAGAAGAAGAAAAAGAGTCAAAGAGAGTCCAAAAACAGACAACAGAAGAAGAAACTAAGTTTCTCGTGCACGCCGCTGCCCTCAAATGGCCGCTGCAGGGAACTGCGACAAGTTAGAGCAGCATCATGTCGGGTGTTGATTGTAGGACTGCGTGCCACTCTGTCATTAACATATAACATAATGATAGATAGATAGTCTGATTAATATTAATGAGCATCTCAAATTGTAGCCTGCCTGGACCGGACAGTCTTATTTAAAACCCTTCAATTTCACTCATTATATGAGATTATAAATAAAATATAAATATTAACTCAACAGTTTTGTTGTCGCCTGTTGAAGTTAAAGACTCACAAAAGGTTTATTTTTAGCTTTAGTGCCTAAGACAGACAAAACTGCACATTTTAGAGTGTTCTTTTATTTTGAAAGTCCAGGTCTTGATATGCCACACCTGTGGATGGTTTAAACACGCATTTTAACAAATTTGTGAACAAAATTTGAGACAAACGAACCTTTTGTGTGCAGTTTTTGTCTTTTACTTCAACCCATGAAACACAAGTGTTGCATTAAATGTAGTTCATTGTAGATTGTATGAAATTAGCTTGAAGCTACACGTGTATTATGTTAAAATCTGCTTTAAAACATCCTAATATAAGTTTTGAGCTACATTTACGTTGAAGTTTTGGTAGAATTTTACAGAAAACCACGAAAGAGTTTCATTTTTGTTTGATTTAGGCAATAAAGTGACATTTTTACTCACCTAAACTTAATGAACTCAAATAAAGAGAATGTAAAATAATAAATGAAGTGGAAAGATGCCAGAGGGGAAAGTTTCGTTGGTTTTCTGCACAGAACAGGAAACTTTCTGCGTGATCTAACACACACAAATCTATACAAAGTGCAGGAATGTACACAAGTGGTTATTACTGTTTGATGCCATGATAATGTCAGAGTTATTTATGACACACACACACACACACACACACACATACATACACACATTTAACACAAATCCAAACTATCATTTATGGCATTTTTTGTCCTGCCCTGCTCGTTACCAAAGTACGCTGTTAAACATGTAGATGCTCATCACTGTTTAACGGGGCAAAAGTACTTTATGATGTGCAATTATGTGTGTGTGTGTGTGTGTGTGTGTGTGTGTGTGTGTGTGTGTGTGTGTGTGTGGTATGGATTAACTCTTACACACCACAATTAAAAAGTGAATACACGAAGATGCCGCTCTTTAACGTAGACCCTCGAGAACCTGCAGTTCAGCAGGGCGTCAGATTGTATCAGGAGGGACCAAACTCGGCTGTATCTGTGGACTCTTTGAGGAGATAAGTTAAGGAGAAGATTCCGACACACACACACACTGATACAGAAAATATGCACACTACCGTCCCAACCGAACTAAACACAGCTGGATTTGAGCTTGTTTTCACACAGTTCATTTCTTTCATCAATGCCGACAGGATGGCGTTGGAAGGAAACCAAGAGGTTTTTCTGGGACGTCCTGATGAATCGAGTCTGAAGCATGTTGTTTTTGTCTAACAAACTTCAGTGTTGTAGTCACATCTTTAAAAGATAAACCATTTGTTGTTGAAAACCAATTCAATACTTGAGGTGAACTCGAAGAACAACAACACAAATATGAAGAGCAAATAAAGTCGTATTCACTTTTGTATGACTCCACTTCATAACCATACATAGATCAGAGGATAAAGGTGGAAGACTGGAAAATAACTGCCGTTCCTACTGAGATCAAGACTCTATGTGCTGCTAGATAGCTGCACAATACAGTACAATACATGCAGTAAAGAGGTCTGAAAAGGTCAGAACTTGTAGTTTATGAGTATTTGGGACAAAAATCTGAAAGATAACCAATCATATACATCAACAAACATAGCCCAAGATGTTTCAATCTCACGTGGCATACTTTAAATATACCTCAATTTAAAAGTGGTTGGAGGAGAAGGAAGATACTTCACAAAGAAATATATCATAAAAATCATCTCAAAATTACATTGATGAGAGGTTTTAAAGAACAACCATGAAAAGTTCTCATTTGTGCCCCAAAGTGTGTTTAAAAAACTTGAGTGGAAATGCTGGAAAAAATTTAAATATTGCAAAATAGAAATTGTTTTATTATTAAAAACTACGGTGGAGAACATCAGATCTGAAACATTCCTCAAATTAGCAGAAGAAACAAAGAGAAATACCACATTGCATGCCCTCCATCTTCTTCTGCATTGATTAGATGGCACCTGATTGGAGAATTAGTGCCACCAGCTGTCAATCTTGGTGCACCAACTTCTGGTATCATAGCTGATAGAAATAGACATAAATTCACATTTTCTTTTGTCAGTTTTCTGTAAATTTCTTCAAAGTTTGGATGGAGTAATATCATTCAAGCTGTATGTTCCCACATGCGCTGCGCTTGCTCTTGGTGATATGATCGCATAGCGATGTCACGGATCTCAGTTTTTTCCTCCCGGCAATCGATAAGGAAAGGCGTCACCGCCCGCTATCTCGTAACACTACCACCACTCCACTTTTTAGCAATCCCTTAACTGATGCTGGCGTTCCTATCTTGATGGTTCCTCCCCAAAACACACCGTGGGATGGTAAGAAAGAAAACAAACTCAAAATCAAGATGATGATAAACACTGGATGTAACTGATATCCCCAACAAAGGACTTTTTCTACCCTTGATTTAACTTTGTGCACAGCAGCAGTCGAGTGGAGCTCCCCAATGCCAAAATGAGATGAACCAAACGACTTGATAGTGAAGCATCGTACTTGATTTTTAAGTCGTTACCAAACATCTTTATGAGGAATACCTCAACGTTTGCATCCATGCGTTGGTTTTTAAAGGTTTAAACGAGTCATACGTGCCAATTACATCTGCTGTTTGCTGCAGGTTGTCGTCACCTCAGGCTAATTTTTCGTTTCAGCCCCAATTACACCATTTAGTTTAAGACTAAACATTATATTTACGGCTTTCCTAACAGCTCCTCCTCAGCACCTTTTCATGGGAAATTTTGGTTCTTTGTTGGAGAAACATTCAAGTCATGGTTAAAATAACAAGAAGACAATTGTCATAGCCAGACTTTTGCCTCTTGAGTTTTCCTCCTCTCACTTCCTGTCTGACAGCTGAGAAAATGCAACGGCTTTATGACATCATCACCGTGGGACAGCAGGGGCCCCACTTGGCAGCTAATGGGCTTTTTTATTGGAGGGGTAAAGCACCTGGATGAAAAGAGAGAACAGGTTGTTTGTTTAATGGGGGTCATCGCCACAAACAGAAGAGGAGGGGTGGGAATCAGTCTAAAGGAGGTGCTGGGATGCCGGGACGGTGTTCCTTCTTTAAATTGGAGACGTCGCCTCTGGTTGATGAGTTTCAGCTGTCTTTCAGTTAATCAAGATATAAGAGTCTGGGAAAAGATGGAAAAACACAATGTTTGATAAGGGGACAAACCTGAAATAAACACGAAATGGTCGAAATGGAAACTTAAGAAGTTAGCATCAGATTTGCAAATAAATCTTGCAAAATGGCATCAAATTCGGTCCAAAAAAGAAGCATTTTTGTTGCAACCTTGTAACTACACAAAATAAATGAAACAAAATAATATAAAGGTGTAATTCCACCTCGCCTTTCTATGTTCTTTACTTAGAGTATCTGAGAAATTCCATCTTAGATGCCCATATGTCAAGGCAATCTCACTTATTGTCCCTGTCTTTGGATGTCCTTATCGCTCATCCTGGGCAGGACAAACATGTCTGAGATAACCGAAGGTTTTTGGATTCGCCGTCTGATTGCTGGAGGGGATAGGAGTAGAAGAAGACACAATCTAAACATTCACATCTAGTGTTTTGACTTGTTTCATCTCTAACAGCATCAGAGGTCCGGTTCTTTGAGCACATTTTGTAGCCATCGCCCTGCGTTTTTTTTGCCAACGGCGTTTGAGGTTTTGCCGAGTCATGTGCGTGTTTGCATGCGGATCAAACTGTAATTGGGTTGTCAGACCTCGCTGATTAAACTTGCACCCAAAGACCCAACATTTACCAACCTCCCCCCCTCTGGGTTGGTCCCATCAAAGTCCCCCAGTGAGCATGAGGTGTGACAGCTAAAATCTTCCCCCTCACACACTCTGCGCTCGCAACAATGCGCCCCAATAAATCCTCAGAACGCCCGAGGGTGTGTGTTCATGTTCGTGTGCGCGGGCCTTCGTGGACGCCACAAACACACACGTTGGTTTTCACACGCATGGCGGCTAGAATCTGTCTGTCCAAGCAGGAAGTGAGGTTGGCCCGATGGGAGCAGTAAGTCCAGAGAGCTTAGCAGGCCAGAATAGGCTCCATTGTGCCTTTTGTGATGGAGGGGATTTGGGCCTACAAACTGACCAGTCTGCTGGAAGGTGATGAGGATGGAAGGTCTGGAAGAGTTGGGCGGAGACCCGACGGACTGGCATGAAAACAGACGGGGATGCCAACTGGCAAGGGTATCGGGACACGGAGGAGACGCTGGCCGGGTGATAGACTGATCTCTGATAGAATTTGTCCCCATGTGTATAAAACACAAAGTCAATTATTTGTACAACGCGTGCAAGCCAGATGTGAACCATGCGGAATAATGAATCATAATCTTAAAGCAACATTATGTAGAAATTGGTATGTTTTGGGATATAGCGCCCCCAGTTTCAGAGTGTAATACCACAGCCAAACATCAAGCAAGGTCAACAATACAAGACACAGCAGCCAGCCAGTCCAACAGCAGCAGTCAGTCCAGCTCGGCGTCTGTCTTTCAGCCTTTTATTTCACCAAGCTCTCACCAACCACTAAAAGTCAGTCCCAGATTTACTCTTGTCCGGCGGCTTCTTGCTCGCTCACTCTCTCCTTTTCCTTCTTAGCTTCCTCCGTCAACATCACCTCTGTCATTATGTCCATAGAGGCTGCTGAGCCTGGTTACAATGCCTGCTTGCCTAGCTCCAGTTCTGGCACAACACAGGCTCCATTCCCCCATCATCTTTGTTAAGAAGATCAAAGCCCCTCCTCCTCTTCTTCTTGTTCTTCTTCCCATTTAATTAACAACTATTTTTACATTATTGCATGCAAAGTTTTCATAAACAGAGGTCACTGAAGGTCGATGACCATTGTTTAAGGGCAGATCGCCCCCTAGTGGTCGTTTTTAGAGCAGCCTCATGGTCCAGCAAAACCTGATGTGATTTTTTTTATGGTTTTCTGTGATTTTTCCCTTTCATCACTTCCCTTTTATCTCTCCTACCCACTTTACCCACTTAACCTTCCTCTGTGATCTGCTCCTCTGCAGATTGCATTTTTTTGATTCCATGCCATGTTAGGGAATAAACAGAGGCGGTTTTAAACCGACCTCCTTCAAACAGTCAAAGACACTCGCTTCCAGCTGACCAACAAAGAGGAAGAAGATTAAGATTTTAGTGGCTCTTCCCTTTATGTCTGTGCGTCCAGGGTTGAGTAAGATTAGGGTGTGGGAAGAACAACAAAAGCATTATACACCTTAACTTCTGTCTTTGAAAGTGACTCCTGTGACCTGAAAAATACATACTAGAGGAGCATTTGACGAGATGACCCCACAACCCTCCGAAGTATGTCTGTCTGTTGCATGAACAGAGAACTCAGATAGGTGGTTGGGACTTTAAAGCAACATTGTTTACCTCATTGGTATTGCGTTGTTGCTTGATGCTTGAGTAGAGACCGACATGGATAACAAAAAAAAAAGATGGAAACTGAAGGTGATGAGGTAAAGGAAAGAGTGACGGAGACTGAGACGAAGGGAAGTCGAGGCGTGAGAGAAAGTGGGACCCTTGCTTATTTTCCCCCGAGTGAAACCAGGTGTGAACACGAAGGCAGGCAGGCAGACAGCTCCGGCAGGCCGCCTTCACCTGGAGCAGCCCTGTCATTACCTTAACTCTGCATGCACCCCGAGGCCACGTGGGCTGGAAGCAGAGCTGCAGACTCAACTAGACACACAGTGTGGTCAAGGCTAATCCAGGATCATTGTCACTTTAAAAGCCAAGTGCAGTAAAGACACAGGAACTACCTGCAAGCCTCAGTGACATCACTGCAGTGCATTAAGTATTCAGTCATATCAAATAAATACTTCATCCCAGAGGGCTTTACAGTTGCTAATTGGTTGCTACCTTAAGTTGGATCATCTCATGCTTCATACATGTCTGAATAAACATCCAGAACATAACATAAAGTTTAGACAGACACAAAGCATTTATACTTTTATATGATTGTCAGTGTTCATCTAGAGCAGTCCGGATGCTGTAAACTTTCCCCCCGAAGGCTAAAACAAATGCTAAAGATTATTTCTAACTGGTATTTGACCTTCATGATGTCCCCTGGTGTTAGATTTGTTATTTCAATGGTTAAATGGGTTTGTGTCTGCAGGCAGAGCAGTTATATATGAATAGAACCAGGTGTTGAGTCCAAAAGTATCTTCCCTTTTTGTATTGTGTCTGTGTGTGTGCATGTGTGTGTGCATGGCACTAATAGAGGGGTGTGTGAACCTTCAACTTCTCACACAGTTCTGTGTGAGTTTAAGGGTAAAGAGCAGACATAAGCGTAGATATCGATGTAAGAAAAACGACAGCACACACGTGTGCACGCGTCTCAGTATCCATAAATGTCACGTAAACGTTAAACGGACATCTGCAGCACAGGGTGACTTCCCTAGTTAACATTATTGCGTGACATCTTTATGGATGAATTTATGTGCGTGCTTCCTTGCAGTGCGGTAATGTAACAAAAAAAAAAATGCTTATACGCAAATTTTTAAGGGTCAAACAAATTCCCCGTTTGCATGTTAATGACTGGATTGTTATTTAAGATCAAGTGTGTAGAATTTGGTGACATCTAGTGGTGAGATTCCAACCAGCTCAGTATCCCTCGCCTCTCCTTTTTTTCTTTTCAAACAACAATTTGCCAATAGAACTTCTTAAATCTTTAAAATAGATACAAACAGACAGTAATACAACACAGAACATCCCAAAATCCGTACCCACACCCATACAACATCAGTTTTAAGCATCAACAACACAATGATTCACTATGCAGGTCCAAGATAAAAAGCATAGTTAAGTAATCAGGTTATATAACTTTCTGTAAAGTGTGCAAAGTATCCTGATTTCTCTACAAACATTTGGCACAGATGTCATAGAAAAGCTAGAGTGTGGTCCATCACTGTAGGATTGGAGTAACATAAAGAGTTCTTTTGCGGGTTGATAAACCAGACCATGCTACCCGAGCGTAAAGCTCACAGCGTTGAGTCAAGGTGTTACAGTTCACCCAGAATCTGAGGAAAGCTGTGTGGATCGTATGTAATGCCTGAGCACGGACATAAAGATCTCCATAATCCAATATCGGTAAATGTAAACGTGGCAGCAACAAGTTACGAAGAAAAGCACTGAAAAAAATCAGCCTGCCTGAGTCAACTCTGACTTTCCTTTGACCCGATCGCAGACATCTGTCTGTCGCTGTTATGGTGCTTATAATCTGAGCTAATGGCAGGTTGTCAGCAGTTGAAGCTGTAGTGTGAAGGTGTGTGTGTGTTTGTCTTAGCAAACTCTTAAGAAGGGGATTCCTTTGGCCTGTTCATTCATCCAGCTCAAACCCACCTGCTAATGTTGCTTCTTGGTTTTTCTGCTGCCATCACTGGGTTGAAACTGGCACCTGCAGCGCAAAAACATTTATATGAAGAAAACAGCTTTACATTTAGCTTCTTTTTGTCTTAACGGCCCTAAACTCAGTGCTATAAGATGAATTGGAGGGGAAAAAAGTTTCCACAGTAGCAGCTTTCCTTCCAGACCACCATCCAAGTCCACATGCCACTGCATGCCCACAAAAAGCACTTCATCATCCCTCTGAGATTTTGGATTGTGAGGCACACTCATGTGTTAACACCCCCACCCCATGAGAAAAAAAAACCCACTGCTGGGCTTTCCGCCCTGACTTGTTCCCATCTCATGTAAACACACCCATCAAATCCCAAAACACAAAGACAAAATGGCTTCCCCAGGAATTTGTTTGCAAGTATTTCCCTGGCTCGAAACACTCCCTCATCAGGTAGATGATGGTGTGTAATGATGCAGATGAAAGGAGGGGGAAAGGAGTGGAAATGAAGACTGTGTTTACTCAGACTACATCAGATAAAGATTACAAAGAGACGTACAAGAAGTGCAAGGGTGTCGTATGCAGGTCACTTACATATTTCAGGTTTGAACCAGTTTAATGTCCAATAACTTTGTGCTGTAGCTCTTAAAATATTATTTTGGGAGGCGTGTTGCACGTCGGCACATCACCAGACCTACAAATATCATAAAATAATAAAGAATAAGCCATGAAAAGACAAGAAGTCCATCTCCCAACACTGTTTGCCATTGGTTTGATTTTAAACATGGGCTCACTAATTTCCTAAAACAGCTGGGCACTGTCACTTTTACGCAAACGGGAGGAAGTGGTGCTTTTGTAGGGACTATTTTCAGAGGCGGATTAAGTTGATTTGATCATCAGATGGCAGAAGTCACAGGAGCCTCTCTCTTTCTCTCATCACTACATCATCTGGTGTCTTCCTTCCTGGCTTAAATAGTGTCTCTTCTCTCTCAGGGTCGCCCAGGGCCTCTTGGAGAAGTTGGTCAAGGTGGACCAGAAGGGCCACGTGGTGGTGTCGGGGCTTCAGGGCCTAAAGGAGAGAAAGGCCATGTTGGACTGAAAGGACCATCTGGGCCCAAAGGAGACAAGGTGGGTGCTGTAGATCCTGACGTGGTATATATGTTGTAGTACAAGTACAAACCTTCATTTTAACTGATTATAAATGAACAACACTGATTATTTACCCATACAGGGACCTATGGGAGTTCCAGGGTTCCAAGGAAATGATGGAGTACCTGTAAGTAAACCAGTCTTTGTTGAAGATCTTTCCTTGTCAATGATAACAATAGTTCACATTCTTGAAGTCAACACCGTCTTCATCATCTCTAGGGTCACCCTGGTCTGGAGGGTGGCAGAGGACCACCAGGAGTGGACGGTTGTAACGGGACCAGAGGAGATCCTGGACCACCTGGTTACGGCGGGACAGGATCACCTGGAGTTCCTGGATTTGCTGTGAGGACAAACTTCAGTTCATCTTCTATTATTAGTCTCTTTTGGTTGTTTGGATCTAAATATTTAGAGAGTTTACTATCACTGCTTGGTATAGATTGAGTGATACTGTCCTTTCCTCTAACAGGGGCCTGTTGGGCCAAAGGGTCAAAAAGGAGAACCTATATACATCACAGACAGCGGCTACACGGTAAAGTCTCACACATACAGGCTATTTCTATTGTCTTTATACCAAATTGTGGCTTTGAACTTTTTCTAGAGTTTTAAACCTTCAAACTTCTGATGAAAAGAAAATTAAATGTGTTCAGTTTGGTATTTTGTCTGCTTGTCAGTTAGTTTTGGGGATATCACAAAAATTTGGTGGAAATGTTTTCGGTCTGAATAGCACCCTCTTGTGGCCATTTGTAGCAACTCCTCAACCATAAAGTGTAAAACTTATAAGGACTGCAAGACTCTAACACATTTTGAATAATCTGCACCACATTTGGTGCAAAAAAAATGATGAAGATGAGCCCAGATTTCTTATTTTTTTAGAAACTCTGTAACTGCCGTCAACTTGATATGAGACATGTACATATCAGCTGTAAGCTGGCATGTTTTGATGGTATTTGGCCACCAGATGGTGCTACAGTAATAGACTGAATGGCAATAACAGAGTGGTCATTTTTGACTCCCATGTTTGTAGTATAAGCCAAATGATTTTTCTGGACAAGCCGTCAATACAGACAAATTATTCATATTAGTAACATAAATGCACAAAGACTCAAACTGAATGAAATTTGGTCCCTTTAAGAAGTTATCTGCCTCTCAAGGTGCCTCCTTTCCCTCAGTGAAACCCCCAAGGGTTCCAGCCCTTTCTAAAGTTTTTCATTAAAAACTGAGATGAAGTTAAACATGTTTATTAATCAAGCAGTTTTTATTTTTTTCCTCATGTAGGGTTTACCAGGTCTGCCAGGACAGGACGGACAACCTGTAAGATTTTCACCTTTTCTGCTTTAATGTTGCACACATGCAAAATATATTGAACTTGTGATACATTATGAATATAAAGAATGAAAGTCCTAAAAAATATAAAATTGATCTGCGTGTGTTATACACTATAATAATGATATTTGTTTTTATCTGCAGGGTATCAGAGGTCCTGATGGTCCAACTGGTTTTCCCGGTCCAAGAGGCCCTGACGGATTCCCCGTATGTAAACTCTCTCTATTAATGTTTTACGCTGATGACTGATGATTGTTCATAGCAGCCGATATTGTAGAAACTGCAGGATTACTTCACAAAGATGAGTTTAAAATGCCACAAAACCAGTTTAATATACCAGAAAATACTTCATTATTACATCAACTACTAATTAATTCATTCTTAAAGTCTTTATTTCATAACATGAAACAGTTTTGAACTCATGAATTCAGGTTTTTTACTAACATTTGGGTTAGAAAGCTCCAAAAAGGTATACAGGTGTAAGAATTTGTGTTTTTTTATGTATTTTACATCACGTTAAAAGTCATTAGAGACACTAATCTGTCCATGCATCAAAGAACATTTTGTTTTATTGTGCTTTTTTAGGGCCCGCCTGGTCCTCCCGGTCCCCCAGGACCAATGGTACGTACCATATTATGTCCTAAAATAAGGTTGTAAACTGTTTTGCCACAGTTATTGTTCCTTTCTGTTAACTCTTGTTGTTTTTAGGGGAGTCGTAGCGACGGATATCAAGGAGAGAGAGGAGACAAGGTACGCTTTGTTCACTGAAGAGCTCATGTAGAGTCACACGCACGTTCACACACATATGTAATGGTCTGTTGATGCTGGTAGAAAGTAAACATCTTGTTCATCATCCAGCACTGACACCACAAACAGGAGAAGCTGATTAGCTAGTATTGATGTTAACTCCTACCGGAGAAACTGTTTTTGTGTCGAATCAACTGTGAGTGAGATTGAGGATACTTTATCACCATGACGACGTCTCAGATGCTAGATTGAGATTTAAACATCAGAGAAAAGTGTAAAATCCACAACAACAAACTGAAAAGGAAAAGGAAGTCCAATACGTGCACCATCATCTTGTCTTTCTAGTTGTCTACGCTGCAAAAGCCAAGTGATGCAAGATTACAGTAAAGAAACGTTCTTCAGAAACTCTTACATATAGATAATGACCTGGAATTGTGTCCATCCTGTGAGGTTGAAGATGAAGTTTTCCTACCTGAAAGTTTCCTGAAGTACGTTTCTTTTCTGTGACCAAATCAAGCAGAGACTCTTGACTGTCGAATTCTTTATTTTTGGAGTAAAAAGTTGTGGCTTCTACTCTTTCTCTCACTTTAGCTACAGAATAGCTTAGCATCAGTACAGCAGGCTTAGAGTGCTCTAGCTGTGTCCTAGTTGTGTGTGTGTGCATTTATGTGTGTGTGTGCATGTTTGTTAAATGAACTGGTTGGACGTAAAACCGTGCATGTTATTAAAAAACAAAAATCTGACTGGTGATGGCTTTGCAACCTGCATTTCTTCCACCCAGCACACTTTAATTCACCCTCTTTAACCCCACCCACCCCTTCATCGTCACCCTCACCCTCTTCTCTCTCCATCCTCAGATTGTTTGTTGCATTCGTTTCCTGTATGATAAAAAGATCACGTGAACCTCTACTTGATTCAGTCTGGTTTGTTCTTTTTCGAATGATCCGTGATGCCGCTGGGACAAATAATCGCAAACAACAACTTTAATCTTTGATCAAATCTGGATTCATTTTGACACAAAAAAATGTAATTCTACTTCAAGTGTTGTTTGTGAGTTGGCTGGTGGCATCACACACTTGTTTCCCTCCCTGCTGAATGACAGCTCAGAGATTTCTTTCTCCTGAAATTAAAAAAATCGGATAAAATTCATCCAAACTTGCCTTGAATGTGCAGCATTCAGCGGCATTAAATATTAAAATTCTCATTAAATCAAGATTTCTGAGCTGTCACTCTGGAGGACGATCTGTGGACTCTAACTGGGTGCTGGAATCACTTGCTCCTACTTCCCAGGTTTCACTGCATCCCCCCCCCCCAAACTCCTTTAACTTTTAATCACATTCATGGGCATCTGGTGGTGAAACTCTGCGATTTTTACCCTCCTCCTTTCGACTCCTCACCCCCACCCCTCCATCCACCCAACCACTGAACAATCACACAAGAGTACTAACAGTCACCTTCCTCACACACCTGCATGCCGTCCAAACCGCTGAACTCGGGGACAGATTCAGGGTTGAACTGAATGTGGGAACAGCTGGATTTACTGCTGAGCCTGTTGAGATACATTTCTGTAGGATGAAATTCAAAATCGCCCCCCAGTGGGAGATTTCTCTGTGAGCCATGGAGGGAAAAAGAAACTGAAGATAAAGTATCCCTGAGCTCTCTCTTCTTCTTCTCTCTCTTTGTCCTTTCATCTTTGCATTAATTTACTGTTCTCTGATTTCTTTTCTGGTTTCATCCCCTCTCTCTCTCTTTCTCTCTGTCTTATCTTTTAATATAAATAGATGGATGTTCCAAGAGAACAAAGCTGACAAGAAGTTATTTGTTATTTGTTCATTTTGTCTATTTCTTTACACTATATGGCCAAAAGTATAAACAGAGCAGCTTTAGTGATTTTGTTGGGCTGTTTTCAGTGTTTTTAAATCATAGTGCTACAGCATATGGTGACATCTGAGAATATATTAAGTGTATAAGTTCAGTTATGTGGCACTTTTTTGTGAGCAGACATCACAAAGGTTTCAAAAAAATGAGGCGACAGACGTTGAATCAACGCATAAAAAGAATACAAATAAATAAAAGAGATCTTCAGTGTTCATCCATATTAAATAACATCGTCAGACACAAAACCCGGTGCCTACATTACCCACAATGCAACTCAGCCGCAGACATTTCAGTCAGAGATTCAGGTTACTGTTATGCTAGCAGTAATGTAGCCTTGAGTTGAGGCCTTAAAGGTCGTCTTCTTTAGTTTTAGAGCCGTGAGCAGTGAAGAATAATCCCTGATCACAAGGCTTGACTGGGATTAAGGGCTGCAGTAATAATATTAATAATAACTTTTAAACTAAATAACTATTAAACCAGAGTTTACTGTGCTTTGACATACAAGCACAAACAGAGATCCAAAACAAGCGAGACAAAGCTGAGATTTAAGAAGATGGTAAAAGTTGATCAGTAAAATCTTTAAACAAACAGGAAGCCAGTGGAGAGAAGCCAGGATTGGGGTAGTTTTAGCCAAGAGAGTGACTCCTTGTTAAAGTAGTTACTTCAGTCAAGAGAGCACAAATGACTTTTTCTTGGTTAGGGGGTGAGAGGATTGGTCTTTTATTATAACTTGAGTCTTGTGGGAAGCTTTCCGATTCAGGCGTCCACATACTTTTGGCTATGTATGTGGCATCTATCTTTCCATCTGCTTGTTTTTTCTTTTCCCTCCATTCATGTCTCCTTCCTCCTCCTCTTTTTTCCCTCTCTCCTCCCATCGTGACCTCCTTTCTCTCCCCGATTCACCTCCATCCATTCATCCATCCATCCACCCTTCCTCAAACCCTTCTGATTGGCTAACGGTGTGCTGTATGTATTTCGGACTCCAGGGCGATGTGGGTCTTCCTGGACCCAGTGGTACTCCCGTCCCGTCACTAAGAAGCGAACAAACTCTCACTATCTACAAAGGAGATAAGGTAACACAGCAAGGGAAGGCTAGGAAAGATGTCACGCCTTCAAACACACACACAACACACACACACACGGATGTGGTGGGGTTTCATTATAAAAGTGATGACAAAGAAGGTCAATGACGCAGAAGAAAAAAGAGGAAGAGGAGCAGTGATTGCAGCAAACTTTTACACGCCGTGGAGGAAAGGACGTGTTGGCACCGAAGTGTGACGAGTCGAAGGAGGAGGAGACTTGGGGAAAAGGTAGAGGAGAGGCTGGTCCAATGGGGGCGTCAGTCCACCATCTATTTCCTGACACTGTCTAGAAGTACAACTGCTTAGATTTTACCACAAAGGCAAAGGGGAAGAGGATGCTACTAGTGTGAATCCAAAGTGTCTTGGAACAGTTGAATTCATACTAACTTATCTTTTAGGAAGTTAGCATAACAAGTCTTCCACCTTCAGACTTTTAACCACTTACAAACAGGTGATGCCTTGCTCAGCATGCTACCTAAGTAGACAATTTAGGCCACAAGATGTTGGTGAAAGCTACAGAAACCAAAAATTGAGCTTCTGTTGATCGCTAGCACCTTCCATCGAGGTGTACCTCAACCAATCAGATCCTTTCTGCCTCAGAAACTCTTGGACCAGCCTTTCATTGTCACCCCAATGTTTCCTCACTCATCTTCTCACTGTGTGCACAACAGCCCCTTCACTGGCTTCATCAGTTCACAGTCCGTCCCCCCTTTAAATTCCCCCCAAAACTCTGCCGTTGTTATTCCCGCATCCTTGTTCCGCCTTCTCCCCAATCGCCAAGGTGACCAGTGTAAATAGCTCTCTCTTCCTTGGTTACGGCATCCAGGGTGACGTGGGCACTCCTGGCGACCCCGGCCAGCCACTGATCAATGGCGTTGTGGAGTTAATGGGTTTTCCCAAAGGAAGCAAAGGAATGCAGGTTCGTTGGAAAACACAACTTTTCTCATAGTCAACACCCGAGAGTGTCCAAATACAGCCATGTGACCTGCTACCAAGAATTTCTTGGTAATTAAGTCCGAAAAATGGTCAAGGGACCATTCGTGGAACAATATGTATGCCAAATGTGGTTACTTTAAGGATTATGTTTTTGCAAGTTTCTGCTTAATAACTCAGAATTTTGGTACATGACATTACTTATTTTTTTTTATTTGTTACCTTCTAAGCAGCAATTAGTTTCATCTTATTTCACCAGTATAAAAAATAAGTTGCAAAACAGTCTTTGATGTTGCATTCAAGGACACAGAAGCATCCAAGATTTTACCATTACTGAAACTACTGCAGTTCAGTTTAGTTTAGTACTGCATCCGTCATCCGGCCTGTATTTCTCAGACTTCACACAGTTCATCTTCTCTGGCACTTGAACAGCCACATATTATTCCTGTCACCTTTGAGGCCAGTTTGAAAATGTTAATTTGAACATTAGCAGGAGCAGTTTTTCTTGTTTTTGTCTTTCTTTTGAGTGAGATGTTACCGTTTCCACAGACTTTCAAAAGGTAAGTTTAAATACAAAGAATATGTAAAACCTGAAAACCAGATTCAACCTATTGACTGGACTTTAAATATTGCTCATAGATTTATATTTTGTGGTTCCTAAACACTGTAAATTATGTTGATTTCACATTCACGCCTGTTCTCTCTGTCTATCTCAAAGGGTGAACCTGGCCCAAAGGGACTAAGAGGATTCCCTGGCACTGCTGGCCGACCTGTAAGTATTTCTAATAATAATATTTTTAATAGTAATAAACTTTATTTATTTAGCATCTTTTTTTACAATGTCACAAAGTGCTTTATGAAACAAAATTGAAAAGAAAGTCAATTAACAGTGTTTCATACCAGCTAGAGACGGTGGAGGGCATTCAATTTAACCTCCAGGATTTAATTATAAGAGAGGGGCAAGTTGTGAGATTAGCTGGACTACTACAGTCTGTATATAGTATGTATATGAAAAACAGAAAGGACCAAGGACGAAGCTGTGTGGGACACCACTGACCAACTGAGCTGAGGAAGTAGAAACTAAGGCCTTTTTTTTAATTGTTTCCAGGGACCTTTCGGCTATCGTGGTGAATATGGAGAGAAAGGCATTCCTGGATACCCTGGTGCAAGAGTAAGCGCTAACAGTTGATTGTATTTTAGTAATTTCACACATTAGAGAAGCAGAAATACGCGCTAAACTCAGAATACTAGAGTTTTCTTACCAATACTTCAACTCCTGTTGATTTGCATTTGAAAGCATTGTTCTGTTTAGCATTGTGTCCTCTCACTTTTCATCATCTTTCCACCAAACAGGGTGCCCCTGGTTTCAACGGGCCTCCTGGCAGTCCAGGACAACAGGTAGGCGTTTGTTAAACCAGAACTGAGTCTTGGTCATGGTCAACAGTTTACTGCAGATAAATATTTACAGCATTTATTGTTATATCTACAATAACCTGTTGTATATTAGGACTTACAGCGTAAACACTTGCTGTGCTCTTAACAGTAAATATTTTAAGGTCCCCAACAGTGCAGCATTCGCTGAAAACCTTGTCATCTGTTTAATGCAGGGATACAGAGGTAACCCAGGTTTCTCCGGACAACCAGGATACATAGGACCCAAGGTAAAATGACAGTGTGCTTCATAGTATGGTGTGTTTGCCGTTAGGGTGCAAGAAATTATGTGTTATAGGATGTGTAGGACATGTGTAGGATGTTGCAATACTCATGTTTCACCAGTGGATGGCGACAGTGGATTTTACCAAAGTTAAGGTGAATAGATTCAACATCCTAACTAAAAGAAATCACCATGAAATATTCCCAGTTGATGACTTACATGAAGACAATTATTTTTTGTATTACAAGTTTTCAGAAAATTTATACTCAAAGATGCAAGTATATAAACAAAGCCCCCTGAATAAAGACAGGAATAAAACTGGAAGGTTTGGTGTCTGTCTGTGCAGCTGAAGTGGAGATTTGTGGCTCAGAGTCTGAGAAAAATATTAATGTGACAATGTTCGATGTGAGTCCTGTGTCTGTCCTGACCTGGTTGTGTATGTCTAACAGGGAGACCAGGGAGAGCCCGGACTACCAGGACCTCCAGCTTTCATTTCTGATTATGGCACTAGTGTTCAAGGTAACACAGATCCACAAAATCCAAACCATTAAACTAATGAATCAATTGCAGCCCGACTAAGCTTCTCTTCTTCTACTGTGATTGGCTACAGGACCACCAGGTGACCCAGGTTACAATGGAATTCCTGGTGCCCCCGGTGACCAGGGACCTCAAGGATTCCCAGGACCACCAGGACAACCAGGACGTGGTGGTTTTGGCACAGGTAATATACGCAAACACACATACAGCATTGAGACTTATCAATAACTTGGTTTATGTGAAGTTAAACTGCAAAAATCTCACTCAAAAGTAAAGAATAATAAATCATCAAATCATCTTCTCTGTCACATATGCAGGTATTGGAGCTCCAGGTTTTCCCGGGACACCAGGCCCGAAGGGAGAGAAAGGTAACCCAGGAATACCAGCCTACGGCACTGAAGGACTCCCCGGCTCTTCTGGACTCCCCGGACCTAGAGGCCTTCCTGGACCTCAGGGCCCTACTAGTATGTTCACCCAGAAAGCTAAAAAAAAAAACTCTTTGGTCTTTCCTTCACAGGTGGTCACGATGATGGCTGACGTGGTTTATTTGATGAAGATTTTAAAGGGTCATTGCAGCTGCTAAAACGTGTTTTGAATCTTAGCTGTTGTTTGTGTTGTCTGCTATTCATTTGTCAGTGGAAAAGCACTTTGAGCTGGATTCTTTGTCTGAAAGGAGCTAAGTAAAATGCTTCAAGATGGGAGGATCTTTATCATCTTGACACAGAACTGCGGTTGGCATAAAGCCAGTTCATCGCTAAGTACAATAAACATTAAAACATCATGGTTGACTCATTTAACTGTTCTCCAAGGCCTTGCCGTTGGTCCGTGCGTCATCCATCCTGAGCGGCCCGACTGGCCCAAAGGCAGGTACCCTAAAGGCGGCCATATTGCTATGATCGCCATGGCAATATACGGCCTACCAAACCAACAAAATTCAGCAACAACAAACACAACTTTCAGCAGCCGGTATCTAACTGCCAAAACGCTTTTTTTTTATCTGCGCTAAACTCTGTGGAGGGTGCGGTGGTAAGTATAGCTGAGAAGAGCGGAGGCTAGTGAAGGCTTCAGACTTCTCTCTACTCCAAGCTGCTTTTTTTCATCTTTGGCCACACGGTGTCGCCCGCTGTGAGCGTAATTCGTTGATTTTACATGGACGTAATGCTTGGCAGCAGCGTTGTCTGTTTTGTTTTTATTTATTTTTATGTTGTTGGCACAGTCGCATTAAACGAAGGAAAAAATGGAGAAAACAAACTGAAAGAAAACAATAATAATAATAATCATTGTTTTTCTTCCAGTTTGGAGGAAATAAAATGTTTGACATAATTTAAGGCGGTTTACATGCTTGATTCAATCATACATATACTCCCACCAGGGATGCATGTGTGTGGTGATGAGAATCTCAGCTCACCTTATTAATTATTCATACTTTCAGCCGCTAAAGTCGCATCTGAAAGCTCTGAATCTGGTAAGTTGACCTTTGAGATTCGACAGATTTTCACTGTCCACAAAATAATAGCACAAACGTGTATTTGTTAGCGGTTTCCTTTGTTTGTGTAGGTGCCAAACTGCAATAGCCTATGCATGCTGCTTGTGGCAAGTAGCTCTTAGCCATTATAGTCCGTGTAAAATCAATGAGTTGGTTCATGCTGAGTACGATTCTGTTTTATATTTTAATATAATATAAACGAGTTAATGCTTTTTTAAAACAAAACAAGCATCTGTCATCTTGCAGCAGCTGCTAAACTCTTTCATATTACATACTGATCAACAGAGACTAATCCTGATTTCACACCGTGACACCAAGCTGCACTTTGCACTGTGCTGGTTTAAACAAATTGAACTGTAGAAGTTTCTTCAAGACAGGAACCTTCACACAGGTTCATTGTCTTGACATCTTAGAATCCCGATTCTTAAAAAAAAAATGTTGGGGTGTTGTGTAAAGCCTGCATGAAAATTAAATGATCTGCAAACTCAACCTTTATTTAACTGAATTCAGTACGGAGAAGATATTTAATGTTTAAACTCATCAGCTTTATTGCTTTTTACTCTCATTCCGAATTCAGAAAAGGTAGGACACGACACAAAGTCTTTGAAGGTTTCCAGTCGTCCAGGTCATCTTTCTTTGAGAAGAGTTCAAATTTGGGCAGCTGGACTTGATTGTAGATTTGTGAGCTGACTCAAAAACACCTTTCACAGGTGAACAGGTTCAGTGGGTATGAAAAAGGGCATCCTTGAAGGCTTTAAACATACGGTTGCAAAGAACTGAAGGATTTCACCACCTATAGTCTATATTGTCTCTAAAAGAAGCCCAGAATGGATGCATACTGCACGGGCTCAGGAACACTTTAGAAATCTGTTGTTGGTGAATAGCTGCATCTACAAATGACGTTAGGACTCTACCATGCAAAGAGAAAGACAGAGATCAACGTCGTCTCTGGACCCAAGCTCTTCTGAAACTGTTTTTTTGGAAATCATGGATGTTGTGTCCTTCAGGAAAAACCTGTTCTTTTTGCAAAGCATCCCAACTCTTTTGGAATCGGGGTTGTACATCAGCCAGTGCAATTCAGCAAAAGTTCAAACTGTGTGAAACCAAAAACTCACTGGATTTGTTATTTTTTGGCTACTTTGCGTCTAATTTATCACTTTAACCTCGAACTGATCTAACTTTGTGTGTGTGTGTGTTAACAGGTTCTCCCATTGGTGTACCCGTGAGTCACCCTGGACAGCCTGGGTTGCCTGGAAGCAGAGGAGAGCCGGGTAACACCGGATACAAAGGCTTCAGAGGTACGTACCCAGTCTTTAGTCGTCTGTAGGTGTTTCAGTTCAGTCACAGTCCTGCACTTTCTCAACATGAATTTGAGCTTTCCTTTCTGCAGGAATGAATGTTTTTGGATCTCCTTTCCTATCTATACTATATTTTTTATCCCTTTTCCTCAATCCTCCAGGTGATCCTGGTGACTGTGCCTGCCTAGGAGGAGGCACCTCAGGAGCTGCTGGGTTACCTGGACCCCCGGGAAGCAACGGCAGCCCTGGCTTTCCTGGAAGAAAGGGTGAGCTTGGTGACAGCGGTTCACCCGGCTTTAATGGCGTTCAGGGACCTCCTGTGAGTAGCATTTCGACTCTACTGTTGCTCTACAGCTTTGAGGAGTTTGGCAACCTTCACACAAATCCATCATTTCTGTCCTGCTGCAGGGTCGTGTTGGTGAAAGAGGTTACTTTGGTCGTAAAGGAGAGAAGGGGGCATCTTTCTACCCCAGCCTGGGTTTGGGGGTAAAAGGAGAGATTGGAGCTCCTGGACACAGAGGACCTACAGGTGAAACTGGAAAACCCGGCAGAGACGGACTACCTGGATTCCCCGGAGCTCCTGGACCCCCAGTAAGTGCTTGACACGCAATATTCACGTCAATCTGAGTGTTTTCATTTTAAGAGATTTTAAAACAAACTTTTCCTTTCTGATCTTCTCCAGGGTGACGCAGGCTACGGCACAGTAGGAGAGAAAGGTTTCCCAGGATATCCAGGTGCTAAAGGTCGTCCAGGTGGCCCTGGCGAACCCGGAAGTGGCTACGGTGGAACACCCGGTCTTCGGGGAGAACCTGGAGAGCCCGGTACACCTGGGTTTCCAGGACAACCAGGTTTACCTGGTCCGAGAGGTAAGTGATGCCGGGGGAACAGAGTGTTGGTGTGTGTGTGTGAGAGAGAGAGGATAAGTGACGAAGAAAGCTTGTGTGTGAGCGTGGATGTCATGCCACATTCTCCCCCACAGGGTGAAACCTCGGACCATCCCATCCAGTCACTGTCCGTTCAATGTAGTTACCATAGCAACCTCATCCTAACACCCTAAAACCATTAGAGGACATTTCTAGGGGACAAACAGCTCCTGGTTCGTCTGTCTTTGCCGAAGCAGCCCAAATTCTCCAGGACCTGAAGGGACAACTCGGCTCTCGTTAGATTTTTTCTCTACCAAAGCAGCTTCCTGCCCTTCACGCCTTCAGCTGCAGCAGCATAACTGTTAACTACATGATTAATGGTCTCCATTAATGTGCTTATACACTTCTTCTGCAGCCAAATAATCAATAATCCGTAAACTGCTTTGTTAGTTGACTGATTGACGCACAATGATGAGGTTTTAATGCTGATTGCTCAACAGCTACTGTGCTTGTTTAGTCTCAGAGCAAGTGAGAAGATTTTATTTGGTCAACAAATTTGGTTAAATTGGATCAAATTAGTTTTGATTGCGGTTTTAAAGGATACTGCTGGTGTTTTATTTTGAAATTGTGCTGCTGCTGTCAGTCCAGTTGTGGACATCAGCTTGTTTTCTTCCATAAAATTAGGTAACTTTAGTATTTTTAGAATGAAACAGAATAATAGTAATAACTTTATAAGTTACAAACTTAAGTGTTAGTGGCTCCTCAGTCTGGATCAAAACGCTCTAAATAAAGCTACCTACACAGTCTGAACACATCTCATTGAACATGTTATTAATATTTTTAATAGTTTTAAATAATTTACTTCTAACAGTCATGTTTTTATTCTTCTTTGCATTATATTTGATGTCAAAATCAATGACAACCCAACCAGAAGACCAAAAAAAGTCAAGCACTTGGTGATGGTGGCGAGGAAAACCTTCATCCACCAAGACTTCCAAGTTTGTTGGTATACGGCCAACTGCCATGACTGGTAGAGTCCATCTAGTCTTGGACTCTGTAAAGTCTGTTAGACCTGATAACGTACCCCACGTTGTAGTACATAAATGACACCAGTGGTTTCCTTTAGACCGCTCTTCTTCTCTGAGACTAAATGACACAAAGTCCTCCTCAGCAGCAGCTGCTGGCCACTCATCTTCTAGTATGAATGTGTGCTCTCATGATGTGACGCTAATGCTAAACGACTGATTCATTTTGCTCTTAATATGAAGGTTATTGTCACTCACATGAGCTGAGAGAAAACTTGTTTAACTGCAGTTTCCTTCCAGTGTCTCTCTTCTCATTGAGTGGAATAACCTATTTTTAAGCACTTTTACATTGAAGCAATTATTTTGATATGCTTTTGCCTTAACTGAATGAGCCTTGAATTAATTGAATGGATCTGATTGCTGATTTGCTGATATCTGTTTGATGAAAAAGAAATTTAATTGCTTTATTGGCGCATGCAAATGACCCTGACTGCCTTTGTATGCTGCCATTTTCTCCCTCTCTCTCTCTCTCTCTCTCCATCTCTCTCTCTCTCCCTCTCTCTCCATCCATCCATCCATCCATCCATCCATCCATCCATCCATCTCTCTAACCGTCCTTGTGCATGTGTATCTGTCCAGGTGAAAACAGCTGTGGAAGGGTTAATGACGACGGAGAGGGAACGGGTGGGTAACTAACTTTTTCATCCACCAGTAAGAGTAACGAGCCTGGGACGGAGTTTGTTAGTTTTAGTTTTCAGGCAGCCCAGCCACTGGTGGATTCATAAAATATCCCTCAAGCAAGGAAAGCTGGAAACAACGTTAGAGACATCATTAGATGGAAATAAACCGTGATGCTCAAGGTCTTGGCCAGCTTTAGTCAGCGAATCAGGTATTGCCACGTCCTAGCTTATCATCGTATCTTATCAGGTTTTCACAATGCAAGCAACTTGGTTGACCGGTCACTGTATTCTGGCTAATAAGCCAGCCTCAAAAATTCAAAGATTTGGTTTCAGATCTTAAAAATTTGGTTTCAGATTCATAAAACATGGTTTCAGATGTTCTAGACTCACCAGGTTGTTGAGCTTTGAAGCTCCCGTTGAAATACAGTCACGAGTTGATCCATTGTTAGCAGTGTGAAGGCGTCGGGAATGTCAAGAAAGGTAGAAAAAACTGTGTATTCAGGTGTACTCTATGATGGTTCAACTGACCAATAGCCCACACTGTTGAACTCGTATTTAAGTCTAAACACGTAGTGTAGCTCACTGCCAATCATTTGTTCATGACGGCGCCGATGGAAGCCTCTCTCGCTCCCTGCGTCTCAGGGATTCCACTCTGGCGGAGTCAGTCGATGATTGACAGTTGAGTTTCTTTCTGCTTCAGGGAGACACCACCGTTTTATTAAAACGTCCAATCACTGGACAGCCGCAGTTGGTCATACCCTCCTCTTCCTCCAATCAAAGCTGCTGAAACTTGGCGCATGTTTTCAAGCCCTGCCTCTGCTAAGTGCTTTTAACCCGTGAGGGTTTGGGGAGGGAGGGAGGGGACGCGATGGAAATAATAGACCCTCAAACACAAAACTAAACTGATAACGTATCTAATGCTTTAGTCTCATCATCCTCCCGGCCCTTCATTGTGATGAATTTGCTACTAACGACATTCAACCTACAACACACAATAATTCTCATGATTAAACTCAGATTAACCGAAATGAAAGTCTGTTTATTTGAGAGCAGTCTTGGCATGAATGGAGGCGACAGACAATCAACATTGCGAAAGACAAGTCAAGACAAGTTAAAGAAGAATTGTGTATAGTATTTTCATTATTATGTTACTTTATATAACATGTACTCTGTATTTAGTGTTGTTTTGCTAGCTCTTTATAGCTTAGAATAATGTAGCACTGTCTTGTCCTGATGTAGTATTACTTTGTTTTTGTTTGTATTTAATGTGATTCAGACCTCGACCAAATACTGTTTTTAAGTATTCGAGTACAAACATTTATATTTATGTTCTATATATAAATGAAAACATATAAATGTTTGTCAAAGGACTTAGTAAGAGAAGTGTGTAGTTGTGTCTTATATGTGAAATTTCTATTGTGTGTTCACTGTTAAAGTATATAAAGTGTGTGATTGCTAACTTATATATGACTGCTACTAGGCCATGTGCTACCTTGCACCATACCCGGTGAGGATGGAGACCCTGGTTACCCCGGTGTACCTGGACGACCAGGTACAACTCAGCAAACATTTTACATTTTACTTGTGTTCGTTTTTGACATAACTTGTCGTTTCTGGCTGTCGTCTCATCAATTCTTTTTAAAGATATGTCTTTGTTCTTTAAAGGTTTGTCTGATTTTTATATTTTTCTGCACTGGAGCACATTATTTAGTAATACTCGTTTTTATCTTTATTAGTCAAAATGCAAGGTTTTTCAGGTGTTTTTGAGATAAGATGAACTCGTTCTCAAAAGATTTTTGAATGCTTTCTAATGACATTTTGTTTTCTATAGATGGCCCTTTTGTCTCCGACTGTTCAGGCTACACAGTTCTTCTTCTCTTTGTTATTAACAGCCCAGAAACATGAAACACATCATTTAGCTTAGGTTCAGTTGTGTTGTACAGCTGAGTAAATGACTGATTACCACCTTAAAAAAAACAGTTTAACAGAATGAATGACACCTGTAGTTGAAGCCATTCCTGTTTGCACCTGTTAGGTCCTAAAGGCGAGTCAGGTTACCCAGGAGGCTCTGGACGTCCAGGGTTGGATGGTGCCAAAGGAGAGAGAGGAGACCCTGGTTTTGGAGGCCAGCCTGGACCACAAGGTAACCTGCATTGTAGCCTGTCTGTACTGTTTGTTATCTAACTGGCTGAAGATAATCTCATACAAGTGATCCAGAGGCAACATTATGACCTCGTTGTTTGAGTGAGTCAGTACATTATAAAGTGACTCCTTAATTGCAGGTTTCCCTGGACCTAGAGGAGACCCTGGACTTCCAGGTGTTCCAGGACATGGTTTTGATGGACCCAAGGGAAAAGATGGTGCTCCAGGATACCCTGGTCCAAAGGGTCAGCCTGGAGAGGTACTAGGAGCCTCACCAGGATCTCCAGGACGGGATGGTTTACCAGGAATCCCTGGCGACAAGGGCCAGTCTGGGACACCAGGAGGATCTGGACTGCCTGGTAGGTGTAAGATAGTGAGACTCACACTGTTGCATTCTTAAATCAGCGTTTCTATTATTTAGTCAGACAGGGCATGCATGTAAAAAGGAGACCATAGAACCCATTTCAGATATCTTGAGGTGCAAAGTCGAAGGACCCCTTGTTTCAGCAAACGTTATAACCTTCATGAACAGAGGATTTATAGCAGGTCGAAACAGCAGCAGTAATATCTGTGAATGTTTTCTTCTTCTGTCAGGTGGTGACGGGCGTAACGGTCTACCTGGACTGAAGGGAGAGCGTGGTGTCGATGGTCTCCCTGGTATTCCCGGACTTCCTGGAATTCCAGGAGAGCCGACTGGTGGCATCGTCGGTCGACCTGGATCTCCTGGCAGCCAGGGACCGAGTGGACCACCAGGTGAGGGAAAAGATCCAGCAACCCTGCCCCATGTTTTGCCACGCAGCTAACCAGACTTTTGTTCAATTTTGTATGAATTTAGATTTTGTGAGATCACGTGTGTCTAAATATTGGTAAAGAGAAAAACTATGATTTATTTCAGTCGTGGCTGTTCACTTCTCATCTCTGCATTTTTATTCGTGTTGCTCACTGAAAGTTTAAGGAATGGACAGCATATGTGTGATGTCACCGGTTTCTGAAGGGCTGTTTTGAAGCTCAAAATCTCTGGTTGGTAGTCCTAGTCTGTAAACATGTTTATTTCTGCTGTGAAGTTGGACATTTTAACATGGGGGCTTATGGAGCCAGCCTCAAGTGGTCGTTTAAGGAACTGCAATTTTTGGCACTTTGGCATTGGCTTCACTTCACAGCCATGGAGGTTGCCCCTTGGTTTTGGTTCATTCCACCCTCCATTTGCAAATCAGATACCACAGTTGCTTGTTCCTTGTTGTTTATTTAAACTCTGCATTACTTCTTCTTCTTCTTCTCTCCTGTTTTGTATTTCTATTTGTCCTGGTGTTCCTTCATCCTCCTTTCCTCCCTCCTTCCTACACGGCACCACCATTATCTTCCATCCATCCTCTCTCATCCCTACATCCTTTTCTTGGTGTTGGGTCATTCGCTATAGGCTGCCAAGGTGAGACACTTTCTCCCCATCCATTCATCCATCCATCCATCCATCCATCCATCCATCCATCCATCCAATGCTTCATGCATTAGACCAAACGCTTTAACTGCAGTGTTCCTCAACGTGTCTGCCTGCTCTTCTTTTCTCATCTTTACGGCAAAAAAATGTCCATCTTCATCCATAATTTGATTAATTTTGCAGTCAGTCAGACTTGGGCTGTGACAGTAAGTTAATCTGCCAAAATACAGTACAATCCATCTGATTTTTTGATGATAATCTATGTCTACACAGTCATCAATTAACCATTTTAAAATCCATTTTAAATCAACTCTGTGTTTCCACAGAGCACATTGGCCTAATCAAAGCTATTTCACAGATTAATTTGACACTAATATGCATGCATCAGTCTGACAGAGTTCACAGAGCTCATCGTCTGTCCTCAAATAAAAACTCAAAATTTATCCAAAGTTATCCTCTTTCTGTCTGTCCTACACGATGCAACAAAACATCCTGTCATTGGTCAATAAGAGTCTAAATGCTGGCTGAAGACAAAAAGAGAAGATGCACATTTAATATGTAAAAGTTGAGATTGAAAGTTTGTTCTTGATCTTGTTTCAGCAAGTCACATTAATTTACCTGTTTTTTGTGTCCGAGTCTTCTTCATTTTCAACAACGCAGTATTTAAATGTAACAGCCGACAAAGCGGCAACCTCCATGGCTGTGAAGTGAAGCCATTGTAGAAGTGCCAAAAACTGCAGTTCTTCGAACATCCACTAGATGCTGGCTACAGAACGAGTCAGTCTCCATAAGCCCACATCTTAAAATGTCCAGCTTCACAGCAGAAATAATCATCTATAGACAATCCACATCTTTGCCGATTTTTAGATTAGCCAGGAGGTGGCAGAGTCAAGACTGCCAAGATAGTGGCAACCAGAGCCACCACACTGAGCTCCACAACGGCTCTTCAGACATCTAAGGGTGACGTCAAAGATACTGTACAACATCTATGTTTTATACTGTCATTTCATCACAACAATATATAATCATATAATCATTTCTTAGAGGAAAAACTACTCCAACTGCAATGCTTGCTTGGTCAAAAAGATATATTTGTAAACCGTCTGGGGTCTGAGCAATCACCCATGATTGCAAAAGCAATTGATAGGGCCATTAATAGGACCTCAGTGGGTTAAAATGTATCAGTTAAATGTCAGACCAGTGGGTTAAGATGGACATTTTAGCTGTGAGAGAGTTCCTTCCAGAAATGTGACTGCTGATAATAATTAACCTTTGCACTAACCCCTTCTAGTTCAATTTCATCTGAGTGTAATCTGCACTAGATGTGTTTATTGTATTCATTGCAATAGGCTTGTGTGATAGCTTTTTGCTGCATCAGTGACATTCAGCTGCACAGATGAAAAAGCTTTTTAAGAGTAAACTGTAGCTGATAGTTTGCTTTCCTGTAGGACAAACAAACATTAGGCAGAACTTCTAATTCAGTCTGGAATTGCACTTGAATTTTTAAATATGTTTTCATGAAATAGTTCAGAATTGATCACGTAAATGTTTATCTGAAATTACCGACATGGTGCTCTTTTCTGTACAGTAACATCGAAGATCTAAGTGCAATTGCAGCCTAACAAAAGCAATGAAACAATGTAAATGAATGTTTCCATTGCCAAATTATGTGTCTGTGTGTGTTCAGATGAGAAATAATTTATTAATTGTGTTGGAGGTAAGTTCACTTATTAGAAAAAGAAAGGTAAGTTTATATTTGTTGGCTTTCAGAGAGGTTGTTGTGCATTTGAATAACTTTCTTTTGCCCGTCTCATCGTCCATCTTCTGTCATGTCGTCATCCGTCCACCACCAGGTTTCCCTGGTCGCAAGGGAGAAAGAGGAGACCCAGGTTTCCCAGGCCCTGCTGGAATGAAGGGAACCCCAGGACTGCCCGGCACCCCTGGATCACCAGGGCCAAGGGGACCCCCCGGAGGACCAGGACCAGGAACTAGAGAGGGAGTCCCAGGAATACCAGGAAGGAAGGGTATGAGGGTTTGAGCTACTGTTTATCACCACAGTTTATGTTCTTATTTCTCCTTACAGAGACAACAACATTTTGAATCTCTTTCTCCTTCCACAGGTGAGATTGGTTTCCCAGGACTGATGGGTTTCCCTGGACTACCAGGTCGTCCTGGAAGCCCAGGGTTTCCTGGACCGAAAGGACTGGCTGGAGGACCCGGAAGAGACGGACTCTCCGGTGGCCCCGGATACCCCGGACAAAAAGGTAAAGTGTCATAGCAATCAAAGAACTTCATGCTCAGAATAGCTAGGGCACAAAGATGCACGAGGACCAGGACACAGTCCAGTGGAGTCAGAGTAACATCCATGTGGTTATACTTGTGTAGGTGACAGAGGATACCCCGGAGCTCCCGGCTTGCCTTCTATTTCTCCTCCATTTAATTATGCGGAGAAAGGAGAACCTGGAATTCCTGGTAGCAACGGTCTTCCTGGCTTCACCGGACCCAGAGGTAACACTACGTCCTGTCTATTTGCTTTGGGTTTAAAACAAATATAACCATTATATTATGAGCTTGTGGCTGTGAACTGTCCTGGGAAATTCATGTCATACATCCAGATTCATGCTATTAGTAATATTCTGGATAAAATCTTTGTCATAAACGCTGCTTTTCCTTTCAACATTTACTAATTTAAGTCACCAAGAAGTTCTTTATCCTGCTAAATTTTACATGTTGTACAGAACTACAGCAACAATTTTATTAGAGCTTACACGTTTTCTGCTCCGGTCTGGTTTCAGGTGATAAGGGTTTTCCAGGTCTGCCTGGTCGTCAGGGTCTGCCTGGACTTCCTGGTTATGCTGAGCAGAGTAAAGGACACCCGGGAGAACCTGGATTTCCAGGACGACCGGGATCTCTAGGCTATCCCGGACCAAAGGGAGAAGCTGGAATCATGGGATTCCCCGGCACGTCCGGATCAAGGGTAAGAAAACACACATTTAAGAAACATGTGCAACATGCAGTGAGTTCAATCGGCAAGGTTCAAACTTTGATGGCTTCTTTCAGGGTGATGATGGCTCACCAGGTTTCCCAGGCAACCCTGGAGAATTTGGTCGTCCTGGTGGAAAAGGTGAGTGTAAATATCAGAGCACAAACACACCAAAAAAACACCCTCATAAATATTAATGAATAATTTAACCTATAAATCTCTGGACTGATTCATATGTTTTGCTCCTCAGGTCAACCCGGAGATTCATATGGTTATCCTGGAGGTCCAGGAGCTAAAGGCCAGCCCGGAAATTCAGGCTTCCCAGGTAAGAGTCAACATGTTTGGTTTTGGTAAAACAAATCGCGTCTTACCTGAATATAGCTGTTTCTTCTGGAATAACCAGAAGTGGCTCCTTTAAACAGTTTTTAGCGTTAGAAAAGAGTTCAAAGCAACACTGTAGGACCCAGAACTTCCCCACCTAAATGATCAAAACATGTGTTAGTCCCCTGAGTTGCGTCCTGTGGATTGGAAGGCCCAATTGGGAATTCCTCCAGCTCTTCGGGAAGGGATGATTTAGGTGGCTACACCTCACCAGCTGGAGCCCAAAATGTCATCCAACTCACCAGACTGATGTCTGTCTTTCCTCAGGTGGCCGTGGCAATGATGGCGCCCCCGGTGACAATGGTTATTCAGGAGGTTCAGGTTTCCCTGGTCAGAAAGGAGCTCCTGGTGAACCAGGACGTCCTGGAATAACAGGTGAGACTGCAACTGCAACAGACAAGAGAGTCAAGACATCCACATTCGGAGGAAGCCACCAGATAGTAACATATTTGCCTCGTTCTCTTTGTAGGCGCTCCTGGTTTCCCTGGTCCAAAGGGCCAGAACGGCTTCCCAGGAAGAAGTGGGACAGATGGACCACCTGGTCTGCCTGCTGGTCCCGGAGGTCCTGGATCCAAAGGTGAAAGATATTTACTTTCTGTTTCCAAATGAGACAAGATAACACAACAAGAAAAAACACTCACTCTGTTGTCTTTTTTCCAGGTTTGCCCGGACCTCCTGGTTTGGATGGACTCAATGGCCTTGGTGGACCTAAAGGTCTCCCTGGAACTCCAGGCAAGGAGCTCATTATACACACCAGACTCTGATAAAAACTGACAATATTCAGCGAAAAAATTAAAGTAAGTGTTGCGTTTGTATCCAGGTCCGAGCGGAGGAGGTCATCCAGGTGCCCCTGGTATTCCAGGACTGAAGGGAGAGAGAGGAGTCTCCTACCCAGGAGGTCCAGGCTTCCCTGGACCGAAAGGAGAGAGAGGAAATCCAGGTGAGACAGACTTCAGGTGAATTAGATTTTCTGATTGGATGTGAATGAAATAAGATCAAAATAATGACTCTGTTTCTGTGTCAGGTGGACCTGGACTGCCAGGGTTCCCCGGTCGTCCCGGACCTCCCGGTGAGACGAGGGTGTCAGATGTTCCTGGACCAATTGGAGACTCTGGCCTCCCTGGACTGGATGGAGAGTATGGTAAATACATTTCTTTAACCCAATATCCTTTGCTTTCCTTCCCATGAACTTTTGCTTTCTATCCTCCCTCAAGCCAATTCTTTCCTGTTTCCTTTCCTTTGACCTGATTTCCTTTCCTATCTTCTTTCCTTCCCTTCTTCCCCTTTTCTTTCCTTTCGTTTCTTCTACTCTCCTTCCTCTAAAAACGTCCCCTCTCCTCTCGCCTCCAGGTTTTCAAGGTCCTCCAGGTCCTCCAGGGCCACCTGGTCCAGGCACAGACCAGGGAGACAGAGGTGATTCAGGACTCCCGGGCTTCCCAGGCTCCCCCGGCAGAAAAGGAGATTCAGGAGGCCCTGGAGGCTCTGGGCTCCCAGGCGGCCCCGGTTTTAAAGGTGAAGGGGATCTTCATACAGACTTCAAACGTTTCTGTCTTTCTTTGAGTTCTCAAAAATAAATAAATAAAAATGTCTGCTTTTCAGGAGCACGAGGTGAGCCTGGATACAGTGGAGGTCCTGGTCTCAAGGGTTACCCTGGTGACCCTGGTTACTATGGAGGCAAAGGACCCAAAGGAGTTCGAGGTAGGGGGACGTCTTTACCAGAAATGGATTGTGATGGTTGAGAAACTCTTCCACCACTCTCCTATCCACATTCTTTCTGTATTTTCCCTCCGCCCTTCACCCGACCTCCATCCTTCTCTCTCCAGGGCGTCCTGGCCGCAAAGGTATCCCCGGAATCACGCTGCCCCCACGGGATTTCACGCGACCCCTCGGAGATGTGGGCTTTCCCGGTGAAAAAGGAGGCCCCGGTGCCCCCGGAGAACCCGGTCTGCCAGGAGCGTCCGGACATCCAGGTGAGTCTGGTCTGGTCAGCAGTGTAGCTGCTGCATTTCAATATCAGTCATAATGGTGATACTCTGAAAGGCTGATATTTTCTGAGGTAGTACAGTGTAAAAACACTGGCATAGACTGATCAAATATAACACCAACATTGTTAAGAGTAGATTTTGCAACTAAAGGGGAATCTTTGGAGCAACATGTAATCTGTATTTAACCATGAAAAGTTGTCAGATATCTAGCCCTTTATGGAAATCAGACAACTTAGTAAAACAGTCATCTTCTCATGTAGCTGTCAGCAAGAACGCCAGTGAGTGTATTCACCAAAATGTCAAACTATTCCTTTACTGGCATTGCAGAACTTTTAGCTAGCAAGCCATCAAGTCAATATTTACAGTATAATAAGTGTCATAATTAAGTGAGTGTTAAGTAAGTCATACTTAAGAACAGTTAATCAAGTCTGCTTTACAGTGTAGAGACAGAAACATAATCAAGAAAAGAAATATGAAAATAGAAATGACAATAAACGTTTGTGTTAACACTCTCCTGCTGCAGGTCCTAAAGGTCGTCCCGGTTCTGTGGGTAAACTTGGCAGGACTGGACCTGCTGGTCTCCCTGGAGCCATCGGTGACCCAGGACCCCCTGGTTTCCCTGGAGCCACTGGAGAACAAGGTCTGTATGTCTGTCAAAGATTAAGTTAAAGTCCAACTGTTTGATCCTGAAGAAACAGCTTTAACTTTATCTTCATTCAACATCTCTAATTTTCCGTCTCCTTCAGGTCCCCCTGGTGCAGCCGGTCGTCCCGGCATCCCCGGCAGCGTCGGCCGCAGTTACAGCATCGGCTACACTCTGGTGAAGCACAGCCAGGACTCTCAGATCCCCATGTGTCCACAGGGCATGGCCAAGCTGTGGGACGGATACAGTCTGCTGTACGTGGAGGGACAGGAGAAGGCACACAACCAGGACCTCGGTATGGAAACACTTTAATAACACGTTGTTACAGTAGTACAGCTAATTTCTCTTCACACCACCAACAAGATAGCTCATTTTAGAGGAGATATCCAACACAACTGGCTAAGATATTAAAAACCAGTGAGTCGACAACTTTGCTAGAGGCTGCTGAGCCCGGTTGCATTGCCTGGTTGCCGAGCTCTGGCTCTGGTGCGACACCGGTTCCACTGTGAACCTCTTTCTCCGGTGGTCCAAAAACCTGAAACCTCTCTTCTCTTTGTTTCTCCAGGTCAGCCAGGGTCATGCCTCCCCAGGTTCAGCACCATCCCCTTCCTGTACTGCTCCCCCAACGAGGTCTGCTACTACGCCAGCCGCAACGACAAATCCTACTGGCTCTCCACTACCGCGTCCATACCCATGATGCCTGTGGGCGAGCAGCAGATTCAGCCTTATATCAGCAGGTACGGTGTGATCTCTTGGCTCATTGAAGGTTTAAATAAAGTCAGTTAGGACTGCTGTCTAAAGGAGGTTTTTCTCTACAGGTGTTCTGTGTGTGAAGCTCCGTCTCAGGCTGTGGCGGTCCACAGTCAAGACTTGACCATCCCCGCCTGTCCTCATGGCTGGAGGAGTCTCTGGATAGGATACTCCTTCCTCATGGTACACAAGACTTTAAATAACTCTGAAATCTGTAGTTTTAAAAATAGAAATGACTGCATTTTAACATTTTTGACATTTTAACTACATCCAAAACCTGCATATCTGTCCTTTGCAGCACACGGCAGCCGGTGCTGAGGGTGGTGGTCAGTCCCTGGTCTCTCCCGGCTCCTGCCTGGAGGATTTCCGTGCGACACCATTCATCGAGTGCAACGGAGCCAAGGGCACCTGCCACTACTTCGCCAACAAGTACAGCTTCTGGCTCACCACCGTAGATCCCAACCAGGAGTTTGTGTATTCGCCAGGACAGGAGACCCTGAAGGGAGGCCAGGAGCGCTCCAGAGTCAGCCGCTGTCAAGTCTGCAGCAAGATCTTGTAGTAGTAGGAGGAGGTGAATGGAGGAAGGGAAATATCAGGAGGTGATAAATTAACACCTCAAAGGAAAATTTGATTATAAAGAGATCTGTAAAAACAAGAACAAGTGACTGACTGAAAATGAGCCCCTCTCCTGCTTTACTGGTGGTTTCAGAATAGAGTCAAACAACATCAGCCCCTGTTTTTTTTTATAGAAAGGCTTATTAAAAAACAAAAAAAGAGGAGTTGGTGGGAGGAAATGGATTTGAGAAGGGCTCCAGATGGACTCCCCTTCTCTAGATTATCACTGACAATGGTGCTATTATGTTCTTTGTGTTTATTTTGTGTCTGTTTTCTCGTTACGGTTCTTGGCGAGAATCATTCTCGGCTACCTCGGAGAGTGCCACCTTCTTTTGGATAGCACTGCACCGCTTACACACCAACCAAGGGCTGGACGTCAGCTTCAGATGAGTCAGTTCAGACAGAAAAGTCAAACAGTTCTCAGCTCAATCTAAAGTCTTAAAGTTTCCTGAACTGATCCAACTGAAGCAGACGATTCTGGTTCAGAAACACCATAAATCTTTGCTTCTTTTGTATTTACTGCAGACTGAAACCACTTTCATCTGCAGTTACGTTAAAGCCTCTGAAAACTGGTGGTTTTGCACGTTTTGCTATGCTTTCGAGAGATTTGAGACTTACTTGAGGTGAAGTGAAACGTTATAGTGAACAATGAGTGCACTCTTTTTGTCATTAACGTCCAAATCCAAAATCACCCGCCAAAGAGCAACTTTACTTCAAAATGAGACAATTAAGAGAAACTGATGAATAATAAAGAGTTCTGTGTTTTGTTTTAAAGAGAAAAGTTGCAAAAAAGTTGGCAACAGCCAAACAGAAAAGGTCATTTTCTTTGATATAATAATATATCATGATGTATAATAAATCTGATAAACCAACGACAGTCTGAAATCGAAAGACATGACATAGGATGAGTGTAAAAGTTGGAGTCCAGCTGCTCGTAAAGCTGCATTATCATCACGCTTTGTAAGTTATCGTGCAAAATTACCAGCGAAGTCCTGACTTTACTATGCATGTGTCATGTTTCATGTATACTTCACAATAGGAATCTGTGGTGCTACAATACCCTGACAGTTGCAATATTTAGGAATGTTCTTACTAACCAGGCTAACCGGCACTTTTCCTCTAAGAAAAAAACAAAAACCTCTGCAACAGCTGACTGTTATGACTTGAATGAGGCCACCCATTCATATATATATTGCACTGATGTGAACTCATATGGGTTATAGAACAATAAACAAGTCAAAACGTATCTTAGAAGCTTATTTCCACTTTCACAGGCTTTCATTTTTACATTGTGACCAAAATAGTGTTGTTGTTTTGTTTTTTTAAAACCCTTCATTCACACTAAATTTGCAACAGAAAACCAAACACACACACACTCTCTGATAGATTGTTAATTATTGCTGTACATAGTGCTTACTGTATTTCACAGCAAAGTATGTTAGAACAAAAGTCTATAATGCTGTTTGCTCTTTTATTTTGATTTAATTTTTTGTTTTCTAAAACCAGTTTATGTTTTTTCTGTCCTTGGATGTGAAAGAGGAAGAAGTTTTTCCTTCCTGTAAACATTGATTCTGCAGCCAAAATTTGTGAATACTGACTCGCGGTGGTGCGCAAAGACACGTAAGATCAAAACTGATCTTTTGTTATGTGTACTTTGGTTCAGAAATGTGAATTAAAAGTGTGGTTAATATCTGACTGGCTGTAACATCATCCTTGGACAGTGAAAGCTACTAGGTGACTTGTAACCACTATGACCACTGTGTCTCTCTGCTGGTAGCCCTGATTTTATTACTTATGTCACATGTTTCTTCTTTTGTTTAATTTTTTTTTTTTTTTTTGTGCCAGCTTTTGTTGTTTTGTAATCTAGATTGTAATTATTTTACTTCAGTCATGATACTATCCCCTGGTTTTATTTACTGATATGGGAGGGAATGGGAAGATAATGATGTGTACATTAAATATTATGGAGAAAAAAAAGAAAAATGCTTTTAGGATGTTTTTTTATATATATATATGGAAAAATATATTCACCACTGATGATTTAACAGATAAAACAACTGTTTTTATTGTCTGTTTGGTTATTTTTAGCCCATGTTTCCATAACCAAGAAATGCAGCAACTGGAAGTGCCTGGTGACAGAAAAGAAATGCAGTTTTCCTCAAAGAGGATCCAGAACAAACAAAAAAAGAAACGGTTATAACCTGTCTGTTTCTGTAATGTGTATTTCTGTGCTCACAAACTTTGAATTAAAGTCTCTAAACTAACTGAGAATTTTCTCTGCTGGTTTATTATAACCTAAAACAATTGATAATAATATATTAACTGGTCTTTTAACCCTAAAAAGAACCGAACTTCCCATTACTACTGAGTCAAATTATCCGGCTCTCTAAAAAGAACCGAACTTCCCATCACTATTAAGGACACACACATCCGGGACAGCAGATGGCGCCAAAAAGCCCGGATATTACCCAGCAGACACCGGAAAGCCTAGCATCACAACAACAACAACAGCACAGCTAGCTGGTAGCGTTAGCTCGAAGGGAACGTGAACTTTATTTTTTCTTCTGGTTTGGGACAGATTAACAGGTGAGTTATGTCACCGACAACCGACGGAGCGTCTGTGGCACGAGTTTGGCTCACGCATGTACGCGTTTACGCGGCGGTTAAACCGCATTTTGACCCGTTTTTAATGACGTTTAGTTAGCTCGTAGGCTAGCGTTAGCGCCGCTAGCGTCGTTAGCGCCTGCTTTATCCTGCTGCACCGTGTGAAAAGAGAGAAAATGTTTCGCTGCTGACGGCTTCATCGTGCAGATTTATCGGTGTTACAGTCAGCTGAGCTCCGTTAAAAGCGGTTTATAGGATGATTTTTGTGCTTTAGTGTTGACATAAAATGACATTTTGGAGTGTTGCATGCACAGTTATGAGTTTTGCACGCTTGTAAACGTGTTATATTTAAATCTGACAGGAACTGTTGGCATCTAATATGTAAAAATAGTCAATTTAAAGCTGCTACAGTGCTGAAATACAGCATATAAAGTGTTTAATTGACATTTAAAGGTGAAATAACTCATAAATGACTGTTGTTGTTATTCATGCCACATCTTGGTGGCTCACCAGTTTGTTACAGAAACAAGAGATGAACGTGGATGTGTCACATTATCTGGGGCTCATTTATCCTCTAAACCGGGGGGGTCTCAGACTTTTGGGGGCTTTTTGGGCCCCCCTTATAATCCTCACTGCCGTTAATACCCCTCGATGCCATAGGAATCATTTATATTTTATGGCTTGGCTGGCTTCATAGCTTCATTTGCAAGTACCTGAAGACGCCTGACGCATTTTTCACCATCGTTGTTCTCAGTAAAACCAAACTTGAGGTAACTGTCATCGTATTTTTGCAAGTTTGGCCTTTGCATCACTTGTTGAAGTGTGCTAAACTTTCCAGTGCACCCCCACGGTGAGAATTTGATCTTCTCCAAGTCGTAACAAAGATCACAGGGCCAACAGGCACGAGAAGAAGGTGGTGTTTATTTCTAACGTACGAGGAGGCCCCTTTGCTAAATATGCCGATCATCGGTGACTGTCAGCTCTAGAATCTCAGAAATAACCCCAGAAAAGTTGCCTCAGTTTTGGGCATAACATATGGACTACAGGGAGATTGTGAGCATCTGTCACAGGAGTCGATTAATATCAGAGAAAATCTTCGACAGCCTGAGCAAGTAACTCCTAATTCTGCAGGTGGTGTGTCTGGGTTTATCAGGTCATAGAAAAGAAATATGACGGTTTGTCGTTGAGTGTCGAAAGTATCATAAGTTCTGATTACAGGAACTTTCACTCTAGAACTGTCTCATGAGCCCCATCATGTCTTTACTCACCTCGTCTTTCTCCTCTCTCGTCCTCGCTGCAGGTACGCTGGAATTTTCTGATACCCACTCGGACATGTCCTATGTCTTCATCAACGACTCGTCGCAGACCAACGTGCCTCTGCTGCAGGCCTGCATCGATGGAGACCTGCCGTTCGCCAAGAGGCTCCTGGAGACGGGATGCGACCCAAACATCCGTGACAACCGGGGACGCACCGGCCTGCACCTAGCCGCCGCCAGAGGGAATGTGGATATATGCCGCCTCCTGCACAAGTTTGGAGCCGATCTGTTGGCGACGGATTATCAAGGGAACACGGCGCTGCATCTGTGCGGTCACGTGGATACGATACAGTTCCTGGTGTCCAACGGGCTGAAGATCGACATCTGGTAAGAAATTAGCATTAACTCCTTAAGTAGTCAGTTCCTTTAACTCCTCGCTCTGACCGCTTCGTGTCCGTTTGTTGTCCTGCGTCACAGTAACCACAACGGATCGACCCCTCTGGTGCTGGCCAAGAGACGCGGCGTCAACAAGGACGCCATTCGTCTGCTGGAAGGACTGGAGGAGCAGGAGGTGAAAGGCTTCAACAGAGGACCGCACTCCAAACTGGAGACCATGCAGATGGCCGACAGTGAGAGGTAAACAGTCAGTATGTTTTCTTCTTTGGAAATCTACCGTCTGGTCCAGAATGTCTGTTTGTATTTTGTCGCCCCGCCTCATATCAGCGTTGGGTAAACATGAACTCTAGTCCAGGACAAGGACTCGTCTGACCTGCGTACATGAGTGAAGAAACCGAGTGAAGATCTGCTTTGTTGACAGTTTTTGTTCCTCTCGTCTGTCTCAGTGCGATGGAGAGCCACTCCTTACTCAACCCTAACCTGCAGAGCAGCGAGGGCGTCCTGTCCAGCTTCAGGACTACCTGGCAGGAGTTTGTGGAGGACCTGGGCTTCTGGAGGGTCCTGCTGCTGCTGGTGGTCATCGCCCTCCTCTCTCTCGGCATCGCCTACTACGTCAGCGGGGTTCTTCCGTTCTCCACCAGCCAGCTGGAGCTGGTGCACTGAGCTGCGAGGGGGCAGTAAAGAACGAAGCATGTGGGGGTAGTTAAAAAATAAACAAGTGGCGTTCTGCTTTCAGTGTTTATACCAAAACAAAAATGCAGATTTTTGTTTCTTTGCAGCCCAGATCTCGTCTTTTTCTCGGTTGTCTAGAGCAGAAACCTCACGTTGTATTGTGTTAGTCGAAATACATTTTGAAAAAGAAGAACAAAAGTCACTTTCTCAGTTAGAAAAACACAACTTGCAAGCTTGAGTTGATAAACAGCCCGACCCCGACAGTGTCTTGTTTGAATCTTGTGTAACATATCCTTTAAAAATGAGCTGCTTTGACTGAAATGACTGAAAATATAGACTCTGACATTTCCTTGTTATGAAACCTTTTTTAATTTCCTTCCTCCTGTACGCTCTGTTACAAGCTGTATATTGCCATTGTTTTTGTATCATTTATTTTCTTATTTATCAAATATCTTCTCTTAATTTTCCTGTTTTTGTTTAAACCCCAGTGCCCTCGCTGTCTTTTAATCTCTTTTACGCCAACTGGAAGCGCTTTAGTCTTGAACGTGAAGTTGAGTGTCGTCTGCGTAGAAACGCACCTCGACCGCTTGAGAGAAAGCTTCGCATTTCACAAGACATTCCCGCCAGAAGCATGCGGCTTTGTTGCATTAAAACAAAAATAGAAAGAGCCCGTCATTGTTGTAAACATGTACATGTAGGCATAACACTCCTAAAGTGTAGAATTATGGCAGCAGATTAACGGTTATGACTTGTTTTGTATTCATTTTATCTCGATGTCCCTGTAAACCATGTAGATTTTATTTGTTGTTTGTCTTTATGGGGTTTTTTTTTCCACCGTTGATTTTCAGTGTACAATAACGCATATGAAGTAAATCCTAATTTAATGTGGAAAATGAATAAAAAAAATCATGTGTATGTATGATTATAATCAACAAGAGGAACACCTGTGATGTCAGATTTTTAATTTTGACGCCAATCAGTGCATTAATGTCAACGATTGTTTGGTTCCCGTCAAGACGTTGTTATGGAGAATCTGAGAGGACGAGTGAGTGAAAATAAACTGCTAATCCAGCAAAAAGTTTCCCTGATTAGAAGAAGAAGAAGAAAACAATTTGAAACTGAAAGTTTTCATCCTGAACTTTGAAAAATCTAACAATGTAGTCCAAATAAAAAGTGTAAGAAAAGTTTAAATGTAATTCTGGTTGAATGATTGAAATAATTTTTCAGTTTTTTTACTTTCATATATTTTTTAAAGGTCCAGTTTGTTGGATTTGAGAGGCGTCTCGTGACAGAGGAGTTTATTTGTGCTAAAATAATCAGAAAGTCTCCTATCCAGACTCTGAGGACGACACGACTTATTCCTTAAAAAACGTCCAACAGCAAACATCATCTAACTACCGTTCTCACATTAGATCCAGCAGCTGACAACTAATAAACTAAGCCTATTGTTCACTCTAAAATATATATATGTATATAGTTTTTACAGTAAAACAGTGTTTCTTTTTATGAAAAAAGTAATATAGTTTTACTGGAATATTGTGGAAACTGGAAAAAGTTATACTGTACTTATTACGGTAAAATTCTGGCACACATGGCTGTTATTTACCGTAAAAAGTTGATGAAATGTTTGAATGTATGTGGTTTGGTGTGTACAGAGTGATATATAACAGTGGTGAACATGTGTAGAGGTGTAGAGTATTTGAATTTACATGAAATCATCTGTGTAACAAAAAAAAAAAAGGATCCATTTTGGCACTTTTTACGCACCACGTTTTACGCACAAAATCACGTGGCTTCCACACGCTCCCGTTGGCTGCTCTCGCACAGCCGAGGGGTTAATTGGGGTCGAGGTGAAAGTTCAGGAAGTTGAACGTCATGTCCAAAATGGCCAGCGTGCAGGTGAGCCTGTGAATCACGCCCTCGGCCGTGCGGGGGATGGTTGCCAACTCTGGCCTCGTCGGTGGAGCTCGCTAGCACCAAGAGGTTTTATATCAAACATGAGGGCGACCCGCATTACACACATCTTAGTGCGTGTCTGCGTCCTGTCCTCTTTTATCCACCTGTTCTGTTCCACCTGTACCGGAGCCGTGCCCGGCCGGGGAGCGGCCTCTCATCACCCCGCGCTGAGGCGCAGCAGTCGGAGTCATCAGAGCGCAAAGCACAAAGACGCGCACCACCAACGCCACCACCGGCCGCTCACGGACGAGCAGAAAGCGGACCAGAACCTGCAGTTCATGTTGAGTTTGTACCAGAGCGCAGCCGAACCGGACGGCAGGCCCAAACAGCACCGAAAGTTCGGCTCCAACACCGTGCGTCTGCTGAAACCGTCGGCGTCTTCGGTGCACTACCTGCCGGCGTCAGGCGGTGAGAGTCAGATTATATAGTGGAAGACAGGTGGTGGTACTAGTATAAAGATACTTTACTCAAGTAAAGGTACTGAAAATACTCAAATTTCAAAGTAAAAGTACTGATTGTGCAGTGAAACGTTCAATTCTGTTAAGAATGATGTTTTTGGAGCTGCTTTCCTGCGTGTGTTGGATTTTGTTTGATTTTAAGCAATGCATCTTGGTCGATAAGATGGTCACATGCTTGTCTCTAAAAAGTCATGTGACGTCGTGTGATTTTAGCTTTGTGACTGCATGTCAAACTAAACAAAGCAAACATCAGAAACATGAGTTCTTTATGAGTTTATTACACGTCAGGTGAGTTCTGGTCATCAGGTAGAAGTCTACAAACACACTGTATGTTGAACTGTTCTTTAGATTCTCCTCGTTTCAAGAGAGCGGGCTTGAAAATGGTCGTTTGAGAAGTTTCAAGTAACTAAAGCCGTCAGAGAAATGTGGAGCAACAAGCACAATATTTGCCTCTGAGATGTTTTTTAAATGAACTACTATAGAACTATATTCAATCCATTATTTTCCGTATTTTGTAGAATTTGGATCCTCAAAGAATAAATCAGAATTTTTAAATATTTCAAGAATTGTTCCATAGCAGCAAATATGTGTTTACTAATTACTAAATTTAAAATCAGATTTTCATTTTGTGTGTGTGATTTTTGAATTGGCACAAAGTCTCACGTCTTTCCTTATCGTCTTCGTCTCTCCTTCAGACCATCACTACAGTTTCACCGTGCAGTACAACCTCGACACTCTCCCCTCGGAGCAGCTCGTCAGAGCCTCGTTCATCCACCTCCGCTCTCCCTCCTCCGCCACAACCTCGAGCACCACCCAGACCCTCGAGCCACCCCGCTGCAGGGCTCAGATCACCTCACTGGGCAAGGACAGCCTGGTCACCCTGGAGCCCCATGAGCGGTGGACGGAGACGGACATCACCGCACACGTCCAGCAGGAGAAGAACCAAGACGCCGGGGGACACTTGACCCTTACGGCCCAGTATTGGTGCACGGAACCTAGGCTTGTTGAAGAGAACGGCAGCCTCTCGTGGTGGTGGTGGTGGTGGAATCATCTTCAAGGAAGTAAAAGATGGAGCGGTGAACCTCATCTTGAAGTCCCGTCTCTCCTTTTATACCTTGAGGAGGAGAGGGAAGTGAAGGACTGGATGGGGGACTTGCTTGGGACTGAAGGGGAGAATATCATGAGGCAGATAGGGCTGTGGCATCCTTCGGTGCGCCGTCGCCGCTCCAAAGACCTTTCGGAGTCCAAAGATCATTCGCTGGATGTTCTGAAAAACGCCCCAATTTCCTCCTCCTCTTCTTTCTCCACCTCCCCCTCCGACTCCATCGTCTCGGATTTCCCCAACTACAAACGCAAAACCAGCGTTCCCAAGAACCGCTGCAAGCTGCACTCGTTCCGCCTCTCCTTTGACGAGCTCGGCTGGGGTCACTACTTCATCGCTCCGCCGGTGTACAACCCGCGGTTCTGCCAGGGCACCTGCCCGCGGGTGCTCCACTACGGCTACCATTCCCCGAACCACGCCATCATCCAGACGGTCATCAACGACCTTGGCGTCGGGGACGTCCCCCCTCCGTCGTGCGTGCCTTACAAGTACATGCCCATGAGTGTGCTGGTCGTGCACAAGAAGAAGGTGGAGTACCGGGAGCTGGAGGACATGGTGGCCGAGTCATGCACGTGTCGCTAAGAGACTTGATCGACTCAAGCACTGAGAAAAGAGACAAAATGGCGGGGACACTGGAAACAGGAAGTTGTTGTGGTCTCAGATCTTCAGCATCCCTGATGAAGCACTTTAAAAGGCAGCTGCTGAATGTAATGCTGGCCTGTAAAGAACTATGCAGATGATTCATGTGTATGTATTCGTGTATATTTACTGATTATTTTGGGGGGCGAATTGTCGTGTGAGCTGTTTAAAGCACTGTGCAGACTGGTGAGTGTGCTGGCTGCTCTAATCATAGTCACTAAAACTAGTTTTCCAAAGGGAGCTGGCAAATTTGGATGCACTTTAAGCCATTTGAGGGCAATTTTCCAAACTTTAAGTGAACTTAACTATTCCTAACTTTCCAGGTAGCATGTAAATGTAAAAATGTATTTAACTTTGACAGTAACTTGATAAAACTGACCGACAACAGGCGAGAGTCCAAGAGTGACCACTGGTTTGTCTGTAAGATGTAGAATCCATCTATGAAAGTAATGGTTCCTCTTTTCTTTGTTTTTTTTAAACCTGATCTGTGTTTCACGTCAGGGCTTCAGTCTTCAAGAACCATAAAAAAGGCCGTTCACGTGTTTAACGTCTCTGGATAACATGTTGGCACAGCTCGAAGCCACATCCCTCCGTAGAAACTGCACAATTTTAATAGACGAGGGGTGTAAAGACCGTGTGATGTCACAATTTTTGCTGTTAACAATCTAAACTTTAGCATTTTGTACGTATTTATAACGGGAGGAGGATCTCCAAGAACACGGAAAACAAAAAAAAACAAATGTGCTGCTATCGGCCTGCCTTAGGAAAAAAATGCACACAATGAAAAAATTAAGTGTTGCAACAGTGTTGAATGTTAACGAAAACAAACAAGTGTTATCGTGGAAAGGAATGCAATTTTTATTACGAATTAGCAATTAATAATAAAATAAAAATGCATGTTTTCTAAAACCTAATTTATTGTCTTTTTTTTTTTTTTTTACATAAACTTTGTCTGAACTTTCTCATAAACTAAATGATGTCTGTTAAATCACGTTGATGCTACACTGACTTGTAATCAGCAGCCTCCGTAGACTTATCAGCCGAGGAAGAGAGCGAAGAGGACGCTGACGGAGGAAGATAAGAAGAGAAAGGTAGTCACAATGTACAAAATTCAAGTACTTCAGCTCATCAAATAAGCTTAAAGTTTGACATTTTAACCATAAATATAACAAAGAATTATTTTGATTCAATAATTAACATACTTTAGTATCATGTAAGTCGTTTTGTAAGAGATTTCTGTACAATCTTTTTAAAAATAAAACTTTAATTTTGACAAAGTGTACAGAACACAAATGTTCAGGACAGTGCATTATTGCATTGAGTCCAACAGATGGCGCTCTTCACTAAGAACAAAAACTTGGTGCGTCACATTTCCAGAAATTGACACAGATCCTTCATCCATCTATGAAACCTGAACGATCACACAGAAAAACTAAAGATACAAGTTTAAACAGTAATTGTACATTAAGATCAGACAAACAGTGTGTTCATGTATCTGCTCTGCACGCCATGTTTTGTTTGCTACATATTTCTCAGTGACCTCACTATCTGAGGAAGGCCATGTGGGATGTCCCTGAAAGAAAAAAGGTCAAAGTGGACATAAACAATCAATCTGTGACATACATAAGTAGATAACTGGTGTTGTAAGGAAAGGTTCAATGAATAACCTCTTGACACAGAAAACTAAAACAAGTTTGGGTTTCATATTTACTGTGTGTCTTTCTTTACTCAGAGGAGATGAAATGTAAATGTAACAAAACGTAAGATTGGAAACAACATAAAATGTATGTGAAGGTGTGCATTTATTTACACAACAGTTAGAACAAGTAATCCGATTGGACAAGAGGTCGTACCGGGAGTGCTGATACTGAAAATAACAGCACTGTAACCTTTTCCAGTGTTCTAAAGACGTTATATTAAAGTTACAGCCATTAACGTTTACTGCTGTTAGAAGTAACTAGTGTTAGATAAATGGTGCTTGTAGAACTGTTGCATAAAAGCAATATCACACTCAAGGTCGTGGTGGAGTGCTGTTATACTGAATATCAGCACGGCTGTGATTAACTTTAGAATCACAGCCGTGCTGATATTCAGTATAACAGCACTCCAAGATCAAACGAGATCAAATGAGTCCGGCACATTAGTGTGGTCAGTGTACTTTAAATTCTGAATCATTATTTCTGAACTTTGCTCTGTATGGGACAGTGGGTCACAGAGAAAAGACCTTCTTTCGTCACTGTTGACAGACATGCAGTCCATCAACATGGATGTGAAAACACAACATGCTGCAACCTATTTAAACGTGAATACAAACACAATATGAAAGTGTTGCATGTACTTTTGTCAATTACTGTCAATTTTTCACCAAAATCAGTGAAATAGTTGGTGGTGTGTGACTTAGTGCTGTAAAGCATACGTACTTCTGCTGACCTGGAGCCCAAAGTTACATAGTGTGAGAAGAGATGTACGAATGACAGAGACACCGTTCACCTGATTATTATTTTACTGGTTATTTTATGGTAGAAAAGTTACATAATGTTGCTTTAAGCTTGTCATTCTCTGCTGAGCGCCTGCAGCCGTGACCTCGATGTTGCTTTCTGACTAGATTTCAGCTAACACGTTTTTGTAATAATCCAATTTCCTCGAACAGTAAACTTGTTTTCCCTCACACGTATCGTGTCATGCAGTGGAACAACAGCTTAACGGGAAACAATTGAGAATATGACTTCCCAGAGACACAATATGACCCTGATGATATCTATGAAGGCTGTTAATAAAAGCCAGTGTGACTCAGAGATTACTGTCAGTGTCAAACACCTCTGGACTTTATGTTTTGTTATAGATAATTCAATTTTTATTCTTTATTGTCGTGGTTTTTTGAGGAAATACAGTTTAATAAATTGGTGCGAGAGGACTAAACCTTCATTTTCTAATAAGAACGTACATCTGCAACAAATCTGATGTTGTCTTTAAAAAATGTGCTGGTTTGCAGATTTTTTTGTAAGAAAACATGTTTAAAATTCAGGCACAGGCTGATGTGTTACCGTAACATTAGTATAACAGTGACTGGAAATTCTCTGTGTTTATTTCCTCAAGGGATTTCATGTGTGTGTGCTCCTCTGGCAGATGTAACATTCTGAAACGACACACACACTTTAGCGAGTCTGATTTCCCCTAAAACGTCACGTGAGGATGTGTCAGACGAGGAAGAAGCGACTTGTTACTCATCACGTTTGACTGAAGGTCACGGAGGGAAAAAAATCTGCTTTTGAGTTCTATTACTGGATCTTGTGAAAGAAAGTGAGAGTGTGTTACGTAACACGCTATCACGTTAGCCTTCAGTGTATGCTATGTGTCATTGTTGTGAATTAGTAATGTTGTCCATCCTCTATGGTACAACAAGTCAAGAGTTTCAGCACCACGCGCATGTTTACTGGGACGTATTGACATTCAGCATGTGACATTTAAAATGCAGATTGGAAAATCTTTGGAATTTTGTATATCTTGTGCTAAATGCATTGATTCCATTGAAACAAACTTCGAAATCTTGCTGCTAAAAATGCCCGTGTGACCTTTTGCCGGGTCCTGAACCTGCGAGATATGTATTCATGAGGACAGTAATGTACTTGACACTGCATAAAAGCCGACTAAACAATCTTTGCTTGTTGGTTACTTATGATAATGATTACTTTTTAAGAGAGAGAGAGACGAGATAAGCGCTGCACATCCACATGTAGAGAATCACTGGCTTTGACTCGAGGCCTGGCCACATTTCGAGGGCTTTCTGGGTAACTTGTTTCTTTTAAATTCACCCTGCTCAGTCCAAATGAAAACTGGTTACATGAGGTCATGTCTGGAATCATCCTTCGATCCGTTTGTCCAGGGGAATTATTACTTCAGGCCAATCAAAGTTTAAAGTTCAGACTGGATGAGACAGTCTGACCAGTAGACTGTTAGTCCATAAAGGCTGAACCTTTAAGCTTCCACGGTTAGCAACATACTGAACAGAGTGAGCAGGAGCAAAGGTTCATTTAGAAACATGCAGTTTATTTAAATCAGCTGAGAAGCCACAGCGAGGCAATTTATTGCATTTGTAAGAGCCGATCAACATTTCTCCCCAGCATAGTTTAAAGAGTCTCCAAAGCATGGTTAGTGTTTTTATGATTGTTCAGCACACAGACGGATGATTTAAAGTCTGTGTGTTCTAACTTTTCTCTCCTAAACTTACGTCTGTTAGCTCCTGTTGATCCACACTGACCTGTGATCAGGTGAACGGTGTCTCTGTCATTCGTACGTCTGTTCTCACACTATGTAACTTTGGGCTCCGGGTCGGGAGAAGTACGTAACGCTTTACGGCACTAAGTCAAGTGCCAGTGTCAAGTGTCTCTGAATGAGTTGTTTTAACCATGCAAACGTACATGGATTCAGTGTAATCTGTGTTGTCACAGAAGAAATTATTTGTAGATATTTCAAGAACCTGTTTAAAGAACATGAACCTGCGTCTGCTTAGATGAAGACAGACTGAGACTACATTGCGGAAAAGTGCAAATAAAGCAATATAATTGCATTGTCCATCATATAAAGATACACAAAGAGCTAGGAGCTTCATAAAACTTGATGTGCAAACAGTTTTTATTAGCTGAAATTGTTCCTTTGCATGCCTCTATGACTGCCTCCCTTCAAATGTTTAAACCGATTGCGTGAGTCCAACATTTTGCATCTGTCCTGCATTACCACACAGAACGACAGTCACGGTACTCTGAAGCCTCCGCGACCGCGCTCGTTCTGTGCAGCTGCTCGGCCCGTCAGGCACAATCCGATGAGTCATGCTCGGCGATGGATATATATATAATGCAGATGTTCTGAGTTTATGTAATGCAGGGGTTCCTGTCAGTCTCCTCTGGAGGCAATGAACAACCTTACAGGAATCAGCGCAGGAATTTTCCATTACATCCATCTGTGATCGGCTACGCTGCCTGATTAAATCCACTGTACTGTTTAAAAATACTTTTGTCGTCAAACGTCCAGCCTCTTAAAAACATCTCGGCCTCTGAAATCTGAAATGAAGTTTTAGAGACATGCGCCAGTTGAGCACGTGCATGCAGGCATGCTCCAGATTCATTGAACACAAAAAGGAAAAAGCCATGACGTGAGTTGGTATTCTTGTCTTTGTGTGAGATGTGACGTCACATCGAGCTCAAATACAGAGATCCGAAAATATAAAATGACTTTGCTTTGTGGAAAAAACTATTTACTATAACTATTGAAGTCTTTCTGAATAGCTGACCTCCTCTGGAAGTCGCCATACAGATAATTCACAAAAAAAAAAAAGCACTTGAAATAAAATGCCAGAATAATTTGCACTGCATTGTGCAGGTTTTAATGCATCTTTGGAGTTTGTTATAAAAGTCCAACCTTCGCAAACACGTGCATAGATTCATAGATTACATCTATAATCAGGCAAAAAAAAATATTGTTACTGTTAGCTAATGTTAGCTGGTGTAATGGCAGAGGAGAAGAGAGCGAAGAGGACAAAAGGAGCGAGTGAGCAAGCAAGAAGCCGCCGGACAAGAGTAAATCTGGGACTGACTTTTAGGCTGAAAGACAGACGCTGAGCTGGGCTGACTGCGGTTGGACTAGTCAGTAATATTAGCTGCTGCTGTGTGCCAGATATTGACGTGATTCCTCGAACTGTCATGAGTCCAGACTTGTTCTTCATTCAGCAATTTCTCCAGCCTTACATTCAAATATATGGAGCACACATGTGTACACACACACATATGAGTCACGTGCCGTGGGTCATGTGTACGTACCTGCTTATGTAAACGACACCTGCTGCCTCTGTATAGTCGGTGTACGTTGTATAAGTAGGACTGCCGGATTGCGTCAGGTCAGGGTCATCGGTAAGCAGAGATACACTGCAGCATGCGGACTCTGCCGAATGATAAAGCCTTATCTCGCTTCAAGTTCATTCACACACACTGTGGCATTGACACACACACACACACACACACACATCCAGTGACCTCTTAGCCTCTTTAAACACTTTTTACCCAGCGGCGTCGGTGTTGCCGTTGCATGATGTTACCATCACGTGTGTTGGTGTCTGGGGCTCTTGGGTTCACGTTATCGGCACGTAATAAAACAAGAAGACGGTAAAGGACGGACAGAAAGACCACAAAAGAGTCAGATGGCCTCATTTTAGGATATTACTGCTTCTCTGCAAACACATAATGTCACATTTGGGCCAGAAAAGAGAGATAAAGAAAGGGGTGGACGACACGGCATGGGCTGTGACTCGCTCTCCCTCCCTCTTTGCTTTCCCTCTCTCCTGGGATCGTGGCCCGGCTATATAAAGGAGAGTTGGTACCACAGCTGAGTTCGCTGACTCAGGCTGACTTGAAGAGACTTTCAAGCAACCCTGCGACTAATGAAAACCTGAACCTTGACTGAGCTGGTTCACGGGACCTCGCTGGGTTGAGATCTTAATTTTGCTCAAGCCTGAAGAGCCACAGGTCGCCGAGAAGAAACTCATCAGCATTTACCGGCTCACCGTCAAGATGCAGGAGAAAGGCTTCTTCACCCAGAGGAGAGCAGCTGTAGCACTGTGCATCGTGCTGTTAATGCTGGCTCAGCAGGTCAGTGGATTGTTCCGGATTCGAAAAAGCTGTGGTCAGGAAATCTGGACCACCAAAAGTGTTTTAAATATCAGTTATGCATGCTTTGCACTGTAAAAATACTGATTAAGTTCATCTAAATTAAATTGATGATCAGACACAATAGAAAGCTCTGGAAAAAGTTCATTAATATTATTATAATCAGACAATGATATAGAGTATTTATTTTTATTTGCACATTTATTTCTCGAACCGAACACAGCAACGCCAGTTGACAACAGAAAATACAGTACCAGTCAGTCCAGGGTCAGCTAATAGGACAGCTAACAGAGTTCACAATAGCTAACGATACCTACCTGAGCTAACGGCAGCTACCGTTAGCAGGAGTTGGGAAATAAATAAATGTTATTTTATGTATAGTTAAATTAGCTAATGAATATTTCTGTACCTTCATCTGTCTGTGTATACCAGGTATGTGCGGGTCCGTTGGTCCAACAAGTCCAGTCCAGCTCTGATCAGGGGGCAGGTTCCAGCGGGATCCACGCACTGAGGAGGATAGCTCGGATGACCCCACTGTGGAGGATCATGAACAGTAAACCGTTTGGCGCTTACTGCCAGAACAACTACGAATGCTCCACAGGACTCTGCAGGTAAAAAAAAAAATTACTCAATCATCATCTCTTAAACAGCTAATTTAGGTTGCTGTCATTATTTTGTGATTCACATTCGGAGGTCAAAATATCACGTTAGCATACTAGCTAACGTAATGTCCGAATAAACATTTAAGTAGAATAGGCAGTCTGCTAATTTAATTTATTTAGAATTTACTTCCTCACATGCTTATGAAGATCTAATAAAATTACTGTAATTAGTCTTATATGTTGCAAATTTGGAGGTCACCTTACCTTACTGAATGACATTATGTTAAGACCTCTAAAATTAATACATACAGTTATTAGACTGATTAGCAAGTTAGCATACAAGCTAACGTATTGCGTCAATAAACATTTACTGTAAGTAGATAAGTGGAACCTCGTCTCATTGATTTTCTTTCTTTTGTCACCTCTTCAGGGCGGGACACTGCTCCACCAACCACCACGCCCCCTCAGAGACCGTGAACTACTAGACGTCCCGTCCAGAACACAGACCAGCGTGTTTGCACCTGTGCACAGCCATTACTAAGTACTTTAAAGGGATTTTCATAACTGGGGATATGCACTTATCCAGGCTTTTTTTTTTCTTTTTTAAATCAGTTTTGTATTTATACGTGCAAATACATTTTGGTAATACCGAAATATTTTTTTATGAATTTACACAGCAGGAAGTTACATCACTGCTCCACTCAATGGCAAAAATGAGAAATATCACTTAAAGGTCCAGTGTGTAAGATTTAGGACTATTGGCATTATATATAATGTTATGTATGTTACTATTAGCAGAATGTTTCCTACATACTTCAAAGAATAGGGGAGGCGTTGGAGAGTATTCATTTGGTTGGCACTAAATCCTACACACTGAACCCTTAAATGAGTCAGTAGGAGGTCGGAGCCTTTTATGCTTTTTGTTTTCCGCGATGAGATATGATGAAACCAAACGTATCCAGCCTTGACCTCAAAGTTCAGTTATTGTGACTCAAAATGAAACCAAAAGAGAAACTTTTTTTTTTTAACCTCGACTAACGGTATAATAAAGTGTTTCATTGACATTGAAACATATTTTCAAAATATATTTTTTACGTCCTCGTGACTGAACCAGAAACATCTCATGATGAATATATAATTTTTTTTCTCTGAGACTTTTATCTGTTGTACTGTTTTTGTAGCAGATAATGATGGATGGAGCAGGGAACAGTGTGAGCCTGTTAAAATGTCACGGCAGATTTCCTCAGTACTATCTCGTGTCGTGTCCGATAAGTTATCACTTGAATGTGTCCTTCGAAAGTTTCACCGTTCTGCCAGTGATGAGCTGGATGAAGAGTTTGTTGCTGTCAGCATTTTTCCTGATTTGTTAGTGAGTTTTTTAGTAGCAAAAATCAGTGTATTAAACACAAGAATTAGGAAAAGGTTATGATAATTGAACAGCTGATTATTGGGAACCAGCAACAAAAGACACAACAGAGTCCAACAAATTAGGCAAAGATATAACTATGAAATTAAAAACTAAAAAGCTCAAGAAGAAGTCTGAAAATCAAATGATGTAGCTTTTAGCCTGGGAATTTTCAACAAACCCTAATACATAATTAAAATACATAATTTAATTGTAAGATCTGCCACCCGAAGGAAAAAGTTCAAGAAAAAGCAAAGTAGGAAAAAGGGATCAAGAGAGGAAGGAGAAGGATGACGAGGAGGAGTGGAAGTTACAGAATATTGATGCTCGAGCACCCTCAACATTTCATTTAAAACATCTTTCTGTTTTTTATTATTTTGAAAGTTATATTTAAAAATCGTTACATTTACCAGGCTTACTGCAAACTAATCACATTCTTCATAATATACTGTGTGTAATGTCTGCACACTGATTTGGTGATTCTCTGATATTTTATTTATTTTATCCTTTATCCATTTTTTTTAACATATTTTATTCATGATATTTTAATGCTTTTTGGAATTTTTTGCTTTTTTGCTTTTTTAATGCTTTTTGGAATAATCAATCAGCCATGACTGGATTTGCTTCAGTGGGAACTTTTACTCACCTTACTCAGTCCATCTTAAATCACACATAAATATCTCTGCTCAGCGTACTTTTTTAGGACATTTTGCACATCTGTCTTCTCAAATCGCTAAGCGATTCACCGATTTCGCTTCAACTCGCCTGCGTAGTTTACTTCATGCACAGAGTAGGTGGTTGCAAATATTTTGTACACTCTGCGTGTTTGAGAACTGTTTGAGTAGGATTGCACTTTTAAACTAAAATTATCTTTGTACTGTCTACTGTCTACTGTATGTACGATAATACTTACATGTAGAAAGCCAGAGAAAACGTGGAATAAAAGCATTTGGAAACAAATAATTGAATGTGTATGTGCCTCATTTCTAATTTTAAGGTTCAGACTGATGTGTTGGACGAAGGTTCTTGGTGGAACTTTTTTTGGTTCTGCAAAGAACCTTTCACCTATTTCTATGAAGTCCAGAATTTTGTGTAAATAGCATTTTCAGTATTTTACCGTGTACGTAAATCTTTGAACAGGTCACATATAGCTGGTTTCATTTTGTTTTTTGTTTTTTTTTGTTAGCAAACATTTCTGTGCATTTATTATCAGCGACTTTCATACACATTTGCTGCTCTAGCTGTGTTAGCAGCTGTTTGGAGTATTTATATTCACAGTTTGTTTTCATCATGTGACATGGTATTCATGATTGTTAGGCTGAATACCTTCCCACTGACTGTGCGCTCATTGCATGAGTGGCTACATTAGCTTTAAAACTCTGACTGTAATAGTTTTGAGTTGGTTTCTGTGTTTTCTGTTTTATTTTGAAGTTCCACCCTGTCTGTTGTACTGCCTGTCTTGTTTCCCGCCTTTTTTATTTTGCACCTGCCCCTGATTAGTTTCACCTGTCCATGATCAGTCAGTCTATTTAGTTCCTGTGTTCCCTTTGTTTCCTGGTCTGTCCTGTTTCTGTGCTGGTGGATTATTCACCGTTTCTTTGTGTTTTTTACTTGCTGCTTTTTTATTTTGTCATAAAGTTAGCACTTGTTTAGTTCCCTGCATTTGGGTCCGTTGCTGCAACTCCCCATTACCTCCATGGCACTGACCAATTGGGTTTATTTGGTCATAAATGATGTTTGCCAGTTTTTCAAAAAGTGAAAAGAAAATGGCACCTCAGCATCTTTATCAGAAACTCTCCTTTCTGTTTTAACCTTCACGCATGAGCTCAACTGTGCCGAATGCTGCAGATCAGCTGTTTGGATCAGAGTTACTGTGGGAAAAAAAAAACACCTTTTGAAATTTATAGAAACATGACGTTTGATTTGTGGTGGAATACAAACAAACCCAAAACCAATAAATAAAATCAATGGTTGAATCTGAATTCGTGACTGCTTTTGCTCTTTTATCACTATGAGCCCGGGTCAGGATAGAAGTTATCTAGTGATTAAACTATTTCAAGGAATATTATCTGTAGTTTCCAATTTATTCAGTGCCCATACACAGTGCTCCTTCCCTTCTTTTGTTTCTTAATCCCCTTCAAAGAACACATGAACTGTCTCTGCACTGTTTCGAGAACAAAAAGCTGCCTGGAAACAAGACGTATAAATATTGAGAGCTGTGCTTACTCAGCATATCTCTGCTGGATGATCACATGTTGATTCCTGAGACTGAATCTTCTTTGTGTATGCAAAAGTCAAACAGCTGTTTGGCGTTCAGATATTCAGTCTTTCGCAACAACAGAAAAATGAGCCAAGTATGCGAGTGGAAACCGAGAGAGAGGGCTGGAAATCATGTCGACTCAGGAAGAGTTTTCTTCTCTACGTATGATGATTCCTCCGTGTTCATGTACTTCAGAGATTTCCTTGTCAACCCTGACACTAAAGGATATTTGCAATAGCTGCAACAAGCTCATGAATCCATGTGTTCATGCACACACTAACTCTGCAGCCAACTGTAGCTGCTGTTAGCTAATTAATACAATCTATGGTCCCATCACATCCGGACTATCTTAGCCTGATGTCACCGCAAACTAGACTAAAAATAGATGGATAAATAGATACTTTGACCATAGTTTTATTTGTAGCTGGAATTTTAACCACATCATAGTTACCAAAAGGTTGTTATTGAAAGTGTTGGTAGGTAATAGGATTAAAATAACTTCCCCATCCCTCCCCTGTTGTTGGGGAGTCTACTTACTTATTCTTTTGGACATGTATTAGCCGTAACTCATTAAAACGAGCTAATAATCCCTTGCCTGGTGTCATCATCAAACTGTTTACTGTTCTTCAGGACATGTGAAGAGTTCATGCTCCCGTGGACTGTTTCTCCACATCGCTGTCCATCAAACGCTGGGCTGAAGTCATCTGGCACTTTGTCCTTGCACACAGTGTTCTTCACACAAGCTGTACTGGCCAAGTCGCAACATTTCACTCTGTGTGAAAGTGTGCGTTGGTCTTTTAGAAATATGATGATTAGGGTCGGGTACGTCGGCTGATCACCGATTCACGTTGCGTTAGTCTTGGTACACGTGAAAGCCATTGGCTACGAGAGAGCACGACTAATTTTATGAAACCCCTGCAGCTTGTTGAAGACACCTTTACGCAAGTAATCTAATTGGATTTGGCTTTTTTTACGATCTTGGTTGATATTAGCTCAGCTTTAGCGTTAGCCACAGGAGCTGAGGCTTACTTTAGTATGAAACCAATAGTGCACAAATGCAATCACTGTAAAGTTACAGAACAAAGGGAACAGCTGGGTACCAGGTATCGACATCAACCCCAATGTTGGTTCAGTTTGTCATCTACATTTGTAAACTGTGTCCCGTGCACATCAGCTAAATGTCACAGACGATGGGGAACCAAATGGAGATGACAAATGATTACAGGGACGTGATGTGAAGCAGCCAAGAATCCAAAGTCCAATAAACAGGCAAAAGGTAAGAATGAGGTGGAGGTGATGAGACGAGTCACAAGTTTACAAGACAGTGGTCTAGACCAGACTGCTAAGCCCGGCTCTGTTGCCTGCTAATAGCAGATCCAGTTAGTTCGTTAGCAGTTAATGAAGAATGTAGGATGAGTCATCAACTTTTTAAATGACAAACTCTAAAATACCTGAAAATACTGAAGACGTGACTTACTGCCATTGTCGGAGGAGAGGTGACTTATAGCATCAGAGATATGGAAGAATTCATGGGGACTTTAAATAGTGTGATTGATGATTGTATTCAATGTGCTCCTGTCTGCTTCATGGAGCCAACATACAGCTGGTCAGTGCCCTTCCCTCCACAGCTGTAACTGCAGCTCACACTGTTCAAACATACAGACGATGCTGACTGCATGTATGAAGAACGATAAGTGTTGTTCTCTTTAGCATGTGCACCAGTCTGTGTTGCAACTAACCTGACGGATGTGCATGAATTTAGATATTTTACTTTGAAACTGCAGATCAAAGTGCAAATTTTTTTTATAATTCACTTTTTATTGCTTTTCAACTGCACAACAAAAGGACCAACATACATAAACATGAACAATGATGAGAACAAAACATCATTTCTGACATGAGACACACAGAAGAAAAGTATTACTCACAAAGAGACATTTGCATAAACTAAACTAATGCAAACATAAAAATATTTACATGTCTACATGCACATGGTGCAGATCAAGGTTTTAAGGAAGCATAGTTTGGTCGGCTGTTAAAAGGTGCACGATAAAGCTGACCTATATTTTAAATGTTCTCTCCAACTGTTTGGTCAGCAAACCCAAAATGCAAACAGAAGCCAGACAGTTTAAACTGTTTATTTAAAAAAAAAAAAAAAAAGAGGTGACTGCAGTTTGAGATCTTGCATTGAAGGAAATTCAGGGTCCAAAAACAGGAGCAGAGACGAGACAAGGCCGGACGTGGCTGGCAGATTTCCTGAGGCACAAGGACCGATCAAAGAGAACAGATATCACAGAACAAGTTTCAAAAAATAGTTCTTGTGTCATCATGAGAGATTGAACTGGCCTTTTATCCTGTGCACGTTGATGAGAGACGGTGTTGTGGTGATAAGCCAGGTGAGAGAGGAAACACCTAGCAAAACACCAAGCGCCAACTCTCTGTGGCCAATGCAGAAGTGCAGTTCCTCGAATGGCCACTTGAGGCTGTGTTGTTAGAACAGTGACTTTACGGGGACCCCCTTTCCATCTGGGGACATATGAGGTCCCCACAAGGTTAACGTTTTAGTTCTGGGTTGAAGGAATGCTTCATTTTGAGAGAGATGCCTCTTTCTGAGTGATCTGTATCTTTGGAGTCAGGACTTGCTTAGCTTAGCATAAGCACAGGAAATAAAGAGAAGTAGCTAGCCTGGATCTGTCCAAGTGTTTGAAATTATCTTACAAATGCTTCCAAATGTTCCATGTCTATGGAAAACACTGGTAAGTAACAGTGTGGGTGAATAAATGTTTTTCAGAGACTTGAGGTAAGTTTAGCTTAATTGAATTTTTCTGTTGAAATATCGACTCTGGACCAAATTCAAAGGCAACAGCACGAGCCTGGCTGATAAATGTTAATCTCTGGTATAATCCAGTTCCCATGAAGCATCATGTGTTTTGAAACCAGGCTTTAAACTCATCTGGTTTCACTCACCGATTACATAATTTACTGTGCAAACTCGATGACTGAAAATGATGAAATTAAAATAAGAGAAGAAAGATGTCCATAAAATCTGTACAGGATGATTCACACCGTTTATGTTCTGCTGCAAACTGGGTCGTGTGTGTTACATTTAATTAATCGATTAATTGATTAATTGATCCAACTGTTGCAGGTGAAACGATGATTATTTCAGACTTCGCTTTCAGAGCGGTGCTGACACGTGTCTGCATGTGTTCACATATCTTCAGTGGACAAAGTCAATATTATCAGGCCTACATAGAGCGTGTCTGTGTTTATTCCTGTCTGTTTGCTTCCTCAGATGTATGTAACACAGGTCATGTATTTTTGTACGTTTAACATCAGTAAACTTTGAACTCCAAACACCACGTTTCAAAGTTTAACATTTGCTCTGACTTTGAAGCTGTTCTTTAATATTGATTTTACTTGAAGAAATTAAACCTGAGTCTTAAACTATCGAATGTATTGCCTCATCCAGCAGTGAGATCAATTTGTCCAGTTTTTTTTGGTTAAATACCTGTAAAGCAAATTCCCTTCCCACTGGCCTCAGCTGTGGTGAGTGGTAAACATCACCACGTTAGCTTTGTCATTATTAACATGTTGTTAGCATTTAGCTTGAGCCATTTCTATGCCTAAGAAAAGCTGCAGCTAGCTTGCCTACAAAAAGATTGTCTCACTTTGCGTACTTTCATACTTAAACTTGCTGTTTTGAGTTCAAACTGTGTGCTGTGCGTACTCGGATGGTTTAAAAAGTTGATTGTGGAAGGCCTCCAATGGTCGTCAGTTTGGCTGTGAAGCCAAAGTGGATAGACAGTCCAGTTAAATGTTGGCACGAATGCTCAGTGAAGAAGAAGCCAGTTATGAATTTTCTCCGACAGTCATTACAGGGACATTTAAAGGCTGAACTCAGACTCAGACGTCATAATCATCCCGTCATCTTGAGGTGTTTTGTCATAAAGATTTCATCTTCTCAAGATAACGAGATAAATTAACCTGTTGATGAGAAATTTAGCTTTATCTTAAAGTACCAAAATAACTGACCTATGAAGTCGAGATAATGGATTATACATTAATAAAATAATTATACACAAAATCTGAAGAAGACTTTTATCAGAAAGATGAAAATATTATTTTTTATTTACATTTAGACGACAATACAACAAGCCCCTCTGCTGATATTCAAACATCAGCAACAACAATCTGAATATTCAGTTTTAGCTGAACTCGGCCTTCAGTCACATTCTTTCTCTATTTTCAACTTTAGTTTGGAAACAAAGTTGGAAAGGACACGAGGTCCAGAGTCAAAACTATATTTCAGTTTGACAACATCAGCCAGAGTCGAGATGCTACGTCAGCTCTGAACATTTCACTTCTATCAATGTTTCATTTGTTTTAAATATTCACAAGGCCTCAGTTCATGTTTTTGTGAGCGGTGTTTAAGTTCATCCACTTTCTGTATGTTAGCAGGGCTTTGCACTGAGGAGAGTTCAAAATACCACATTGTACTGTACTATACCATATATACTGTATTATACTATAACTCATATGTATATGTAAAAAAAACAAACATAAAAGCTACATAAAATATATAAAACCACATTAATGAGGTGAATAAACACAGAGGGTATAAAGTAAAAAGAACCCTGAGTAACTGACGCAGTCCCTCAGATCCACTGACAGTAGCTAAAATACTAAATTTAACATTCATCATGTGCAGAGCATGAACTCATATGACAGTATTTTACTATGTGTGCATGTACCACCACCTGCTGGATACTTCACAAACAAAACATCTCAATCTTCATTATGACTTCATTACACATCTTCAATAGCTTAAAATAATATACAGTAAGAATTTACATAGTTTCACACTCTCATGCTGCCTGAAAGAACGTGATGACGACAAAGACAAATGCAGCTGTTAAAGCTGTAAAATATCTCTTTTTTTTACATTTACTGACACAAGGTTTAGATTGTTTCTTCTGTTGCATCTGAAATTTAAAAAAAAAGAAAAACATGTAAACATTACACAACTACATCAAACAAAAAAAAGTCTGCATATTTCAAGGATCTTAGATGTTGCTGTGAAATGTACTTTCTACAACAATGAATAAAGAAGTATAAGTCAGTGCTTCTTTGGCAGAACCATGAGATTTTACAATACAAGTAATTAAACAGAGGAAATAAATGAATATAATCAACCCAGGAAAAAGTGAGATGTAAATATGAGTGTGTTCCCACATCTCATCATATCAGAGGACAGGAAAGAAAATATCAAAGATTCACTCTGATTTCCTCTGCTGTTCTTTCCTGCCACCTCCTGGATGGTTTTGGTCCCTAAACTTGAAGTAAGCTGTCAGGTGTTTTACTGTGACTGCTGGACAAGAGTTTGTTTAACTTCATAGTTCATGAACGTTGTGTTATATAATCTGTTGATCCAACATATCAGCCAATGAAGAACTCTGACAGGAAGTTCGCATAAAAAATAAAAATGTGACTTACTGATATATGTCCAAGAGAAAATCTGAACAACAATGAAAACAATGCAAAGAGTGATGATGATGATGTCAGTCTGACTCAAAGTCCTCTTTGAGTCAGAACCATGAACTGGGAAGAGAACGAAATCATTTCCGTGAAGAAATGACCTGAAATCCTCTGAAATGAAACAACACAGAACAGAACCGCATTTTTTAATCAAACTCGACCTCAACTGTTAAAAACAAGAAACAACATGTTGAATTTATTTGAACTCTTTATAACCTGGAGACATAGTGCTGTCTCTCTGGTCTGGCTGATGTTTCTTCTGTTGGACTCTACAGATGAGCTGTAGCTCTTCCTCTGATCCAATCTTCTGCTGACAGTATAGAGTCATCAGGACTATGCTGAGGCTGTCTCTGGAGGAATCAACCCAGAGAGGAGTTTTCCCTCACCGTCAGCCAGAGCACCTCGACTCTGGATACCAGCCTTTAGCCTCACACTGTAGAACCACCTCACTGCTCTTATTGGAGACAAACTCTATGACGGGCGTGGAGACGACACCTGATGATCAGAGAGGAGGAATTATGAACACTGAGTTCAGATCAAACATTTGTAAATGACATCACAGATTTGCACCAATCAGCCACAACACTGTGACCATGGCAGGTGCAGTGACTAACACTGATTACCTGTCGTCTGGCAAGTGCCATATATTAAGCAGCAAGTGAACATTTTTGTCCTCAAAGTTGATGTGAGAAGCCGGTCTGGTGAAGCTCCTGCCTCACAGCCTGGGACTGAAAGGATCTGCTGCTAACGTCTTGTTGTCAGATACAGCACCTTCAGAGATTGGTCATGGGGATCAGGACTGATTTGAGCGGACCTCCACAATATGGAGCAGGTAGTCATAATGTTTTGGCTGATTGAACAGATCATATTCACACTAAAGTCAAAAAGTTCACACTTCACAAAACATCTTTAAACCTTCAAACATCCTGGATGTGTTTCCTGTGTCATCAAACATTTGCAGTCGTCTTCTCTGCACTGATTCAAACAAAGAAACCTGTTTTCATTTTTAAAAAAGAAGTCTGACTTACCAACAGTGAGTTGGATGGACATGTACATGTATTGATTAAGATACAAAAAATATTTTCCTGTATCAGAAAGTTTCCTCTGAAATTTTTGTGGAGGCGTTCCGTTCTTCAGTTTATCCACAAACAGTCTGGTCTCGCGGAAATAATAAGATAGATTTTAGTTCTCTGAAATCAAGTCCTCATTGTGGTGATAATGGATGTACTTTGGGTATAAGTAGGTCACAAATTACATCACGGTCTCTGACCTGACATTGATAGGAGAGTTCAATGTGACATGGTAGAATGACATCATGTCACCAGCCAGGGCCTGATTGGTTGATGTGAACAAAATTAACTGTGACTGTTCTGCAAGGAAACAGAAGCAAGAGAATAAATGAACAGTGAAAATCATGGTGCATATTAGCATAGTGTGTGTTGGCATTATCTCAAACCACGACTAGTGCAGCCTCCCTGCGAGCCTGCTGTGGCTGCACATTTATGTTATAAATACTACTTCTTTCCAACACATGCATGATGTGTTACTGGGTGTTTGTGTGTAAATTACCTCCAACAGACTGAAGAACCATGAAAATGAAAGCACTGCAGGTCCTGAAGGACAGTCCATCACTGGGCTGGATCTTTGGCTGCAGCATGCTGGGCTCCACTTTTTTCTTGGTGTTCTGTGGTTAGGTTTCTCAGCTCCATACCTTCCTCTTCCCAAAACTACTGTTACTGGCAGAACACAAGTGGAAACTAAGTGTTTAGATTTTAACAAAACATGTGACCGACAGTTGGACCTCTGTTACTGGTTTCTTCAGTTCAACTCAAAGAAGAAGGACTGTAGTTCTGTTCCCATCTCTTAAAGCAGTAAATGGCTGCAGTTAAGATCAACCTGGGGTGACCATGCTGAGCTCCAAAAAAGAGGACACTCAGCCCGGCCTCGAGACACCAATTCAGGCTTCTCAGAGGTTAATGAACAAAGTACCGTAGTCAATTTAAGAACACGCTTAATGGTCCCATGAAAAACAGTGAAAATAGGACATTTTTATGAATTTATGAAAAAAAAAATGGGTGCCCCAGACAGGACGTAAAAGGTGCACACAGGCAAAAGAGGACGTTTGGTCACCCTGGATCAACACTTTAATGCCAGCTCTTTGAAATTCATCATTCTTCTGTGATCATTTTGTAGGAATGAAACTAAATACAGACATTTACACTCACGGGTTCACTACTGCAGGTGAGAACACACTTTATATGGAATAAAAACAACTAAATGTTTACATCACAATGTGGTGACTTGTGATGAACACATCCTATGACAACTATGAAGTACAGTACAATGACAACAACAAAGATGTTTTAACCATCAAAGATGATGAACTTGACATATCCAACATTTAACATTCAGGTTTGCTGTAATAAGGAACTCTTACCTTCAGCGATGAATGTGATGGTTTGTAGTCTGCAAAGATGAAATGAGGAAGCACTTCACAAACCACAGATGTCAGTCATGTCTCCTCCTCTTTTTCTAATGTATGTAGCTTTGGGGTTTTTATCTTTCACAATAAAGATCTGCTCAGAGTCTCAGTCTGTATTTATTAGACAGAAGATACATAACTGAAGCTTGTCTTAATAAAATAAGATAAGTAGTCTAACCCTGTTTATGCTGTTCACAACATGTTGCTGCAGGAAGAAGTTATCAAACTGAAAACTTGGATCATGTTGACAGTCAAAGACACTTTCACTTTTGTTGCTTTACACAAGGAGAAGGTATTAACGTCACTGAATGCTTGATGTTCATGTTTTATATGTTCATTGAATGAACATCTGGCTGCCATGAGAGCTGGATTCAGAGAGGCTCCGTGGTAAGTGAAACATATGACATCATTAATAATCAAGGAGATCGATATAAAGCACTTATTTGTTGCCCGTCTGCTCTTCTTTACAAAGCTTCATTTATTCAGCATTCCAATACATGTAAAGTCTTTAAAAAACAAGATAAAAACTTGAATATTATGAATTTACAGATATGCAAAGACATAGAAACATAAAACAGAATACAGTTGGTTGCCATCAAAGAACAGAATCTCCCACTAAGCGACAACTAATTGCTGCTCTGTTGGCTTCTTTCCCTCCAACATGGGATGGACTTCACATGCAGTCTCTTTTAAATCATGCTTCTTGACTTCTGGATTTCTTGCATCATGACACCCATCTGGTTTACCGATGTTCTCCATTGATGTCAACAAACGAAAAGTGTTGAAGTGTTTGAATGATAGAAAACTACAGAAGCAGAATTAAAATAAAGCAGAGTGGAGATATTTTCAGATTTCCAGATCACACCTGACACCAGCCACTGTTCTGAGCTGTAGATAGCTCCATGAAAAAATAAATAAATCAATGAGCGGTCAATTGTGCTGAAGACTCTCCACTAAATTTGAAGTGGCTCCTCAGTGTTTTTTCTGTGACTGCTCGCGCCCACAAGATTGTTTTAACTGAAATCATGAACATTGTGTTCTATAATCTGTTGATCAACATATCACGACAGCCAATGAAGAAGGCGCTCTGACAGGAACTAAAAAACCAAAAATGAAATGTGACTTACTTTATATACACATCAGCAGGCAATACCCAGGCACAGGATTACAAAGGAAGAATGCAAACAATGATGATGATGATGATGATGATGATGATGATGATGATGATCCAACTCAAAGACTGAACTGTGAAGAAATCCTCTGAAATGAAACAACACTGGGGCAAAAACGACATTTTTAATCAAACTCGACCTCAACTGTTAAAAAACAGAAACAACATGTTGAATTTATTTTGAACTCTTTATAACCTGGAACATAGAAGTGTGTCTCTCTGGTCTGGTTGATGTTCTTCTGTTGGACTCTACAGGTGACACACACACACACACACACACAAACTTAAACTTCAACAGTGTTTACAGATAGCCTCTTTAAAGAACATATAGAATATTACAGCACCATATTCGACCACTCTCCTGAGCTGCTGCCAGAGTGACGGTCCAAATGCTGTGCGACTCGGAAATTGTTGGCTCTTTCAAAATAAAAGCCAAACTTCCGCTGTCAGACTAACACCAGCATTGAATGTAGAACTGGCTGCTTTTCTACTAGTTCATCATATGTCGCCTCCACACTTACTTGCATACTGTAGTGTTTCATTATGTTTCTGACACTGACCAGTTTCATTAAAGGCTATGACAGTTAAAAAAGGTCACGGTGCTTTAAACTCTCTTATTTTGAAGGCGTACCGGAGATCTCCTAGATTTACATGAAGCAGAGATGATAAGCAACCGTCGGAGAGAAACTTCACGCCGATCTGACCTGTTTTACTTTCATTTGCAGTAATCTGCTCTGTTTGTCTTCCTCCTTTGTCAGATCACTACATGAACACACCCGGATGTTTTCTGTTTATGACAGTATGTGAAAGTCTTATCATGGATGTGCTCATTTGATGTTGACTAGGTACTTAGTTATACAATATAAGTTATATCATGTTCTGTATTTGCACATTACATACAGAGCTCTGTGTCCTGTAAGATGCAGATTAGCACTCATTTCATTGCGAAGACATCATAATTATCCACGAGAGAAAAAAAGATTTCATCTTCTCAAGATAACGAGATAAATTAACCTGTTGATGAAATTGTTTATCTTGAACTGACACAGTCGAGATAATGGATTATACATTAATAAAATAATCATACACACAAAATCTGAATAAGACTTTTATCAGAAAGATGAAAATATTATTATTTATTTACATTTGAACAACAGCTACTTGAGCCCTCTGCTGATATTCAAACATCAGCAACAACAATCGAATATTCAGTTTAGCTGTTTCGGCCTTCAGTCACATTCTTTCTCTGTTTCAACTTTAGTTTATTAAAGTTAGAAAAGGACACGAGGTCAAGTCAAAACTATATTTCAGTTTGACAACATCAGCCAGAGTCGGATGCTACGTCAGCTCTGAACATTTCCACGTCTATCAGTTTCATTGTTTAAATGTTCACAAGCCTCAAGTTCATGTTTTCATCAAGCGGAGTTTAAGTTCATCCACTTTCTGTATGTTGGCAGGAGCTTTGCATGAGGAGGTTCAAAAATACTACATTGTGTACTATACTATACTATACTGTATTATATACTATAACTCCTTATGTATATGTAAATGTAAAAAAAACATTGGAAAACTACATAAAATATATAAACCTCATTAAAACCTATAAGGTGAATAAACCAGAGAATTTATAAAGTAAAAAGAACCACAGTGTATTCATCATGTCCTGAAGCCGTGAGCTCACTATGACAGTACATTTACTACTGTGTACATGTACACCACCTGCTGGATCCTTCACTGAAAGTATAAGTCAGTGCTTCTGTGGCTAAAATCTATCAAACAGACTAGAAACAGTCAAACTAAGAATGTGTGAGACATTTACAGACACATGAGATTTTACATTAATTAAACAGAAATAAATGAATATAATGAACTGGGAAAAAGTAAGTGAGATGTAAATATGAGTGTTCCCATCTCATCATATCAGAGGACAGGAAAGATGGAAAATATCAAAGTGTCTCTGATTTCCTCCGCTATTCTTTCTGTACCTCTGGATGGTTTGGTCAAAGCAGGTTTTAGTCATATTCAGAACTGTCTGTATTCAAATTGAATGTGATCTTACGTCCCACTGTTTATGTTGGTCCTTCAGCTTCTTTTACCGTCCCACATGTGAAGGTTCATAAATATTCATGTTGTATCATTATTTTTGGCTTCTGTGCTTTCCTTTTGCCTTTTTCTCTTTTGCTGTGAGAAACAGGGAAGAAAAATGTTGCAAGTTTTGTGTTTTGTGTGTTTAAATGAGAAAACCACAGAAGAAGAACAAAAATATGAAAACTGAACTGGAATATTTTTTAAAATCTCTTTTTTCTTATTTTAGATGTTGATCTGCAATTTGCCATCTGAGATCACAGCTGACACTTTATCAAAATAAATAAATAAATAAATGAATCTAATCAACAGTCAGTTGTGCTCAGTACTCAAATTAAACTTGATAAGCTGCCAGGTGTTTTACTGTGACTGCTGGACAAGTTTGTTTAACTTCATCATGAGCGTTGTTGTATATAATCTGTTGATCCAACATATTAGCCAATGAAGAACTCTGACAGGAAGTTACATAAAAGTGAAAATGTGATGACTTACTGATATGTCAGAATGGAAGCACAGAGCAGAGTAATGGAAAACATGAGTGTTGATGATGATCACAGATCAGACTCAAAGACTGAACTGTGAAGGAAATGACCTGAAATGAAACAACACAGAACAGAACGACACATTTTTAATCCAAACTCGACCTCAACTGTTAAAAAGCAAAGCCGCATGTTGAATTTATTTTGAACTCTTGTAACCTGGAACATAGAAGTGTGTCTCTCTGGTGCACTTGATGTTCTTCTGTTGGACTCTACAGGTGAAGCTGTCGCTCTTCCTCACAGTCCAATCTTCTGCTGACAGTATAGAGGTCATCAGGACCTCTGACTGTCTCTGGAATTCCAGCAGAGAGGAGGTTTCCCTCACCGTCAACCCAGAACACCTCAGGCTCTGGATACCAGCCTTTGACACCTCACACTGTAAGACCACTCTGCTCTTACTGGAGACAAACTCTATGGCGGAGCGTGGAGCGACACCTGATGATCAGAGAGGAGGAATTATAGCATGCGTCACTGATTTGTATCAAACTGCTGCGTGGCAGCAGTCTGACTTACCAACAGTGAGTTGGATGGGCTGCGATCCTTCATCATTGATCGAAGGAAACAAAATATTTTCCTGTATCAGAAATGTTTCACTTTGAAGATTCTCATGGAGGCGTTTCCGTTCATCAGTTCATCCACAAATGGTCTGAATGCGGAAATAATAAGATAGTTTTGACTCCTGTACACCAGATGACGTCCATCTTCACTTGATAATGGATGTACTTTGGGTCTAAATCAGTTCTGATCCATATCACGATCTCTGACCTGACATCGGTGGTTCAAGGTGACATGGTAGAATGACATCATCACCAGCCAGGGCCACGATTGGTTGATGTGAACAAATTAACTGTGACTGCTCTGCGAAACAAGAAACAGAAACCAAACGCAGACAGTGAAAGTAGAAAGTGAAACGGCACGTGCTTTCTCGAATAACGACATCATTTATTTATTTATCAAGTCTGTCCTGAAGTTTCAGTCGATGAGTTTTGAGTGAAATGTCTCAACAACTGTTGGTGAATTTGCACATCGATGTGTTACTGGAGTGTTTGCTGTGTAAATTACCTCAACAGACTGAAGAACCATGAAAATGAAAACACTGCAGGTCTGAAGGACAGTCCATCACTGGGCTGGATCTTTGGCTGCAGCATGATGGACTCACTTTTCTCTTCTCTCTGTCTTGGTGTTCTGTGATTGTGTTATAAACTCCTTGTGACTTCCTGTTTGATTCTGAGTAAAACCACAGAGACACACAGGCCTTGAGGAAAGAAAACTAAGTGTTTTCCGTTTTGTGCTAAACGTGTCCAACAGTTGAACCTCATGTTACTGTATCTTGAGTTTAAGTGAAGAATAACAAACATTTTACAGAAAGGACTGTGGATTCTGACTGCCATCTCTTAAACAGTGAATGGCTGCAGTTGAATCTAACCTTTAATAGTTCATGTATTACTTCTTGCTGATCATTTGTAGGAATGAAACTAAATCCACAGAACATTACACTCACAGGTTCACTACTGCAGGTGAGAACACTTTATATGGAATAAAAAAAACTAAATGTTTACATCACAATGTCATTGACTTGTGATACAGACACATCTATGACAACACTATGAGTACAGTACAATGACAACAACAAAGATGTTTTAACCATCAAAGATGATGAACTTTTGACATATCCAACATTTAACATTCAGGTTTTACTGTAATAAAGGAACTCTTACCTTCAGCATGATGAATGTGATGGTTGTGAGTCTACCAGAGATGAAATGAGAGCGCTTCACAAACCACAACTCTTCCTCTCACATATATGGTTTGGGGTTGGCGTCTTAAGATCCGCCCAGAGTAATATCTGCTATTTATGTTATTTTAAATAATAACCTGACAACATAACAAGATTAATACAAAGATCAGATTTTAACATAAGATACAATGACTGGTGTAATATCTGAAGTCTCTCAATCAGTACTAATCTCAACAAAACACATACAAATACAGTTTATATATAATAAGACTTATTATACCCCATATAAACTACAAAATACACCACAACTCCTCTCCAAATTGCCAGAGATCTTAGAACCCTTGGGAGGACTTGCTTCATATGCTCTGGAAATGTCCTAACTTAGAAACCTATTGGAAATAAAAAAAACTACAAATGTCAGATTCCCCCATGACCCGAAGATATGGATTCTGGAGATATACAAATGATAGTCGACTTTACTAAAATATTTCATATTAGAGGTACAGCTGGTAAAATGTATTGGAAATCCGAGTTTCCTCCATACATGAGACAATGGTTAAATGAATTTATTATATCCAACAACACACCTGAACAAATCGTATTCAGTGTGAGGAGGAACCCAGAGAAATATGAAACGATATGGGGCTCTTTGTCCTTACTACCATCACTACATCAGCAAACAGTATGTCAGTGTATAACCTGCTCATCTTGCTATTTTGTCTACTTCTATGATTTTATTATTTGGGACCTCATGCAGCACTTGATTGTATTTTTATTTTGCTTTTGAGATGTAGCAAGGTGAACTCATGCAATTGTTTATTTATTTATCTTATTTTACCGTACCAGTGTTGAGGGTGGGAGTTGATGAGGTTCTGATTTTGTATGTCTGTGTCTTGTTGTGAAATTACATGAAAAGACTCAATAAAAATATCTTAAAAAAATAAAAGATCTGCTCAAGAGTCTCAGTGCTGTATTTATTTAACCAGAAGATACATAACTGAAGTTTGTCTTAATAAAATAAGATAAGTAGTCTAACCCTGTTATACTGTTCTACATGTTGCTGCAGGAAGAAGTTATCAAACTGAAAACTTCAGTCATGTTGATAGTCAAGACACTTTCCAGTATTCTAAATGTGTACTGCAATGTAACATTGACCACTAGATGTCAGTGTTACATACAGCTACATGTTGTTGTTTAATGAAGGTAGTAACGTCACACTGAATGTGATGTTCATGTTTTATATGTTCATTTGAATGAACATCTGACTGCTCTATGAGCTGGATTCAGGCTCCGTGAGTAGAAGTGAAAACATATGACATCATTAAATAATGCTGAAATGTGTCACTTAATTACAAAGCTTTATTTATTCAGCATTCAATGCATGTAAAATCTTTTAAATAAAACAATATAAAAACCTGAATATTATTCAACAACATCAAAATTTACAGATATACAAAGAAGCAAACATAAAATAGAAGCATTCAGTTGCCATCAAAAGCAAGTCTCCACTATGTCAACAAATTGACCTGTCTGATTAGAGTTATCAGTTTCTCTCGCTCCTCCAACATGGGATGGACTTCATGTGCCGTCTCTTTTTGCATCATGTTTCTTGACTTCTGGCTTTCCTTGGATATTCACCATCTGGTTTACGATGTAACCCTTGTCTTGTACTTGTACATTGGTGTCAGCAGAAACAGAAAAATGTTGAAGTGTTTGAATGAAAACTGGAAGCAGAACAAAAATATGAAAACTGAACTGGAATATTTTCAGATTTCAAGATCACCTGACACCCAGCCACTGTTCTGAACTGTAGATAGCTCATGAAAATAAATAAATCCAGTGAGCGGTCAATTGTGCGCAGAAGACTACTCCACTAGGTTGAGTAAGCTCCCTCAGTGTTTTTCTGCTTGTAACTGCTACGGCGCCCCCACAAGATTGTTTAACTGAAATCATGAACATTGTGTTATATAATCTGTTGATCAACATATCATGACAACCAATGAAGAAGGCTCTGACAGGAACTAAAAACAAAAATGAAATGCTTGACTCTGAGTTTGTGTCAGACAACAGTGGCAAACAAAATGATAATGATGATGATGATGATGATGATGATGATGATGATGATGATGATGATGATCTCATCTTAAATTACGCTACATTGTGCAATCATTATCTACTCTGTAGAATTACCTTTAGCATCTATATTTTTCTTTCCACTTTATAGTGCATGTTGCTATTCTTATGCACGTTTTATCATCATTATATACTTGTCTACTGTATAAAGTCCATCTTATCTTATCTTACTGTCAATATGTTATTGTCATGATTTAAATTATATCTGTACATATTTCAGCACTGTAGTAATCTAGAATAAGAAACAGACCAATAAGAAACAAACTGTCAGACATGCAGGTAATCATCAGCTTGGGTCTCAGGAGGATAATCTGGCTCTATGATTTGTTCATTTGTTTATGTTCGAGTTCATCCATGCTCTCCGTCCCTGTCTCTCTCAGCTCCCTGCGTGGTTTGGATCCTTTGTTTGTCTTTTCTTTTTAGCATGCACCATTCTTCACTATTTTCCACCCACACTCACACTTCATCTTCTTCTCACAATGTATTGCATATCAATGCCCATTATATTCTCAATGATGTATAAATTCTTCATTTATCTAAATATTTACAATACAAAATGTAGTTTCTACAGTGTACAGTGAATCATATTTGAAGTATATTCCAGGTCGTCTGTGCAGTGTATGCTTACACAGCTATGGCGACACTAAAGTGTGATGCAGTACAGGTCGGGAGGAGTATTTAGACTTGACTTGTGAATCCAAAGATATGGTGTGATTTTACTGTCAGTTCATCATATATCGCCTCCACACTTGCTGCATGCTGTAGATGTTTTCATTATGTTTCTGACACTGACTGATTTCATTAAAGGCTATGAAGCAGTTAAAAAGGTCACAGTGCTTTAAACTCTTATTTTGAAGGCGTGCGGAGTCTCTAGATTTACATGAAGCAGGAGAGATGATAAGCAACCGTCGGAGCTTCACACTCGTCTGACCTGTTTACTTTCACATTTGCAGTAATCTGCTGTTTCTTCCTCCCTTTGTCAGATCACTACATGAACACACCCGGATGTTTCTGTTTATGACAGTATGTGAAGAAATCTTATCATGGATGTGCTCATTTGATGTTGACTGGAGTACGCACTTGGATTATACAGTATAAGATACATATCATGTTCTGTATTTGCACATTACATACAGAGCTCTGTGTCCTGTAAGATGCGAATTAGCGCTCCCAGCAGTTTTCATTGCATTTCTTCATTTCATTGCAGACATCACTTAATTATCCCACGAGAGAGAAAAAAAAGATTTCATCTTCTCGAAGATACTTGAGATAAATTAACCTGTTGGTGAGAAATTGAGCTTTATCTTAAACTGACCTGTGAAGTCGAGATAATGGATTATGCATTAATAAAATAATCACACATTGTTTATTTACATTTGAAGCGACAATACAACGAGCCCCTCTGCTGATATTCAAACATCAGCAACAACAATCTGAATATTCAGTTTTAGCTGAACTCGGCCTTCAGTCACATTCTTTCTCTGTTTTTTCCAGCTTAAGTTTGGAAACAAAGTTGGAAAGAATTTGAGTCAGAGTCAAACATATTTCTAGTTTGACAACATCAGCCAAGTCGAGATGCTCGTCAGCTCTGAACATTTCCACGTCTATCAAGAAGTTTCATTGTTTTAAATGTTCACAAGGCCTCAAGTTCATGTTTTCATCAAGCGGAGTTAAGTTCTCCACTTTCTGTATGTAGCAGGAGCTTTTGCACTGAGGAGAGTTCAAAATACTACATTGTACTGTACTATACTATACTATACTGTATTATACTGTATATATACTGTATTATAAAAGAACCTGAGAAGTGACACAGTCCCTCGAATCACTGACAGTGGCTAAAATACTAAATTGTAACATTCATCATGTCCTGAAGCCATGAACTCACTATGACAGTACATTTACTACGACTGTGTACATGTACCACCACCTGCTGGATACTTCACAAACAAAACATCTCAATCTTCATTATGACTTCAGTAAATATTCAATAGCTTAAAATAATATACAGTAGAATTTACATAGTTTCACACTCTCCTTAACACCTGAAAAAGTCTCATGACGACATAAAGACAAATGTACCTGTTATAACATTAGAAAATACACAAAATACGTCAAACAAAAAAACGTCTGCATATTCTAAGAATCTTAGACGTTGCTGTGAAATCTTCTTTCTACAACAATGAACAAAAAGTATAAGTCAGTGCTTCTGAGGCTAAAATCTATCAAACAAGACTAGAAACAGTCAAACTAAGAATGTGTGAGACATTTGAACACATGAGATTTTCCATGGTGTTTTATGTCTTACCCTCCAACATGTGATGGGTTCATAAACCTTCTCATCTGCATCATCCTTCTTTGTTTCACTTGTTGTTTTCTCTGATTTGTTGTCTTGCACACTGTGTGAAACAGAGAAAAATGATTTGAATGAGAGAAAAGCTACACAAGAACAAAAATATGAAAACTGAACTGGAATATTTTTAAATCTCAGACAATTGTGATTTTTTTTTTTTCTGTCTCATTTAAGATGGTGATCTACAATTTGCCATCTGAGATCAATGAAAAGAACTCTGACAGGAAGTTCACATAAAAAATGAAAATGTGACTCACAGATATATATCCAAATGGAAGCACAGAGCAGCAGAACACCAGCGGAAAACATGGGGATGGTGATCAACCCAAAGAGAAATGAGCAAGTGAAGAAATGATGACCTGAAATGAAACAACACAGAACAGAGCACGACATTTTTAATCAAACTCGACCTCAACTGTTAAAAACAGAAACAACATGTTGAATTTATTTTGAACTCTTTATAACCTGGAACATAGAAGTGTGTCTCTCACAATTCTGCTTGATGTTCTTCTGTTGGACTCTACAGATGAATTGGTGTTCCTTCTCCACAGTCAATCTTCTGCTGACAGTATAGAGGTCATCAGGACCTCTGACTGTCTCTGGAGAGGTCCAACAGAGAGGAGGTTTCGCTCACCGTCCAGCCAGAACACCTCAGGCTCTGGATACCAGCCTTTAGCCTCACACTGTAGAACCACCTCACTGCTCTTACTGGAGACAAACTCTATGAGCGTGGAGCGACACCTGATGATCAAGAGGAGGAGGAATTATAACTTGTCGATCACTGATTTGTATCAAACTGCTCGTGGCAGCAAGTCTGACTTACCAACAGTGAGTTGGATGGACGGGTCCTTCATCAGTGATGGAAGGAAACATTGGTATTCTCCTGTATCAGAAATGTTCACTTTGAAGATTTTCATGGGGCGTTTCCGTTCTTCCAGTTCATCACAAACGGTCTGGTGCGGAAATAATAAGATGGATTTTGAATCTGTACAGTCACTCCATCTTCATGATAATGGATGTACTTCGGGTCTAAATCAGGTCTGATCCACACCCACGGTCTGACCTGGCATCGATGGGAGGTTCAGGTGACATGGTAGAATGACATCATGCCAGCCAGGGCCACGATTGGTTGATGTGAACAAATTAACTGTGACTGCTCTGCGAGAAACAGAAACAGAAACAAACATGAACAACGGTGAAAAGTAGAGAAGGTGAAGCGGCGTGCTTTCTCCAGATAACGACATCATTTATTTATTTATCCAAGTCTTTTGTCTCCTGTGAAGTTTCTGATCGATGAGTTTTGGTGAAATGTCTCAACAACTGTTGGTGAATTTGCACATCAGATGTGTTACTGGAGTGTTTGTGTGTAGTACCTCCAACAGACTGAAGAACCATGAAAATGAAAACACTGCAGATTCTGAAGGACAGTCCATCACTGGGCTGGATCTTTGGCTGCAGCATGATGAACTCACTTTTAGTGGGTGTTCTGTGAAGTTTGTGTTTCTCAGCTCCATATGACTTCCTGTTTTGACTCTGACTAAAACCACAGGAACCACACAGGCGGGAAAGAAAGAAACTAAGTGTTTCGATTTTGTGTGCTAAAACGTATCCAACAGTTGAACCTCATGTTACTGCTTATCTTGAGTTTAAGTGAAGAATAACAAACATTTACACAGAAGGACTGTGGATTCTGACTGCCATCTCTTAAACAGTGAATGGCTGCAGTTAGATCAACCTTTAATGGTTCATGTATTACTTCTGTGATCATTTGTAGGAGATGAAACTAAATGCAGACATTTACACTCACAGGTTCACTACTGCAGGTGAACACACTTTATGGAATAAAAAAAAAACTAAATGTCACGTCCACAATGTCATTGACTTGTGATACAGACACATCTATAGCAACTATGAAGTACAGTAGTGACAACAACAAAAGATGTTTTAACCATCCAAAGATGATGAAACTTTTGACATATCAACATTTAACATTCAAGGTTTTACTGTAATAAGGAACTCCTTACCTTCAGCACGATGAATGTGTCGGTTTGTGAATCATGATTAAATGAGAGCGCTTCACAAACCACAGATGTCAAATCATGTCTCCTCCTCTTTTTCTCACGTATGTGGCTTTGGGGTTTTTATCTTTCACAGTTAAGATCTGCTCAGAGTCTCCAGTCTGTATTTATTTAACCAGAAGATACATAACTGGGCTTGTCTTAATAAAATAAGATAAGTAGTCTAACCCTGTTTCTGCTGTTCTACAACATGTTGCTGCAGGAAGAAGTTTATCCAAACTGAAAACTTGGATCATGTTGACAGTCAAGACACTTTCAGTATTCTAAATGTGTACTGCAGTAACACTGTTGACCACTAGATGTCAGTGTGCACATACAGCTACATGTTGTTGCTTTAATGAAGAGGTAGTAACGTCACACTGAATGCTTGATGTTCATGTTTTATATGTTCATTTGAATGAACATCTGACTGCCATGAGGAGCTAGTTCAGAGAGGCTCTGTGGTAGAAGTGAAACATATGACATCACATTAATAATCAAGGAGATCAAATATAAAGCACTTATTTATTGTTTTATTTAAGCAGGGTCCACACAAACAGTCTTCACAGACACATGAGTACTGTGCATCCACTTGATCAATGCCTGTCAACTAAAAGTATTTACAGGTGTTTCTATGCTTTTGTGTGGCAGAGTGGTTCATTGGGCAGTTTCAGAGTTACAATGTCTGTAAACACAATGAAAACAACTTCAATTAGTACATTGTTGATACTAGAAAAATTCAATTTACTTTTCGAGTACAAGGATGTATTTGAATATATACATGATATATGTGTACATATATACCAATCATAAGTCAAATCAGTGCTTTGAATTTGGCTGAATTATGAAGAGTATAAGTGGTAACATGAAGAGAAACCATTTGGAGCGAGCAGGCGACTCTTCTTGGCGAACTCTGAATGATCCGACTCCCTAAAAGAACCAGACTTCCCATCACTAACTCTAGTGCTGGAGAGACGCTGAACAGAAGCCGTTTTTACGCGGATCATGTCCGGCCAAAGTCAAGTAGAGCCGTTGTTTCACACATGTAGCAACAACAGGAGGCTCTCTCCCGTGTCAGGCATGAGTTCTCATGTTGACTAAACTTTACAAACTGAGTCTCAAGAATGAAGTCACGGCTCGTGACGAGTCCATGCTGGGCTGAACTTTGCCACGATGCTCCGTGTTTAGAGCCGCCGGTGTCGGTCACACACACAATTTAGAGCAAGCCGTTGGCTGTGGTAACACATTAAAACATCAGCCCCCTCCTTGGATATACATTGATCTCTAAGTAGCCTCTGTGGACTCTAAATAGCGGGAGAGAACTCCCCATTACATAAGTACACAGAACAATCAAAGTGTTGATTTTACTACCTTTTAATAAGTTTTTAATACAGCGCGGACACCCTGACTACTAAAAACACATTTAGACTAAACTAAACCTTAAAATCAATTTTAAAGGTGAGTTTGTATCAGAGATTTGAAAGGTGGACAGAGTCAGTACAGTCACGAATATGTTTGGGGAGAGAGTTCCAGAGGGAGGTGGCAGCTACAGAGGAGGCTCTGTCTCCCCAAGGTTCGGTGCTTGGTCTGGAGTGGAGTGGAGTCAGGAGGTTTGCATGAGATGAGCAGGGCTGCCAGGATGGAGTCAGTGAGGTATGAGGGCCTGGTTGGAGGGATTTATGCGTGAGAGGATTTTGAACTGAATGTTCATCAAAACAAATCAATTTTTCAAACTATCAGCTTTTTCTTAAATGTAAAAGGTCGTCCTCGGTGTCCTAAATAACTGATCACTTGAATTAGTCTTACTCCCTCACAACAACAGTCAGGATAGAACTGATTCCTCTGTTTTTGTTCTTTTCTGACACCTGCTGATGTTTTTGAATTTTCTAGGAAGTTTCAGTCTCGTCATTCAAAGCTCATTCACTGCATTTTAGATTGTGTTTGATACCTTTTCTTCTGTGTTATATCTCCTGCTGATGCTTCTTGTCTGCAACTACCGTCCTGTCCAGACAACAATTGGCAAACAAAATGATAATGATGATGATGATGATGCTGATGCTGATGATGATCTCAGTCTGACTCAAAGAGAAATGAACTGCAATGAAGAAATGACTATATGAAATGAAACAACACAGAACAAACGACATTTTCGTCAAACTCGACCTCAACTGTTAAAAAACAGAAACAATATATTTGAATTTATTTTGAACTCTTTATAATATAGACATGAAGTGTGTCTCTCTGGTGCAGTTGATGTTCTTCTGTTGGACTCTACAGATGGGCTGTCGCTCTTCCTCACAGTGTCTTCTGCGTGTATAGAGGTCATCAGGACCTCAGCTCTGGGAATCCAGCAGAGAGGGGTTTCCCTCACCGTCCAGCCAGAATACCTCTCAAACTCTGGATACAGTAGCCTCACACTGTAGAACCACCTCTCTGCTCTGATTGAGACTAAACTCTATGGCGAGGCGTGGAGAGCGACACCTGATGATCCAAGAGGAGGAATTATAACATGCGTCACTGATTTGTATCCAAACTGCTGAGTGGCAACAAATTTGACTTACCAACAGTGAGATTGGATGGGCGCGTCCTTCATCATTGAATCAAGATACAAACATATTTTCCTGTATCAGAAAGTTTCACTCTGAAGATTTTCATGGAGACGTTTCCGTTCTTCAGTTCACCTTCAAACAGTCTGGTCAGAATGATAAAGATAGTTTTGAATCAGTACACGGTCCTCCATCTTCATGATCCCTTCTTATGGATGTACTGAGTCTAAAATCCAGTTCTGGTCCATATCCACGGTCTCTGAATCTGCATCGATGGGAGGTTCAAAGGTGACATGGTAGAATGACATCATCACCAGCCAGGGCCCACGATTGGTTGATGTGAACAAATTAACTGTGACAGCTCTGCAGAGCAAGAAACGAAACAAGCATGAACAACAGTGAAAGTAGAGAAGGTGAGAACGGCGGTGCTTTCCCGAATATGACATCATTTATTTATTTATCAAGTCTTTTGTCTCCTGTGAAGTTTCAGTCGATGAGTTTTGAGTGAAATGTCTCAGCAACTGTTAGCAGTTGCACATCGATGTGTTACTGGGTGTTTGTGTATGAGTACACTCCAACAGACTGAGGCTCATGAAAATGAAAACACTGCAGGTCCTGAAGGACAGTCCATCACTGGGCTGGATCTTTGGCTGCAGCATGCTGAACTTCCACTTCGTCTTGGTGTTCTGTAGTTTGAGTTTCTCAGCTCATGTGACTTCCCCTCTTTAAAACTGCAAACACTGTCAAACACAGAATAGAGGAACACAAGGGGTTTTCTGCTAAAACATGTGACCCGACAGTTTGAACCTCTGTTACTTTGGTATCTTCAGTTCAACTCAAGAAGAAGGACTGTGGATTCTGACTCCCGCTGGCTTAAACAGTAAGTAGCTGCAGTTATATAAATATATATATAAAATATATATGCTATATATATATATAACTATATATATATATATATATATATATATATATATATATAATGCATATATCATATATTATCATGTATATTACTTCTGCTTGATCATTGCTTAGGAATGAAACTAGAATATATATATTAGTTTAAAATATAATAACTAAATATTATAATATTAGTTTAAATATTATAATTTATTAGTTATTAAGTAATAACTATTAGTTGTTATAATATAATAACTAATAGGGGTTGATATAATATAATAACTAATATAATAACTAAATTAATATTGGGAATGAAACTAAATACAGACATTTTACACTCACAGGTTCACTATATGAGTGAGGAACACACTTTATATGGAATAAAAAAGAAACTAAATGTCTGCATGCAATGTCATTGACACAAAACTATGGCAACAACAAAGATGTTTTAAATGTCAAGATGATTAAACTTTTGACATATCAACATTTAACATTCAAGTTTACTTTAATAAGGGAACTCTGCCACCTTCAACGATGAATGTGGCGTTTATGATTTTCGTCTGACTTGAAAATAGAAGTACAAACTGTAAGCATCGTTCATGTCTCCACCTCTCTCTCTCTTGTTCACGTCTTGTCTGCATACAAACTGTAGGAGTTACTTGTATGTCATTTCACAGTCATATGCAGGTGGGTACATTTGTGTCTTTTGTGTCTGAGGTGTGGTGCTCATTTGGAATATTCATGGATTCACATTGTCTGCTCTCTGTATTAAATAAAATTGCTCTCATGGTTTGACACCAGTTTGTGGCTGTCTTTAGAACAAACATAAAATATGGATCTCAAACTTACAAGACCACTGAAGCAACATTTCCAGGTGAACTATACTCAGACACTCCAAGAGCGTCCATCATCCAGTCATTATTCAGGAGTATGATGCTTTTTCTTTCAGATCATAATGAGTTATCTTCAGCAGTTACCAGTCACCAGGAGGAACACAGTCTTAAAGTGCTGATGTAGTGTTATCTGAATGTTAAATATACATACTTCCTGCATTAAGTTCTTCTTTCACTGATGGATTTATTCCTCAAAATGAGTTCCACCAAAACATTAAACTTTAAATCATGTTTAGTGCAGTTGCCTGATTAACAGCTGCCAAGCGCGAGCTTGTATGTGGAAGATCACTCACTCCAGGCTCTCTGTTACTGTTTGAGTTTGTTTCTGTGCATCCTGTTTTATTTTGTAGTTCCACCCTGTCTGTCTTGTCTCATTCTACTTCCTGTCTTGTTTCCCACCTTTTTTGATTCTGCCCCTGATTTGTTTCACCTGTCCCTGATTAGTCCTGTATGTCTATTTAGTTCCTGTGTTTCATTGTCTGTGTGCGTTCTCTAGTGTTCTCTGAGTGTTCTCTGAGTGTTTGTATCTTGCCTGTGTTCTGTTTCTGCTCTTTGTTTTTTCTGGTTTATTCCTCTTGTCCAGTGTTTCTTGTCTGTCTTTGGGTCCTTTGGTTTTTGAATCCTGCTCCCCTGAAGATCACTCAGACACAGGCTCTCTTTTTATTTATTTTAATTAGCCTGCATCATGTATTTCCTTACAGTGTATTTCAGATATAGTACAGTCTGTACAGTGATGTTTATTACAGGTAATTATTTCTTTTGTTTAAAAAAAAGCCCCAAAGTCCTCAGAGTAAAATAGAGTCATTAAGTCATCTGTTTCTTTGCAATGTGACAACATCATTAGATCCTGAATAAATCCAGGCATAAAGTGACTCACAACATTTTTGCACTGCTTACAGCTAGAAATGAAATGTATGCACCAAAATGTGTTTAGATACTGCAGTTGTACAGTTGTATGAAAATAAATACTTCAGTAGACATTTTATTAATGTGAATAATAATAATAATAATAATAATAATACAATAAAATAATACTCATTCATACTTTTTAAAATATTTACATTACATGTTGCATTAGAAATAAATGGCACAACCTTCAAATCCCCTCCTACAATCCGTCAACAGTTTCAACTCAGTTTCAGCTGCTGTGCTTGTATATCTACTTTCTGTGTTCTGACCACTCAAAGCTCTTTCACAGTACACATCTCATTCACACACATTCATACTAGTGGCATTGGCTGCCATGCAAAGTGCCAACTGCTCATCATGGTTTTAGCAACTAACCATTCATACACATTCACTGATCATCTGATTAGTAGACAGACGATCATTAAATCTTGGTTTAAATACTTCATCAGCAGTGTTTCACTGGTAATGTTTGAACTTTTGCCACGTTTGTCTCAAGTTTTGCTCTTTTAAATAATCAACCATCTACAGAACTTCTCTGCATTTTCTTCTCATCATCATCATCATCTAGTATTATTATTGTTCAGAGTGGCGTTGTAAGCGCGACAAGGACAAGTTGCTCTCGATCCTCATGTTGCTTCTTTCTCTTGGACTTCATGTGCAGTCTCTTTTGCATCATGCTTCTTGACTATTGACTTTCCTTGGATCCTTAACATCACCTGGTTTACACAATGTTTTCCATTGTTCCTGTGAAACCAACAGAAACAGAAAAGTGTTTGAATGAAAACTACAGAAGCAGAACAAAAATATGAAAACTGAACTGGAATATTTTCCAGATTTCAAGATCACACCTGACACAGCCCTGTTCACAGGCTGCTTAGATAGCTCATGAAAAAATAAATAAATCCAATGAACAGTCAATTGTGCAAAACTACTCCACTAAAAATTTGGAAATAAGCTCCTCAGTGTTTTTCTGTGACTGCTCGACCCCACTACAAGATTGTTTATGAAATCGAACATTGTGTTATATAATCTGTTGATCCAACATATCACGACAGCCAATGAAGAGAGCTCTGACAGGAACTAAAAACAAAAATGAAATGTGACTTACTTTTATACATCAACCAGGCAATACCAGAGCACAGGAACAAAGAAGAATGCAAGTAATGGTGATGATTGAACCATGAAGAAATGACTGAAATGAAACAACACAGAACAAACGACATTTTTTAATCCGACTCGACCTCAACTGTTAAAAAACAAAACAACATGTTGAATTTATTACGAACTCTTTATAACCTGGAACATAGAAGTGTGTCTCTCTGGACTGCTTGATGTTCTTCTGTTAGACTCTACAGATGAATCGGTGTCCTTTATACAGTCAATCTTCTCCTGACAGTATAGAGGTCATCAGGACCTCTGACTGGTCTCTGGAGTGGCAGAAGGAGGTTTCCCTCACCGTCCAGCCAGAACACCTCAGGCTGGATACCAGCCTTTGCCCTCACACTGTAGAACCACCTCTCTGCTGTTATTGGAGACAAACTCTATGTGAGCGTGGAGACGACACCTGATCAGAGAGGAGGAATTATAACATACGTCACTGATTTGTATCAAACTGCTCAAGTGGCAGCAAGTCTGACTTTTACCAACAGTGAGTTGGATGGACGCTTCCTTCATCATTGAATCAAGATACAAAAAATATTTTCCTGCATCAAGAAAGTTTCACTTTGAAGATTTTCATGAGGCACGTTTCCGTTCTTCCAGTTCACCTTCAAACGGTCTGAATTGCGAGAATGATAAGATGGATTTTGACTCCAGTACGCAATCGTCCATCTTCATGAACATGGATGTACTTTTGATTCAATCAGTTCTGGTCCATATCACGGTCTCTGAACTGACATCGATGGGAGGTTCAAAGGTGACATGGTAGAATGACATCATCACCAGCCAGGGCCACGATTGGTTGATGTGAACAAATTAACTGACTGCTCTGCGAAACAGAAACAAAGCAAACATGAACAACAGTGAAAAGTAGAGAAATTGAGAACGGCGTGCTTTCTCGAATAACGACATCATTTATTTATTTATCAAGTCTTTTGTCTCCTGTGAAGTTTCAGTCGATGAGTTTTGATGAAATGTCTCAACAACTGTTGGTGAATTTGCTTTTGTCGATGTGTTGCTGAGGTGTTTGTGTGTAAATTACCTCCAACAGACTGAAGAACCATGAAAATGAAAACACTGCAGGTCCTGAAGGACAGTCCATCACTGGGCTGGATCTTTGGCTGCAACATGATGAACTCCTTTTCTCTTCTCTCTGTCTTGGTGTTCATGTGATTGTGTTTCTCAGCTCATATGACTTTCCTGTTTGACTCTGACTAAAACCACAGAGACACACAGACCCGTGGAAAGAAACTAAGGTGTTTAGATTTTTGTGCTAAAGCGTGTCCAACAGTTGAACCTCATGTTACTGTATCTTGAGTTTAAGTGAAGAATAACAAACATTTACACAAGAAGGACTGTGTAGATTCTGACTGCCATCTCTTTAAACAGTGAATTAGCTGGATTAGATCAACCTTTAATAGTTCATGTATTACTTCTGTGATCATTTGAGAATGAAACTAAATACAGACATTTACACTCACAGGTTCACTACTGCAGGTGAGAACACACTTTATATGGAATAAAAAAACTAAATGTCGTCACAATGTCATTGGCGCTGATACAGACACATCCTATGACAACATGAAGTACAGTACAATGACAACAACAAAGATGTTTTAACCATCAAGATGATGAAACTTTGACATATCAACATTTAACATTCAGGTTTACTGTAATAAAAACTCTTACCTTTGCTTTTGATCAGTGTGGGTTTGTGAAGTCTACCAGAGATGAAATGAGGAAGCACTTCACAAACCACAGATATCAATCATGTCTCTTTTTCTCATGTATGTGGCTGGGTTTTTATCTTTCTGATTAAGATCTGCTCAGAGTCTCAGTCTGTATTTATTTAACCAGAAGATACATAACTGAAGCTTGTCTTAATAAAATAAGATAAGTAGTCTAACCCTGTTTGTGCTGTTCACAACATGTTGCTGCAGGAAGAAGTTATCAAACTGGCTTGGATCATGTTGACAGTCAAAGACACTTTCAGTATTCTAAATTTGGACTGCAGTAACACTGTTGACCACTAGATGTCAGTGTTACATACAGCTACATGTTGCTTTAATGAAGGTAAGTAACGTCACACACTGAATGTGATGTTCATGTTTTATATGTTCATTTAAGATGAACATCTGACTGCCATGAGAGCTGGATTCAGAGAGGCTCCGTGGTAGAAGTGAAAACATGACATCACATTAGTAATCAAGGAGATCAAATATAAAGCCTTATTTATTTATTGTTTATTTAAGCAGGGTCCACAAACAGTCTTCACAGACACATGAGTACTGTGCATCAACAGTCAATGCCTGTCCTTTAAAAGAAAGTATTTACAGGTGTTTCTATCTGCTGTGTGGCAGAGTAGTTCATTGGGCAGTTTCAGAGTTACAATGTTCTGTAAACACAATGAAAACAACTGGTTATTGCAATTTATTGATACTAGAAAAATTCAATTTTACTTTTCAGTACAAGGATGTGTTGAATATATACATGATATGTGTGTACATATACCAATCATAAGTCAAATCAGTGCTGAATTTGTGAATTATGAAGTATAAGTGGTAACATGAAGAGCCATTTGGAGCGAGCAGGCGACTCTTCTTGGCGAGTCAAATGATCGACTCTAAAAAGAACCGAACTTCCCATCACTTGCTCTCAGTGCTTGGATCATCGGCCAAAGTCCAGAAGTGAAACCGTTGTTTACACATGTAACAACAACGGGAGGCTCTCCGTGTCAGGCGGATTCTCACATGTTGACTACCGACTTTACAAACACAGGTCTCAAAATGACGTTCTGAGTCCATACTGATGCTCGTGTTTAGAGCCATACGGTGTTCGGTCCCACACACACAATTTAAGCAAAACCGTTGGCTGTGTGAGAACCGCAATTAAAAACATCAGCCCCTCCTTGGATATATTGATCCTCATAAATGACCTCTGTGAACTCTAAATAGCGGGAGAGAACTCTAATGCATGAAGTACACAGAACAATCCTGAATACAATTTTACAACTTTTAATGATTTTAATACGGTGTGGACACTGAGTTCACTAAAACACGGCTAGACTGAGCACAAACCTTAAAATCAATTTTAAAAGGTGTGAGTTTGTGTGAGATCTGAAGGTGGACAGTCGGTACAGTCATGATGTGTTTGGGGAGAGGGATTCAGAGGAGGAGGGGCAGCTACAGAGAAGAAGGCTCTGTCGCCCCAGGGTGTGAGTGGGAGGTTTGCATGAGATGAGCAGAGGCTGCAGGATGAGTCAGTGAATATGAGAGGGCCTGGTTATGGAGGATTTGATAAGTGAGGAGGATTTTTGAACTGAATGTTCCAACAAAACAACTCAATTTTCAAATATCAGCTTTTCTTCCACGATGTAAAGGTGGTCCTCGGTGTCTAAATAACTGATCACTTGAATTATAGTGTTACTCCTCAGCAAACAGTCCAGGAAGAGCAGTTTCCTCTGCTGTTCTTTTCTGACACCTGCTGATTGTTTTTGGTCACTACAGGAAGTGTCCAGTCTGCATCATTCAAAGCTCATTCCTGCATTTTTGAATTGTCACTTTGGTCTTTACTTTCTTCTGTGTTATCTCCTGCTGCTGATGCTTCTTCTGTCTGCAATTTCAAGTCCTGTCAGTTGCTCTCGCTCCTCCTGTTGCTCGGGCTGCTCAGTTGCTCTCACAGCTCCTCCAGTTGCTCTCGCTCCTCCAGTTGCTCTCGCTCCTGCTCCAGTTGCTCTCGCTCCTCCAGTTGCTCTCGCTCCTCCTCCTGTTGCTCTCGCTCCTCCTCCTGTTGCTCTCGCTCCTCTGTTGCTCTCGCTCCTCCTCCTGTTGCTCTCGCTCCTCCAGTTGCTCTCGCTGCTCCAGTTGCTCTCGCTCCTCCTGTTGCTCTCGCTCCTCCTCCTGTTGCTCTCGCTGCTCCAGTTGCTCTCGCTCCTCCTCCTGTTGCTCTCGCTCCTCCTGTTGCTCTCGCTCCTCCAACATGTGGATGGACTTCATGTGCAGTCTCTTTGCATCATGCTTCTTGACTACAGCTTGGATCCTTAACATCACCTGTTTTACATATTGATGTTCTCCTGTGTATTCCCCTGTGAGCCAACAGAAACAGAAAAGTGTTGAAGTGTTTGAATGAAAACTACAGAAGCAGAACAAAATATAGAAAACTGAACTGGAATATTTTCAGATTTCAAGATCACACCTGACACAGCCACTGTTCTGAGCTGTAGATAGCTCATGAAAAATAAATAAATCCAATGAGCAGTCAATTGTGCTGAAGACCTCACTAAATTTGAAGTAAGCTCCCTCAGTGTTTTTCTGTGACTGCTCGGCGCCCCACAAGATTGTTTAACTAGAATCATGAACATTGTGTTATATAATCTGTTGATCAACATATCATGACAGCCAATGAAGAGAGCTCTGACAGGAACTAAAAACAAAAATGAAATGTGACTTACTTTTGTACATCAACCAGAGCAATACCAGAGCACAGGACACAAGAAGAAGTGCAAACAATGATCCAAATGAACTTGAACTGTGAAGAAATGACCTGAAATGAAACAACACAGAACAGAACGACATTTTTAATCATTTCGACCTCAACTGTTAAAAAACAGAAACAATATGTTGAATTTATTTTGAACTCTTTATAACCTGGAACATAGAAGTGTGTCTCTCTGGACTGTGATGTTCTTCTGTTAGACTCTACAGATGAATCAGTGTGCCTTCCTCACCAGTCAATCTTCTCCTGACAATATAAGTCATCAGGACCTCTGACTGTCTCTGGAGGTCCAGCAGAGAGGAGGTTTCCCTCACCGTCCAGCCAGAACACCTCGGAGCTCTGGATACCAGCCTTTAACCTCACACTGTAGAACCACCTCTGCTCTTATTGGGAGACAAACTCTATGGCCAGGCGTGGAGACGGCACCTGATGATCAGAGAGAGGAGGAATTATAACATCGTCACTGATTTGTATCAAACTGCTCGTGGCAGCAAGTCTGACTACCAACAGTGAGTTGGATGGGCAGTCGCTTTATCATTGAATCCAAGATAAAATATTTTCCTGCATCAGAAGTTTCACTTTGAAGATTTTCATGGAGGCGTTTCCGTTCTTTCAGTTCATCTGGAAACAGTCTAGTGCGGAAATAATAAGATGGTTTTGAATCCTGTACAATCCTCATCTTCATGATAATGGATGTACTGAGTCTAAATCGGTTCTGGTCCATATCACGGTCTGAACTGACATGATGGGAGGTTCAAGGTGACATGGTAGAATGACATCATCACCAGCCAGGGCCACGATTGGTTTGATGTGAACAAATTAACTGTGACAGCTCTGCAGGAAACAAGAAACAGAAACAAACATGAACAACAGTGAAAAGTAGAGAAGGTAAGGAAACGGCGTGCTTTCTCCAGATAGCGACATCATTATTTATTTATCAAGTCTTTTGTCTCCTGTGAAGTTTCAGTGCGATGAGTTTTAGTGAAATGTATAACAACTGTTGGTGGTGCACATCGATGTGTTACTGGAGTGTTTGCGTGTAAAATTACCTCCAACGAACTGAAAGACTCATGAAAGTAGAAAACACACAGGTCCTGAAGGACAGGTCATCACTGGGCTGGATCTTTTGGCTGCAACATGCTGGACTCCACTTTTCTCTTCTCTCTGTCTTGGTGTTCTGAGCTGAGGTTGTGTTTCTCAGCTCATGCGCTCCTGTTTGACTCTGATAAAACCACAGAGACACACAGGCGGAGAAAGAAACTAAGTGTTTCGATTTTGTGCTAAGCGTGTCCAACAGTTGAACCTCATGTTACTGTATCTTGAGTTTAAGTGAAGAATAATGACATTTACACAGAAGGACTGTGGATTCTGACTGCCATCTCTTAAACAGTGAATGGCTGCAGTTAGATCAACCTTTAATAGTTCATGCATTACTTCTGTGATCATTTAGCTAGGAATGAAACTAAATACAGACATTTACACTCACAGGTTCACTACTGCAGGTGAGAACACACTTACATATGGAATAAAAAACTAAATGTCAAATCACAATGTCATTGACTTGTGATACAGACACATCCTATGACAACTATGAGTACAGTACAATGGCAACAACAAAGATGTTTTAACTTAATAAAGATGATGAACTTTGACATATCAACATTTAACATTCAGGTTTTACTGTAATAGGAACTCTTACCTTCAGCCTGATGAATGTGTCGGTTTGTGAGTCTGCAAAGGTGAAATGAAGGCCTTCACAAACCACAGATGTCAGATCTCTCCTCCTCTTTTTGTCATGTATGTAGCTTTGGGGTTTTATCTGTCACAGTTAAGATCTCTTATAGAGTCTCAGTCTGTATTTATTTGTGGAAAGATACATGGCAGAGCTTGTCTTAATAAAATAAGATAAAGTAGTCTAACCCTGTTGTGCTGGTCACAACATGTTGCTGCAGGAAGAAGTTATCAAACTGAAAACTTGGATCATGTTGACAGTCAAAACGCTTTCAGTATTCTAAATTTGGACTGCAGTAACACTGATGACCGCTAGATGTCAGTGTTACACATGCAACTTACATGTTGTTGCTTTAATGAAGGTAGTAACGTCACACTGAATGTGATGTTTCATGTTTTATATGTTCATTTGAATGAACATCTGACTGCCATGAGCTGGATTCAGAGAGGCTCAGTGAGTAGAAGTGAAAACATATGACATCACATTAATAATGTAGAATGTGTCTTAATTACAAAGCTTCATTTATTCAGCATTCAATACATGTAAAGTCTTTTTTTAAATAAAACAATATAAAACCTGAATATTATTCAACAACATCAAAGAATTTACAGATATACAAAGCAGAAACATAAAATGAATACATTCAGTTGCCATCAAACAGAATCTCCACTATACATCAACAAATTGACCTGTGATTAGAGTTACATCAGTTTCTCGCTCCTCCAACATGGGATGGACTTCATGTGCAGTCTCTTTTGCATCATGTTTCTTGACTTCTGACTTTCCTTGGATCATAACACCATCTGGTTTACGTGTACTTCCTTGTCTTGTACTTGTACATTGATGTCAACAGAAACAGAAAAGTGTTGAAGTGTTTGAATGAAAGCTACAGAAGCAGAACAAAAAATATGAAAACTGAAGTGGAATATTTTCAATTTCAAGATCACACCTAGCCACAGCCACTGTTCTGGGCTGTAGATAGCTCATGAAAAAATAAATAAATCAATGAACGGTCAATTGTGCTGAACTTCTCCACTAAATTTTAGTAAGCTCCCCCAGTGTTTCTGTGACTGTCGGCGCCCACAAGATTATTTTAACTAATCCCATGAACATTGTGTTACCTGTCTGTTGATCCAACATATCATGACAGCAATGAAGAGGCTCTGACGGAACTAAAAAACAAAATGAAATGTGACTTACTTTTAGCCATCAACCAGAGCAATACCAGAGCACAGGACACAAGAAGAATGCAAACAATGATGATGATGATGATGATGATGATCAAATCAACTCAAAGACTGAACTGTGAAGAAATGACCTGAAATGAAACAACACAGAACAGAACGACATTTTTAATCAAACTCGACCTCAACTGTTAAAAAACGAAGCAATATGTTGAATTTATTTTAAACTCTTTATAACCTGGAACATAGAAGTGTGTCTCTCTGGTCTGCTTGATGTTCTTCTATTTGGACTCTACAGGTGACACACACACACACACACACACACACACACACAAACTTACTTCAACAGTGTTTTACAGATAGCCTCTTTAAAGAACATATAGAATATATAATACAGCACAAAACATTCGACCACTCTCCTGAGCTGCTGCCAGAGTGACAGTCAAAATGCTGTCGACTCGAAATTGTTGGCTCTTTCAAAATAAAGCCAAACTTCCGCTGTCAGACTAACACCAGCATTGAATGTAGAACTATTTCTTTTCTACTAGTTCATCATATATCAGCCTCACACTTGCTGCATACTGTAGTGTTTTCATTATGTTTCTGACACTGACTGATTTCATTAAAGGCTGACAGTTAAAAAGGTCACAGTGCTTTAAACTCTTATTTTGAAGGAAGGCGTACCGGAAGTCTAGATTTACATGAAGCAAATGATAGAAGCAGCCGTCCGGAGGCTTCACCTCGTCTGACCTGTTTACTTTCATTTGTGATAGCTGCTCTGGCTGTACCCACTCACTTTGTCAGATCACACTACATAGAACACACCGGATGTTTTCTGTTTATGACAGTATGTGAAAGTCTTATCATGGATGTGCTCATTTGATGTTGACTGAGTACACTTAGTTATACAGTATAAGTTATATCATGTTCTATGTTGCACATTACATACAGAGCTCTGTGTCCTGTAAGATGCAGATTAGCACTCATTTCATTGCATTTCTTCATTGCAGACATCATAATTATCGAGAGAAAAAAAAGATTTCATCTTCTCAAGATAGCAGAGATAAATTAACCTGTTGATGAAAATTGAGCTTTATCTTAAACTGACCTGTGAGGTGAGATGTCGATTATACATTAATAAAATAATCATACACACAAAATCTGAAGACTTTTATCAAGTAGAAAATATTATTTTTATTTACATTTAGACGACAATGTGACCCCTCTGCTGATATTCAAACATCATGAGAAACAATCCTGAATATTCAGTTTTAGCTGAACTCGGCCTTCAGTCACATTCTTTCTCTATTTTCAACTTTAGTTTGGAAACAAAGTTGGAAAGGACACGAGGTCCAGAGTCAAAACTATATTTCAGTTTGACAACATCAGCCAGGTCGAGATGCTCGTCAACTCGACATTCCACGTCTATCAAAGTTTCATTGTTTTAAATGTTCTGAGCCTCAAGTTCATGTTTTCATCAAGGCGGAGTTTAAGTTCATCCACTTTCTGTATGTTAGCAGGAGCTTTGCACTGAGGAGGTTCAAAATACTACATTATACTATACTGTATTATACTGTATATATGTGCGTATAAAAGAACCCTGAGAAACTGACACAGTCCCTCAGATCACTGACAGTGGCTAAAATACCTAAATATAACATTCATCATGTCCTGAGAGTTCTTCATATGAGATAACTGGAAGCCATGAACTCACTATGACAGTACATTTACTACGACTGTGTACATGTACCACCTGCTGGATACTTCACAAACAAAATATCTCAATCTTCATTATGACTTCAGTAAATATTCAATAACCAAATAATGCCCCAGTAAGAATTTACATAGTTTCCTCTCATGCTGCTGAAAGAATCTCATGGCGACATAAAGACAAATGTACCTGTTATAACATTAGAAAATACACAAAATAAGTCCAAACAAAAAACGTCTGCATATTCTAAGAATCTTAGAGCGTTTGCGTAAATATTACTTTCTACAGCAATGAACAAAAAGTATAAGTCCAGTGCTTCTGAGGCTAAATCTATCAAACAGACTAGAAACAGTCAAACTAAGAATGTGTGAGACATTTACAGACACACGAGATTTTTCCATGGTGTTTTATGTCTTCTTACCCTCAACATGTGATGGAGTTCATAAACCTTCTCATCTACATCATCCTTCTTGCCTGTTTCACTTGTTGTTTTCTCCTGATTTGTTGTCTTGCACACACTGTGTGAAACAGAAAAATGATTTGAATGAGAAAACTACGCAAGAACAAAAATATAGAAAACTGAACTGGAATATTTTTAAATCTCAGACAATTGTGATTTTTTTTTTTCTGTCTCATTTTAAGATGGTGATCTGCAATTTGCCATCTGAGATCAATGAAGAACTCTGACAGGGAAGTTCACATAAAAAATAATGTGACTCACAGATATATATATCCAAATGGAAGCACGACAGCAGAACACCTTGTGAAAACATGAGGATGGTGATCCAACTAAAGAAAGAAATGAACCGTGAAGAAATGACCTGAAAATGAAACAACACAGAACAGAACGACATTTTTAATCAAACTCGACCTCAACTGTTAAAAAGCAAGAAACAATATATTTGAATTTATTTTGAACTCTTTATAACCTGGAACATAGAGGTGTGTCTCTGGTCTGCTTGATGTTCTTCTGTTGGACTCTACAGATGAATTAATTGATCCTTCTCCTGATCAATCTTCTGTGACAGTATAAGGGTATCAGGACCTCTGACTGTCTCCTGGAGAGTCAGCAGAGAGGTTCCCTCACCGTCCAGCCAGAACACCTCAGGCTCACAGATACACCAGCCTTTAGCCTCACACTGTAGAACCACCTCACTGCTCTTATTGGAGAAACTATATGTGGTGATGGAGAGCGACGATGATCAGAGAGGAGGAATTATAACGCCGTCACTGATTTGTCAAACTGCTCGTGGCAGCAAAGTCTGACACAACAGTAGCAAGGTTGGATGGGCGCGTCCTTCATCATTGAATCCAAGTTACAAAATATTTTTCCTGTATCAGAAAAGTTCACTCTGAAGATTTTCATGGAGACGTTCCGTTCTTCAGTTCATCCACAAACAAGCGATTGCGAGAATGATAAGATAGTTTTGGCTCAGTACACCAGTCCTCCATCTTCATGATAATGGATGTACTTTGGGTCTAAACCAGTTCTGATCATATCACGGTCTCTGAACTGACATCGATGGGAGGATTCCAGGTGACATGGTAGAATGACATCATCACCAGCCAGGGCCACGATTGGTTGATGTGAACAAATTAACTGTGACGACAGCTCTTGAAACAGAAACGAAACAAACAAACATTATTATATAATATTTTCGTCATAATTAGCACGCTAACACACTATGATGGTGAACATATTAAACTCTACTACAAATCATGGTTAGCATGTTAGCATCGTGTCATTAGCATTCATCTCAAACCATTAGTGCAGCCTCACAAACCTCACTGTAGTTGCTCGTCTGCTTCTTTCCAACACACATGCACACATCGATGTGTTGCTGGAGTGTTGTGTGTAAATTACCTCCAACAGACTGAAGAACCATGAAAATGAAAACACTGCAGGTCCTGAAGGACAGTCCATCACTGGGCTGGATCTTTGGCTGCAGCATGATGGACTCACTTTTCTATTCTTCCTGTTTTGTCGTTGTGTTTTCTCAGCTCTATATGACTTCACATTTGACTCTGAAGTAAAACCACAGAGACACAGAAAGAGAAACTAAGTGTTTGATTTTTGTGCTAAAACATGTCCAACAGTTGAACCTCATGTTACTGTATCTTGGTTTAAGTGAAGAATATAGACATTTACACCAGAAGGACTGTGGATTCTGACACCATCTCTTAAACAGTGAATGGCTGCAGTTAGATCAACCTTTAATAGTTCATGTATTACTTCTGTGATCATTTGTAGGAATGAAACTAAATACAGACATTTACACTCCTGGGTTCACTACTGCGGAGTGAGAACACACACTTTATATGGAATAAAAAAAACTAAATGTCTCGTCACAATGTCATTGACTTGTGATACAGACACATCTATAGCAACTATGAGTACAGTACAATGACAACAACAAAGATGTTTTAACCATCAAAGATGAGTGAAACTTTGACATATCCAACATTTAACATTCAGGTTTTACTGTAATAAAGACTCTTGCTTTCAGCCGCGATGAATGTGTCGGTTTGTCGAGTCTGCAAAGGAGATGAAATGAAGGCGCCACAAACCACAGATGTCAGAATCATATCTCTTTTTCTCGTATGGCTTTGGGGTTTTATCTTTCTGATTAAGATCTGCTCAAGTCTCAGTCTGTATTTATTTAACAGAGATACATAACTGAAGTTTGTCTTAATAAAAATAAGATAAATGTCTAACCCTGTTTATGCTGTTCACAACATGTTGCTGCAGGAAGAAGTTATCAAACTGAAAACTTCGATCATGTTGACAGTCAGACACTTTCAGTATTCTAAATGTGTACTGCAGTAACACTGTTGACCGCTAGATGTCAGTGTTACACATACAGCTACATGTTGTTGCTTTAATGAAGGTAGTAACGTCACACTGAATGTGATGTTCATGTTTATGTTCATTTGAATGAACATCTGACTGCCATGAGAGCTGGATTCAGAGAGGCTCCGTGGTAGTGAAAACATATGATATCACATTAATAATCAAAGAGATCAAATATAAAGCACTTATTTATTTATTGTTTATTTAAGCAGAGATCCACAAACAGTCTTCACAGACACATGAGTACTGTGCATCCACCAGTCAATGCCTGTCCTTTGAGTGTTACGGGTGTTTTCTATCTGCTTTGTGTGGCAGAGTGGTTCATTGAGCAGTTTCAGAGTTACAAAGCTCTGAAAAGAAAGATCAAAGTTCAAGATCAAAGAAAAAAGTCAATTTTACTTTTCAGTACAAAGGATGTGTTGAATATATACATGATATATGTGTACATATACCAATCATAAGTCAAATCAGTGCTGAATTTAGCTGAATTGAAAAGGTATAGATGGTAACATGAAGAGCCATTTTTTGGGCGAGCAGACCGACTCTTCTTGGTGAGTCCATTAATCCAACTCCCTAAAAGAACCGAACTTCCCATCACTAACTCTCAGTGCTTAACACGGATCATGTCCGGCCAAAGTCCAGAGTAGAGCCATCGGTTCACACATATAACAACAACAGGAGACTCTCCATGTCAGACGAGTTCTCACATGTTGACTAAACTTTACAAACCGAGTCTCAAAGTAGCGTGATGAGTCCATGCCATGCTCCGTGTTTAGAGCCACGCCTAATTATCGGTCACACACACAATTTGAACAAAACATTGTGTGACAACCTGACTAATAAAAACATCAGCCCCCTCCTTGGATATACATTGATCTCATAAATGACCTCTGTGAACTCTAAATAGCGGAGAGAACTCTAATGCAGTTCACGAGGTTCACCTAAAAACACACATTTAGACTGAGCTAAACCTTAAAATCAATTTTAAAGGTGAGTTTGTGTCAGAATCTGAAGGTGGACGAATTCGGTACGATCGTGATGTGTTTGGGAGAAGTTCAGAGGAGGGCAGCTACAGAGGAGAGGCTCGCCCCAGGTTAGTGCTTGGTCCTGGGTGGTGGAGTCAGGGGGTTAGCATCAGATGAATGGAGGATTGGATGGAGCCAATCAGTGAGGTAGAAAGGGGCCTGGTTATGGAGGGATTTGTGCGTGAGGAGGATTTTAGACTGAATGTTCATCGAGAACAACTCAATTTTTTCAAATATCAGCTTTTCTTCCACGATGTAAAAGGTCGTCCTCATTATTCTAAATAACTGATCACTTAGATTATAGAGTGTTACTCCTCACAACAAACAGTCAGGGAGAGAATGACTTCCTCTGCTGTTCTTTTCTGACACCTGCTGATTGTTTTGGTCACTACAGGAAGTTTCAGTCTGCATCATTCAAGCTCATTCCTGCATTTTGATTGTCTTTGGTCTTTTCTTCTGTGTTATCTCCTGCTGATGCTTCTTGTCTGCAATTTCACCGTCCTGTCAGACAACAGCGGTGGCAAACAAAAATATTAATGATGATAATGATGATGATGCTGATAGTGATGATGATGATGATGATCTCAGTCTGACTCAAGAAAATGAACTGTGAAGAAATGACCTGAAATGAAACAACACAGAACAGAACGACATTTTTGAAATCAAACTCGTGACCTCAACTGTTAAAAACAGAAACAACATGTTGAATTTATTTTGAACTCTTTATAACCTGGAACATAGAAGTGTGTCTCTGGTCTGGTTGATGTTCCTCTGTTGGACTCTACAGGTAGGCATGGCTCTTCCTCACAGTCAATCTTCTGCTGACAGTATAGAGTCATCAGGACCTCTGACTGTCTCTGAAGTCCAGCAGAGAGGTTTCCTCACCGTCCAGCCCAGAACACCTCAGGCTCTGGATACCAGCCTTTAGCCTCACACTGTAGAACCACCTCTCTGCTCTTGTGGAGACAAACTCTGCCAATGGTGTGGAGCCTGATGATCAGAGAGGAGGAATTATAACATCGTCACTGATTTGTATCAAACTGCTTTCGTGGCAGCAAGTCTGACTTACCAACAGTGAGTTGAATCTGGGCTGGCGTCCTTCATCGGCTGAATCAAGATACAAACACGTACCTGTATCAGTTTCACTCTGAAGATTTTCATGGAGGCGTTTCCGTTCTTCAGTTCATCCACAAACAGTCTGGTGCGAGAGGCAGTAAGATGGATTTCAAGATCCAGTACACGGTCCTCCATCTTCATGATCATGGATGTACTTTGGGTCTAAATCAGTTCTGGTCCATATCCGGTCTCTGAATCTCTGCATCGATGGGAGGTTCAAGGTGACATGAGTCTAAATCAGTTCTGGTCATATCACGGTCTCTGAATCTGCATCGATGGGAGGTTCAGGTGACATGGTAGAATGACATCATCACCAGCCAGGGCCACGATTGGTTGATGTGAACAAAATTAACTGTGACTGCTCTGCAGAAACAGAAACGAAACAAGCTTGCGAACAACAGTGAAAAGTAGAGAAAGGTGAGAACAGCGTGCTTTCTCCAGATAACGTCATTTATTTATTTATCAAGTCTTTTGTCTCCTGTGAAGTTTCAGTCGATGAGTTTGGTGAAATGTCTCAACAACTGTTGGTGAATTGCACATCGATGTGTTGCTGGAGTGTTTGTGTAGTAGGCGTTACCAACAGACTGAAGAACCATGAAAATGAAAACACTGCAGGTCCTGAAGGATGATCCATCCTGGGCTGGATCTTTGGCTGCAACATGCTGAACTTCCACTTCGTCTTGGTGTTCTGTGGTTGAGTTTCTCAGCTCATACTGCTTCCTCTTCCCAAAACTACTGTCACTGTCAAACACAGAATGGGAACCTGAGTTTTCTGCTAAAACATGTGACCGACAGTTGAACCTCTGTTACTGGTATCTTCAGTTCAACTCAGAAGAAGGACTGTGGATTCTGGCTCCCATCTCTTAAACAGTAAATGGCTGCGATTAGATCAACCTGGGGTGACCAAATTTTTGAAGCTCCAAAAAGAGGACACTCCAGCCGAAGCCTCGAGACACCAATTCAGGCTTCTCAGAGGTTGTGAACAAAGTACCGTAGTCGAATTTTAAGAACCTGCAGCTTAATGGTCCCATGAAAAACAGTGAAAATAGGACATTTTTATGAATTTATGAAAAAACAAAAAAAATGGGTGCCCCAGACCCAGGGCGTAAAAAAGGTGCACACAGGCAAAGAGAGACGTTTGGTCACCCTGGATCAGCGCTGTGCAAAGCTCTTTAAAATTCATGTATTACTTCTGTGATCATTTGTAGGAATTAAACTAAATACAGACATTTACACTCTGAGTTCCTACTGCAGGTGAGGAACACTTTATATGGAATTATGAATATAAATTGACATTGACTTTATAACAACCTTGGTAACAACAAAGATGTTTTTAACTGTCAAGATGATGAAACTTTTGACATATCAACATTTAACGTTCAAGTTTACTGTAATAAAGGAACTCTTACCTTCAATACGATGAATGTGGCGATTTATGATTTCGTCTGACTTGAAAATAGAAGTACAAACTGTAGCGTCATTCCATCTCCACCTCTCTCTTGTTCACGTCTTGTCTGCATACAGAGCTGTAGAGGTTACTTGTATGTCATTTCTGATCTGTAACCACCAGGTGGAGTACATTTGTCTTTGTGTCTGAGGTGTGGTGCTCATTTGGAATATTCATGGATTCATTGTCTGCTCTCTGTATTAAATAAAAATTGCTCTCATGGTTTGACACCAGTTTTGTGGCTGTCTTTAAGAACAAACATAGAAATATGGATCAAACTTACAAAGACCACTGAGCTGTAACATTTCAGGTAGACTATACTCAGACACTCCAGGCGTCCATCATCCAGTCATTATTCAAGTGTGATGCTTTCTTTCCAGATCATAATGAGTTATCTTCAGCAGTTACAGTCACCAGGAGAACACAGTCTTAAAGTGCTGATGTAGTGTTATGCAGATGTTAAATGTACGACACTTCCTGCATTAGTTCTTCTTTCACTGATGGTTATTCCTCAAAAATGAGTTTCCCCACCAAAACATTAAACTTTAAATCATGTTTTAGTGCAGTTATACGGTTAACAGCTGCCAAACACTGACTTGTATGTGGAAGATCCACTCACTCCAGGCTCTCTGTTACTGTTTGAGTTTGTTTCTGTGCATCCTGTTTTGTTTGTAGTTCCACCCTGTCTGTCTTGTATCTCATTCTACTTCCTGTCTTGTTTCCTTTTTTTGATTCTGCCCCTGGTTTGTTTCACCCCTGTCCCTGAGATTAGTCCTGGCATGTCTATTTAGTTCCTGTGTTTCATGGATGCCTTGCGTTCTCTGAGTGTTCTCTGAGTGTTCTCTGAGTGTTTGTATCTTGCCTGCGTTCCTGTTTACTCTTTTGTTTTCCTGGTTTATTTCCTCTTGTCAGTGTTTCTTGTCTGTCTTTGGGTCCTTTGGTTTTTTGAATCCTGCTCCCCTGAAGAAGATCACTCAGACACAGGCTCTCTTTTATTTATTTTAGAATTAACCTGCATCATATATATTTCCTTACAGTGTATTTCAGATATAGTACAGTCTGTACAGTGATGTTTGTTACAGGTAATTATTTCTTTTGTTTAAAAAAAAAGCCCCCAAAAGTCACTCAGAGTAAAATAAGTCATTAAGTCATCTGTTTCTTTGCAATGTGACTGACATCATCATTGATCCTGAATACAAATCCAGGCATAAAGAGTGACTCACATTTTTGCATAACACAGCTAGAAATGAAATGTATGCACCAAATGTGTGTTTACAGATACTGCAGTTGTACAGTTGTATGAAAATAAATACACTTCAGTGAACATTTTATTAATGTGAATAATAATAATAATAATAATAATAATAATAATACAATAAAATAATACTCATTCATACTTTTTAAAATATTTACATTACATGTTGCATTAGAAATAAATGGCACAACCTTCAAATCCTCCTACAATCCGTCAACAGTTTTCAACTCAGTTTCAAGCTGCTGTGCTGTATATCTGCTTTCTGTTATTCTGACCACTCCAAAGCTGCTTTCACAGTACATCTCATTCACACATTCATACTGATGGCATTGGCTGCCATGCAAGTGTAACTGCTCATCAGTTTTGGCAATAACCATTCATACACATTCACTGATCATCTGATTAGTAGACAGATGATCATTAAATCTTGGTTTAAATACTTCATCAGCAGTGTTTCACTGGTAAATATTTTGAACTTTTGCCACGTTTGTCTCAAGTTTTGCTCTTTTAAATAATCAACCATCTACAGAACTTCTCTGCATTTTCTTCTCATCATCATCATCATCTAGTATTATTATTGTTTCAAGTGGCGTTGTAGCGACAGGACAGGTTGTCTCGATCCTCATGTTGCTTCTTTCTCTTGGACTTCATGTGCAGTCTCTTTTTGCATCGTGCTTCTTTTTTGACTATTGTTTCCTTGGATCCTTAACATCACCTGGTTTTACACAATGTTTTCCATTGTTCCCTGTGAGCCAACAGAAACAGAAAAGTGTTGAATGAAAACTACAGAAGCAGAACAAAAATATGAAAACTGAACTGGAATATTTTCAGATTTCAAGATCACACCTGACACCAGCCACTGTTCTGAGCTGTAGATAGCTCATGAAAAAATAAATAAATCCAATGAACGGTCAATTGTGCTGAAACTACTCCACTAAATTTAGGTAAGCTCCTCAGTGTTTTCTATGCTTGAGCTGCTCGGCGCCCCACAAGATTGTTTTAACTGAAATCATGAACGCATTGTGTTATATATAATCTGTTGATCCAACATATCACAACAGCCAATGAAGAGAGCTCTGACAGGAACTAAAAAACAAAAATGAAATGTGACTTACTTTTCATCAACCAGGAAATAATACCAGAGCACAGGAGACAAAGAAGAATGCAAACAATGGTGATGATTGAACCATGAAGAAATGACCTGAAATGAAACAACACAGAACAGAACGACATTTTAATCAAACTCGACCTCAACTGTTAAGAAACAGAAGCAACATGTTGAATTTATTTGAACTCTTACTTTATAACCTGGAACATGAAAGTGTGTCTCTCTGGTCTGGTTGATGTTCTTCTGTTGGACTCTGGGTGAAGTTGTCGCTCTTCCTCACAGTCAATCTTCTGCTGACAGTATGAGGTCATCAGGACCTCCTGACTGTCTCTGGAGTCCAGCAGAGAGGAGGTTTCCCTCACCGTCCAGCCAGAACACCTCAGGCTCTGGATACCAGCCTTTAGCCTCACACTGTAGAACCACCTCTGCTCTGATTGGAGACCGACTCTATGTGGGCGTGGAGCGACACCTGATGATCAGGAGGAGGTGCCAACATACGTCACTGATTTGTATCAAACTGCTCGTGGCAGCAAGTCTGACTTACCAACAGTGAGTTGGATGGACGCGTCCTTCATCATTGATGGAAGGAAACAAAAATATTTTCCTGTATCAGAAAGTTCCGCTGAGAATTTTCGTAGGCGTTCCACGGGTATTCGGTTCATCCACAAACAGTCTGGTGCGAGAATAAGATGGATTTTGACTCCTGTACACCAGTCCTCCATCTTCACTTGATAATGGATGTACTTTGGGTCTAAATCAGTTCTGATCATATCCACGGTCTCTAGACGACATTGATGGGAGTTCAAGGTGACATGGTAAGAATGACATCATCACCAGCCAGAACCCGCGATTGGTTGATGTGAACAAATTAACTGTGACAGCTCTGCGAAACAAGAAACAGAAACAAACATGAACAACAGTGAAAAGTAGAAGGTGAGAACGGCCGTTACTTTCTCCAGATAACGACATCATTTATTTATTTATCAAGTCTTTTGTCTCCTGGCAAGTTTCAGTCGATGAGTTTTGAAATTGAAATACTCAACAACTGTTGGTGAATTTGCACATCAATGTGTTACTGGAGTGTTTGTGTGTAAATTTACCTCCAACAGACTGCTGAAGAACCATGAAATGCAAAGCACTGCAGGTCTGAAGGACAGTCCATCACTGAGCTGGATCTTTGGCTGCAGGATGATGAACTCCATTTTCTATTCTTCCTGTTGTTGTTTCTCAGCTCATATGACTTCCCTGTTTGACTCATTTAAAACCACATATATATTTTTTTTTCCTACAGATACACAGAGACACAGGCGTGGAAAAGCGTGTTTGGATTTTTGTACTAAAACGTTTGAAACATTTACGAAGGACTGTGGATTCTGTGGAATCTCACGTCTGTGTTAAATACTTAAACTATAAACAATGACAACAATAAAAGATGTTTTAACCATCAAAGATGATGAACTTTTGACATATCAACATTTTAACATTCAGGTTTACTGTAGTAAGGAACTCTTACCTTCAGCACGATCAATCGCGTCGGTTTGTGAGTCTGCAAAGATGGAAATGAGGAAGTACATGCATCAGTCATGTCTCTTCCTTTCCAGAGTATGTGGTTTGTGGGTTTGTATCTTTCTGCAGTTAAGATCTGCTCAGAGTCTCAGTCTGTATTTATTTAACCAGAAGATACATAACTAGGATTTGTCTTAATAAAATAAGATAGAAGTAGTCTAACCCTGTTTGTGCTGTTCACAACATGTTGCTGCAGGAAAAGTTATCAAACTGAAAACTTGGATCATGTTGACAGTCAAAGACACTTTCATTATTCTAAATGTGTACTGCAGTAACACTGTTGACACTCTAGATGTCAGTGTTACACATACAGCTACATGTTATTTATCTTTAATGAAGGTAATGCGATCACACTGAATGTGATGTTCATGTTTTATATGTTCATTTGAATGAACATCTGACTGCCATGAGAGCTGGATTCAGAGGCTCTGTGGTGAAGTAAAACCTATGACATCATTAATAATCAAAGGAGATCAAATATAAAGCACTTATTTTATTTATTGTTTATTTAAGCAGGGTCCACAAACAGTCTTCACAGACACATGGTACTGTGCATCCAACAGTCAATGCCTGTCCTTTAGAAGTATTTACAGGTGTTCTATCTGCTTTGTGTGGCAGAGTGGTTCATTGGGCAGTTTCAGAGTTACAATGTTCTGTACTTTAGTAAAAACAACTGGTTATTGCAATTTATTGATACTAGAAAATTCAATTTTACTTTTCAGTACAAAGGATGTGTTGAATATATACATGATATGTGTGTACACCTTGCTGTCATAGAATCAAATCAGTGATGCTGGGTGGCTGAATTATGAAAGGTATAAGTGGTAAAATGAAGAGCCATTTGGGCAGGCAGGCGACTCTTCCAGCGAGTCAAATGATCCAACTCCTAAAAGAACCAGGCTTCCATCACTAACTCTCAGTGGAGGCGTGAGCAAACTGTTTTTACAGGATCATGTCCGGCCAAAGGTCAGAGATGAAACCGTTGTTTCACACATGTAGCAACAACAGGAGACTCTCCGTGTCAGACGAGTTCTCACATGTTGACTAAACTTTACAAACTGAGTCTCAAAATGAAGTCACGGCTCCGTGATGAGTCCATGCTGAATGAACTTTGCTTTTGATGCTCCGTGTTTAGAAACCCGCCCTGGTGTCGGTCACACACACAATTTAAACAAAACCGTTGGCTGTGTGACAACCTGTAATTAAAAACATCAGCCCCCTCCTTGGATATACATTGATCTCATAAATGACCTCTGTGAACTTTCATCGCCCGGGGAGAGAACTCAATGCATGAACTACACAGAACAATCCTGGTACCAGTTTTTACTACCTTTTAATAAGTTTTAATACGGCGGACACCCTGAGTTCATTAAAAACACACATTTAGACTTCAAACTAAACCTTAAAATCAATTTTAAAAGGTGAGTTTGTGAGAGATTTGAAGGTGGACAGGTCGGTACAGTGAATATGTTTGGGAGAGAGTTCCAGAGGAGGAGGGCAGCTACAGAAGAGCTCTCATGGCCTTTGAGTTGGTGCTTGGTCTGGGTGGGTGAGTCAGGAGGTTTGTAAGGATGAGCAGAGGCTGCAGGATGGAGTCAGTGAGGTATGAGGGGCCTGGTTATGGAGGGATTTGTGCGTGAGGAAGTTTTGAACTGAATGTTCATCAAAACAAATCTTGAATTTTCAAATATCAGCTTTTCTTAAATGTAAAGGAGTGAGTCCTCGGTGTCCTAAATAACTGATCACTTGAATTAGTCTTACTCCTCACAACAAACAGTCAGGATAGAATTTGATTTCCTCTGCTGTTCTTTTCTGACACCTGTTGACTGTTTTGATACTACAGGAAGTTTCAGTCTGCGTCATTCAGCTCATTCACTCCATTTGAATTGTCTTTGGTTTCTTCTTCTGTGTTCTCTCCTGCTGCTGATGCTTCTTCACCTGCAATTTCACCATCCTGTCCAGTTGCTCTCGCTGCTCCTCCAATTGCTCTCGCTCCTCCTCCTGTTGCTCTCGCTGCTCCTCCAATTGCTCTCGCTCACTCCTCCTGTTTCTCTCTTGCTCCTCTCTGTTTCTCTCTTGCTCCACTCCTCCTGTTGCTCTCGCTCCTCCTCCTGTTGCTCTCGCTCCTCCAGTTGCTTCTGTTTATCCAACATGGGACGGAGTTCATGTGCAGTCTCTTTTGCATCATGCTTCTTGACTTCTGGCTTTTCTTGGATGTTTAACATCACCTGGTTTACGATGTTCTCATTTGTTCCTGTGAATTATAGAAACAGAAAAGTGTTGAAGTGTTTGAATGAGAGAACTAAACAGAATATATTATAGAAAACTGAACTGGAATATTTTCAGATTTTCAAGATCACACCTGACTTCAGCCCCTTTATTCTGAGCTGTAGATAGCTCATGAAAAATAAATAAATCAATGACAGTCAATTGTGCTGAAGACTACTCACTAAATTTGGAAGTAAAGCTCCCTCAGTGTTTTTCTGTGACTCTTTCGGCGCCCCACAAGATTGTTTTAACTGGAAATCATGAACATTTGTGTTATATAATCTGTTGATCCAACATATCACAACAGCCAATGAAGAGCTCCTACTGACAGTAACTGCATGAAAAAGGAAAATGAAGACGACACTTACTGGAACATTTCACTGTGAGAATGACCAGCAGAAAACCAAGAATGCAATAAATGATGACTATGATGATGATCTCAGTCTCACTCAAAGGACACTGAACCATGAAGAAATGACCTGAAATGAAACAACACAGAACAGAACGACATTTTTAATCAAACTCGACCTCAACTGTTAAAAACAGAAACAACATGTTAGATTTATTTTTGAACTCTTTTATAACCTGGAACATAGAGAGTGTGTCTCTCTGGTCTGCTTGATGTTCTTCTGTTGGACTCTACAGGTGAAGTTGTAGCTCTCCACAGTCAATCTTCTGCTGACAGTATAGAGGTCATCAGGACCTCTGACTGTCTCTGGAGGTCCAACCCAGAGAGAGTTTCCCTCACGATCAGCAAGAACACCTCAGGCTCTGGATACCAGCCTTTAGCCTCACACTGGCCACAACCACCTCATACAGTTGGAGACAAACTCTATGGCCAGGCGTGGAGGCGGCACCTGATGATCAGAGAGGAGGAATTATAACATACGTCACTGATTTGTATCAAACTGCTCGTGGCAGCAAGTCTTACTTACCAACAGTGAGTTGGATGGTAACTCTCTTCTTCATTGATCGAAGAAAACAAAAATATTTTCCTGTATCAAGTTTCACTCTGAAGATTTTCATGGAGGCGTTTCCGTTCTTAGTTCATCCACAAACAGTCTGGTGCGAGAATAATAAGATGGATTTTTGACTCATAAAGTGTCGTCCATCTTCATGATAATGGATGTACTTTGGGTCTAAATCAGTTCTGGTCCATATCCGCGGTCTCTGAACTGACATTGATGGAGGTTCAAGGTGACATGGTAGGAATGGCATCATCACCAGCCAGGGCCTGCGATTGGTTGATGTGAACAAATTAACTGTGACTGCTCTGCAGAAAGCAAGAAACGAAGCAAACATGAACAACAGTGAAAGTCGAGACATCCAATCAAACAAATCATTGTACTCGCCCAGGAACTTGAGCGCAAAGATATTTTAACCGGGAGCGACCTGGTTGACACGTTCAGCTTTCTTTGGATGTTAGCATGGCCCAGCATAGTGTCATTAGCATTCATCTCAAACCACGACTAGTGCAGCCTCCCACAGAGCCTCTGTGGCTGCACATTTATCATTAAATCTGCTTCTTTCCAACACATGCACACATCGATGTGTTGCTGGAGTGTTTGTGTGTAAATTTCCTCCAACAGACTGAAGAACCATGTCGCTTGCAGGTCACAGAGGACAGTCCATCACTGGGCTGGATCTTTTGGCTGCAGCATGATGGACTCACTTTTTCTCTTCTCTCTGTCTTAGTGTTCTGAGCTGAGGTTGTTTCTCAGCTCATATGACTTCCTGTTTGACTCTGACTAAACCACAGAGACACACAGACACAGGAAAGAAACTAAGTGTTTTAGATTTTTGTGCCCAAAAGCGTGTCAACAGTTGAACTCATGTTACTGTATCTTGAGTTTAAGTGAAAGAATAACAGAAAACATTTACACAGAAGGACTGTAGTTCTGACTGCCATCTCTTAAACAGTGAATGGCTGCAGTTAGATCAACCTTTAATAGTTCATGTATTACTTCTGTGATCATTTGTAGGAATGAAAATAAATACAGACATTTACACTCACAGGTTCACTACTGCAGTGAGAACACACTTTATATGGAATAAAAAAACTAAATGTCGTCACAATGTCATTGACTTGTGATACAGACATCCTATAGCAACTATGAAGTACAGTACAATGACAACAACAAGATGTTTTAACCATCAAAGATGATGAACTTTTGACATATCCAACATTTAACATTCAGGTTTTTACTGTAATAGAAACTCTTACCTTCAGCACGATGAATCATGTCGGTTTGTGGAGTCTGCAAAGGTAAGAAATGAGAGCGCTTCACCAAACCACAGATGTAGTCATGTCTCCTCTTTTTCTGCATTATGTAGCTTTAGGGTTTTTATCTTTCACAGTTAAGATCTGCACCAGTCTATTTATTTAACCAGAAGATACATCTTCAAGCTTGTCTTAATAAAATAAGATAAGTAGTCTAACCCTGTTTATGCTATTTCACAACATGTTGCTGCAGGAAGAAGTTATCAAGCTAAAAACTTGGATGTTGACAGTCAAAGACCTTTCAGTATTCTAAATTTGGACTGCAGTAACTGTTGACCGCTAGATGTCAGTGTTACACATACAACATGTTGTTGCTTTAATGAAGGTAGTAACGTCACACTGAATGTGATGTTCATATTTTATATGTTCATTTGAATGAACATCTGACTACCATGAGCTGGATTCAGAGGAGGCTCAGTGAGTAGAAGTGGTATATGACATCATTAATAATGTAAATGTCTTAATTACAAAGCTTCATTTATTCAGCATTCAATACATGTAAGTTTTTTCAAAAAATAAAAACAATATAAAAACCTGAATATTATTCAGCAACATCAGAATTTACAGATAATACAGAAACAGAAACATAAAATAGAATACATTCAGTTGCCATCAAAACAGAATCTCCACTATACATCAACAAATTGACCTGTGATTAGAGTTATCAGTTGCTCGCTCCTCCAACATGGGGCCGAGGAGTTCATGTAGGAGTCTCTTTTCGTCCCGTGCATCTTGACTAAAACTTTCTTGGATGTTTAACATCACCTGTTTTACACAATGTTTTCCATTTGTTCCCTGTGAGCCAACAGAAACAGAAAAGTGTTGAAGTGTTTGAATAGAGAAAACTACAGAAGCAGAACAAAAAATATGAAAACTGAACTGGAATATTTCAGATTTCAAGATCACACCTGACACCAGCCTGTTCACAGGCTGTAGATAGCTCATGAAAAAAATAAATAAATCAATGAACGATTATTGTGCTGAAACTACTCCACTAAATTTGATAAGCTCCTCAGTGTTTTTCTGTGACTGCTCGACGCCCCACAAGATTGTTTTAACTGAAATCATAAACATTGTGTTATATAATCTGTTGATCCAACATATCGACAGCCAATGAAGAGAGCTCTGACAGGAACTAAAAAACAAAAATGAAATGTGACTTACTTTTATATCAACCAGGCAATACCAGAGCACAGGAACTAAAGAAGAATGCAAGATGATGACAATTAAATCCAACTCAAAGACTGAACCATGAAGAAATCCTCTGAAATGAAACAACACAGAACAGAACAACATTTTTAATCAAACTCGACCTCAACTGGTAAAAAACAGAAACAACATGTTGAATTTATTTTTGAACTCTTTATAACCTGGAACATAGAAGTGTGTCTCTCTGGACTGTGATGTTCTTTGTTGAACTCTACAGATGAATTGGTGTCCCTTCCTCACAGTCAATCTTCTGCTGACAGTATAGAGTCATCAGGACCTCTGACTGTCTCTGGAGAGTCCAGCAGAGGAGGTTTCCCCTCACCGTCAGCCAGAACACCTCGGGCTCTGGATACCAGCCTTTAGCCTCACACTGTAGAACCACCTCTCTGCTCTGATTGGAGACAAACTCTATGGCCAGGTGATGGAGGCGACACCTGATGATCAGAGAGGAGGAATTACAACATCGTCACTGATTTGTATCAAACTGCTGTGGCAGCAGTCTGACTTACCAACAGTGAGTTGGATGGTAGCGTCCTTCATCATTGAATCCAAGATACAAAAATATTTTCCTTCATCAGAAAGTTTCACTCTGAAGATTTTCATGAGAGGCGTTCCGTTCTTCCAGTTCATCCACAAACAGTCTGATGCGAGAATAATAAGATGGATTTTGAATCCTGTACCAGTCCTCATCTTCATGATAATGGATGTACTTTGGGTCTAAATCAGTTCTGGTCCATATCACGGTCTCACAGACTGACATCGATGGGAGGTTCAAGGTGACATGGTAGAATGACATCATCACCAGCCAGGGCCACGATTGGTTGATGTGAACAAATTAACTGTGACTGCTCTGCAAGGAAACAAGAAACAGAAACAAACATGAACAACAGTGAAAAGTCGAGACATCAATCAAACAAATCATTGTTAGTGTTGAACTTGGCCTGAGATATTTAACCAGGAGCGACCTGGTTGACACGTTCAGCTTTCTTTTGGATGTTAGCATGTTAGCATAGTGTCATTAGCATTCATCTCAAGCCACGACTAGTGCAGCCTCAGAAACCTCACTGTGGCTGCACATTTATGTGCGTCTGCTTCTTTCCAACACATGCACATCGATGTGTTACTGGAGTATTTGTGTGTAAATTACCTCCAGCAGACTGAAGAACCATGAAAATGAAAACACTGCAGGTCCTGAAGGACAGTCCATCCTGGGCTGGATCTTTGGCTGCATGATGGACTCCACTTTTCTCTTCTCTCTGTGCCAGTGATGAGCTGAGGGATTGTGTTTCTCAGCTCATGTAACTTCCTGTTTGACTCTGACTAAAACCACAGAGACACACAGACACGGAAAGAAACTAAGTGTTTAGATTTTGTGCTAAAACATGTCCAACAGTTGAACCTCATGTTACTGTATCTTGAGTTTAAGTGAAGAATAACAAACATTTACACAGGACTGTAGATTCTGACTGCCATCTCTTAAACAGTGAATGGCTGCAGTTAGATCAACCTTTAATAGTTCTGCTTATACTTCTGTGATCATTTGTAGGAATAGAAACTAAATACAGACATTTACACTCACAGGTTCACTACTGCAGGTGAGAACACACTTTATATGGAATAAAAAAAAACTAAATGTCTACGTCACAATGTCATTGACTTTATAAAACTATGACAACAACAAAGATGTTTAACCATCAAAGATGATGAAACTTTTGACATATCAACATTTAACATTCAGGTTTTACTGTAATAAAGAACTCTTACCTTCAGCACGATGAATGTGTGGGGTTGTGAGTCACCAGAGATGAAATGAGAAGCACTTCACAAACCACATCTCCCTCTCACATATATGGTTTGGGGTTGGCATCTTAAGATCCGCCCAGAGGCTAATATCTGCTATTTTATGTTATTTTAAATAATAACCTGACAACATAACAAGATTAATACAAAGGATCAATTTTAACATAGATACAATGACTGGTGTAATATCCTTGAAGTCTCTCAATCAGTACTAATCTCAGCAAAACACATACAAATACAGTTTGATATATATAATAGAACATTATACCCCATATAAACTGCACAAAATGCCTACAACTCCTCTCCAAATTGCCAGAGATGTAGAACCTGTGAGAGGACTTGCTTCATATGCTCTGAAATGTCTAACAGAAACCTATTGGAAATAAAAAAAACCACAAATGTCAGATTCTATGACCGAAGATATGGATTCTGGGAGATATACAAATATTAGATGGAAGCTTTTACTAAAAAATATTTCATATTACTTGAGGGTACAGTAAAAATGTGGTAAATCCGAGTTTCCTTCATCGCAGAAGACAATGGTTAAATGAATTTATTATATCCAACAACACACCTGAAAAATGTTATTCAGTGTGAGGAACCTAGGAAGTATGATAAGATGTAGGGCTCTTTCTTATCCTGACTACCATCACACTACATCAGCTTAAGTAGTATGTCAGTGTATAACCTGCTCATCTTTACTATTTGTCTACTTCTATGATTTTGACTATTTGGGACCTCATACAGCACTTGATTGTATTTTATTTTGCTTCAGATGTAACCAGAGGTGAACTCATGCAATTGTTTATTTATTTATCTTATTTTTACCGTACCAGTGTTGAGGTAGGAGTTGATGGGGTTCTGAGATTTTGTATGTCTGTGTCTTGTTTGTGAAATTACATGAAAAGACTTCAATAAAATATCTTAAAAAAAAATAAAGATCTGCTCAGAGTCTCAGTCTGTATTTATTTAGCCAGAAGATACATAACTGAAGTTTGTCTTAATAAAATAAGATAGTAGTCTAACCCTACTCTGCTGTTCACAACATGTTGCTGCAGGAAGAAGTTTATCAAACTGAAAACTTTGATCATGTTGACAGTCAAAGACACTTTCAGTATTCTAAATTTGGACTGCAGTAACACTGTTGACCGCTAGATGTCAGTGTTACACATACAGCTACATGTTGTTGTTTAATGAAGGTAGTAACGTCACACTGAATGTGATGTTCATGTTTATATGTTCATTTGAATGAACATCTGACTGCCATAGAGCTGGATTCAGAGAGGCTCCGTGAGTGAAGTGAGCATATGACATCATTAATAATGCTAAGAATGTGTCTTAATTACAAAGCTTCATTTATTCAGCATTCAATACATAGCAAAGTCTTTTTTTTAAATAAAACAATATAAAAAACTTCTGAATATTATTCAACAACATCAGAATTTACAGATATACAAAGAAACAGAAACATAAATAGAATACATTCAGTTGCCATCAAAGCAGAATCTCCACTATGCATCAACAGATTGACCTGCATGATTAGAGTTATCACTTTCTCTCACTCCTCAGCATGGGATGGACTTCATGTGCAGTCTCTTTTGCATCATGTTTCTTGACTTCTGACTTTCCTTGGATCCTTCACACCATCTGGTTTACGATTTACTTCCTTGTCTTGACACTTGTACATTGATGTCAACAAGAAACAGAAAAGTGTTGAAGTGTTTGAATGAAAACTACAGAAGCAGAACAAAATACTGAAAACTGAACTGGAATATTTTCAGATTTCAAGATCACCTGACACCAGCCACTGTTCTGAGCTGTAGATAGCTCATGAAAAATAAATAAATCAGTGAGCAGGTCAATTGTGCTGAAGACTACTCCACTAAATTTAGTAAAAGCTCCTCGGTGTTTTTTCTGTAACTCTTTCGGCGCCCCACAAGATTGTTTAACTGAAATCACTTAGACATTGTGTTATATAATCTGTTGATCCAACATATCATGACAACCAATGAAGAGAGAGCTCTGACAGGAACTAAAAAACAAAAATGAAATGTGACTCACAGGTTTGTGTCCGACAACAGCGATGCCAAACAAAAATGATAATGATGATGATGATGATGAGTAGTGATGATGATGATGATGATGATGATGATGATCTCATCTTAAATTACCTTACATTATTGCAATCATTATCTACTCCTGTAAAAATTACCTTTAGCATCTATATTTTTCTTTCCACTTTATAGTGCATGTACTATTCTTATACACGTTTATCACATCATTATATACTTGTCTGCTGTATAAAGTCCATCTTATCTTATCTTACTGTATCAATATGTTATTGTCATGATTTAAATTATATCTGCATATTTCTTTCTGTATTAATCTAGAACAAGAAACAGACCAATAAGAAACAAACTGTCAGACATGCAGGTAATCATCAGCTTGGGTCTCAGGAGGAGGATAATCTGGCTCTATGATTTGTTCATTTGTTTATGTTCGAGGCCATCATGCTCTCCCGTCCCTGTCTCTCTCAGCTCCCTCAAATGGTTTGGATCCTTTGTTTTGTCTTTCTTTTAGCATCACCATTTCTTCTTCTTTTCCACCCACACTCACATACATCTTCTTCTCACAGTAATAATTTGCATATCAATGCATTTATATTCTCAATGATGTATAAATTCTTCATTTATCTAAATATTTACAATAAAATGTAGTTTCTACAGTGTACAGTGAATCATATTTGAAGTATATTCAGGTCATCTGTGCAGTGTATGAAACACACAACTATGACGACACTAAAGTGACGATGCAGTACAGGTCAGGAGGAGTATTTAGACTTGACTTGTGAATCCAAAGATATGGTGTAGTTTTACTGTCAGTTCATCATATGTCGCCTCCACACTTGCTGCATACTGTAGTGTTTTCATTATGTTTCTGACACTGACTGATTTCATTAAAGGCTACTGACAGTTAAAAAGGTGCAGTGCTTTAAACTCTTATTTTGGCGTGCGAGTCTCTAGATTTACATGAAGCAGAGATGATAAACAGCCGTCGGGGCTTCACCTATCGTCTGACCTGTTTTACTTTCACATTGCAGTAATCTGCTCTGTTTCTTCCTCCCTTTGTCAGATCACTACATGAACACACCGGATGTTTCTGTTTATGACAGTATGTGAAGTCTTATCATGGATGTGCTCATTTGATGTTGACTGAGTACACACTTAGTTATACAGTATAAGTTATATCATGTTCTGTATTTTGCACATTACATACAGAGCTCTGTGTCCTGTAAGATGCAGATTAGCACTCAGCAGTTTCATTGCAGACATCATGGTATCACGAGAGAAGAAAAAAGATTTCATCTTCTCAAGATAGCAAGATAAATTAACCTGTTGATGAGGGTGAGCTTTATCTTAAACTGACCTGTGAAGTCGAGATAATGGATTATGCATTAATAAAATAATCACACATTATTTATTTACATTTAGACGACAATACAACGAGCCCCTCTGCTGATATTCAAACATCAGCAGCAACAATCTGAATATTCAGTTTTTAGCTGAGCACAAACCTTCAGTCACATTCTTTCTCTGTTTCCAACTTTGAGTTTGGAAACAAAGTTGAGAAAGGACACGAGTCAGTCAAACTATATTTCAGTTTGACAGCATCAGCCAGTCGAGATGCTACGTCAGCTCTGAACATTTCACATCTATCAAAGTTTCATTGTTTTAAATGTTACAGGCCTCAAGTTCATGTTTTCATCAAGGCGGGTTTAAGTTCATCCACTTTCTGTATGTTAGCAGAACTTTGCACTGAGGAGGTTCAAAATACTACATTATACTATACTATACTATACTATCTGTATACTATAACTCATATGTACATGTAAATGGAAAAAACAAACAAACAATATAAATAAAATAAATAAATAAAAGCTACATAAAATATATAAAACCACATTAATGAAAGTCAGATAAACACAGAGGGTATAAAGTAAAAAGAACCCTGAGTAACTGACGCAGTCCCTCAGATCCACTGACAGTAGCTAAAATACTAAATTTAACATTCATCATGTCCTGAGCATGAACTCACTATGACAGTACATTTACTACTACTGTGTGCATGTACCACCACCTGCTGGATACTTCACTAAGAAAGTATAAGTCAGTGCTTCTGTGGCTAAAATCTATCAAACAGACTAGAAACAGTCAAACTAAAATGTGTGAGATTTATTTACAGACACATAGAGATTTTCCATGGTGTTTTTATGTCAGTCCTTAGCTTCTTCACTTACCCTCAACATGTGATGGAGTTCATAAACCTTCTCATCTGCATCATCATGTACCTGTTTCAATTGTTGTTTTCTCTAATTTGTTGTCTTGTGCACTGTGTGAAACAGAGAGAATGTTGCAGTTTTGTGTGTGTTTAAATGAAAAATTACACAAGAACAAAAAAATATGAAAACTGAACTGGAATATTTTTTTAAATCTCAGACAATTGTGATTTTTTTTTCTGTCTCATTTTAAGGTGGTGATCTGCAATTTGCCATCTGAGATCAATGAAGAACTCTGACAGGAAGTTCACATAAAAAATGAAAATGTGACTCACAGATATATATCCAAATGGAAGCACAGAGCAGCAAGAACACCTTGGAGAAGGAACATGAGATGGTAGTCAACCCAAGGACTGAACCGTGAAGAAATGACCTGAAATGAAACAACACAGAACAGAACATTTTTAATCAAACTCGACCTCAACTGTTAAAAAACGAAACAATATGTTGAATTTATTTTGAACTCTTTATAACCTGGAACAACAGAAGTGGTGTCTCTCTGGTGCAGGTGAGTGTTCTTCTGTTGGACTCTACAGATGAAGCTATCCCACTCTTCACTCACAGTCAATCTTCTCTGACAGTATAGAGGTCATGGGACCTCCTGACTGTCTCTGGAGAATCCAGCAGAGGAGGTTTCCCTGCATCCAGCCAGGCACCTCAGGCTCTGGATACCAGCCTTTGGCTTTCACACTGTAGAACCACCTCACTGCTCTGATTGGAGACAAACTCTATGGCGGGCGTGGAGGCGCCTGATGATCAGAGGAGGAATTATAAAAATCGTCACTGATTTATATCAAACTGCTCGTGGCAGCAAGTCGACTTACCAACAGTGAGTTGGATGGGCCAGTCCTTCATCGTGATGGAAGGAAACAAAAATATTTTCCTGTATCAGAAATGTTCACTTTGAATTTTTCATGGAGACGTTTCCGTTCTTCAGTTCATCCACAAACAGTCTGGTGCGGAAATAATAAGATGGATTTTGACTCCAGTACACCAGTGCTCCATCTTCATGATAATGGATGTACTGGGTCTAAATCAGTTCTGATCCATATCACGGTCTACAGATCTGCATACGATGGGAGGTTCAAGGTGACATGGTAGAATAGCATCATCACCAGCCAGAGCCACGATTGGTTGATGTGAACAAATTAACTGTGACTGCTCTGCAAGAAACAAGAAACGAAACAAACATGAACAACAGTGAAAAGTAGAGAAGTGAAACGGCCGTGCTGCCAGATAACGACATCATTTATTTATTTATCAAGTCTTTTGTCTCCTGTGAAGTTTCAGTCGATGATTTTGAGTGAAATGTCTCAACAACTGTTGGGTGAATTTGCACATGAGTATTGCACGGGTGTTTGTGTGAAATTACACTCCAACAGACTGAAGAACCATGAAAATGAAAACACTGCAGGTCCTGAAGGACAGTCCATCACTGGGCTGGATCTTTGGCTGCAACATGATGGACTACTTTCTCTTCTCTCTGTCTTAGTGTTCTGGAAGAACTGAGGTTATCTACTCCAGCTCATATGACTTCCTGTTTGACTCTGACTAAAACCACATATATATATATTTTTTCCTACAGATACACAGAGACACAGAGCGGAAAGAAGCGGCGTTTGGATTTTTTTAATACTAAAGCGTTTGAAACATTTACACAGAAGAGGACTGTGGATTCTGTGATCTAATATCACAATGTTAAGCCACTTAAACTAAGCAATGACAACAACAAAGATGTTTTAATAACCATCAAAGATGATGAACTTTTGACATATCCAACATTTAACATTCAGGTTTTACTGTAATAAGGAACTCTTACCTTCAGCACGATGAATGTGATGGTTTGTGAGTCTGCAAAGATGAAATGAGGAAGTACATCATCAGTCATGTCTCTTCCTTTCAGGTATGTGGCTTTGTGGGTTTGTATCTTTCACAGTTAAGATCTGCTCAAGAGTCTCCAGTCTGTATTTATTTAACCAGAAGATACATAACTGAAGCTTGTCTTAATAAAATAAGATAGTAGTCTAACCCTGTTTATGCTGTTCACAACATGTTGCTGCAGGAAGAAGTTATCAAACTGAAAACTTGGATCATTGACAGTCAAAGGAACACTTTCAGTATTCTAAATGTGTACTGCAGTAACACGTGACCACTAGATGTCAGTGTTACATACAGCTAAATATTGTTGCTTTAATGAGGTAGTAACGTCACACTGAATGTGATGTTGTGTTTTATATGTTCATTTGAATGAACATCTGACTGCCATGAGACTGGATTCAGAGAGGCTCCGTGGTGAAGTGAAAACATATGACATCACATTAATATCAAGGAGATCAAATATAAGCACTTATTTATTTATCGTCTGCTCTTCTTTACAAAGCTTCATTTATTCAGCATTCAATACATGTAAAATTCTTTAAAAACAAGATAAAAACTTAGAATATTTATGAATTTACAGATATACAAAGACATAAAACATAAAAACAGAATACAGTTGGTTGCCATCAAAGACAGAATCTCACTAGCGACAGCTAATTGCTGCTCCTGTTGCTTCTTTCCCTCCAACATGGGATGGACTTCATGTGCAGTCTCTTTTGCATCATGTTTCTTGACTTCTGGCTTTCCTTGGATCCTTAACACCATCTGGTTTACGATGTTCTCCATTGTTCCTATTGAGCCAGCACAAACAGAAAAGTGTTGAAGTGTTTGAATAAGAAACTACAGAAGCAGAACAAAAAATATGAAAACTGAACTGGAATATTTTCAGATTTCAAGATCCTGACACCAGCCACTGTTCTGAGCTAGTAGATAGCTCATGAAAAATAAATAAATCAATGAGCAGTCCAATTGTGCTGAAGACTACTCCACTAAATTTGAAGTAAGCTCCCCTCAGTGTTTTTCTGTAACTGCTCGGCCTTAGATTGTTTTAACTGAAATCATAGACATTGTGTTCTATAATGTTGATCCAACATATCACGACAGCCAATGAAGAGAGCTCTGACGGAACTAAAAAACAAAAAGTAAATGTAACTTACTTTTATACATCCAACCAGGGCAATACCAGAGCACAGGAGACAAGAAGAATGCAAACAATGGTGATAATTTGAACCATGAAGAAATGACCTGAAATAAAACAACACAGAACAAACGACATTTTTTAATCAAACTCGACCTCAACTGTTAAAAAACAGAAACAATATGTTGAATTTATTTTGAACTCTTTATAACCTGGAACATAGAAGTGTGTCTCTCTGGACTGCTGATGTTTCTTCTGTTGGACTCTACAGATGAATCGGTGTCCCTTTCTCCAAAGTCAATCTTCTGCTGACAGTATAGAGGTCATCAGGACCTCCTGACTGTCTCTGGAGTCAACAGAGAGGAGGTTTCCCTCTGCGTCCAGCCAAGAACACCTCCAGGCTCTGGATGACCAGCCTTTAGCCTCACACTGTAGAACCACCTCTCTGCTTCTTACTGGAGACAAACTCTGTAGCTGAGCGTGGAAACGGCCTGCCTGATGATCAGAGGAGGAATTATAACATCGTCTGGTTGTGGCATCAAACTGCTCGTGGCAGCAAGTCTGACTTACCAACAGTACTTGGATGAATGGCGATCCTTCATCATTGTCGAAGAAAACAAAATATTTCCTGTATCAGAAAGATTTCCTCTGAAGATTTTCATGGAGGCGTTTCCGTTCTTCAGTTCATCCACAAACAGTCTGAGTGCGAGAATAATAAGATGGATTACACAGATCCTGTACGCAGTCCTCCATCTTCATGAACATGTGGATGTACTTTGAGTCTAAATCCAGTTCTGGTCCATATCACGGTCTCTGAACCCGGCATTGATGGGAGGTTCAAGGTGACATGGTAGAATGACATCATCACCAGCCAGGGCGCGATTAGTTGATGTGAACAAATTAATATGACTGCTCTGCGAAACAGAAACGAAACAAACATGAACAACGGTGAAAGTCAGAGACATCAATCAAACAAATCATTGTTACTGCCCAGACTTGGCCTGAGATATTTAACCAGGAGCGACCTGGTTGACCACGTTCAGCTTTCTTTTGGATGTTAGCATGTTAGCATAGTGTCATTAGCATTTCATCTCAAACCCGCGACTGAGTGCAGCCTGCAGAGCCTCCTGTGGCTGCACATTTATGTGTGCGTCTGCTTCTTTCCAACACATGCACACATCGATGTGTTACTGGAGTGTTTGTGTGTAAATTACCTCCAACAGACTGAAGAACCATGAAAATAGAAAACTTACTGCAGGTCCTGAAGGACAGTCCATCACTGGGCTGGATCTTTGGCTGCAGCATGATGAACTCACTTTCGCGTCGTTGTTCTGTGGTTGTGTTTCTCAGCTCATATGACTTCCTGTTTGACTCTGACTAAAACGCAGAGACACACAGGCGAGGAAAGAAACTAAGTGTTCCCGATTTTGTGCTAAAACATGTCCAACAGTTGAACCTCATGTTACTGTCTGAGTTTAGAGTGAAGAATAACAAACATTTACACAGAAGGACTGTGGATTCTGACTGCCATCTCTTAAACGATGAATGGCTGCAGTTAGATCAACCTTTAATAGTTCATGTATTACTTCTGTGATCATTTGTAGGAATGAAACTAAATACAGACATTTACACTCACAGGTTCACTGCAGGTGAGAACACCTTTATATGGAATAAAAAAAAAGCTAGTATCGTCACCAATGTGTTGACCTTGATACAGACACATCCTATAGCAACTATGAAGTACAGTACAATGAACAACAACAAAGATGTTTTAACCATCAAGATGATAGACTTTGACATATCCAGCATTTATTCAGGTTTTACTGTAATAAGGAACTCTTACCTTCCAACTTCGATCAATGTGTCGGTTTGGCCAGGTCTGCAGAGATGAAATGAGGGAAAGCGGCTACAAACCACAGATTAATCAGTCATGTCTCCTCTTTTCTCCACGTATGTGGCTGGGGTTTGTATCTTTCACAGTTAAAAGATCTGCTCAGAGTCTCCAGTCTGTATTTATTTAACCAGAAGATACATAACTGAAGTTTGTCTTAATAAATAAGATAAGTGATCCTAACCCTGTTGTGCTGTTTTACAACATGTTGCTGCAGGAAAGTTATCAAACTGAAAACTTTGATCATGTTGACAGTCAAAGACACTTTCCAGTATTCTAAATGTGTACTGCAGTAACACTGTTGACACTGAATGTCAGTGTTACACATACAGCTACATGTTGTTGCTTTAATGAAGGTAGTAACGTCACACTGAATGTGATGTTCATGTTTTATATGTTCATTTGAATGAACATCTGGCTATACATGAGCTATAGTTCAGAGAGGCTCCGTGAGTAGAAGTGAAAACATATGACATCACATTAATAATGTAAGAATGTGTCTTAATTACCAAAGCTTCATTTATTCAGCATTCAATACATGTAAAAGTCTTTTTTAAAAAAAAATAAAACAATATAAAACTGAATATTATTCAACAACATCAAATTTACAGATATACAAAGAAACAAGAAGAGAAACATAAAATAGAATACATTCAGTTGCCATCAAAAACAGAATCTCCACTGCATCAACAGATTGACCTGTGATTAGAGTTATCAGTTTCTCTCACTCCTCCGGTTGCTTCTGTTCCTCCAACATGGGATGGACTTCATGTGCAGTCTCTTTTGCATCATGTTTCTTGACTTCTGGATTTTCTTCATCCTTCCTGTCTAGTTTCCATGATGTACTGTATCTTGTACTTGTACATTGATGTCAACAGAAACAGAAAAGTGTTGAAAGTGTTTGAATGAGAAAACTACAGAAGCAGAAGAACAAAAATATAGAAAACCAGACTGGAATATTTTCAGATTTCAAGATCCACACCTGACACCAGCCACTGTTCTAGACTGTAGATAGCTCATGAAAAATAAATAAATCCAATGAACAGTCAATTGTACTGAAGACTACTCCACTAGAATTTGAAGTAAGCTCCCTCAGTGTTTTTCTGTGACTGCTCGCCCCACAAGATTGTTTTAACTGAAATCATGAACATTGTGTTATATAATCTGTCCTTTGGGTTTTTTTAATCCCTGCTCCTAGAAGATTCACTCAGACACAGGCTCTCTTTTTATTTATTTTTATTGACAACCTGCATCACATGTATTTCCATACAGTGTATTTCAGATATAGTACAGTCTGTATAGTGATGTTTGTTACAGGTAATGAATTATTTCTTTGCAATGTGACAACATCATTGATCCTGAATATAAATCCAGGCATGAAGTGACTCACAACATTTTGCATGACACAGCTAGAGAAATGAAATGTATGCACCAAAATGTGTGTTTACAATGTTTGCAGTTGTAACAGTGTGTGAAAATAAATACACTTCAGTAAGACATTTTATTGGTGTTGAACAACAACAACACTCATTCATACTTTTTAAAATATTTACCTTTTTCACGTTCAAATGTTGCATTAGAAATAAATGGCACAACCTTCAAATCTTCACCACAATCCATCAGTTTCAACTCAGTTTCTGTGGCAGCTTAATTAAGGAAAGTTTGACTTCCTTATTTCAGATGATAGAATGACGTTTTGTTTTGTTTCAACACTTTCACTACAACTGCCTGCAAGACTTGAAAACTTCATTACAATATTCAGTTTGACAACAGGCAACGGTAGCCCCAGACTGGGAGCCAAACTCAGTGAAACGCCTTTATGTAAACTGAACCCGGGTAAATGCAGTCTCTATTCTCTTTGATCAAGCTGATAAATGTCCTTGATCAGACTTCAAAGTCTTCTAGTTTTCCTCCCTCCACAAAAACACAATAATCACATCTGAAGCTTTTTTGACCATAAAATTTATCATTATAACACAATTTCAACTTGTTTCAACTTGTTGAGCTCTGATCAGCGGCATCATGACTTTGTATCATGTTCATGTAACAAAGTAACAGAGAGGAAGAGACGCTGAATATCTCAGACAATTCCAGATCAAGTGGTTTTTCACAGTTCTCATGTTGACTTTAAACTTCACAAACCGAGTCTTAAATGACAACATATGACTCAGACTTAACTAATGAAGCTTCATATGGCAAAGCTACAGCAGTTAAACTTTATGTACTAGACTGTGCTTGTATATCTACTTTCTATTGTTCTGACCCTCCAAAGTGCTTTTACAGTACACATCTCATTCACACATTCATACTGATGGCATTGGCAACTGCTCATCCAGTTTGTAATAACCATTCATACACATAAATGATCATCTGATTAGTAGACAGATGATCATTAAATCTTAGTTTAAATGCTTCATCAGCAGTGTTTCTGGTGTGCTTTGAACTTTGCCATGTTTGTCTCCAAGTTTTTGCTCTTTTAAACAATCAACCATCTTAGAATTTTTCGTCGTTATTTTCTACTTTATTCTTACTCCGTCATCATTATTATTATGTTTATTATTGCTAATACTGTTTTAAGTGACGTTGTAGTGCATCAGGTCCATGTTAAACAGCAGCTGAACTTTAGGGTAAACACTCTGTGTTGGCTTAAGCCTAATAATGGAGTCATTACACTGTCATTGGTCACATGCACCTTAAACGTACCATTGGCAATCTGCAGATAAAACATCAGCCCCTCAGTCTTTTAGTTTTAATCACTTAGCTATGTCCTTTCTTCTTGATTTCGTGCTCCGTCTTCCTTCCTAGTTCAAAGAGTCGAGCTCGTGTCACCAGTTATGAGTCCTGATTCACAGATTCCTATATCCTAGTCCCTGTTGCCAACTGCAGAAAGAAAGTATCCAACACTCATTTTAGAACATCATGAACATCGTGAACATTATTCTATAATCTGTTGATGCTTTGGAATTAAGCTGCAACATATCACAACAATAATGAAGAGCTCGGCTGATAACTAACATAGAAGGAAGTGAAGACGACATGAAACATTTCACTGTGAGAATAATGAGCAGCAGAAAACCAATAAGGATGGAGATGATGATGATGATGATGATCTGAGTCTGACTCAAAGACTGAACCGTGAAGAAATGACCTGAAATGAAACCTTGCCTGCAGAACAGAGCGACATTTTTAATCAAACTCGACCTCAACTGTTAAAAACAATGCAATATGTTGAATTTATTTTGAACTCTTTATAACCTGGAACATAGAAGTGTGTCTGGACACCTTGATGTTCTTCTGTTGGACTCTACAGATGAAGCTGTCACTCTTCCTCACAGTCAATCTTCTGCTGACAGTATAGAGGTCATCAGGACCTCTGACTGTCTCTGGAGTCCAACAGAGAGGAGGTTTCCCTCACCGTCCAGCCAGAACACCTCAGGCTCTGGATACCAGCCTTTAGCCTCACACTGTAGAACCACCTCTCTGCTCTGATTGGAGACAAACTCTATGGCCAGTAGTCAAGGCGGCACCTGATGATCAGAGGAGGAGGAATTATAACATCGTCACTGATTTGCTGTATCAAACTGCCGTGGCAGCAAGTCTAACACCAACAGTGAGTTGGATGGACGCGTCCTTCATCATTGAATCCAAGATACAAAAATATTTTCCTGTATCAGAAAGTTTCACTCTGAAGATTTTCATGGAGACGTTTCCGTTCTTCAGTTCATCCACAAACAGTCTGAATTAAGAGAATGATAAGATGGATTTTGACTCAGTACACCAGTCCTCCATCTTCATGAACATGGATGTACTTTGGGTCGTCGGATTCTGATCCATATCACAGTCTCTGAACTGGTGACATCGATGGGAGGTTCAAGGTGACATGAGTAGAGACCAACATCTACATACCAGCCAGGGCCACGATTGGTTGATGCGGAACAAATTAACTGCTGACTGCTGCAGAAACAAGAAACAGAAACAAACGCAAGACAACAGTGAAAGTGAGAAAGGTAGAGAAACGACGTGCTGCTCCAGATACTTGTATGTTATTTGTTATCCAAGTCTTTGTCTCCTGTGAAGTTTCAGTCTCGATGAGTTTTGAGTGAAATGTCTCAACAACTGTTGGGTAATTTGCACATCGATGTGTTACTGGGTGTTTGTGTGTAAGTACCTCCAACAGACTGAAGAACCATGAAAATGAAAACACTGCAGGTCCTGAAGGACAGTCCATCACTGGAATGGATCTTTGGCTGCAACATGATGGACTCCATTTTTAGCTTCCCTCTGTCTTGGTGTAATTTTGTTGTTTCTCAGCTCATGTAACCTGTTTGACCACAAAGACAGATAGACAAAATGTCTGAAAAGTTCACTTTGTAGTTACTTTACAGTGCTTCATGTGACTTTACATACACACACACACACACACACACACACACATATATATATATATATATATACACACACACTATCATCTTCAGTTAGTTAGTTGGATTCAGTTGTGTCAAATGTCAAATGATTTTAAAAAATTTTTACAGTTCTGACACAAACCTCTTTCGGGGTGTGTGTCCCCATTGGCTAGAGTTTTTGATTGACAGCTCAGTGCTCCGGAACTCGGTCGCTGCAGAAGACGGGTTAACAAACATCTCGGATACTGTAGCAGCTGGACATTCATTCATGCAGTTTAATAAAATTAAGTATTCATTATATACCTACGTTGTCTGTATTTCAAACGTTTTGTTGTATTAATATAAATAAACTCTAATATGTAGCTTCGCGAAGTTAGCTTTACCCAATGAGGCTAACTGTGACATTATCTGTAAGGTTTGTTCCAGAATCCAGAAACGTTTTATTGCCAAGACCAATAAAGGTCAGTTTACAGAAACTTGGTTTCAGGGGCAAATATAAAAGGTACCAAAATAGTTAAATTTGGGATTTAGACAAAAAGAACAGTTGGTCAATCAGCACACAGGGAGGGCAGGGCAGGAAGTCGGAAGGGATCGGTGGCGGGATGCATCCCAAACCGTTCTTTGACAGCTCTCTCAGACCCGACACCGGGGACACACCCTGAGTCATTTTGTCCCCTTTTAAAGACTATTTGAACCACGAACATTACACGTAAGACACATCAAAGTGTCTGAAAATGAAAAATATGTTAGTTTGGAATCAAGTTAAAAAAAAAAACTTGTTCTCACCATCTGTTTTGTGATCCGTTACCACTGGTAATGGTAAACTACAGCGATCCAGCCTGCTGTGAAACTGACAGTGACTTCCTCATTTGCTTCTCTTATAACGCACCTCTGCCTCTGGCTCACCTCCCACCTCCACCTGAATCATGGACTCACTGACCTCAAGTGCACATGAGGAACTGCAGTTATATCCGTCTTATTTTAGTTTTAATCATCTTTATGTTCATTAGTCTACCACTGTGCCTCATCCCTCCATCGAAGAGCTTCATCCATTCATTACTTTATTTTCATCCTTCCATTTCTCCATCACTTCTCTCAAACTGTTCATATTCATGTTTCTGTATCCATCCACTTCAATTTTCCATCCTACTGTCCAAACAGTTCTAACCCAACTCACTTTTCTGGAGTTGAGTTTCTGGACTTTTCTGGCTTTTTCTGGAGCTGACCATGACAGGTCTATAGAGAAAACAGTTGAAAGCATGAGTGGTTTTGATAACAAGCGTTCAGAAACGACTTTTCTCCAGTTTTGTTAAATTAAACAATAACGTCCAACAGTTGTTCAGCGGATGACATTAGAGACTCGCATAGAGTGTGACGCTCACATCTTCAAATATATCACGAAATAACGGAACGATCAGTCGGTTATCGTACAATAAACCACGAGGCATCACGCGTTTCAGAACCTCCCGTTAAAACATAAGTTACTGAAATACCTTCATTTATTATCTGTAACATCTTTTTATTTTTTGTGCAACAGTTAAAAGATAGAAATGTAAAACAGATGTGAGTAAACAGCTGTAACTTTTACTGCGATTAAACTAAAATGACCAGTTTAGTCGAAGACGGCGGAGAATTAATTTCCCTTTTTCAGACAGAAACCTTCATCGACTTTCACATCACTGCATTCAAAAAATAAACAATAAGTACACGGCATGCTGAAAACTTTTTTCATTTCCAACAAATCAAAACAATAAAAGTTCTTTAAGTGCTAAAAAAAAAAAGAAACAAAACAAGCTGGTTTTATTTACGGCACGTCATGCGTCCTCTTTAAGGCACGTCTGTTTTAGTTTGTTTTTAAATTATCATTTGAAAAATGCTAAAATAAATAGTGGATAGATTTTCTGATATTTCTCAATATTTTACACATCATACAGCACGAGGGACAGCAGTTTATTCACGTGACGTTAATTTATTGTTAATTTAATGTTTTAGCTTCTGGTTTCGTCGCCTCACTGCACCGCGCACGACCCGCTGGGCAGGAAGTCCTGCACGTACACCGCCACGGCCTTGGTGAGGTAGGTCATGCTCCCGAATCGGCCACTGGGGGCGCTGTCGTACAGCAGCCTGCACACGCCGGTGGACGGGTCCCTGTCCAGGATGTGCTCCTCTGCTCCCAGGTCCCTCTGGAGGGGGGAAGGAAAGAAGCTGAGTTACTTGACCACAAGACCGGATGCGAGAGTCTTTGGACGTCACGGCTCACCTGATCCTTGTAGAACATGTCGTTGGCGAGGTGGACGATCTTCTCCACGTGGATGATGGAGCCGATGCTCGGGATGTCCACGTCGGCCAGCATGGTGAGCACCAGGATGGCCTCCACCAGCAGCTGTCGGTACTCCGGCTGAGGGACGCGGTTCAAAACGGTCTCCACGTGGACGGCGAACTTGATCTCACCTGGTGTCATCTGGACGAGAGGGAAACCAAAGACGATGAGATGGGAAGACTTGAAGATTTGATTTTAATTTGCGTCTCCAAAGACTTACCTCTCTGGTGGTTGAAGACGGAAGGACAAACCCTTCGATGGACAAACCGTGGCACTGGAAGAAAAAGGTCATTATTCCACCTCTGAACGTGAAAGTGCATTAACTCCCCATCAATGTGCCTTACTATCCTTCAACTTGTTTCAAGATGCAACTTCAGTAAACGTGGGGTTGAGGAGCTCGGACATATCTCTGTGCAAACTAACCTTCTGCAGGATCTTCCAGACTTTCTGGTAGAAACCGACTGGGACTCGGTTCAGCGCTCCGTCCAGGCGCCTCCTGCGCAGCCATTGGCCGTGCCTGGTATCCTTAGAAACGGGAATACACTCAGGAATGTCCAGAGATTCGATGGACGGCAGCCTGTACCTCTGAATGAAAAAACAAAACTGATTGAAAGCTCTGTTTGTCCCGAAGAGACAGCGCCCTCTACCATTTTCTTTTTCTTGTGGCTATCCAGCAGATTAAACTGTGAAAATGTCGAGAAATATCTGAAATCTTTACCCCGGATTCAACGTTTTCTATGTCCAGTGACTGAGATCGCATGCCCTGAGAGGCAGAAAAGAAAGGAGGGGAGAGAAACAAAAACAGATGCACAAGATGAAAAACACAAAACTGAGGCACAAAAAGAAGTTTGAGCGATGGATCCAACAAAACAAAGCCAAGCCGGCGGATTCTGTCTCCAAAACCAGGATGGGAAATGATAAAAAGTGAGGTTAGAGATCAATGGATTATGGGTAAATTGGTTAATTTCACAAAAGCTCTGTCCAATCATCTTGAAACAGCAATTTGACAAAGAGCTAACTTAAATTTAAAGGAGCAGTGTGTAGGATTTCATTGTATCTATCGATGCAGCTGTTGATTGCAACGCCCTCATCTCACACTCTATTTTTCTACCATGAAGGAGAAACCACGATGGCCACAAATGGTGAAAAGTCGTTTCTAGAGCCAGTGTTCAGTTGTAGAAACAACATGGTGGACTCCACTGAAGACGACTTGTCTGTAGATATAAAAGTCTCATTCTAAGGCAAAAAGGTGATTATACCAAGCGGCAACTAACTGCAGTTCCTCAAACGTCCACTCCAGAAGTGAGTCAGTGTCCATAAGGCCCCATGTTTAAATGTTGCGGATGGACTTGTTTTAAGAAGGTCCCAGCCTTCATCTATCAAGCGCCTCTTCTGTGGAACCAGCTCCAAGTTCTGGTTCTGAAGGCGTAGACCTTCAGAACCACCAGCAGCATCACCAGCAGTGATGCTGCTCCAGGCTTAGACCTCTGAGGGACTTCCCATGATGGTCGTCTTCTTCTCTGAACACATTCATGTCCCATTGGTTACCGTCTTAGCTTGTTCCCTGGAGTTTTTCTGCTTTCTCGTCTCGTCAGGTTCTCATCAATCGTGGCTCGAGCCTCCTTGATGTCCACTACAAATACCATCATTAGTCATATCTCCATTAAAGTTATTGTTCTAGTTATCATTTCTGCTGCTGTGCATCTTTGTGTTTCTCCCTCTTTAAACTCGACGAGTCTCAGCAGATGTAGATGTTCATCCACCACGAGGCGGTCTAGACCTGCTCTATATGGGAAGTGTCATGAGATAACATGATTTAGATTGAATTGAAGCAGTTAATCAAGTAAATAATCAGCACGTCGACACTGGGAACGATCATTAGTTAAAGCTCGACTATCAATCGTTAACTGCAGATCTGCAGATATTAGAGTCGCAGCCCTGCTGGATTGAAAACGAGGCAGCGGAGTGTTAATCGCTCTGATGTTCGTGTTAATTATTTCAGATGAATTAACACCCAGAACAAGAAGCTCAAAGGTCGTTATTGTTGTCACCTTGCGAGGGAAGGGCAGTGATTGGTCGAGCTGAAATGAAGACAAAAAAAAAAATCCACTTAAATACTTCCAAGAACCCAAATCCACCGACGACGAGGTGACTTAACACGACGTTGTCAGAACGAAATGGGCTACAGACACTTCAGCGCATATTGAAGCCTTTTCAGTGAGCTACAGACACCAACGTCAAAGACAACCTGTGATCCCTCCCAACATCTAACTCTTCCTCGCCTCTCAAACATTCTCATTTATGAATGTCACCTTAACAAAGTCAGTCAAAGACACCCTGCGGTCCATCTGCAACAGAGGAAACACAATGAACTGCAACGTTTTGTTGACAACCAGTTTCCAATAAAAACATCGTCATCACCTCTGAGACCGGATCTGTCAAAGACAACCTGGGGTCCTGGATGAAGACAAAGACAAAACAAGCAGCAGTTACGAAGTTTGTCAAGTTTTAAAACTTTCTCGCTTATTCAGCAAGATAGATTTTTGCTCAACTGTGAAGAAGTTCAAACTTTTTTTTACACCTTCTCTCCGGTGATGAAGCTGAAAGCTCAGGCAGAAGTCCTGTGTGCTTGTTGAAGGTGAATTAACACCAACAGCTTATTTAATTCAAGTTAAACAAGCAGCAGCAGCTCTGCGATAGTTAATATTCCTTCACGTGATCGTCACCTTAAATGGATCCGTCAAGGACAACCTGTGCTCCGCCTGCAACACAAAAACCAAGTTATAAATAAATCACAGTCAACGAGACGCTCCGGTGATTTATTTAAAACTGAATTTCATCGTTTGCCAGCTTGATCTGCTCATTTTTAATAAACGATCAGCGTCACAGTTTTTCTTAATTATTCCCTCAATCGTCGTCCAGCGTTCGCCCACAATTATCCAGGTGAATTACCACCTGACGTCTTTCAACATCTGTACTCATTGTCATCACCTTAATGGGATCCGTCAAAGACAACCTGTGCTCCAGCTGCAAAAAGACAGAAGTCAGTTTGCCCAAAACAATAAAAGAAAGCACAAATATTTTCAAAATAAGATCCTCTTTGTCATTTCAGTTACTACGCTCTGCAATTATATTTATCTATTCACACTGTGCATCAACTCCTGCTGTAAAACCTCAAATATACACATCCTAAGAGGACAGAAAACTCTTTTTCTCTGACACGAGCTCATAAAATGAACCTAAAACTAACACAGTCATCAATGAAACATCCTGCAGGTGTTTCCGACCTTCGACTCTCCTATTTACGTCCACCTCAGTTGGTAAACTGTCGATGTCAAGGCTGTCCAACACGTTTCCACAGAGCACATCGGCCTAATCAAATCAATCATTCCTCCTATCTGTCCTACATACATGATGCAACAATCATCTTTTCATTGGTCAATAAGAGTCTAAATGACTGAAGACGGAAGAGAATATGCAGATTTAATATACAGAGAAAGGCCGCTTCTGAAACGGACCGTGGTGGTTCTGGTGGAGTGTGTAAGAGTTAGTGTGTTTTAATCTACCATCTTCATGTCGCTCTTCAGTTTGCTGATGCCGGCTCTCTCGCTCTTGGTGGCGCCCACGTTGCCGAGGTGATGGATGGAGATGGCAGGACTGACGCCGGCGTCGAGCTCTCGAACTGTGGGAGCAATGACGACAACGTAAGGAAAGCAGGAGACAGAACAGAAGAATCTGATTGGCTGATCGGCGGACTGACCGCTACGCGCCACTCCAAACTCTTTCCCGCTGAGGATGTGGTGGAGGAGGTTCTTCAGCTCGGACGGACTGAGGCTCATCAGGCTCTCTGTAGCCTCCTCTCCTGCAAACAAACACACTTTTCGGTGACACAGACCGAACAAAAAGTCATCAGTTGTATCATCTTCATCCTCCCCTTTCAGTCTTACCTGAACAGTTGAGTGACTGGGCCAGTTCAGTGGCCATGACCTGGATGATGAGGCCGATACGAAGCCTGAACATCTCGCTGAACAAGCTGGGCTGAGTCCTTATGCTCATAGCCAGGTACACCATGATCTCCTGGAGGAGGAAGGAAGGAAGACGGGTTAAAGAGGAAGAACGGATGGAGAACAAACCTCCCAGGTGACTTCCAGGTGGAGGAGGTGACTCACCTGAGTGAGGATGGCCACACTGATGTTGTTGTCACTGGCCTTGTCGATGAGGACGGCCAGCTGGTCTGGAGGTATCGGAGCAGTGATGGTTTTTTCTCTCGGCTCAGGAGGCAGACCGACCGTCAGGTGCTTCTGGTGCGCCAGCAAATCAGAGCAGGCCTATGGACAGATCGCAACCAATCAGAGAAGAAGAGTCTGAAGAGTGCTGATATAGAGAATAACAGCACGGAGACTTTCACTACGCTCTGCAGGTGTTCTAACGACTGAACGTTACTGAATCGTTAACGGTTAACGATCGTCATCTATCTTCGAGATTGTGCTGTTATTCTGAATATCAGCACGGCGGTGATTATATATGTGACTGAATCACAGCTGTGCTGATATTCAGAATAACAGCACCGCCTCTGGGATGATACTGGTTTAATAACCAATGACCACATCTGTGCTTGTCGTACCGAGTCGAGCTCCTCCACCTTCTTCCTCAGCATGCCTGAGATCATCCTGATGAGGCTCCAGTGTTTGAGTTCACCCGCCTTCTCGTAAAGGTCGGTCAGCAGAGATCTCACCGTCGAGCCTTTGCCGTGCAGGCGGGTGTCCCACTCCATTCCCCTGTGAGGAAAACAGCTTTTTGTGTTTCTCTTCTTTTAGTGCTACAATCTTCGATCTTAAAAATGCACTACCGGCTCAGCAAACATAATAATAGTCCTTGAGTTAGTCCAAAGTGTGAAGACCCTTCAGCTTATATAATAATGTGTATCTCACTTGTCTTTGAAGAGGATGTAGAGTATATCCGCCTGGTCTTGGAGACACTGCGTGTCCTTCAGTAGCTGGGCCAAAGCGTTGTAGTCGATGGCTCCGCTGGCATCTCTCGGGATGCCGCTCTCTGCCGTGACCGACACCTCTGGTGCCTGAAGGACAGAGGGAGAAGGTTAAAGTTGAAGCTGGGCGATTACAGAGAATATATTGAAGGACTGGACTTGTGAAGGACGTGCCTGAGCTTCTTGCGCCGAGGCGGATTCTGGGAGGTTCAGGTTGAGCACCGGCTGAGTGGAGCGAAACAGCTTGTTTGGCAGGTACATGTTGACATCTGGGCAAAGAAATCTGGTGTCAGTTGGTGTCAATATATTCAAGAACCTAAAATGATGGATCACTCACTGTGTACGTTAAGGTCCTGAGCCTTGTGTATCAGAGACACCATCTCCTTGGTTTTGGTGGCCACCGCCTTGAACCTCCCCAGACCTTTGACCTGCTGTTTGGTCTTCTTCGGGGCAGCGTGAGCCAACAGGTGGTCCAGGTACTGGGCGAGGTCGTCGGCCTCTAGAGAGGACGACAAAGGAAGAAAGATGGAGTGAGGGGAAGAGGGGTAAAGAAGGAAAAATATGGAGATAGAAAGAAAAACATTGAGTCACAGAGAAAAGAAAACGTATAAAATGCCACCAGATTAAAACATTTTGTAACTTTTCTCTGATAAACCAACAGATTTGGGATTTACCATCCCCCACCACTGTATGGGAGTTTACCTGAAGTGACCCTTTGCAGCATGCTTGTGGTGATCTGCAGGCAGTCATGCCTCCATACATTCATTAAGAACATGCATACATATTAAAACATGCGTAACTGTGGATACTCTTACTTCAACTCTGCGATCGTCATCTGCTTTACACGTTTTAATGTTTTTGATGCAACGTATGCAAAGCATTTAACAACCTACAGAGGTCCGGATCAGTTCAGAGAGAGGATGGGGACGGGGGTCAGTGATCATGTGACAGCAGGAAAAAGCAGGAAGTGGTGGTGATTAATGAGAATCAACAACACGTTGCTCTTGCTGTATCTCAAGTCGCGTACTTCCAAACTTAAACTTGCATACAGTACATACACGCGTTCACACTCATATTATGTCAAAATGCAGTGTGCCTTGAGGACACGGACGGTTCACTCATAACGGTCAAAAAGTTGAGTGTGGAACACTGGACACCTCTCGCACTCAGCGGTCACCATTTTGGGTACGTAGAAGAAGTGGGGGGTCCACCGACATTGTGAAAATGGCGACTGTGGAAGCTGCTGGAGCTGAAGTGTTTGTGTTGAAAACCGCATTATAGAAATGTTAGTTGTACATAAGATTTATGTTTATATGTTGGCGCCAATACCCCACATGGTTGTAATTCGGTGGAGAAGAAGCAAAGAAGTAGTAGAAGAACAAGAACAAGTAGAAGAACAAGAAGTAGATGAACAACAAAAAGAAATAGAAGATGAACAAGTAGAGTTCTGGTAAGTGCACAGTGGGTCTATTCGAATTGAAACACTATCCTGCTGAAATTGGGGCACTACCTACATTGTGTACCCAGTGTACTACATAGAAGTGTACTAACAGAAGTATTGAGCCACAGCAAGAGCCTCATGTCATATTTCTGTTGAGAAAATTCACAGGTAAGAAATATTAAGATGATTTTTAAATGATTTGAATTTCAAACTTCACTCTCAATGATAGAAATTAGAATCAAACATGCATGTAACATGTATGTACTGTGTCATTTTGAATGTCTTAGTGGGTTAAACATGATACTGACAGCACATAGAGGCAAAGTACAACTACTTTGACTTTATGTACTTCGATGTGCAACGACTCGGAATGGTCAAACCAACGATGGAAAACAAAAAAGAGCCTCACCTGTCAGTGTGAACAGACTTTAATCCATTTTTCCATCTCTAGTGTCACCATTCCTCCCCCATCCATCCACCCATCCATCTGTTTTTTTTTGTTTTGTTTCTTACCATCATCACAATGTAACTCATGCACGTAGCCTTCGTCATCACGGTCATCAGCAGCATACTCCTCGCCGTGGCAACTCATGCTGCCAGAAGCCTTACCGTCCAGGAAGCTCAGGTGAGCGCAACAGGACGTGGTCAAGAACTCCGACAGCTTCCCCGTCTGGATCCTGGAGAAGAGGAAGAGGACGACGAAATCAACCACTTACAACAAAATCATGACAACAAAGTGATCAGTTTTATCAGAAAAACCCCAACCACCTCTATTGTATATCCTCAAAGTTTACCTCGCTCCTCCGTAATATCCATCCTGTAGCTTCTTCAGTGTAGCCAAGACTGCAGGGTCCAGTTTTGTGTGGTCTTCAGCTGAAACACAAAACACAAAAATCTGAAACGTCTTTCAACACTTTCTGAAAGTCCAGATAAGTGTGTGTGTGTGTGAGAGAGAACTTACTCAACATCGTCTGTGAAATGGGAAAAGTAACGGTGGGTCGTCCGGTCATCCTCCACCTGGACGAGAGGTAGGCGATTTCAGTCCTCAACATCTCCACGATCATCTTGTTGTCCAACGCCATGTAGAACTGCTGGTGGTCGATGAACTGGAGGTGGACAGACGATGGTGTTACGATGAGGAGAGATCGGCTGTGAATCTGTTTTTTGAACTACCTCTAAAGTTTCTCACCAACCTGAGGTGTGAATGAGAATATGGTATTTCTAATGATGTAGAATTTGGAGGTTCCCAGGACTCCGATCCTCCTGTAGGGTCGTCCTGTCAGACCGAGCCTCGGGTTACGACCTGCAGCAGAGCAGGAAAAGTAAATAAAAGGGGAGTGAAGTCCTGGAGTGAGGATGTTAAACTTTTAGCCTTAGAAAGTCTCGGCTGGACGTGTCTAGATTCCCTCTGGGGTCGTACCAAGTCTGGCATAGATGTGGCTGAGGACTCTGGAGGGTTGCACGTGGATGGGATGGATGTCGGCGACGGTCTCCACATCGATACCGTTCTTCAACAGCAGCTCTTTGATCTCCTCTGTCTCGGCCAGAATTGACACTACAGGAGGAAAAAGACTGTTTGAATACGACAAAAAAAACTGTTGTGTCCACTGGAGGTCATCCAGCATCGCTGATACCTCATCAAACATCCCGTGAACTCACCCTGTACGACCACATCGGGCTTTGGGATGGTCGAGAAACGTCGGTTCAGAGGGTCGATTTCTCCGGGGGCTAGAAATCCCTGAAAATTTGGACAACAAATCAGAGCCTTGAAATACACAAGAATTCTTCGTCTTACCCCCTTTTATTTATTTTAATATTAACAACTCATCATCATCTCCACCCTTCTTGATGTTATGTGTATATTGAACGATAATTTATAGTTAGCTGGTGAGATGATGGCTCACCTCAGACAAAAGGTTTCCCAGGATGTACAGAGACTGACCCCATATGAGAGGACATTTGCCCATCGGGATCCTCTCCACGGAGTGAGGGTTCATGTACTCCTCTTCCACCTGTTATAGACAAAAACAACAGAATAGGACTAAAGAATATTTAGACAAGGCAGGAAGAGGCAGCAGAAACAACACTCATAAATGACCTTATCTGCAGGGACACTGTAGAGCTCCGGCAGCAGTCGTATTCCATCTTTCTGTTTGATCAGGATGCCCTCCAGAGCTTCCTGATACTCCTGAACCTGGATGAATTAAGAGAGCAATCATATCACACTAGATAAGCACCAAACACATATACATTGATTCATGATGATTCAGTCATATATGATCACAGCCGTGCTGATATTCGGTATAACAGCACGACCTTGAGTGCGATATATCTTTTAGAAAACAGCTCTACAAGCTCCATTTATTTTTGTTTATTATCATTTTCTATGAGCAGTAAATGGTCGATCCTAATGTTCCAATCTCAGATTGATGACAGTCGTTAACTGATAACGACTGCAACGTTAATATAACGGTTGTTAGAACGCCTGTGTTAAACGTCTCTGTGCTGTTATTCTCTATATCAGCACTCCTGGGACAAGTCTATATATAACAGATTAACATTTACCTGTATATACATGCATTACTGGCAAACACACAGACAACATACTGATGTAAATCACCTGTTCAGGACTCTTGATAAAAATGCCGTCCAGGATGAGGTAGGTCCAGAAGAGCGGCCACTCACACTCGATGTTTTCAAACAGCTTCAGTTCTGCCGACTCGTAATATAAACGGTTTGGATCCTGAAGAAGAGAGATTATAAATATTGCTGCTTTGTATTTACATGAACAACTTGTTTGAACAAAGTGAGATAAATGGATAATCAGACATTTACAGGATGTTTTTACCTCTTTGGGTGTTTTGTGTCCGTCTCTGAGAAACCTGCAGCAGCCATATCGACCCTGAACAGAGAGGAAGACAAATTTATCACGACGGTGTCGCCTCTTCACTGACGGGTGAAGCATATATTGGGCTTGTGGTTATTAAATTATAAACAAATGCTCTCCTTCATCCTCCTCTCCCTCGTTAAGAGTCCAATACTGACCCATGTGTTTATTATACATGGCTTTATGCTGTTTTTTATGGATTTATGGATGTGTTTAGATGCCATCACCTCATCTCCTTGTTTCCTTTCCCCTCTCATGTCTTCTCCTCCTTCTCCTCTCCCTTCCATGCAACACACCCTCTTGTTTCCTTTCCTTTTTCTCTCCTCCTTTATCTCCTAGTTTCTCTTTTCTCGTCTCCTTTTTAACCCTTCTCTTCTCAATTCTTCTTCCTTTTCACCTATCTTGCATCCTCATCTCCTCCTCTAACATCATCTCTTCCTGTCCTCTTGTTTCCTTTTCTTTCCTTTTTCTCTCCTCCTTCATCTCCTTGTCTCCTTCTCCAGCTGGTTATTCAAACTTTAAAGCTACCATTGAATTTCCTCTTTTCACTTTTGTGGACCTGCAGTTTGGAGATGATCTCCTCCTTTGTCATGTTGACGATGCTCATGTCCTCCACGGCGAAGGCGGGATACGAGATGATAGCCAGGACTCCGGCGTCCACCTCTTTGGACATGGACGCTCGGGGTAACATGGACGTCAGGATGGACTGATGAGGGAGGAAGAACGATAAAGACAGATGTAAAAATAAAGTTAAGTTAACATTGTGTGTGTGTGTGTGTGTGTGTGTGTGTGTGTACCTGGCAGTGCTGTATGTCGTCGGCCAAGGCATGGACGACAGATCCAGGTCCTCCTTTGGCACCAAACAGGTTGAGTTCATCCAAAGCCTCCAGAGCTGCCTGGAGGACAAACAGCAGTCATGTGATCCTCATTAAAAACAAGATAACAGCATCATGTGACGTAGTATAATATAACTGTGGAGTACACAGTATGTAGTACACCAGCACACTCCAACAGCCTCCAACCTCCACCATCTCCAACATTTGGGACCTCCATATCTGCCCCTCTAGAAACCTCCCAAACCTCCACGAATCAGAGGCTGGGCTCAAAACTCTTTAATGTGCTGTAAACTGAAAAGTTTCTTAAATAAAATGTATTATTATGATTTATTATCAATAAACAGTATCATGTAGTAGTAGTACATGCTGTTATGCCTCTATAAATACTAATAACTACATGTAATTAATAGAGCAGGGACATCCTGCAGTGGTGCCTGTTTCCAGAGTCTTAAATTAAACTCTGTGTATGTGTTTGTGTACTGGGTACTGTGAGTACTGTGTTATTTCTGAGTGACCAGCCATTCTTGGAAGACCACAGAGAACCTGATACTCTCTGTACACCGCCGGCCAAGGACAGCAGTGGTTCAGGCACAAAGAGCGAGTATCCTGCTCCGTGAAAACTTCTAAATGTTGATGTTTTCTTTCATGGGAGGCTGAGATAAAACTCTTTTAATCAACATGAAGAAAAAACTCCTGAACTAACAGCAGCGTTATATATATCTATACTGGCATCAGGAAGCACTGGGGCGACTGTGTACGCTTCCAGCACCAAAACATAGTCCTTCCATCCGATCCCGAGTTAGATTAGAGAGCCCGGGGTCGCCTAAAGGTCGGTGTAAAGGCCGTTGCCGTGACTAGACACCTTCCCCCCTGCCAGGGACTTTAACTGGAGCACCTGTTTGGTTTAAAGCTCTGCTCTCGCTCAGCAAGAGCTGTTTTCTCTTCCCCACTGTTCATCTCACTCCAATAATCACCAGCAGGACAAAAAGAAAGTGTCTATGTATTAACCTTTGCCATGCCTATAGAGCTGGCATTAATCTCAGTGATGCCCTGGTTGGTTTTGTCTCCTCTCTCCCACATCCCGTAATCCTAAAAGAAGAAGAAGTAAATAATTATTAAAATGGATCCAAGAATTAAAGGTTACATCGCCAGTGGCTTCTGTTTTGAGGGTGTTGACACTTACAGCCACTTTGTAAGCTGCCTCGATGTAGAACATGAGATTCTGAACGACGTCCACTTCATCTTGAGTGTAGACGATGTGGAGACCTGGTGCAACACAGGAAGAGACCATTTGTTAAGCTATTTAACAGTTTACCAGTAATTGTTTAACAGTCAGTTAAACAGTTGGTCAAGATTCTGTCCCAGAAAACGGTGGCTTGTTCCCTCTAAGTTGGGAGTGAATTACTGCCCCAAGTGAAGTACTTCAAGTACCTTGGGGTACAAACAGTGGCATTGAAAGAGTTGAGTTGGAAGGTAAAGCCTTAGATTTACTGGTCGATGTATGTGGCCGAAACAATGATATGGCAGATATATGGTGGTCAGGTTGAGCCTTAGAGATACTGTAAAAGCTCAGGAGGGCTACTCCTTCCGCATGCTTGTCAAGGTGGTTCAGACATCTGATCAGGATACCTCCTGGGTGTTCTTTTCTAGGCGTCCCAACTGGTAGGAGACCACTGAACAGGTTTTATATATCTCATCTGTCTTGGGAACGCCTCGGGGAACCCCCAGGAGGAGCTGGAGAACCTCAAAAAATATGATCCAGTTTCACCAAAATCAGTGAAATAGCTGGTGGTGTGTGACTTAGTGCTGTTAATGTAGAAATGACTCTGTGTTTCATATTTACCAGACGCCGTCATCTGAGCGAGGAACAGCAGGAAGAGGGAAGTGGCGTCAACTTGTAGGTGACCCCATTGGTCATCGCCAACGACGGTAGCACAGGTTCTGGTGTTGTACTTGGCGTGGAGTGAGTCGGAGGTACTTCTGCTGTATTTGAACTTCTCCACCTTATCCAGCTGGATGGAGGGGCAACAGGAGAATATATATCGTGAGATGTTTGGATTAAAAAGCTGTGAATCAATGGGTGGGACTTCTTTATGATTGGATTTTAAAATTTTTTAGTACCTTAATTTTTACAGGAATTTAGCCAGAAACTGACCTTCCCATGTGTTTCCTGAATTTTCAGACACTTTATCACATAAAACTATAGATATATCTATTCCCATCACTTCAGCTGAGCATTTTGGTGTCCTTTAGCTCTTTGTTTTGGTTTTTATGGCCAAAAATTTTACTATTTTGGTTCATGTTCACGCCACCATTCCCTCAACTTCCGTCAGGAGTTGATGGAGACCAAAAATGGAGCTAAAACAAACAAACACGACTGCTCGGTGATTAAATACGTCACCCTTTGTCAACACACGTGAACTTTAGAAGCAGATAAAATGTCAGTGTTGGGTTTGCAGCTTGCAGTTTGGCGCATTAGCTCAGTTTAACTTCTACTTTACTTCCTGCTGTAAGCTGGGATGTTTTTTGTCTGTCAGACAAGAGTATGGGTTAAAGATATCTTTCAACATACCTGCCTCAAAATGCACTGGAGGATACCTCTCATTAGCTTCACCACACTCTAGAAAGAGAGAGAGAGAGAGAGAGAGAGAGATGGTTAAATGTCAACATGTTGTCGCTCACGGTGTCCACGCAGAGAAACACGAGACCCAAGCGAGGCCCCGAGACGTGGACTGAGGTTTGAACTCCAGCTGTAGACATACCTGCTCCAGTTCGTAAGCCTTGGCCTTGTCTTCGTCCCTGTCTGCGTTCTTTCTGTAGGCCAGACTGAGGGCCCACACGGACACAATGCTGTAAACATTGTCTCGGACCCAAGAGTGCGCCTCATCTGGACTGCTGGGCAGGAGACCAGACACTGGATCCTGTCAGAGAGGTCAAAGGACTAATGAGACGCTTTGGACGGTGTAATGTAGAGGTAAACTCAAGCGGCAACCTCTGTGTAATTCCTTACTTGAAGTTGGCTGCAGAAGTGAGTCAGTCTCCATAAGTCCCCATGTTAAAATGACACAACTTTGTTTTGTTTTTTTTTTCTTTGTAGATCTGTAAGTTAAGACTCTTGTGGGATATGTGACACAGTGAAACTGCGTTAGCCGTATTGCCTAGGCTGCTCTTTCAACATCGAGTTTCATCACCAACTTCTGGGTAAGTTGTGCAAAGTCACCAGCTAGCAGCAACGTCTGTGCTGAGTTATGTGCTAGTGTTTGTACCACAGGAGGTTTGGAAGAAGAAGATGAGGAGGCGATGTCGTGCAAGAACAGGAGCTGGACAATATCTTATCATAAGTTAGTATCATGGATCAATGCTTTGTAGTAACGTTTGATTTGACTTTAGACTCTGTGTTGTCGTGTGTGCCGGACATTTGTTGAACTAGCTAACGTTAGCTAGTACTGCACACTGTCCACTAGCAAAAGAAAGTTGGACCAGAGCAGGCTCAGCAGCCTCTACGGACATAATGGCAGAGGAGAAGAGAGAGAAGAGGACGTTGATGGAAGGAGGAAAGAAGGATGAAGTATGGAAGGAAGAAGGAAAAAAGGAAGGAGGGGCAGAAAGACTGAAAGAAAGGAAGGAAAGAACTAAGGATGGGAGAAGGAAGGAAGAAAGAAGGATGAAGGAATGATGGAAGGAAAGAAGAAAGGAGGAAAAAGGAAGAGTAGAAAGACTAAAAAGAAGGATGGAAGGATGAAGGAAGGAAGGAAGAAATGAGGGGAGGAGGAAAGAGAAGGAAGGAAGGAAAGAAGGATGAAGGAAAGAAGTGTGTAGTCAGTGCTGTCGGTGGCCTTGTTGATGTTTGGCTGTTAGCAAAGTTGTCAACTTGACTAATTTTTGATCGGAAGTAATGTAATCAGAACAAATACTCGAGTACAGCTGTAGTCATAGTTACCACAGAGGCATTACACTCTGACACAGTGTTGCTTTAACTCTCAGAGTCGGTCATTAGTGCAGTGATCCATCTGAGCAGTGAGCTGTATACAACTGCAGGCTGGACGCTCGCCATTTGGGACGAATTCAAAGAGGTGACTTCACTCCGAATGCGTCCACTTTTTCTCCATACTGGACTAATCCCTGGACTCCTTTGCGTCTCTGTCACCTTTACAACAGTCGAAACAAACAAGGAGCTCGAAGGTTTGATGTCTGAGCTCAGTTCACAGTCCAAAAACACACAAATGCACAGACAGTCCTGCCCACTTGACCCTTACCCCCCTTTAGCTCGCCTCTGCTACACCAGACCTGATTCAATGTGTTTCAGTCTTCAGCTTTAGTATGCAGAGGATATATGAAGTGTGTGTGTGTGCGTTCTTGTACATGTATCATGTAGTTGTTATGGTGTAATGTAACTAAATACGTGTATTAAAGTACTGCACTTAAGTACTTGTAATTTATTTGAGTATTTATATTGTTTTGTGACTTTGAATGTCTATTCCACTACATCTAAACCCACCAACAAGAAGTACCAGGGTTTCCTGATGGACAGTAAACTGTAGCTGCTGTTAGCTAATGTAAGCTCAGTTCATTAGCTGCTGTTAGCTGCTGTTTGCTAACTGCTACAAGCTAATGTTAGCTAAGTTTGTTAGCTGCTGTTAGCTAACGATAGCTCAGTTTGTTAACTGCTGTTAGCTAAGTTTGTTAGCTGCTGTTAACTAATGTTAGCTCAGTGTTTGTACCACCGGGAAGAAGAAGAGGAGGTTTATAGTCTGATAGATGACAGGGAGAGGAGCCGGTGTTGTGCCAGAACAGGAGCTGAACAAGTGTAATAAAGGGCTGAAAGACAGACGCTGAGCTGTTGGATTAATAAGTGATATTAGCTGGCTACTATGTCTTGCGTTGTTGACCTTGCACTTTGAAATGAGACGTGGGGACTTATGGAGACTGACTCACTTCTGGAGCCAGCCTCAAGTGGACATTTGAATAAGTGCACTTCCTGTGTTGGCTCCACAAAAGACTGGTTCAATCCCAGTTTGGTGTGGAACCATTCCAACACCTGTGAATGGTGACTGCAGACATTTTGACCATATAAAGTCTCTTAAGTTCACTGTAAAGTTGCTTCAAGTTGCCACACACTCTCACACCGGTAATGTGTGTGTTATGTGTGTGTTATGTGTGTGTGTTTCTGCTCATGTTGCGCAACTTACCTCCAAACATTTGAACTGTAGGCCAACATGAAGTTACCTGTCTGCAGGTGTGAACCTGTAGTTACTCACTTGGTGTCTCAGGATAGTTTGTTGCACCAGTCGGGCATAGTTGTCCAATTTCACCCCGGAGTTGCTCCTGCTTCTCATGGTGGCAACAAGTCAAACGGTTCAGGTGAGCTTCAAGGTGTTCAAACTCGTTAAATCCTCGACGGTAAACTCATTTTTCTTGGGCGACAACAAGCCGATAAAAGGTGGAGCCCGTTCAGGGGGGGCAGGAGAGCTGCTGCCCGGCTGTCATGAAAGCAGCTCGGCGGCCGACACCGACGAAGAGACTCACCGAGTGTTGTAACCTGAAACCGCGGCAAGCTAGAGACAGGAGGCGGGAACCGTACCGGAAGTGAAGAGGTGTGGCCTTCAGAATAAAAGCATGTAAGAAATGTGCTTTTTAAAATCATAATTATTCTGAGAATTTTGAGACTTTAAGTGTAGTCTATACTTTGGTTTTATTTTATTTTATCTTTCTATATTTTATTGCTGTTTTATGTAATTTATCATTAAGTTTTTTTTAAAATATATATTGTCTTTTAAATGTTGTTGGTTCTTCTGCTGCTATTTTATTTTGAAATTGTAAACAGGAAATGCTGTTAGTTGTAAGTAACTTGACACGAGTGTAACCCGCTCACTGTGTGGAGTTTGCACATTATGTCAGAGTTTACAACCTGAGGATGAAAGTGATAAATGTAAATTGTGCACTGATAACAGATGTATATAAATATAATGACATTAAAGTGCTTCACAGAGAGACTCGACCAGTCTGCCAAAATCAACCAGGAAGCAAACCCAGTGAATTGTGGTTACTATAAATCAACAGTTTTAACTGTTTCTGACGCCCTCTAGTGACAAACAGACTTATGTTAACTGAGAAGAGTTCAATGAAATAGCATGAAGTTAGCTGACGTGGTGATTATCACAGGTCAATTTGTTGACGTTTAGTGGAGATTCTATCTTTGATGGCAACCGAGTGTATTCTATTTTATGTTTCTGTTTCTTTGTATATCTGTAAATTCTTACAGGTGGCCTACAGGTAGGCTACCTTGTTTGAGTATTCAGGCTTCATTCCTCAACTGATCTGATCTGAGCCAAAAGGTAGTACTGGACATCTTTTGCCATGGGAAACAAGATGAAACAGTGAGACAAAAGACAATTTGAATACATCAAGACAGTTTTAAATATGGACTAAAAACCTGTAGGGACCAAAAACATTCAGGAGGTGACAGAAAAAAACAGAGTGAAGAAATCAGAGTGACACTTTGATATTTTGTTGTAGAAAGTACATTTCACACCAACCTCTAAGATTCTTAAAATATGTGTTTGTTTTTGTTTGTTTGACATATTTGTATAATATTGTCACGCTTGTCTAATTTTTATTTTTATGCAGAATTTTATTCAAATTCTTTCAGTCAGCATGAGAGTGAAATTATGTACTTTCTTACTGTTTGTGACAATATGTGCTATACACGCTATATACACTATATATGTACTATATGTGCAATGTGATATACACATTTTAGGTGTTATAGGCTGTACAGTATATACTATATGTGCTATGTGTTATATATGCTATGTGCGTGAGTGCGACTACAGAGCAGGATGATATTGGGGTAAAATGCGAAACTTTCCTGTGTTTCTATTCAAAACTTTTCAAAATTATTTATTATATTAAAATAATACATTTTTATTATTCCACCAGTGGTACTTGTACCACAGTTTGAGCATGGTACCAATGGTCAATGGGCTTTTTTAGAGGTGTAGCCTGTTAATTCTTCCTTAGGAACGGAACATGTCGTGTTTTGTGGCAAGTTGTGTGAGAATACTGTAACATTAAGTCGAATACAGCCATAAAATGAAGTTTGGAAAGCTCAAACTGTTTTCAAACGTTAGCTACTTCAGAGAAAGGTTAAAAGACTACAAGAAGCCCCAGCATGCCTTTCGCTCCGCGTGCGTTCCACCATAAAACGAACGTCCGCGCGCGGAACGTTAGGACCCGGTTCTCCGTTAAACTCGTTATCAAAACCGCTGAAATATATCCACGTTAAAATAGATATTTTTATATTATATATATTTTTTATTTTTATATATTTTATCGTCGACGTTTTCCCGCCAATCGAGCGACGGAGCCCGGTGAGGACGGTGAGCAGGGGGGACTGTTGACGGTGTGACTCCAGGCTCAGCAGCAGGACGCCGCTCCTCAGCTCCTCTCGGTGACTTTTGTTGTTTCTCCACCTTCTCCGTCGAAGCTCTCACTTTTTACCCGCCGTAGATGAGCTGCAGAGCGGACAGTGATGAAGACAGCTGCGGTAAACGGAGAGTGGCGTACGTGTACAGCCCGGAGTACATCGAGACCTGCGACTCTCTGTCCAAAGTACCGAACCGGGTGAGTCTGAATGAGGGGAGCGTTTACGGTGCAGCACCGCTTCAATGTAGTTTAATGTAGTTTAATGTAGTTTAATGTCTTTATTCATGTGTCCATCCACAGGCTAGCATGGTCCACTCACTGATAGAAGCATACGGACTGCTACAACACATGAGGTGAGAGACAGACAGACACACACAGAGAGAGACAGACAGACAGATAGACACACACACACACAGAGACAGACAGACACACAGAGAGAGAGAGAGACAGACACAGAGAGAGAGAGACAGACAGACACACAGAGAGACAGACAGACACAGAGAGAGAGACAGACAGACACACAGAGAGACAGACAGAGAGAGAGACAGACAGACACACAGAGATACAGAGAGACACACAGAGATAAATAAAGAGAAACAGAGACACACACAGACAAATAGAGACACACTGTTGATGATGAAGTGTCTTCACTGTTTTTATTCACACATTCTATTCACCAGCTCAGAGACAGACAGCTCTTGACGCTCGTCAACAGCGTCAGTCATGAAGTAGCTGTAGTACATGATGTAGAGGTAGAAGTAAGAAAGAAGTAGTAGTAACTGTAGAAGACGTGTAGTTGTTGTTATAATAGTCAGAGTAGATGAGGTAGTAGTAACAGTAGTTAGTAACAAAGTAGTTATAGTAATAGTAGATATAGTGAGAGAAGTAGTTGTAGTAGTATTACTAGAAGACATGTTAGTTGTAATAGTAAAAGTTACTACTAGTTATTGTAGTAACAGTAGTAGCAGAAACTGTTGTTATTATAGTAGAAGAAGACACAGCAGTAGTGGTAGTAGTAAAAGTAGTAGTAGTAGTTGAGGACAGACTTGTAGTAATAGAAGAAGGCAGTAGTAAGAGAGGTAGTAGTACTAGTATTAGTAAAAGACGTAGTAGTAGTACTAAAAGAAGCAGTTACAGTGATCAGAATAGCAGTACAGCACTAGTTACTGTAGTAGCAGTAGCAGCAAAAGAAGTAGTAGTACTAACAGCAGCAGTAGTAGTAGTAAAAGACGTCGTAGTAAGTAGAAGTATTTGAAGATGCAGTAGTAGTAGAAGTAGAAGTTCGTCTGTCACTGCTTATAGAAGTTATTGAGCGAGCAGCATGTAGTATTTTAATATTAATACTTGATGCACATTTGAATATGAATGCAGTAATTTAAATAAGAATGATTGTTTGTATTTGTTTGTGTGTCAGCACCGTCAAACCTCAGCTGGCCTCCATCGAGGAAATGGCAAAGTTCCACACAGACTCGTACCTGGAGCATCTCCACAAGATCAGCCAAGACGGAGACAACGACGACCCGCAGTCAGTCGACTACGGCCTGGGTGAGGGAATGTCACGGGTTCACGTCGCGGCATGGGGAATATCATTGATTTGCAGCAGAATTCAGATTATAAGAGACCAAAAATCAGCTTCATCGACACATTTCGAGTCAAACAGTGGCTCCTTGAGAAGTCTTGTGCAGTGTTTGTTTGAGGACAGCAGAGGGCGGTATAACACAAGAATCAAACAGTACACAGCACACAGACGAGGCATTACTACCTGAATAAATGACATTTCATTTCATTTTAAAGCACTTTATTAATGTCCTTAAATTAAAATAATGCATCAATAACACCTTTGATTGAGGACGGGTGGGACTCTGCCGGAAAGACTCCACCGTGGTCTGCTGTTCTTGGATGAATCCATCCTTCCTGGAGGAGTTTGCCCTCGTTGTTTTCATGACTCATCCCCTATCTGTCTCCCTCGCCCCAATCTTTGCTCTTCTTCACGCCCTCGACTCATCCCTCTGTTAACTTCCTCCTTTTGTTCTTCGCTCCGTCCTTCCGTCTGGTCGCAAAAGCAAAGCGCCTCCGCCTTTTCCTGCATCGAGACATCTGCTCGTCGCTACCCATTTGTTTTCAGACCAAACCGTCCGCTCACTCCTGTCGTCCTCGCTTCCTATTTTCTTCTCTTGACGTTCCATCCCTCTCCAGGTTACGACTGTCCAGTGGTGGAGGGGATATACGACTATGCGGCGGCAGTAGGTGGCGCCACGCTGACGGCAGCCCAGTGTCTGCTGGACCAAAAGTGTGACGTGGCCATTAACTGGGCTGGAGGGTGGCACCATGCCAAGAAGTAAGTCTTATAACCTCTGACATTAGACAATGATTGTCCTGTGGGGGGCGCTCCAGGTAAAGGTCAGACCTTCCCTTTCTTTCGTCTAACAGGGATGAGGCGTCGGGCTTCTGTTACGTGAATGACGCCGTGTTGGGGATCCTCAGACTGAGGGAGAAGTACGAGAGGGTCCTGTACGTGGACGTCGACCTGCATCACGGAGATGGTAAAGCCAAAAACAAGTGCTAAAAGTCACTAAAATGGAGTAAGTTTGGCTCATGTTGCGTGATTTGTCCTCGTCTCGCCGCAGGTGTCGAAGACGCCTTCAGCTTCACGTCCAAAGTCATGACCGTCTCCCTGCACAAGTTCTCTCCTGGATTCTTCCCAGGTCCATACGTGCACACGTCTAAAGATTAGATATGTTGTCAATACGTTTGCTTCAGTTGTAAAATACGTTTGTGTTCATTCAGGGACGGGTGACCTGTGTGACACGGGGCTGGGTAAAGGCCGTTGGTACGCTGTGAACGTCCCCCTTGAGGACGGCATCAAGGATGACCGATACTACCAGATTTTTACCAGGTACGTGTACACAAGCATGGAGTGAAGTTTAAGGGATTCCCAGTGCAGCTCAGAGGCAACTTTTAAAAACATGTTTTCCTGATGGATCCCCGAGGACAACTTCTATTTTCCCTTCCCACTCTTGACCGCACCCCCCCTGAACCAGAGACCAGAGGTCAGGGTCACGCGTAGAGCAGTGCCTTTCAGCGTTTTATCAAGGACTCTTCAGCGCGGGAGTCCTTCCAACATGAGAGCTTCAACTTGGAATTTTCCAGTTGAAGGCTGAACACTTAAGAACAGTTTGAACCCAAAAGTGAAGTTGTAAAATAAAGTTTCAAAGATATTTTTGGAGTCACCAACTAGTGGCTGTTACGGGAACTGCAGTTTATGATACTAACTCATTGGCTTCAACATTCAGCCATCAGTCTCCTGCTTGTAAGCTCTAATGTTCCATCACTTCTGATTGGTAGAACTGACTGTTGACTAGCGTTCCATCACTTATGATTGGTGGAACAGACTGTACACAGGGTCCACAGTAGAAGCTGGCTAAAACATTGGCCCTGTCTCTTGATTGGCCCAGCCTGCACCTTCGGTGGGTAACTACTTGTCAACAGCTGTCTTGTTTTACAGTGTGATGCAGGAAGTGCGGGCACAGTTCAACCCGGAGGCAATGGTGATGCAACTAGGCGCGGACACCATCGCGGGCGACCCCATGTGTTCCTTTAACATGACCCCGGTGGGGGTGGGCAAGTGTCTGCAGTATGTCTTGGGGTGGCAGCTACCTACACTGTTGCTGGGTGGAGGTATGTGTGTTTATTTTACTGACTGGTGTTCTGCTGTTTTGTGTGTGAATGTTGTACATCTATGTGTGTTTGTGTTGGTGTGTACATGCGTGCGTGTGTATATTAAGATATAAAATAAGGTAGATGCATGTTTTTTGTTTGTTTGTATTTGTATTCAATCGCTTTTGCACATTTACACACACATATGGACGGACACACACACACACACACACACACACACACCATGCTATGTTCCAGACCCTTCAGCCCTTGGCCAGATGATAGCTACTACTTATACAACACAATGAAGCCATTTTACTCAACTACAATCCCACCTCTCTTCCTTTCTCCCCCCGCCTCCTCTGTCCTACATACTTTCTCTCAGTTATATCCTCCTCTCCTTCTTGGTTCTTTTCATTCTCTTAATTTTACTCATCCTCTTCATCCTTCACTCTTTCAGTTTGTCTTTTGTGTGCGGGAAAGAGAGAGAGCGTCTTAGCTCTTGGCTTTCAATCTGTTTTGATGAATACCACGTCTACACCAGATTAGAAAACGTCTTGTTCTTTTACTCCCTTTTTGAGTTCATGTCTTCATCTTGGCGTCTTGTTTAAGTGACATCCTGCACAGTTTTAAAGATAAATTGGTGTTTTTGTGATTTAGTGTAATCCCACTGATCAAAAACTAGCTGAGTCGACAACTTTGCTAAAAGCCAAACATCAACCAGGTCACCAACAGCAGACACAGCAGCAGCTAATATTACTGACTAGTCCAACGGCAGTCAGCCCAGCTCAGTGTCTGTCTTTCAGCCTTTTATTTCACCAAGCTCTCACCAACCACTAAAAGCCAGTCCCAGATTTACTCTTGTCCGGTGGCTTCTTGCTCGCTCAATCTTACCTAGCTTACCTAGCTCCAGTTCTGGCACGACACTGGTTCCTCTCCCCGTCAGCATTCCCTAAAAAAGACCTCCTCTTCTTCTTCCTGGTGGTCCAAAATGCGGTGGTGGTGGTGGTGCTAACACTAACACTAACACTAACCCGGTGCTCTGAGCTCACAGTCCCGGCTAACAGACTGAGCTAACAGCAGCTACAGTTGCCGGTGCGTCAGTCAGTGTAGCGTCAACATGATTTAACAGACGTTATCTGCTGATTCGTGACAACTTCTTGGTAGTTAGCCGTGATCAGATGAACTTAAAGGACCTCTCTTAATTTTCAGCGTGTGACTTCCTCTTTCCCACCAGGAGGTTATAACCTGGCTAATACGGCTCGCTGTTGGACCTACCTGACGGCAGCAGTGCTGGGAAAGACTCTTTCGTCCGAGATACCGGACCACGAGGTACAACAACACACATACACACAGTCACACACACACACACAGAGTCACAAACATTCACATATTCCCACATGAACACAAACGCGCTCATTCATTATACTGTCACACAAAATCACAGGCCGACACACACACACACACATAAAAATACAAACACACCCCCTTGTGTTCACTGTCTGCTGACTCACTCCATCTAATCAAAGATGGCCGCCTGCTTCTCAATAAAGGGGTTTGTCTTCAGGTGACTCAGACTGTGTGAGAGAGAGAAGGGTGCTAGTGTTGACAATTCCTCTCAGTCTGCCTCATCTAACACTGGCTCCTCTATTTCCATCTCATCTGGGATTAAGTTGAAGTTTTTACGTACTGTTTTTGAGTAACGTTATTAAAGAAATCTAAATTCTGACGAGTGAAATCCAACGATCGGTTCCACGTTGTCTGCACATTAAATAAGTGAAGCTTGAGTTATTTGTTTCCCAACATATTGGTACTAAGATCTGTTTGCTGTCTTTACTACTGAGGGAAATTAGCTGGTTGAGCTTCAACATGACACTGATTTAAAGTTTTTGATGGTTTTCCAGCTCTGTTCAACTGTCTCACAGACATTTTTGTCCTTGGATGATCGTCCTGATCAATTCGAAACACTGACTGTGGCTTTCTCTCTGATTTGACACTTTAACATGCTTTTTAATGATTTGTTTATTATATATATAAAGTAATTCACATTTAACACTTTAAAATTATGAAAGCGACTGAAAGCCTCAGATTAATTGCCACTGTTCTTAATTACTAAGTAAACAATGTAGTCTGGTTTCTCTCAATGTTCTGATGTTTGTGCATAAACCACAAAATGACACGACTAATAATCCATCTTCCTTCTTCTTGTTAATGCGACGTTTCCCGAAGGCCGCCATTAACAGGATTATCTAACACAACATTTAGACCTCCAAAAAACCAGGTCACTGTGAATCACGTAAACATTTTAAGTGGAACTTAATCTGGTTATTCACCGCAATCAGGTCACAGAGTGGACGTAAACAAAAAACCTGCTGGGAACCGTCGCGAGGAAGCAAAACATCCCGATGTTGTTTGTAAAAGAGAAGACGTGCGATCACTTGTACTAATTTTCTCGTTATGCTAACTGCTAAATCAAATCGAGACGTCCTCTCCAAATAGAAACCAGTAGACCCGTCCGTCTTTCCCGATGCCGTGCTCGCACACAAACACAAAGACTCTCTTTCTCCAGCGACTGATTTTTTGGACCTTGTCTTGGTCGAATGTAATGAATAGCTGTGAGTGCCTGTGTGTATATATGTGTGTGTGTGTGTTCTGACCGCGATAAAGGTACCTCTTGTTTCTCCTCGTCGGCGTCCAATGGCCCTAAAATAGCCTTTGACCTCATTAAGAAGCACTCACTGAAAACAAAGCAACTATCAGTGCGGGCAGCTGCCGCAGATGATGAAGACGAGGACACACACACTGATACACACAAACACACACACACACACCTCTCGCTGAAATCAAAAATGTAATCTAACAAACACTCGAACACTGAAAATTAAAGTGCTTATTGGCTCCTTTTTCCAATTTAGAAGATAATATAGGTCTATTTTGAAGGTCGCAGCACTGCACAGCAATACACAGATGTGTGTGTGCACTTGTGAACCTATCTAACTGTGGACTTTGCCGTGGGTATGCATTCGCCAACAGGGGACCAGAAAGCCAACAAGGGACATTTTCTGTCGGACATGCCTTAAATCATGCTAAAATAAGACTTTATTGATCCCACATCGGGGAAATTCACTTGCTACAGCAGCTCATATACACAAGGTGGAAAGTCTGTCTAGTAGCGACCCGGTTCTGACTCCGTCCCTCTGACACACTCCCTCTGTAGGACTTGAAAATCTCAGTAGCTCAAGTCCAGGAGATTAGTGTTGAAAAACACATGAAAGAAGTGCTAAAAGCACTAAAAACTCAAAGAAGTAAGTAACTGGCTGCCAACTACATGGTGCCATGGCAACAGAATCATGTCTAAAACTCTGTGTGGACCTGTAGGTATGTGTCATTCTCAGTAGTGTAATATTTCTGTGTTTTTAAAATGACCAGAAACACCGGTCACCACTCGGTAGGTGCACAATGGCAGTCCACTGTTGGTAAGGTAGGAATGTGTGTGTGTGTGTGTGTGTGTCCGTTGTGCTCGATAAGAGGGGCATTTATCCATGATGACCAAGCAAAGCTGAAGTTCCAGCGACACGGGGAACAAAAACTACCTTTGTACCCTTTTGTGTGTGTGTGTGTGTGTGTGTGTGTGTGTGTGTGTGTGTTCTACTGTAGAGAAAACCACATGAATGCACACATTCATTACAGTCAGATAATGCACCGGCCTGTTTTATAACATTGTTTTGTGTTTCATTGTATGATAAATTTGCCTTCGATGCGGAGGAAACAACTTTTACTTCAGCCGCTTCTATCCTCCATCTAGTTCTTTTGGACCATAGGTGAGGGTTGGAACGTAGATGAAAATCGAGAGCTTCGCCTTCAGCTTCACTTTCACTATACTGTAGACGCCACACCAACCTGCCGATGCATCTAATGCTCCATTTTCCCATCACTTGTGAACAAGACCCTGAGATACTTGAACTCCTTCACTTGGAGGGTAGTAACTCGCTCCATTGGGTGTGCAGGGTCAGCCTTAGAGATCATGTAAGGAGCTCTAACATCTAGAGGGAGCAGGGTGGAGGTATTTTTTGAAGGTATTCCAGGCACATCCAACTGGTGGAAGACCCCATAGTGGATCCAGAACCTGCTGGAGGGACTATATGGCCCATCTGACCTGGGAACACCCCGGAATCACCCCAAAAGGAGCTGGGATGCGTTGCTGAAATCAACCATGGATAAGCGTATGGAAATGGATGGATGGGAAACTTTGGAATCGTTAACTACAAATGCGTTTATAAGTCTGAACATCCATAAAAAGCCACTTCAGACTGTTTTGTTTTATCAGCTCAATTTTCACTGAAATCAATCCAAACAAATTTGTCTTGGTTTGATTTTCTTTCTAAATATTTTGTTGACCGTGTTTGTTTTGAATTAAATCAACTTTTCTTTTTCTCAGTACACAAGAAGGGCGAGTGTTCAGCAAACCCTGGACGATATGACTTAAAAATAGTAGTCTAAAAAACACAAACATTAGTCAGAGTTGGCCAGTCACATCAACAATAGTGCTGTAATATTCACTGATTACCAGACAAAATATTACACTGCAGATAACCCACACAATGGCCCCGCTTCTGTCACACGTATTCGTCTGCGAGATCTTATAAAAACACTAAAAAGTGCCTTTTGTACTTCGAACTGGGAATCGAGCTGTGAGATCGAAAGTCATTAACCCTCTCCGCTGACTTGTATTGTCTGTTAGCGTTTAGGTGATCCTGATTGACCCCCCATTGTGTGTTAGTCGGTGGAGTCAATCTGTGTGTGAATCAGAGGGCAACAACACGGGGCTTGCTAAGAATAAGCATAGAGGTCAAAGGTCAGTTAGTGTTACTGATTGGACAGACTTTGGGATTGTTTTTTATAGTCTACTTTGTTTTTTTGGAGAAAATGTCCCTCATCTTACTTGTTATTTCTTCTCTGAGAACATTTATTTGTCATGTTTGAACACTTATAATGTCAAAGCAGCTTTGATTAAAGCAACATTTTCTGCCATAAACTAACAGATGTTAAATCATGTTGATGCTACACAGACTTGTAATCAGGTGGATGGTGTCTCTGGATCATGTTTTATGGAGAAAATGTTTTCTGGTTTTCCCTCTGATGTCCTCCGCCTGCTCCGCCTTAACTCTCTGTGATTTACAGTTTCCTGATGGTCAGTGAAGTAAACTGCTGAGAACTGTAGCTGGTGTTAACTAATGTTAGCTCAGTTTGCTAGCTGCTGTTAGCTCGGGTTGTTAGCTGCTATTATTTAATGTTAGCTTAATTTTTTGGCTGCTGTTAGCTAATGTTAGCTCAGTTTGTTAGCTGCTGTTAGCTCGGTTTGTTAGCTGCTGTTAGCTCGGTTTGTTAGCTGCTGTTAGCTCGGTTTGTTAGCTGCTAATGCACCTATGTTTATGAGATTACATTAAAAATGTTACATCCCAAATATTAGCATGTTAGCATGACTTTACATCCAGTATTATCATCAATGATGAAGTGAATGTTTGTGCACTCCACACTTCAGTTAGACAGACGACAGTTTTCCACACAGGTGTGATGTTTCTTCCTCTCCTTCTCCTATAATCCTGTGTTCAGACGTTTCCCAGCAGCTGAGTTCCTCCCAGCCGTGCAGCTCTGATAAAAAACAAACCACAGATCCAAACTTCCTGCGGCTGCCCTGCTGCCTCAGCAGGCCAGCACACACATACCACGTCCTCGCAGCAGCGTCGACGCTGGTGTGAATCCAGCTCGTATCCGTCGTCACACGCTGTACCTTTCCCTCGTTCTGTCGCTCTTCTCTTTCCTGTCTCCACGGCGTGCCCACGACGATTTAGTGTGAGCTAAAAATATTCTCAAACGGAAAGTGGCACCTGGATTTGCGTGATGTGCAGATATGTTATCAACCCTGAACAATAACGCTGGGCGACATGAAGTGATTTCAACAGTCCAAACATCCAAACATTAAAGATTCAGGGGGAGCTTGAGCTGCCATGTTTCTACATTAGCCAAGAACTCTTTTATTGACTGTAAGAACTGTGGAACAGTTCTAAAAACAACTTTTTATTTTGCTGATTAACCGGCGCTCCCTCACTCTCATTCACTGTCTGTGTCACTCAACCACTCCAACCTCAAACCATTGGACATAAACTTCTTGGTGTCTCTGTTTTGCAGCGTCAGACTCAGATTTAGAAGCTGCTTCATGAAATAAACAAAGTCAGAACACAACAAGTAGAGTATCAGAGTTTAGTCCATGATTCCACCAGGAATCGTCTCAGTTTCGGGAAGGAATCGGCCGGTCCTATCATTGGATGTAACGTGACGTCTGACGTTGCCTCAACTTTGGTTTCTCCTTCATGCAGGGAAGGAGAGGGTGAAGTGAGGGGTTGCATTCAGCAATTACACCACCAGATGTTGCATTTTCTGCTTTTCTGGACTGTAGACAGTCCTTTGCATCCTTTCCATTGCATTTAAGGGTGTGTGACATCAACTTCTGCTCGCCGTTTCATGCAAAGAACATTTCAGAAGTCTACAGCCGAAAATGTATCTTCAGTTGTCATCTCCATTGGCATACTTTACGCCTATAGTCATCACAAGTAAATACAAATGTGTGTCTGAGAGCCACACAGGAAGGGAGGACGTCTCTGGTCCCAGATTGGCAGCAGGGAAGCGTCCCGCCTCTTTACTTCCTACTTCCTCTTTTCCTGTCTACAGCCACTTCCTGTCCTGCCCCTCGCTGCCGTCAGGGATGTGTCGGCTCCCAGAGTCACAAGCTCAATCACCGGAAGCATCGCTGGAGTAGATTGTGTGTGAGTGTGTGTTCCCAAGGGGAATTTGTCTGTTTACAAAATGAGAAAAATGTGCTGCGAAGAAGGTGATTATTCCACTTCCAGGCATCTCTTATCGATCTCCGGTAATCAAATGCCGTGCTGCTGCTTGTAGTTCATTTGACTGAAGCATGGAAGGGAAAGTGTTTGGTGAATGTTGAGACGTTCCAACAATGAGCTGAAAAGAGTTGGTTTCCTGTGTCGTTTCCTGCGTTGCAGTTGTCTTATTGTGTTTCGAGTTCATGGGCAGGTTTGATCGGAGAAGATCGGATCATCAGTCATGTTGTTATGCTGATGATAGATGCTTTTACAAACCCAACAGCCCTTGGACATCTGATTGCAGATTTTCAATTTGTGCATGAAAATTAAAAAAGATACAAACTTGGCAACCATAAACTGTATAAATATGGACGTAGTCTCCGTGGCGTGAGCTCTGGCTCTCTCTAATCTAAAACTGGCCAAAGACGTAGATCTAAGGTGGGCCGAATGACGCCTGGTTGCTCAAACAAGTCATCTGTAATGTCACCCACCTGTCAATCAAAGCGTTCACGCTCTTAATCCTGCATAACTTTAAGCCTTAATATAATGTGAACAGGTGAGTTGTATATAAATTCACCCTCAGTACAGTTGTCATGAACGGGGAAATTAGCTATAGAGACCAAAACTGTTTTTTGTACCAGGCTGTAAACATGTTTATTTCTGCTGTGAAGTCGGACATTTGAACATGGGGACTTATGGAGACTGACTCACTGCTGGAGCCAGCCTCAAGTGGACGTTTGAGGAACTGCAATTCACTATTGGCTTCACTTAATGTCCATGGAGGTTTTTGCTTGTTGAGAGTCAGATATGTACATAACAGCGGTGGATGGAAACTCCTTATGTAAAGTTGTGACTCCATCACTTTTTATAGATTATCTTTAATTGCTTGAACGAGACATTTGAACGTATTGCACTGCATCTACACACGCTGTTGTTATTGTAGTTAGAAAAGGTAATTTGTCATATCAAACTGCTGAACATGACCTGACATGTTTTATGTGTAGATACTCGACTGTACGACAGCAACACAAAGTTAAAGACTTCCCAAGCGCCGTCTTTCCTCATCAGTCACAGTTGAATCTACAAACCCAGGCTTGCTTTGAGCTGTCCAAATGTTTGCAAACTGTTTGTAGGTACGATGCCTTAAAAGGAGAACTGACAGATGAATCTAACAAAAAGGGTATGGAGGGTGGAGAGAGTCCAGATGGAGATGGAGAGGGTGGTGTACGTGTATTTGGGCATGGAGCCGTTCTTTTTTTTCCCTCTCCGTGTTGAAAACATTTATTAGATAGCAGCTTGATCGCAGACAGAGTCCATTTGTTTTCCCGAGACGTTTTCCCCACCGCTGTGCTGCTCGGCATCCTTCATAGCTGGAGATCCTGTGAAAACAAACACACACACACACACACATGCACACACACTGCTGTCCACAGATGGGCTCATGCATACAAATACACACTTAAACTTTTTCACATACATGTTCACGTCTGTGTTGATGCCTGCTAACAGTATCGCTAGCAAAACACTGTGAGTGGATGTGTTATTTATAGCTTCCCACATGAGTTTAGCAGCTAACGTGATCCATGATACTAACGTATGTATCGCCGAGCTCCGGTTCTGGCACGACACCAGCTCCACCTCCTCTACCCGGTGGTCCAAAATGCCTGCACTCCCCCTGGTGCCTCGCTAACGAACTGAGCTAACATTAGCTAACAGCAGCTAACAAACAGAAAAGCACTTCAGTGTAGATCAGCAGGCGTTGCACGCCTCTCTGTGCGTCATGTGAACAGTGAGTGATGTGCAGAGTGTTCCGTGTACGGGACCGTGGTAAATAACTGGAGAGACCTTCCACTATTTATCTCCTCGTACGTCTCTGCCAGAGACACTGGAGCCAGTCAGCGGGTGTTTTCTGTCTCCTGACCTTGTCCAGGTGACGTAGATTCACTACGTCACCGGATCAAAGTCTCTTTTATCATTTATCATTTTCTCCATCTAGAAAATATCTGAATATCATCGATATCTAGGAGCGTGTGTGCAACTCTCTGCTGCCCGCTCGCTCATCCAAACCAAACAAGCGAGCGTGCGTGTGTGTGCGTGTGTGTGTGTGTTCGTGTGTGTGTTGTCGGACAGCAGGAGACAGAGCATTGGGTTCATGGGAATACATTGCATGTGTGTGTGTTAGTTAAGTAACTACTCTCATGTTGAGCTCTGTTGAGACCGGAGGTAAGACAGAGAAACTCATCGGAGATAATTGGAAACAGGCACACACACTCACATACAAACACACAAACACACACACACACACACACATACATATATATAAAGAAACAACCTTACTTTTAAATATATATAAAAATCCTGTTTTTTAATCACTTTTTCTCAGAAACAAACACAACAAACACAAAATGCCCCTAAAACATAAAATCTATGTTTACACATCATTAGTGAACCGTGATTTTAATAATATTAATAATATTTTAATGGATTTACATGGATTGTGAGCTAAAGTATGAATGTTTCCGGTTGTTTCCGAGCCTCGATTTCTGTCACCACTGATTGATTTCCAGATCTGAGTTATTTTGTATTTCTTCAGTTCTTTGAGCGAGTTTCAGATTCTTTAATGACGAGTTGACCTTTTTAGTTTAACTGTCTATCAAACATCACGTCTATTTTACTCTTGGGCGTCCTCAACTCCTGCTGCACATTGTTACTGTGAAACCCCAGTGGGCACGTCTCCGTCACATCGCGGACACGGCACTTGTTTCTCGACACGACTCCTATCCAGGCCGGTAGCATTTGAACTTGTTCGTATTCGGTAAGTTTTCTGGTTTATGTGCTTCTAAATATGTAAATATGCTACATAGTTAAACTGTTAAACGGGCTGAATGACAACCAGGTGTCATTCAGCCCGCCTCAGCTCCACCAATGATCCACGTCTTTGGCCAGTTTTCGATTAACCAAGACAGTGACGGCCACACTGAGTTCTTCAGCTGACATCACGGATGCTACATCCATGTTTTAAGCAGTCTGTTGACCTTTACATGTGCATCGTATATGTTGACCTCCTGTTTTTAAGGTCAACTTCGATGTTCATCTTTTGAGTTTAATATCGGATCCGATGATCTGAAACATCGTCTCATCTCAGAGATGCACAGAGGAATATGAGTCTTTTGTTTTCGGCTCGTTCGGCATGTTCTTGCTGAGTCTTCAGAGTCCAAGGCTTTCATAACAGTCGCTGCGAGTGGACTGACGCACTTGTGGTCAGGCCTGGCCTCCGAGTTTGTTTTGCTCTCATGGCACTGAGTCACGGCCCGACAAATTCCCTGGAAATATGTTTTTTCAACTGACATGCTCTGGTTTTAACTTCTGGTTGAACCCACTCCCTGGATTTCCACCTGTTTTTCCTTTTTTTTGGCCAGTTCTGTTTCGTGGAATTGGTCCGACTCTGCACGAAATGCCAGGAGCCTTCGGTATTTGCTGAAATCATCTCAGTCCTTTTTGGGTTTTTGTTGCTTCATGTTGCTGTCCAGTGGAGGTTTGACTGATTTGTGGTTCCTCCTCTGTGTTCTGTGTTACATTTTCTTTCTCTGCATGAACCAGACTATGACTGTCTCATACATTTGTTTGTGTTAATTCAACTCCTAGACAACACATCGAGCCCAGAACAATGAGCAACATGTGTCCGTCTGAAAGCTCTGATGGGTTTTCGTAGCCGCAGTGGTGGCTCGGCTCCAGCGATGGAAATGTCGATCTGTCGGACGAGCCACCGGTTTGGTTCAGACTGAAATATCTCAACAAATACTGGACAGATTGTTTTGAAATTGTGTACAGACATCTATCGTTCCCAATGACTTTGAGGAATGCTTGAGTACCAACACCAGGTTCACGTGTGTGGTTTGAAGTGAAATATCTCGACAAGTATTGGATGGATTTGATGTAGACATTCATTTCATGGAGTTCATCCACCATGAGCCGCGTTTTGCTCAAACTTTTGTAGAAAAATGGTTTGGATTCAGGTGATTATACACTAATGAAAACATACTAATGAATATTGCTGCCAATATATCTGACACACTGAACCTTTAAAACTTTAAATTAGAAAGAAAATAGTTGATTGAGCAACAATGTCTTTTCCACTGCTCTGAATTTATTAGATTTTTCTTTTTAAGCTTGTGTAAATATTCATCAGCGCCACGTCAGTTTCACAATCCAAAGTCTTCAAAGTCTCGACATTTTTCCAGGAACGCAGCTGCGTTCTTTAAAAAAAACAGACGAGACGGAGAGAAAGTGTTCTTCTGGCGACTGTGTGCAGATGTGAGGGATGAAAGAACGTTTTTTAAAGAAACCTCCATAAATCCACATGCGTCATCGTAAAAACATAAATCGTTGTTGTGCTTGTTTTTGTCACTAGTTCTTCACAGAGTACGGACCCGACTACTCGCTGGAGATCAGCCCGAGCTGTCGACCGGACCGCAACGACACCAAACACCTGGACCAGGTCATCAGCACCATCAAAGGTGAGTGTGTGTGTGTGTGTGTATGGACGCACAGGTGGATGAAGGTAAACAGGTGTGGTGTGTTTGAGCGTCTCCGTGAACCCTCGCTCACCTAAAGCCTCTTTGTCTCCGCATGGCTCTTTTCATGTGTGGTTTCATGTGTCTGCTCTTGTTTCTATACGTCTCTGTGTGGGATGAAAGTATGACTTGTTCTTCTTCCCCGTGGCTCTTAACATCCTTTTGTGTGAATACACTGCTGACCCCGCACTTTTACCCACAACCCCCCTCTGCCTTGCCTCTTGATACATGTGGTATTTTCCCCTCCTCGTCTTCCTCTTTCTATACGTTCCTCGATACGTGTTCGTATGTTACGTGTGGTTAAAGCCTAAAGCTCGGGCCCGTTTGGTCTCGGCGCTGACAGCCCACAGCACCCAGGAGGGATCCTCCGGCATCGGGGTGAAACGTAGGCGAAGAGTTGAGCGGCGGGAGAATTATTCTAAGGAGGTGAGGTACGCGGACGTGACTCGGGGTCATTTTCCGAGCACGTAACTCCTCTGAATCCCATCGTACGGTGTCTCGTGAACGTAGAAGACCCGGTTGTGTTGAAGTGTCACCCACAGGGGCCGACAGGAAATCCTCCTTCCTTTTCGCCTCCGTCAGTGAAATGTTCATGAATGAATGAAAAGGTGGAGGCTCGCAAGAGGCCGCGAGGAAGGAAATATGGCCACAATCTGGTCGTATCGACGTGTTTTATGTCGGAAACTTATGTTGAATCTATATTTAATGATGTTTTTTTTGTCGGATTTTGTTTCGTCCAAACCACAAAAGCCAAAACTATCTTCAAACTTCAAACTATGCAGCGGCTTTTATCTCCACTTTGGACTTTCCTCCTGCTTCTGTTGAAATGGTTGAACATCAACTGCTTAAAGACACCAAAAAGGCAGTTTGTTTAGAAAGAAGAGACCTGACGACTTTATATGTGTCAAATATTTAGCAGCTGTTTTAAGATGAGATAGATCTTTGGTGATCCAACGTTGGCCCTCGTGGCCCAACCAGTTCCCCACGTACGAGTATGAGTCCTGGTTTCTGAATCCAGCCGTCCAGAGTTTCCAGCGAGTCCTCATTGAGTTCTTTCAGCTTTCATCTCATGATGTTACACTCTCCATCCTCCCTCTGTAGCCTTGGTTAGCTCCTCTGTTAGCTCCTCCATCTTACTGTGGAGAGATCTTACGTTCCCCATGAGAACAGACGATACTCATGGTTTGTACCATCTTAGATCGAGCTCTGCATCCGGATCTCCGGCCTTTCCACTGTTTGAATAGGTCACCTGATACCGAAATTTGTGTGGCTAGTGAAGGTGAAGCTTCATTCTACAGCACCTGGATGACCACGTGATGCCACGTGTCTACGGCACAGACACCCTGTGGTCCATGCTGGACTCGAACCTCCATTTTCCATGACGAGTCCCTGCAGACTGAGCACTCGCTGCACACACAGTCAATACGTAGCTGGCTACAGCTAACATAATAATGCTAATATACCGAAGCACATTGGCAAAAAACACTAAAGCTTTCAAATTTTTGTGAAATCTTACAGTGGCCAGCTTCTCACGTCACCGTGGCGCTGTCGCTGTTTTCACTGTGACGAGTTTACAGCACCTGTATCATGTAATGAGCTACACTCAAACAAATAATCGCCCTGTTGAAGAGCTGCCATGTCTATGAAAGGCTGATAATCAGCATATTGATACAGCTCAGTTAGTTTTTGAAAGGCAGACTCTTTTTCCGTGGAAAATTTCAGTTGGGGAAGCCAAAGCGACGGAGGGAAAACTCTGTGTTCTCGAATTTTATCTGCATTAGCGCGGACATGGTATCAATTAGCAGCTAAAAACTTCATAGATCCAAACAGAACGGGTCACCTTACTGTAGGGAACAAACCCATGTTGGACGCGGCGGCGTGGTTTATCCAAACGGCATTCCAAGTCCATCGTCCAGGTCGCTTCAAATCAGTTTATTCGAGTCGAGTCTGTTGGCTCGCATTAAATCATCGCAACCGGAGGGGTTGAAAGTATCGCTGGTTTCCAGTCATACGGGTTTTATTAGGGGCGACAGAGGGAACCAGTGGATGAACGGACGGACGGAGAGAATAAAAGGTGGTTGGTGGTTGGTGGAGGTGGGGTGGGGTGGAGAAATGAAATGCAGACAAGCCATGGACGGAGAGAAAACTGGGAAAATGTGTGTTTGGCTGCTGCGTCCCATCTGTCTCTCCTATCAGATCTCTTGTTCTTGTTTTCCTGCCTTTGCTCAGTCAGAGTCGATTCTGCTTTTAAGTTTGTAAGTCTGATTTCGTCGTTGTGGATGTATTTGATTTTATAGCTAACAATATGTAACGTAAATTGATCCCATGTGGCCGTTTGTTGTTATTTTTCCTTCATCTCCACCCTCCTCCTCCTCCTCCTCCCACGTCCTCTGCTCTTTCTTCTCGTCGAGGTTTCAACCTGTCACGTCTGTTTTATGTCGTCTTTCTTTTTCTTGACGTCGCTCTGTTCTCCGTCAAGCCGACTTCTGTCACAAACCGACTTACCGCACAACAAGCAGACACCGAAAAAGAAAACCTCTCTAGTTTATTATCATTTTAAATGTCGGACTCAATCTGTCTCTGATTAAAAATAAAGGCATACATGTCTGCTAACTTAACGAATGCACACACACACCTCCAGGCAAACATATCCACATGACATCATTGGGGTGGATGAGGGTTTCTCTGAATCTTGGAAGTGCTGTGCTGCTTATAAACATCGGTTTCCATGAGAGAAACCGGCCAACATGAGGCTGTATGTATGTTTGCGTGTTTTTGTGTGCCCACATCTGCCGTCTGCTGGCACGAACCAAGATAATCCCAAACCCATATGTTAAACTAACACTGAACACACACACAATAAGACACATGGTCACTGTGCATGATTGTGGCAGACAGAGTGTGAGAAAATACCAGTTTGTACCAACAAACTCAACCCGTCAAACCACTTTTTACTGTAGCATTTAAATGTGCCATAAATATGCACAGCGACGTCCCTCTACTGGTTGAAACTCGGCTACTGCAGTCGAATTTTACTATTGGCTGATTTTGAAGGCGGGTGGTGCATCACCAACGGATGAGGCCACGCCTCCAACAGTGACTGTCCTCTGCTGCATTTTTTAAATTCGTCAGCAGAATTTTGGGTGTTTAGTTACATTTTAACCCCTGGACTGCTAGGGTTTATGGTTTATTTGCTTCTACTATGAGTAAATATGCTACATAATTTCTCTTGTGTTTTATTTTGAAAATCAACCCAGATTCTCAGTCGTTTTCCACGTCATACAGCAGCCTACCGAGGTGGTTTTCTTGCCGGGTTTGGCTCCTGGCATCCTGGGCTAACCACAGTTTGCGCTTCACTACTTAGCAATCTGTCCATCATAAAGTCTGTAAATCACCTCGGCAGCGTTACGTTGAAACATTTGTGTCAGTGTTGGTTTAGAAGCTGGAACCACTTCAACATAAATGTTGCCCTCACAGGAACTTTAAGGGTTTTTCGAAATGGAAAATTTCACCCTGTCGATGTTGCAGAAAATAGAAGTATTTGGACAATTCAAACATTTAAGACGGAATCTGTGTTTCCTACTTAGAGAGTTACTCAGTCTTTCCTGTTCTTTCCGTCTCTTTCGGAGGCTCGTTAAGCTGCTGCATTAATTAAAATGTGATTTTTATTCGGCGACTGTCGGAGGCAGCAGCAGCAGCAGCAGCTGTCTGACTGTGTGTTTACGAGACTCTGGTAAGCGTGATTTCCCCAGAGGCTTCATGTTAGTGTGTTAGTGTGTTTGTGTGCAACATCCTGACAGTCGGTAAATCTCCCCCCGTGCTGACAAGATACTCGTCACGTCACAGACGCTGGGAAACGAAATAAAACAACCCGAATTCGCACTATCCGAGACGTGAAACATGCATGTACGCGCGTATGGTAACCCACCCACGGATGCTGTGATGGATTAATGTTTGCAGGTTGTAAATATCAGAGGCCCCCGTGGACGCTCGTCACTTTACCAGAATTTACCGTCTACATCTGGAAAGCGAAGAAGAAGCAGAAGGATGGAGAGAGCAGGGGGGAAGAAAGAAGATTTTCAGTTAATCTGTGAAAACATCTGAAAATAATTAAAAATGCCCATCGCAACTTTCCAAATCTGGGTCCAACACGTATTCAGGAAGAGAGGGATGAGACGGAGGGGAAAGAAAGAATATAATACTCGATAAATGAGAGTTGAGCTTCAGTTTTGTGGGTTTTTTTGGAGAAAATATCCTGTTGCTGTGGGTCTACTTCCTCTTTTCTAATACAGTTTTCCTGTTTTTAGCACACGTTGTGATTTTTCAGACTTCCCCCCTCCTCGTCCTCCCGTCACAGTACAGAAATTTTGCATTGTTTGCAAGCGTTGCCCCAGAAACTCAAGTCAGCAACTGTCCTGTCCTTAGTTGCCTCGTGTGGTCTTTTTAAAGTTCATTTATAAAGACAAAAAAAACCCAACATGACTCACTTGGAGCTATAACTGCCTTTTGTCTTTGCAATTTACAGTAATTACTGTCTGAATTTGTGGTGCGCACACTATGACAAATTATGTAATGTGGCCAGGGAAAGTCTCAACCCGAAATAAGAAGCCATTGTGCTGAGTTGACACCGTTGACAACAGAAAACAACAAAAAATTGCAGGATTTACTGTGTTTGTATTGTTGATGAAAACTCCAGTATCGGGTTCACGCTTGGGCCGAATACGAAGACGAAACACAATCAAAGAAGTTCAGTTAGAGTAAAGTACCCCAGAGGTTCATTGTTTCTTTTATTATTTGGGGTTTTATTGCCTTTATTAGATAGAAGCAGCTGAAAAGTGACAGAATAGTGCAGAGATGGACCACTGCGCAAAGGTCTCTGAAAGCCTTCGTACATGGGGGAACCAGGAAACTATCCGAGGTGGTAGAAAAACCAAATTTAGGATATTTTTAGAGTTAACGTTTGAAGTATCACCATCTGTAGGGAGAAGCGTAGAAGTTGGATGCTTTACCAGTTGGGCGCCAGGCAAAATCCGGTACCTGGACGTACTTTTCCAAACTGGTCCTCGGCATGCCTGGGCACCTTCCTTCTGAGGTGTTACCGGCACGTGCAACCAGTGTGAGACTCCAGGCCAGACCCAGAACCCGCTGGAGGATTATACATCCCACTGGGCCTGGGAACAACTGGGATCCTGCAGGATAAGTGGAAGAAAATGGATGGAAGAAGGGGATCCACATATTTGCAGGGCAGTGGTTGGCCCTGACTGCCCGTTCTGTCTCTGTGGGTTCTCTCCAGGTTCACGAGTACTTCTTCCCACAGTCCAAAGACTCCATGACATCCACCTGAGTTTTCTAATAACCTGAGTCGTCCCGTTTGAGTGTGAGAGACCCGACAAATCGGCATCTTTCTGATGCCAAGAGGAAAGATAACATCTGTTTGTGTTGGTTTCATAACACAAGGTGAACTCAACTCAAATGAGTCAGTTCCCGGTCAAGAATGAGTCCCAGTCAGGTTTGAGACTAGTCAGGCAAGACGACTCAAAGTACAAATCAAGAAATTGGGGCAAAAGTTGAAGCGGAGTCGCCTTCTCAACGATACAAACTCAGGCGACAAACATCTCGAAGCTTTAAAGAACAGTCGACTTAAAAAACCTCCACTGGCGTTTGTCGTCACCGCGGGCCGCAACATGACATGACAGGAGTCCTCTGACAGCTCCACAATGGTTCGAGAAACAGGACATCCTCCTTCAATGCTGCAGAGCAATTGCTCATCTATCGTGTGTGTGTGTGTCTGCAACATGTTTATGTTTCTCAATCAGGCAATTTAACATAACAATAGACAAAGTGTCATTGTCTGCGGCACAACGTAGAAAGTAAACTGCCGACTCGACTTCATAATGCAGCTATTGTGTCAAACATGGAGGCATGCAAATGAGCTCCACGTCGATCCTCGCTCACCTGCCAGACGTTACTCTGTTCTTGTTTTTGTGTTTAAAATGTGTCAAATCTCATTTTCTTTCCTGATTAATCTGATTAAAATGATTAATTTGACCTCGTTTTCCTTCCTCCTCCTCAATTGTTTGAATTACCCTCTCCTTTCTCTCTCTCTGTCTTGTTTACAGGGAATTTAAAGAATGTGGTTTAGGAGTCAGCAGCCTCAGCCCTCCTCCTCCTCCTCCTTCTCCTCCACACGTTTCCAAACCAGGTCGGCGCTCAGCGGCTTTAATGAAGACAATATGGAGCGGACCCCTTCGGCCCCGAGGCACGGAGCGAACGAGGGAGGGATGAAGGCGAGTTTTGGAAAACATTAGCTGAGTGTTTCCAGGGGAAAACAGTTTAATAAGAGGAGGAGGAGGTGGAGGAGGAGGTGGTTGCTTTACAATGTTCACTGTTTTTAATCCTTTTGTTTTTTGGGGGGAAAGGTATGTATGTTTGTGTGACGTTTTAACGGGGAAAACAGATTCGTCCGGTGTCACGTTCACCTCGGGGGACAGATGAGCGCTAAAACAGACAACAGCGAAGGTTTGCCTCGTTCAGACTCTCCGAACAGAGACAAGAGTCTCGACAAGTCTTGAGAAACTTGGAAAGTTTGCTAATAAACAGTGTGGAAAAGGTTTTTGCTGGTTTGCACACATTGTTTAGACCCCTGGGCAACAAAAAGAAATCTGCAAATTAAAACATCTGGACAGAGTTTTGAATTTTAAATGGAAAATATGCAGAGAAAGTTTTTTTTTTTTTTTTTTTTAATTTCCCCCCTCGTAGACAAAAACAAAGATTACATGAACTTTTTTAGGAGGTTTTAGATGAAAGCAGCTGTCCTCGACTCCTTCAGGTCCAGGTCAGTAAACAAACATCAAAGTCCAAATTTATCCTTTAAAAGTCTTTAAGTGTTTAAAGGTCACTCGAGCTTCAAGTGGCAAAAACTGCAGTTCTTCTAACGTCCACTTGAGGCTGGCTCCAGAAGTCAGTCAGTCTCCATAAGTCCCCATGTTAACAGAGCAGAAATAAACATGTTTACAGCCTGGTATGATTTGATTATATTGGGAGGAATGACGGCCATGATCCTGGCTAATCTAAAAATCGGTGAAGATGTGGATGATCAAGCCGAATGACGCCTGGTTGCTCAAACAAGCCACCTGTGATGACACCTACCTGTCAATCAGAGGAACTGCAGTTCCACGGAGGTTGCCACTTGGGATCTGTGTTTGTTTTCGTTAGATGTTCTTCAATGAAAACACTGAATCCAGTCTGCAATATAAACAGTTCATCTGTTAAAGGATACATAAAGTTTGTATCACAGTCTCTTTTTATAAGGCGATAAAATCCTGAAACGTTTCTAAAAATAGACTCAAAGTGCGTCTGATTATTTCCACGTCCCTCTGTTCAGCTGTTCGGAGTTTGTGATGTGGCACCGCCATCGTCACGTTCCACCAGAAATCTTTAAAATCCTCTTCAGATGAAGCTGAGCCACATGCGAAGGCTTGAGATGTTTGAGAAATGAATCAGATCCGTTTTTGGGATTATTCTGAGTATTTAAGGCCAAGTCCCATTTTTTATTTTTTGACCAGAGAAACATCCCAGCCTGGTTTTCTGAACTCCGTCTTCTATAGTTCTTGATCTGCTGTAAAATGTGGTCAAAAGCTCCAGAAGAAGATGGACCATGAGTCTTTTTGCTGTGTTGTTGTTTTTGTTTTTAAAGGTGCAGTGTGTCGGATCTAGTGGCGAAGTTGTAGGCTGCAACCAACTGAATACCCGTCTGTTCAAAGCGTGAACTAGTCAATGTTTGGTCTGTAGGAAAAAAAAAACACTATTTGTTTCATTTTCAGGTGATTACACACTAATTAAACTTGTTATACTCCCATACATCTCCTTAAATGTTACAGGACCTTTCCATCTTTAAGGGTCCAGTGTGGAGGATTTAGCGACACCTAGCAGTGTGGTTGCATTGTCTTTCGTAGCGCGAAGGAGAAATTACGGTGGTGGTAAAATATGCGAAATATGACGTGTATTATATTAAATTTCTGCCGTAGAGCCCTATAAATCTGACACGCTGCACCTTTAAGAAGCTGCTGACTGAAAATAAAAACACATTTTTAACATTTTTTAACGTTTAAACTTCCAACACGATGTTTAATTCTCGACATATTTGTACGTCAAAAACTGTCGTTTGACCAAAATCTACAAATTCACATGAAATTTTGTGGAGAAATATTTTAACGTCTGTCAAATTAACTGTCGTGTCGACTTGTTTTGTGGGTTTGTTTCCATTTTTTTAAGCATGTTTTGTTGAAATAAAAAGACAGGAAAGCAGCGTTGTTGTTGTTGTTGTGTGATTTATGCGGCGCGCTGCTGCTTTTTTAATGGAGAGCGTTTGAAAGAGGAACCACAAATGTCGGGCTGTTTCCTTTTAGAAGTGATGTTCGCCCCCCTCCACCACACGCCAAATTAATGGCCTGGAAATTCACACCAAATGTAGTTAAGAGAGAGAGTCCAACCAGTTGGAGCACGGCATGTGCTGAACAGAAGGATTCCCTGTGATCTTTATGAACACTGCTGCGGTCACCGCGGCGGTTTGAGCTCAACGTAGCCGAAGCAAATGAAACTCATTACACCGTTTACGAGTTCGGAAAAGGAGAGACGATTGAAATTCTATCTCATAAACTGGGAGGAGGAGAGTAAGAAGGAGGTGGAGGAGGGGAACGAGCATGGGGCTGTAAACATGAGAGACGTGAGAGACTTTGTGTGTGTTTATGTAGTTTTCTTTACTCCGCGGAGTTCAAATTAGAAAAACTCAGAGGCCCCTCCGGGAGGATTGCGGACGCGGCACCCGGCTGGAATCCTCGGATTGTGTTCCACGGTGACCCGTGCCGTCTTCTTTCACCGAGTCCTTCTATCTAAACTTGTTTACAGTTGGCCGCGTAGCCAAGCAAAACTGAACACACATGGCCAAAAAAGTAATAGAAAATCTATAAAAGCGATGGATCGCCGCGATGTTTTGTTGACGTGTGTTTATTCTCTTTTCCCATGTCATCAATCTGACCAAAACATCTCAGAATCTGAATCAGATTTATTAACCGAGTACGGGAAAACAAACAAAGACTCCAGTTTTTCAGATCCAAGAACAATTTCTAAGTATGAAAAGTAGTTTTAAAGAAACATTTTGTAACTTTGGGCTCCAGGTCGGGAGAAGTACGTACAGCACTACGTCACACACCACCAACTATTTCACTGATTTTGCTGAAACTGGGTCATATTTTATGGAGAAAATGTTTGACGTTTTGAACAAAATGATTGAATGTAATTCAGAGTTTTGCAGAATTTTTGTTTGGTACGTAACATATTGACCAATAAACCACGCTAGGATCTGTATTGAAATCTGTAATGATAAACTGATGTTCAAAGAAAGAATATTTGACAACACGAGATTTAACTTTTAGGCTTCAAATGATCTTGGTCATAAGACCCCAATCTATAAGTGTGTATTTGTAGTCATTCCTCAGGTGTTTTGATGGTTTGGTGCATCCAAAAAGTGGCCGATGTATTTGTGTTGAAGTTCAAACCTCGTCAACTTTCACTCGTCTGTGCATGTTACAAATGGTCGTGTCAAGAAGTCGTTATTTCGGAAAGTCTGAAAATCTGTCAGGAAACTACAAAAGCTGACATCAGAGGGGATTTTAGAACCTGTTAGATGATTTGAAGAAGAAGAAGAAGTGTTAAGCTGTTGCATGAAAACACCTTTTTTTTTTCATCCCATCTAATGTTGGCACGTCAAAGAAATCTGGAAACACAAACTGATCCCGGTCAGGACTCAGTACGTACACGTTACATAACGGCTCTGTTTGCATGGATTTTAAATCACCTAGAGACAAGATTACGGAGAGTTTCTGTCATTTAAAAAGATCCCACATAAACCGGCCGAGTGATGCAAGGCATCCCATAAAGGAAAAATGATCTTCCACAGTCGACGGTGAAGACAGCCAGCGCCGAGCTGTAATTTGTCTCTGGCACGAGTCGCCTTCCTGTAGACGCAATGCGAGATTTATTTTTTCCGATATGAAAATGGAAGGTAGTGTCAGAAGGTGACGGGTTCGACTCGGTCTTGGAACGCTCCGTCAGTTTCATTCTTTTGTGTGGTTCCTTTGTGATCTGAAGGTTCCTGTTTGTGTTGAACACACCTTTACGCCTCCTGCGTGACAACAACAAACTTTTCCAACGACTTTTATGCAAATCAGGTCCAGAGGAGGGCCCCACTTCCACTATTCAACCGGTGCTTTGAATAGAGTATCATTTGACCCTCGCTGTTGATTAGTTTAGATAAACCAAAGGCTCGTCCTTCCTCTTCCTCTTCTGTTGTTCTTTCTTTGTGCGGTTTCTGTCGGGTAAAGAAGTTTGTCGCCCACAAACGTGGCTTTAAATTTGGGGAAACTTCCAAAACTTCAGCGCTGAGAGCTTCGGTATCTCTGAAAAATTGGACGTTTTTTTTAAAGATTTCATCACTTCCGCATCAGAAAGTCCACAACATGCTTTCATTTTTTTGTCTGCTAAGATGGAAATGACAAACGGTTTGTTTGATTTGCATAACGTCTTCCCCCTCCACCACCACCAACACCGCCACTACCACCCACCCAGGAGGGAACAAAGCTCCGGGGGCCTCCGTCTATACGTCCTCCTCCTCATCAACATGTGAAGTGTCTGCGGTCAATGGCGGAGGGGATTTACTCGCACAATAAAGACAGATGCCACCTTTTATCTGCTTAACGGAAGAGAGGCAGAGCGCGTGGCACTTGACCACACCGACGCATGTTGTTGGCGCGTAATGACGTCCTCCGTCCACAGACTATTGAGATAAATGGTGATGAGCGCTGAATGGACTTGTTCTTTTTTGGGGGGGAGGCGGAGGGGAGGCGGAGGTTCCCCAACGACACTTTGGGGTGATTTTCTTTTCTGCCTCCAAACAGCCTTTGTTTGTCCCTTATGAATAAAATAAGCTAAATCGACCCAAGAGGAGACGAGAATCTGGTCCTCAGCCGGTTCCTGGTGACAAACTTTTAAACATTTAAACAGTCCAACAGGCCGATCCTGTGACCACAGACAGTCGGTCATCACCTCGGATACTTTAGATTTAGCGGAAAGCAGATTTAAAATCGTCTGCTGTTAAAAATCAATAAAAAATAAGATTAATATGACAAAAAACCCATTTTGTTTATTTAAAGTTTGTTTGCAGGATGCATTTTTTGTAATTCTTAATCCTTAAATCAGCATAAAGTTAGTAGTTTCTGAAGTATTTTTCATCCGAAGTCTGCAAAGTTTAACAAAACACAAAAGCTCTAAAAGCACCAAAACAGCTAAAAATGAATAAAAATAAGATGAATCTGACAGATTGTTGCAGATGAACATGAATGAAGAAGTTTGTGAATTTGGTGTTTTTGTCCCGTGACATGCCTCAGTCAGTCTTTATGCTGTTTAATCGTGCGGTCTTTAAAGTATGTTGTGCATTTTATGAACAATAGTCTGGCCAAACTGAATCGTGCCACCAAAAATGTTTAAACAAGGAACTTTTTAATGATGCCAGTGAACGATTTTGATGATTTGTCAGCGATTTTATTGATCATGAATGTGCGAATTTACCCGTCAGCTGTCACTTTGTATTCAAACTTTGTATTTAATGTTTAAAAGTCAAACTGCAATCAAACGTTATTTATTGTGTTCAAACCACCAGCCGACCTCACGTAATGAATCATTCAGCACGAATTCATCAGCGTCTAATCACAACAAGAACATGTAGTTATGCAAATCATTCACAGACCGCTCTCTCTCTCTCTCTCTGAGTGAGTGACACAGACAAAGACTGAGCGGTCTGAAATGGTCCATTTGAGTCCTGATGGTGTTTGATTCAGAGCGAGCAACATCTGCCCTGCAGAGCGGCAACGGCCAAACTCTGGAGCCCGGATCCACCCGGAGCTGGAAGGAGGATCAGGCTGTGAACATGTTTACTACATTTATAACATTAGCTAACAGCAGCTACTGAACTGAGCTAACAGCAGCTAATCAACTGAACTAACATTAGCTAATGGACTGAGGCAACAGCAGCTACTGAACTGAGCTAATGTTAACTAATGAACTCAGCTAACAGCAGCTAATGAACTGAGCTAACGTTAACTAATGAACTCAGCTAACAGCAGCTAATGAACTGAGCTACTGTTGGCTAACGAACTGCGCTAACATTAGCTAACAGAAGCTAAAAAACTGAGCTAACATTAATGTAAACTAACACACTAAGCTAAAATTAGCTTGCAGCAGCTAACAGAACTGAGCTAACAGCAGCTAATGAACAGCGCTAATGTTACCTAATAAGCTAAGCTAATATTAGCTTATAGCAGCTAACAGATTTAAAATCTGTTGTTTTATGGCAGGAAAGTTGCTCACGGTCACTTTAATTTGAAGTTTGTCAGGATCTTTTCAGTCCCGCCTCTCTGTGTTTGCCTCGACCAATAAGATTTCTCTCTCCACCCGGCTCCAGTTGATCCAGTTCCTGGTTTTGTGGATGGCTGCCACACACACACACACACACACACACACACAGCCAGCACACACACCGGGTTGGTCAGTGAGGAGAGAGTGAGGAACAAAATGCTTTTCATTTGTTGAGGAGCTCATTGAGGAGCTGACAAACCCTCCAGAGTCTCCGAGCTCGGCTTCACTCCGCTGGCTTTTATTTCCACAACAAACAAACTGTGGACTGTCTGGGCGGACCCGGCTCTTTAAATCCACTTTGTTTATTTCACTTTCTGCTGCAGCACCGAGCTCTTTCCTCACAGGTCGGTCCATTTCTGTCATTTCTGTCCGGTTCTCTGGTGTTTGTATGCCGTGACAGGACTTTATCAGTCTGTTTGTGCTGTAAATCAGTCTGCTCGCACGCTTTTTATGTTTTTGAGCTGAGAAGTGTCAACTCAAGCCCGTTTAATACCTGCATGAATTTATCTTTACGGCACGGATTATTGCAAAAGACATAAAATAGACTGGAAATGAGTGTTTAATAAGAAGAGATCTATTAACTGCTGACAATACAAACTGTTTTAGTTCATTTAAAGTTTGTTTGCAGGTTGATTTTTTTATGATTTTTACTTTATTTCCTCCTTAAATCAACAAAAATGTGACATACGGTTATTAATTAGAGTTTTTTAAGTTTGCATAGGCTGGTTTAGTTGATTTAAGGTACGTTTGATTTACTTTTTTTTCTTTCCCCCTAAAATCAACATAAATGTGACATATAACAATAAATTAGTTGAGTTTTTAAAGTGTTTTCCATCAAACTTACAAACAGCTTTGACAAAACACGACAGACAAAAAGCCAAATCAGTCTGTTGTTTTTATTTAATTGGCTTCTCATTAACCGTCTTCAATATGGAGCAATTAAAGCAAGTGGTGAATGAGTCACACTGGGACAGCATATGGTGTGTCTATATATATAATATATGTGTGTGTGTGTGTGTGTGTGACATTTCAATTCGCTCGTCACGCTTTAATTGTGTAATTGAAACCTCTGTTGTTGCCGTGTGTGTGTGTGTGTGTGTGTGCAGACACACATGTATCATTATTATGTAACTTCTTTGCGTTTTGATTTGACTTTTCTCATGATGCACCTTCAGTTCACCGTGTGCGCAGTGAAAATATTCAGTTTACGCTGAAAAGCTGACGTGATCAGGTCACGTTTGTTGGTCTTTATTGTAGTTTTTTGACTCTGTAAACGTCCCGTTAGTTAATTCCACAGTGGTTGAGCGAGTTAGCGAGTGAATGATGAATGAGTCTGAGGAGCAAGAGGCAAACTATAACTCCTCAATCGTCCACTTCATTCAAGTTTCATGCAATTTTTCATCATATTAAATGTCTGAAACATCAAATTTAAGAAGCTGACACTGGAGAACATTTAATATCTGTGCTTCATGAATGACTTTTAATCAGTAAGTCTTGATTCACCCAACATACATCCACATAAAGTGAGTTTGAAGCGACCTGTTCACTGAAATGTTGCCAAAGAATTCATAGACGAGTCTGCGGCCGAGACTGTTGATGAACTCGTTTACAGGATTTCATCTCATAAAAGTGTCGGACGAATGCGATGACTCAGGTCAGCCGTGAACAGGAAAAAACATTGGCGCCCGTCCAGCCGCTCGACACGAGCATCCTTCCTAACGCCAACTGAGCCGCCGTCCTGCGGCTCCGCGAGACTCAAATCCATCATCGTGTCGGACGAAAGAGGGAGGAGAGAAAGACTTCCTGAGGGCTGAAAAACGTCAAATTTACTCAATTAAAAGGCTGAAATTCAAAACGGGGACAAACGTGGGATAAAAACAAAAACAAACTTGTGTTGGAAACGTGATTCTGATTCTTTAAAGGACATGAAATGAACAATGATACATTTTAAAGCTGCTGCACTTCAATACCCAGAATTCCTTTTTTATGATTATCATTTATGAGTTTCTAGACTAAATTCTGACTTTCTTTGTTTCATTGAACCAAAACCTCCAAATGTTAAATGCCAGAACGTTGACTCAATAAAATTGTTTAAAATTGGAAAGAAATTGATTTAAATCAGAAAACTGTCTGATTCCCTCAGGTTTTGATGCTCCGTCCAACGAACGCATTACAATCAGAACCAAATAAAACTGAGATTTGATACCCGGTACTGATGGACGAGTTTATAGTGGAGCAGCCGGAGCAGTTTAAGATGTTTTTATGGATGTTTTGGCTCCTTTAACACAATATTTCACTCCGAGGAGTTTCTTTAACTGGCGAGAGTCAGGGGGTTTTACATTTAACATCAGCTCAGTGCGTAGAAATCGGTATTTGTTTTGACTTTCAGCCTTTTGTTTCACCAAGCTCCTGTTCTGGCACAACACTGGCTCCACTCCCTGTTAGCATACCCCTGAAAACGTCCTCATCTTCTTCCTGGTGCTGCGAGACAAACACTAACAGACTGAGCTAACAGCAGTTAACAAATTGAGCTAACATTAGCTAACAGCAGCTAACAAACTGAGCTAACAGCAGCTAACAAACTGAGTGGTGGTGGTGTGACTTTGTAAAGCGTTGCGTAAACAAAGTTACAGAAAGAGTCTTCTGTTAGCATGCTAACAGATGTCGTGCTATAGAACTTGAATGTGTTTTTGTTTGTTTGGACTCAATGTGCTGCAGAGCTGTTGTGCAGAGACGCCATGTGCAGGCTGGCCATGACAGTAATCAGTCAATGAATAATGAACACACACACACACACACACGCTGCCACTGACAGCTGTTTGGTATCTTTTGTGTGTGTGTTAACTCTATCAGTCGAGTGCAGCTGCATGGCTGCCTGTAGCAATTATGTTCTCGCTAAATAAGAGCAGGAGGAGGAGGAGGAGGAGGGCAGGCGGAGTATCGGCACATATTATTAAGCGATTAACTTACTCAAAGGATAGCCGCACAGTGTGTGTGTGTATGTGTGTGTGTGCTGTTTGAACTGTGTGTAATATAAACCAGCTCGGGATACACTCAAAGAAAACCTGCTTCCTCTGAAGTTCTCTGAAGAACCTCGTTTAACGTTCTCTGGGGAACTGAACACTGAGTTCTTTAAGTCACAACAGCAGAAACCGTCAATGTGTTGAAGCAACTTTTAATGTTCTGAAGCAACTTTTAATAATAAGTACTAAGATGTTATTTTATTTCACAAAGCTCTCACTAACGGCTAAAAGTCCCAGATTTATTGTCCGGCAAACTGAGCTAACAACAGCTAATAAACTGAGCTAACAGCAGCTAACAAACTAAGCAAACGACAGCTAACAAACTAAGCTAACAACAGCTAACAAACTAAGCTAACAGCAGCTATCAAACTAAGCTAACAGCAGCTTACAAACTGAGGTAACAGCAGCTAACAAACTAAGCTAACAACAGCTAGCAGACTAAGCTAACAAACTGAGCTAACAGCAGCTACAACAACAAAAAACAAAAACATACATTTATGGAAAACAACTTTTACAGTAGTTTTCTATTTTTTATAATTGTATACAAACCTTTACAGACATTTTCTGTAAAGTAACAACCAAACTTTTATTATTAAGTATTATGCTGTTAGTGACATTAGTTACACAGTATTATGTGTGTTCTTAAATTACATTCAAATGTTTGATCATAATTCAGGGAATATTTTTTTGAACGAAGGTTCCCAGATGAACCGCTTTAGGTTCTAACTTGTACCTTTTTATTTTTAACTCGTCCTTTTCACCTCGACACACATCTTTTCTCAGTGTGTCACGCTTTAAACACACACACACAGTCAGACATATGCTCTGTTCTCAGGGTCCATATGTATTTATCCCGCCATGTGACTCGATCACTCTTTAAGATCCTCAAAGGCTCTGTTGTGTTGTGAACTCGCTCACATACAGACCTATAAACGCTCAGTAACCCCGTCGGCACCCACGGGCGTCCTCCCCCGTGGACTTTTCATGGTTAATTAGCCGCTCAATAGGTCAAGAGGAAAAGCAGACATCAATCGAGTCTCACACGAGTCATGAGGCGACTCGTCGTGTTTCCCAGACTGATCCGACGGGTCATAAGAACTCGAGCAAAGTCCTGTCTTAAGCCATACTGATGGTGTTTGTCAGGAAAACTCACTCAAGTTATCTGTCATGCTTTTATTTGGTCATCGGGCCGGGGTCGACGTTTTTCTGCTCTGGTCTGTCACTTAAAAAACATTTAGCAACATGGACTCATGGACACACATCTCAAACAGAGCCAAAGGTCAAAGAAACAGTTCAACACAAACAAATGTGTTTATTTGCTGAGTTAATGATGAATTTGAGCCCAGGAGGTGATTAGCCTAGCTTAGCCTAGCCTAGCCTAAAAACTGGAAGGTGAAACAATTAGTGTTAGCTTGAAAATCAAATGCTTGGCATTGTTTGACATTGTTTTTAAGTTTAAAAAAAAATGAAGTAACTTGTAGAAACTAGCGTTAGCATATTGCTAGCTATTGCTCTACTTCTCCTCAAGCTAACATGTAGCTCGGTATCATTAGTACGTCATGTTCTGTCCTGTCAAACGCTCGCTGAAGATTTGAAGAAGAAATTCTTTGATCAAGTCTCAACAGTTCAGTGCAACCCAGTAACCAAATACGAGATGCAGTCGGAAAGTCCCGAATACCAACAACAGAGATATTAAGCAAATATTACACTCCTTATGTGTCTCCTGCATCACTGTTCTTTGCCATAAACACAGTGAGCAGGTTCAGTTTGGTACAGCAGAGTGTGAACTGAAAATGTTCAGTGATGTTTACATATTACAGATAAAGACGGCAGAGCAGCCGAAACGTGATCTGCATGTTAATAATACTGAAATACTTTAAAATCATTCTGTTTCCGGCACTAATCCTTAAAGGAAAATATGTTGATCCGCTTTTTTGCCGAGACTTTGACGAGAAGATAGATACCTCACTTGTATATGTATAAGTGAGAGCCATTAGCTTAGCAATTAGCTTAGCTTAGCAAAAGTCAAAACAGAGGGGAAATAGCTATGCTTGTCCCTCTTGTCGCAAGTTTTTTTTACTGATCACTGAGCTGAGAGTGGCGTCAATCTTCTCTTTTAACTAACATGAAATGAATAAGATGTTTCCAAAAATGTCTATATGAATGATTAGCTTAGCTTAGCACAAACTCAAAACAAACAGTTTGATGACATAACATCTCTCCTCTTCCTGCAGGCTCTGGGTTTTCCTGGTGATGACCTCACTGTTGTTCCCTGGCAACGCCCACGCTGCGATGAAGGACCTCTCCTCTTCCTCCTCTCCTCTCAGCTCCCTGCTCCACTACCCGTCCTCCAAAACCTCCGTCGTGCCGTTTTCCCCGTCCGCTGGCACTGCCTCCTCACCTGGATCGTCTCTGTCATCATCGGCGCCACTCTCCAAACCTCAGCCCTTCTGCCTCCAGACGGGGCCGCACCTCATCGCCAGCATGCAGCTGCAGAAGCTCAACTCGCACTACCAGAACCTCGCCGGAGCTTCTGCCGGACACCCGGCGCCCGGAGGTGCTCAAAGGGGCTTTGGCGCCTCCGCTCTGGGCACCGGAAACCAGCTTCTGGGGCCATCCGGAGGCCTCGGTGGAGGTGGGATGGGTGTCGGCATCAGCGTGGGGAACCAAAGCTCCGGCGCGGGTGGAATTATCGACTTTGATCCCGTGGATGAGGAGGTCCTCATGTCGCTGGTGGTGGAGCTGGGTTTGGACCGAGCCAACGAGCTGCCCGAGCTTTGGCTGGGTCAGAACGAGTTCGACTTCATGTCGGACGTGCCGGCCGGATGCTGACCTACGAGAAGAGGAACTCTTTGAATCGATTTACGAACAGAGAGACGACTTTCTCTTCCTCTGTTTTTGTTTTTTCTCTTTCTTGGTTGATCCGACGAGGAAACAGAAGAGACACCGAGTGCTGGAAGCCGAGCGAGATTGTCTTACGGAAAGTTCAAACCCAACCTGACGGGATTAAGAAGTCTGATTTTCATTTTCCTTTTCCATTGAAGTTTGAACACAAAACAAGGAGCCGTCTCTCTTCCTGCCGTCACTCCGTAAGACGGTTCGGAGGCGTTTCGCGGAAACGAAACAGTAAAGACGACACACCCGTTGGGGACTTTCTCCATCAATGCTAATGGAAAATACTACGTTTCCTGTTTTCTTAATGGACAATATTAGACTCTGGTCTCACGGGAAAGAGACTCTTTGTCTCTTTGGTTTCACAAAGAAACTGATTGTCCGAGAACTGGTTATCTCAATGTACTTCTTTTTCTTTCTTTCTTTCTTCTTGAATTGAGTTCAACCAGTCGTATTCATGTTATTTAAGACAGTGGCTGATATCCATCAAGACTTCTTTGGACAAGGAGCGCTTCTGTAGCGCGTCTATAATCAGTTCTACTTTTCCGAACATAATGAATTAGATCAAGGGATGAGGAATCTTTTCGGAGCACGGGACCTGAATGGAGTAAATTGTTTCTCGCTCTGGAGTGCAGCCTCATTTAAAGAACACCGCTGGTTGTGTTTTTTTTTTTTTTTTTTTTTTTGTGGGGTCATGTGATTCGACATTACATGTACATGTTTTGTTTTTTTGGACCCAGGTGCTCAAGTCAAACCGGTGTCGATGACCGTACATCGCGGATACCAAAGTCTCGTCAACGTTTGTGGACCAACAATCCTGAGTGGCACTCTACCTTTTTTTTTGTTTTGTTTTTCCTGTTTTACCGCTTTGTTGTTTATGTCAAAACATTAATTCAGACCTTATCAACACATTCCCCGACGGATAAAAGGAAGCACCCGTCTGTTTTTGTCTGTTTGAACACCTTACAGGGCAGCCGGTGGTTTGGGTTCATGTCATGATGATGGTCCGTGTCGTTGACTCTGGCAGTCGTTTCCAGCCTCATTTGAACGCCTAAATTTGTCCTTCTGATGGTTGTTTTGGTTTGTCCCACCTCGCTAACCAATCACTATCTGCTTAACATTTGATTTTGGCTACTGTAACTTGGATTATATCGTAACAGCTACTGATCGTGCACATTAAATCATCTGAATAATCTTTGAGCAAACCAACATTTTGCGTTGAAGCTCCAGAAAACACTGAAAACAAGTAGATGTTGAGGTGAGGCAACTTGGTTTTACATTGAAGTTGCATTTCACATGAAAGTTCTTCATCGCTGACATCTTTTTAGACTCGCAGCCACATTAAAACATTATTTGGACCTCCGCGATGCTGTTCACTCTCTACGATTGTCAAATATTAACTCTTGTAGTTTACAGGCTCTACCAGGTGTTTTCTTGCTCCTGCAGGCGTTAGCGGTGGAAAATAAAAACCTCAGTGGGGGTTTAAAACCGACACCCACCTGTTGGAGCCGTGCCGTGCTGTAGGTGGATGCAGGTAGCGTGGCTCGGCTCGGCTCTGACCTATATCTGTCATGGTAAGAAGATACATTGAAACAAAGGCCTTTCACCTCGACTTGGTGTGTCTGTCATCTGGACATTGTGGGTCTTCTGTTGGACCGCACACTGGAAATAACACACCTGTATCTGCTTGTGTGTGTGTGTATATTTGACAACTCACCTGTATGTCCTCACAAACACACACACACACACACTGGGAAGAGTCGACGTTCGGGCGTACAAAGGCGCACACATACGGGAGCTCGGGGATGGTATTACAGCAGGGAAACGAGAGTCGCCGCCATGAAACAGGCACTTGTTCAGTTACACACAGACTCCTCGAGGTATCGAGGTTGTTGGTGTGTGTGCGTTTGTGTAAAAGAGAGACTGTACGCGAGTCTTAAAACGCAATTAAACGTGTGTGTCCACGTTAATTTATTTAGATACAGGCCGGTCGGCTTACAGACTTCAGTTCTGGATGTTCGTCGGAGTCTCGGTTACACTCAATGAGCACCAATTTTCTTCTCCGTTCTTTAATGAAACGCGAGAAGCAGTGATTAATGAGAACGCGACGATAGAGTAATTTGACAGAATCGCCCTTTTTAAGCGGGACTCGCCTCGTAACAAACGCTTTATTGACGCGGCGTGGAGAAGTTAAAGATGCTTCTCATCACTTCTAAATCCAACAGACAGACACGTTGATTCTTCTCTTCCTCTTTCGTCTCTCGTCGTCGCCGCTCTAAGTGGGTCAAAATAACATTCCCCACATCGAAGACGGCCTCATATTTGTTGTTTTGTGGTCCGGCTCTTTATCCCAGCTGATTGAATGTTGTTCTTCTTCGCCGTATGATTCCCTCCTGCTGGAGATGTTTGAGTCGTCGTTGTCGTCGCGAGGACTTTCATTTCCTCTTCTCCTTGACAGATTAACCTTTTGACCTGAAGTAAACCTCATAGCCGAGACGATTTCTACTGCAAACATGTCAGATGATCACAGTAAACTGTTCGGAACTTCACCTGACGCAGTCTCGAAGCAACATCACATAGAAATTCATATTTTTCCAATTTAGTGCCCCCAGTTTCCGACTGTACTTGAGTATTTGTTCAGATTACATTACTGATTACTTAAAACTAGCGAGTCCTTCTTAGCTTCCTCCATCAACGTCCTCTTTAGTCTCCTCTCTGTCATTATGTCCGTAGAGGCTCCTGTTCTGGCACAACATTGGCTCCGCTGCCCACCTCCTCGTCCTGGTGGTCTAAAACACCCGTCGTACAAACACTAACGGACTGAGCTAACATTAGCTAACAGCAGCTTCCTCCATCAACGTCCTCTTCACTCTCTTCTCCTCTGCCATTATATCCATAGAGGCTCCTGTTCTGGCACGACACCAACTCTGCTCTTGTTAGCCTTCCCCTGTAATCCTCCTCTTCTTCTTCTTCTTCCTGGTGGTCCAAAACGCCTGTGGTACAAGCACTAACACTCCCCGCTATCTAACATTAGCTAACAGCGCTATTCAACAGCACCACAAAGAGTCAACACCTTCAAACCTCTAAGACTGCCTTAGTTTTAGCTCGACGTAGCTAATAAACTGAATAAACTGGCTTGTTGCAATAAATAAATAAAGCCACAGTCAGTAGCAGGTTAGCTTAGCTTAGCACAAAGATTGAAAACGGGTGCAAACAGACTAAACCCAGCTTTGTTGAAGTTAATTAAAAAACGCCTAGCAACACCTTTTTAAACTCAATAATTAGCACGTTTAGCTTGTTTGTTTGTTTGCTTGATCTGTATGAAATGGAGGTGTAAACAGGAAGTCGCTGCTCTTGTTTTCACAGTTACAGAAATTTAAAAATATTCAGATTGACACGTGTTTTTTTTTTATTTTTCAGTGATGTTATCATAAGTTGTTTTTGCGCTCCACGTTCCCGTAAACCTTCACGGTCCCCACAGCCAATGAAGTTGAAGATTTACAGTCTCCATGTGACGGCTGGTGATTTGTTACTCGCTCATCCGTTCGCCTCTTTGGGCCTCGTGGGAGTTGTGACGAACGTTCGGACACATCAAGGCCTGTGAAAACCTTCGACACGAGCGGTGATATATCTGTTTAAAGGGTTGCCGTTACAAGGTTTCCTCCGCTCTGCTGCCAGGTCTGCTTGTGAAACTGAAGCAGACTCTGCACTGATTCATTCATCACATTTACCTTTAAACTCGTATATTAAAGTTTGTGTTTCCTTTTTGTTTTTGTTGTTTCTAATGATGAAATGAATATTATTCAAAGATGATTTTAAAAGCACTTTTTTTGCTCACCGGCTCTCACTTGTACATCTATATGAATATGTAAATGACTGAAATCATATTGAAAAAAAAAATGCTTGTATTTTTGTTACGGCTCTGAGTTTGAGGGGAAAATAAAGAAACTGAAACGTGAGACTGAGTGAATGGTCGTCATTAAAACAGCAGACAGACAGTATGTGAAGCAGCATCTCGTGATTGAACGCACTTTAAATGATATTTTTCAGTTTTTTAATGAGAAATTTTAATAAATTCAACAGGCACAAGTGCCTTACAAAGAAAGATAGAAAGATATAATCACCAGCAAATGTCTAGTACACACAGTAATAGACTACTCGCAACATTTTTACATGTTGAGTCAGTGAAGATGGTCCAATGTTGTTACTTAATAAACTTATGCAACATTTTTAAAGTATTCAGCTGACAGTTTTTTTGTAGAAGACTGACATCTGTTGGTGAGTGATGGTAAGTACACAAGAAGAGCTTCCACATACAAGAAGCCTTTCCTAAACACTTTTCCTTGACCTCGAAGAAAATGTCCTGAGGTCAAGGAAAGATGTGAAGGAGAGGTGATAAGGAGTTAGGAGAAGATGACTGCGCTTACACTTAGACTACGTCATGAAGCGACGGCGAATGTTATTGAAAACTACAAAGTCCAGAAGATGGACTACAAAACGCTCATCTGAGATACTTCCTAGATACTTCCCGTGTGCTCCGACCGTGTTAAATATAAATATAAACGTGGACACATGAATGAATACGTTGTTAAGTTGCCAGTATGTCTCGTATCTTCACACTTCAATCCACCAAACAAGATTCAACAGCAAAGAAAAGCTGTTTTTGCAACCCTCATCACTCAAACTGCTGCTCATCCACTCATTTACCTGTTTTAGATTATGGGGATCTTTTGAACACTCATACTCAGGCATTGAATGTGATTGACACAGCTTACTTTTTATTGAAAAATTGCAAATTTACAGATGAAAACAAACAAGTACACGCACAGATGAAGTCCAGAGATACAAAGTTAATATTAAAATAATTGAATTTTAGAGTCTTGAATATGAACTCAGTGCAGCGCTGCTATCTAGTGGCCGTGACAGAGTTGCACAGAGTTATATTCAGCATGCTAATAGCATAATAATGCCACTATGTGGCAGCCCATCACTCCACCATAGCTCCACATTTTCCTGATGAACTGAACTCATCCGGGGTGTTTCCCCGTCCTCTGGCCCAAATCATGTCTCACTGAGCTCCGTGTGAACGCCGTGAATTCAGACACAAACAAAGAGCAGGCGGGGATGCTAATAATTAAAGATGTCTCATAAATCAGTTCAAGCTCTTCTTTAAGGAGTAAATCTGCTGAGATGTTTCATCGCAGCCATCAGCTGGACTTTATTAGTTTATATTAGAAAACAGTATATCAGCGTCGGCTCTTTATTCTTTCAACTTTTGAGCTCGTCCAAACGTCTCTGCAGACTTCAGTAATAAAGAAAACAAAGTGTGTGAACAGACACACAGGAGTGTTTTCTTATTGGGTTTAAACAGAGTCCAGGTTTGCTCTGCGCTTTGGGATCAGCGTGTGCCTTCAGAAAGGAAGAGATGACATCCGCTGGTATCATTTGGCAGAGGAAGACAAAGACCCAGGAGGAGTTCTATCTCCATGAATGTAAACAGGACTGACGCTGGCATTTCCTGAGTCTGAAACACAGACGGAGACGAGTGGAGGCAGTGAGCAGGGCTGCATGGAGGGTATAAATGATGTTTAACTCTTTAGTTATGTCGATCCTCGTGTAAACGAATGAAAAACTGTAGTTACATTTGAAAAAGTTGATATTTAGTGTGAATATCTACATCAAACATCAGTTTATTAAAGAGGTTTCCTTTGTTTTGTTTATCTTTTATCGTCTCTATAACTGGAAGTTGCTTGACCTTTGACCTCGTCCAGTTAACGTGACAAACTACATCTATTTCTCATTTTCGTGTTTCTTTGAATTCCTATATTTACAGTTTTTTTTCTGCTTCCTTAAATTACATTCAGATCTATGTAAAACTACAGCAGAACTAAATTATTACAGTAATTTTCTGTTTTTTTTTTTAAATGTATACAAAACTTTTAGTTCTATTTCTTTTTTCTACAAACATTTTATTTCTATTTTTTTTTACGTCTATCTATCTATCTGTCTATCTATCTATCTATCTATCTATCTATCTATCTATCTATCTATCTATCTAGTAGAGTACAGTGGTAGTACAGTACAGTACAGTAGTAGTAGTTGTTGTTGTAGTAAAGTACAATACTTGCTTATAAAGTAGCATAAAATGAAAATAGTTACAGTAAAAGTAAAAAGTACTTCAAAAACCAAGTACTTGAGTAAATATACTCCAATATCAATGGCGTAAATATCAAATTAACGCTTACCCGCCGTCATGATGAGCGGGAACATTTAATATAAATCGCGACTTTCGTCCGGAATGTCCCTCCCGGTCCGCCGTAGCCGGCCTTATCACCGCACACCGGAAGAGAAGAGGTCCTTTTCCCCGCAGACTCCAACATGGTGAGCAGGTTTCCTTCACGGTTCCTCTCTGAGATAATCACTAAACATCTCTTTCTGCCGCCGCGCTGACACAAACTTACCCATCCTGCGTTGAAGACGCACATCTTATGAGATGGCGGATGTCTAAATTGTGACAAAAAGCGGCGATTTAATTTAATTTAGGGAAGATTAAAAAAAATGTCCCGGCGCGTTAGCTTTAACGTGGCTAACGGAGTTAGCTCGCTGAATAAACGGGACCAAATCCAAAATGTCGCTCTTTGTGCTGACGCTGATTTATTCTGTACATTTTTAAACAACAGCTGTATGTAACAGTTAGTTAATTAAACATTAGATATGTGTTTATTTAACGTTTGTCACCGGTTAGCCCGGCTAGGCCTCACTCCGTCTCCTACACGTTAGCGGACGATGCTAACCGCGCTAACCCGGGCAGACTCTCCTCTAGTCGGGTACACGCGGCGGCTCTTCTCCGTCTGTTCTCCGGGTGTTTGTCGCGTTCTCTGACCGGGTTTGTTGTCTTCTCCTTCAGGCAAGAGGACCGAAGAAGCACCTGAAGCGCGTCGCAGCGCCGAAGCATTGGATGCTGGACAAGCTGACCGGAGTGTTTGTAAGTATTAATCATATATATGTTAGATTATATCTGTGATTATGTTGGAGCAGCTTCACGTGGACACGATGTCAGGGTCAGCACATGTTCGTCAGGTTACAGCTGGATGCTGAGTGTCCGTAGAGTTTATATATATGGACACATTCGCCACCAGACGTCATCTGTCGCGTTTGTCTCTTTCTGTGTCGCTGGTTAACTCATAATGTTGTAACTGAAGCAGGAGTTCACTTTGAAGGTAAATCCAGGTTGTTCCCATTCATTTGAACAGGCGAGTCGCCGTGCCGCCGATCAGATGCTCGGACTAAACTCTGAGATTAGACCTGTCGTGTTCAGACTGACTTAAAGAAGTTTAATTTGGGTTGAGCGACGTAGACGGTGAATGAGAACGAGGGAGCGCCGGTGTCAGAAACACGTTAAACATCGAGTTCTGTCGCTTTGGTACGTTGATGTGAGACACTGGTTGATTTATAACTCTTTAAATGAAGTAGGACTTCACTTTGAGGGTGGTAAACAGTTTTTTCCATTCATTTGAATAGAGTTGGTTTGTTTGGGAGTCCGCAGAAGTGTCGGCGGCCAATCAGACACTCGGACTGGTCACATCCAGGTTGGATACGTGACCTAAGTGACACTCTACCTCTTGTGTTCTGACTTTGTCTTTCTGAATCTGACTCCAAGAAGTTTAATCTGGTTTGAGCGCCAAATGACGGCGAGGCGGCGTGTTTAAACTGTGCGGTGTTCGTCTCGCTCAGTGATTTATCCTTCAGAGAACACGTCACTGACTCTGCTACGTTAATCTGAGACGCTGGTTGATTTATAACTGTATAAATTTAAAGTGTTGCTAAGTCCTCAAGGAGACTCTGCTGCTGTGGAAACTGTTAAAATGAGATTAATGTTTTTTTATTTGTCTGAGTCTCAGGGTAATTTAAGAAATGACTCGTTTGACTCTCAGGACGTCGAGCCGGTCGTCCTCTAATCAGACAAATGTTGTTTTGATTGTGTGAAAGAAGTTTAAAGGTGCCTCGAGCAGTCGGACGCTCGGCCACCAAATAAACTCAAAGTTCAGCTTGCGTAAAGTGTATAAATGATGTTGGTGTGAAGTCGTCCCTTCTCCTAATCATGATTGTTCTTCTTCAGGCTCCTCGTCCTTCCACCGGTCCCCACAAGCTGAGGGAGTGCCTGCCCCTCATCATCTTCCTGAGGAATCGCCTCAAGTACGCCCTGACCGGAGATGAGGTGAAGAAGATCTGCATGCAGAGGTTCATCAAGATCGACGGCAAGGTCCGCACCGACGTCACCTACCCTGCTGGGTTCATGGGTCAGTACGCCGCCGATTTAAAAACCTTCACATCTGTTTGTTTGATGTTTTTAAAATGTTTTAGCAGCAGGAGCGATGATGAATCTGTGGTTTTGATCAGCAATGAAACTAAACGACCGATTCCTCTAAGAAGTTCTGAGCTCCGACGTCGACGTTCGTCTTCCAGCCTTTCAGTCTCCAAGACTGCTCTGAGTCTTTTAAGAGCAGCTTCAGTCTTTGTTCAGTCCTGATTGTCTTTGAAAGGTCGAGCGTCGACAGATCATCTAGTCTAAGTTATGAATGTGTTTTTTTGACGGATGTAGTCTCGCCTCCACTCGGCTCTCCGTCAAGTCGCCTCCATCACGTGGTAGTTGGAGGTTTGGAAACGTCCTGCAGCTCTTTAATTTCAGCCGCAGCACACCTTCATGAAGAGTATCTGTCGCACCTCGTTCAGACCTGTCGCCCTGCCGGCCTCTTCAGCCTCACGTGGAGGTGTGCGGTTTTAATTTCCACGTCCGAGGGAAGCCTTCACAGCGTGACGTCCACGGCACGTTCATGAACAAACAGGAGCTCACCACATCACCTGTTGTAGTTACATGAATGAACAACAGAATGTTTGCTAATAAAATCTGACTGTTGGCTCATTTAAGATTTATAAAATCATTTTAATCTAAGTATTGACAGTTTGACTTCAGCCGTGGAGGTTGACGCTCTTCTCTGGTTGAGTGAAGGTCGTCGTGTTACTGTTAATCTGTTGGATGACCTTCAAAACATCAGCTGGACTTCCTGCCGCCCTGAAACTGTTAAACACGATTTTTAATCAAGTCTTTCCTGTTTTTGTTTCCTCAGACGTGATCAGCATCGAGAAGACCGGCGAGCACTTCCGTCTGATCTACGACGTGAAGGGACGTTTCACCGTCCACCGCATCACCGCCGAGGAGGCCAAGGTACAAAACACGAGCGCCGTTATCTAGAGCCGCCCTCGCTTTGATGCTGTTTGATAACGCCTCAACATTAAAGAGAGTCGATGACAGGAAACGAGGCCTCCTTAACGACTTGCTTCCTTCGTCTGAAATCTCTAAAGATCAAAGACCAGCTCGAAGTTTTAGACCGGCTGATTTAACGAGGGCTGACATCAAGATGAAGCACTCTTGTTGCCTCCTTGCACCCTTTCCTAACTCGTCTCCTCCTCCTCTGCAGTACAAGCTGTGCAAGGTGAAGAAGCTGATCGTTGGCACTAAGGGAATCCCTCACCTGGTGACCCACGACGCCCGCACCATCCGCTACCCGGACCCCCTCATCAAGGTCAACGACACGATCCGCATCGACCTGGAGACCGGAAAGATTACAGACTTCATCAAGTTTGATACCGGTAAGTTCTTCAGACTGACAGAGCTTTTATCTGAACATTTGAACGTCTCCGTGTTTAACGACGTGGTTTATCTCCACCAGGTAATCTCTGCATGGTCACCGGAGGTGCTAACTTGGGGCGTATCGGCGTGATCACCAACAGGGAGCGTCACCCCGGCTCCTTCGACGTGGTCCACGTCAAGGACAGCACGGGCAACAGCTTCGCCACCAGGCTCTCCAACATCTTCGTCATCGGCAAGGTGAGCACTCAACGGACTAAAGATGGAGGTTTAGTCTCGGTTCAGACGGAGTCTTTGGAGCAGTGATGACTTTTTTTGGTGTTGAGCAGCGATGAAAATACACCACCAATTCCTCTAAGAAGTTCTGAGCTCCGAATTCGTCTTTCAAACCTTTTCTTATGAGAACAAGTCGACTTTTACCGCAATTAAACATCACGCGATGGAAGAAAAGCTGAAAAGTAGCAACGCTTGGTAACTGTTCTGCATCTGAGCAGTAGTGGTAGTTTCTTGAAATTTGGGTTAAGTATAATAAAATGAGGCAAGTACAAGAGCAACAAAGAGCGAGTTAAGTTCAAACCAACAAAATAAAGATGCTATCAAAGGAAACGCCTCACTAACATCGAATGACTAAAAACAGCAACCAAAAATCTAGTCCAGTCCCAGGTAGTCAAAGCGAATACTAGTTAACAGTCACGTAACCATCGGTTATCCAGGAACAAAAAGCCAAACAGTTTCTGTAAATTTCCAGAAACCTTCCATGGGATGTTTGGAAATATTACAAATTGGAAACTTAATTTGAAAATTAACTGAATTGTAGGTAAACTAGCGTCATAAATGTCCAATGAAATTATGCTACCTACAGCTTATTTAGCATCTAACCATTAATACATCCATCAAATATTTACTTTACAATATCAAAACTCTAGAAATCTGGTTATTTTAGTCAAGATTATGCTAAAATGTTTACTTTTTTTTTAGGTCCAACCTTCAATTTTGTAAATACACCATTTATTCCAATGGAAAGTTTCCTAATTCTGAGAACTTTGCAACCTTAGGTGGAAGTATATGCTTTTTTGTTAGCCTACAACCAAAACAAAGTGCTAAAAGATGTTAAAATACTGCAGAAACCGTACACGGGACACATCAGTTTTTAATCAAGGCTTCGAGTTTGAATGTTAAATTAACTCAAACGACTTCTTGAGTTCTTCGTGTTGGCTCACGGACACGCAATTCTTCCGTAACAAACTGTACAGAGCCAATAAATCGAACATGAGCTGAACATCACGAGGACTCTCTGTCGTCTCTCTGTGACATTTATCGGGCTCTCAGCTTTTCTTCACCTCACTCTGAAGCGTTGATGGTCGACAAATGTTAACGCTTGACGTTGCTGACATTTATCGACCGTCAGCGCTTCTCTCTTGACACACAGAATAAGACTACATATCCCAGAGTGCACCTGTCTGATTTTACCACATTGCTGTCTGTTTGCAGGGTAACAAGCCGTGGGTGTCCCTGCCCAGAGGAAAGGGAATCCGTCTGACCATCGCCGAGGAGAGAGACAAGAGGCTCGCCGCCAAGCAGGGCAGCAGCTAAACAGACGAGCTAACAGCTGGTTTTCAAATAAACTGTTATTTACAAAACACAACGCTTGTCTCAGACGTCTTTATTCATTAGTTCAATGAGAGGTCACGAGTCCCGGAGACGGTCAGGAAGGTTTACGTGTCCGTCATGGTGATTTAAGAGATGTTTGTGTTCTAAGTGTGAAGGAAAGGAGCTTCAGGGTTTCCTTATCTCCTTTAGCAGAGGAAACGCCTAGCAAACTGAGCTACCAGCAGCTAGCAAACTGAGAAGCTAACATTAGATAACAGCAGAACTAGTTGAGCTAATGGCTAATAGCATGAGCTATCATTAGCTAACAGGAGCTAAAGAAGTGAGCTAATGCTATCTAACATCTGCTAGCAAACTGGTCCAACCGCAGCTAATGAGCTGAGCTAATAGGTAACATACTGACCTAACGTAAGCTAACAGCGACTAATAAACTCGGATAACAGCTAATGAAATGAGCTAATAAGCAGCCAAGGAGCTGAGCTAATGCTATCTAATAGCAGCTTATGCTAAGCTAACTGAGCAACAGTCAACATCACCTGAGGAGAGGAGTCAACATTGCATAACAAACTGAGGTAACGTTAGCTAACAGCAAAATGAGCTAAGCTGATAGCAGCTAATATAAGCTAACAAACTGAGCTTGAACTGTCTCTTCTTTCTGCCAAGAGTAATAGATTACTGTACGGCACAGTGTCAGAGAGCCACACACACACTGACAGGTTCCTGTGTGTTCAGATCATCGCTGCCCTTCTCCCTCGTGACTTCCTCGTCCAACCCGCCTCTCACAAACACGACTCATACCAGAACACAAACACACACAGGCAGTGTGTGCCAGGCCAGGTTTCTGCAGCGCCGAGCAGGCTGCAGCTCAGCAGTCACCATATGGACCAATACTGAAGTCAGAACACGGAGCAAGGAGAGAGGAAAGGAGACAGAGGGAGGACGAGGAGAGAGGAAGGGAGACAGACAGAGGGTGAAAGAAGGGAGCTAATCAGGGAGAGGGAAGGAAGGATGAAAGGAGATAGGTAAAGGTAAGATAAGTTAGGAAAGGAAGCAAGAGGAAGGAAGGATTGACTGAAGGAGAGAAAATACAAATATTTAGGGAAAGAAGGGAAGATACAAGGAGTCATGAAGGGAAGGATGGAGGGAGGTGAATATATATATAGAAAAGGATAGATGATGGAAAAACTATGGAGCGGAGGGATTAGGAGTGTAAACAGATGGATGGTGGGTTGGAGGTGGAGGAGTTAAAGGGACAGTTCACCTCAAAATCACACCTGACAAACAGACACAGGTGTCGCTAATTATGCTAATCTCTGCCTCCAGTAATCACTACTACTAGTTACTGCTGTACTTTTGTTGCCATGACAACTCAAAATGTCTGCTGCTAAAGGTTAGCTCAGTTTGTTAGCTGCTGATTGCTAATGTTAGCTTAGTTTGTGAGCTGCTGTTAGCTCAGTTTGTTAGCTGAGTGTTAGTGTTTGCACCACTGGTGTTTTGGACCACCTGGAAGAGGTTTACAGGGAGTGGAGCCAGTGTTGTGCTAGAACAGGAGCTGAGCAAGTGGACAATGTAACCGGGCTCAGCAGCCTCTATGGACACATGATGGCAGAGGAGAAGAGAGCAAAGAGGACGTCAACAGAAGTTAATTTATCTTTAGAATTCTCAGTTTATCAGAGATGATCGACATCTTTGCTGTTTTCAGATTAGCCAGAAGAAGAAGGACTTCCAAGATGGCGGCGGGCAGCACCACAGATTCTAACTTTCTTTGTGGTGTTGTCATGGATACGACGTCTGTCCTTTGAACAGTCAGCGCTTGAGGCAACAAAAATAAACAACAGATTTTTAAAACACTTTTTTAATGTTCATGAACAAATCCAAAGTGGCAGCGCTGTCCTCGTTTTTACTGGCCCGGGACCAGTTCTTATAAACACACTCTCTCACACATACACACACACACACACTCAGTCTTTGAATGTTTGAAACTTGAGCCTCACCAGACGCTCGCTCTGCTTCGCTCTGCTTCGCTCTGGCTCTTCGTCCCCTCATGAGCGCAGCAACAATCACACTGAAGCTTTGAAGAGCTGCTGAGGAAACATGGAGGGAAAAAAAGGCGGGAAACTGACGGCGAGGAGAGGCTGCTGAGTCATGATTAGTACTGATTGGTTACCGGGACATCGATGAGTCGATTTCTACATGTGGAGCAGGTCCTCTTACGCAGAGGCCGCCATCTTGCACCACCATGTTTGTTACAGTAGCCCAAGAACAGGCAAGAAGAAGAAGATGTGTTTGCTAGCTGCTAACGGCTAGCTGTTTTGTGTTTTGTTTGTAAAGTTTAAGGAAGTTAAATGACGACAAACGGAAGATCGTTGTTATTTAACACAAGAAAAGCAGAGGGAGACGTAGCTGCTGTTAGCTAATGTTAGCTCAGTTTATTAGCTGCTGTTAGCTCAGTTTGTGAGCTGCTGTTAGTTAATGTTAGCTCAGTTTATTAGCTGCTGTCAGCTAATGTTAGCTCAGTTTGTGAGCTGTTGTTAGCTCAGTTTGTTAGCCACGCTGCCCAATGAGGAGGAAGTTTTCAGGTTCGGTGTTGTGCCAGAACAGGAGCTGGGCAAGTGGGCAATGTAACCGTACTCAGCAGGCTCTATGGACATGATGGCAGAGCAGAAGAGAGCGAAGAGGACGCTGACGTCTACGTCATGTTGCAAACAAACAAGAAGTTACCATCTTTAATGAATAAATTAACATTATTAACGGTAACAGAGGAGACGAGAGGTCAAAGTAAACAAAGTAATGGAGGGAAGTCTGCAGCGTGCTCCATGTGTGAGTCCAGAGGAGAAGGCTGAGCTGTTGAACAATGAACTCAGTCATCATGGGAGGAGGTGGAGGAGGAGGAGGGAGGAGGTGGAGTAGGGCGGGTGAGGAGGACAGCTGTTTCCAATCAATTGGCTCCATGTGATTGACTGACTGACTTGTCGGCTGACTTGATTGGCTGGACTGGCTCGGTGACAAGTTGAGGTCACCGGACGGCGACGACTTTGACACCACCATGTCACTTAATTGAACCGGGTGACACATGTGTCGCCATGGCAACTGATTGGGTTTTTAGTTCTTAACGCCACGGCAACAAGGGTGGTGGTGGACTTGTAGATGATGTAATGTAGCCGCTCCCTTCAGCCTCTTCTTCCTCTTCTTCTCCGTTGTCGTGTACGTCGTAGTTTATATTTCAGCTGCACACACACACACACACACACACACACACACACACACACTCGTGTTGATGGTTTCAATTGTGTCAATAAAAGGCCGTTTATGTTGAAATTCCTTCTCCTCCATCCCCCTCCTCGTGAACAAAAACATTTAGGTAGGCCAAGTTCACGTCTGGGCGGGGTTTGTAAAGGGGGCCCAGGGGGCGCTCTGAGGGCCAGATGTTGGAGGAGGGAGGAGGAGGAGGAGGAGGACGGGGAAGTTTTCACAAAGCTCCAGAGAAAGAGGGAAAGAAACGACACAACGCCGTGAATTCACCACCTGAGTATGTCGACCGGCTGACGACCACAGACACAAACTCAGGAGGACTGAGAGAGGTCAGAGACAAACTGCAGTTCATCAGAAGTCCACCTGAGGCTGGTTCCAGAAGTGAGTCAGTCTCCATAAGTCCCCATGTTAAAATAAGAAATAAACATGTTTACAGCCTGGTACAAAAAAACTGTTTTGGTCTCTGTAGCTAATTTCCCCGTTCATGACAACTGTACTGTACTTCTTTAAGCTAAAACAAGCTAACAAGTTAAAACAAGATAACAAGCTAACAAAACAAGCTAACAAGCTAACTACAGGCTGAAACAAGCTAACAAGTTAAAACAAGATAACAAGCTAACTACAAGGTAAAACAAGCTAACAAGTTAAAACAAGCTAACTACAAGCTAAAGCAAGCTAACAACAGGCCGAGCCGCCTCAGGTCCGCTGATGATCCACGTCTTTACTGAGGCGGTACATCCAAGATGGCGGCCACCCCACTGAGCTGTGTCCATGTTTTATACAGTCTGTGGTCTGTTCATCAGAAGGTCAAAGGTCAGAGCTGACTGTGCAAAACACAGAAACAACAAAGGACGTCGAGCGGACATTGTTGCTGGACTGTCCACTGTCGGTGGTTCGATTCCTGATCAATAGCTGATGTTTTGTTCTTTCTTTGGTCAATACGTGCATCTGAAAAAACAATGTTGTCTCCGTTGTCACCAACCTTTCCTCCCATGGACCACTTTCAAAAGACCGGGAACAGTTCTGCTGAAGTTCTGACCCGGCCGTCGAGCCATTGGTTCTAGTCAATGTTGCTCAAGTCCTGACGCTCGTCCTCTCCTGAGTGTTTTGGCTGATCGGTGTCCTCGGAGAAGATCTCATGGAGTTTCCAGAACCCTCAGAGGAAAGGTTGTATGACGACAATCCAGGGTTTTCAAGGTGCACCAACTTTCAAGGCTTCCATGAGCCATGTTCAAGGTTTCCCAGGCCTTTTAAAGCTAGTGGTCGTCCATGACGCTGTCAACTTTTGACTCAACTTCTCGATGGTTGCCCATTTTTGTTGCTTCTAACGTCAACTTTGAGAACAACCGAAGACTTGTCTTGAGGTCTATAACTCATTAATTCTGTAGGCGCAGTTACGACACCAGATCATCTGGATCTGAAGCGCATATGTTGTGATGTTACATAACACGGTCACAAGATCACAGTTAAGACCTCGCTGCTCCTCTTGGATATGAGGAGGTTTGTGTTTTCCTGCTTTCTCCACAGCCCCTGAACGCACCACAGCTCCGAGCCAAAGTTCTCTGGTCAACCGACGTTACCGACCTCACCAAGTGGATTCTTTGTGCTCGCCACAAAGTGACAACAAGTGCACACGAGGAGGAGGAGGAGGTGGTGGTGGTGGTGGAGGAGGCTCTCAGGCATCAGTGACGTGGCCCCCCTGCTTGCTGGAGTTGGAGGAGACGGTTGGAGGGTGGAGAAGCTTCGTCCTCTGTTCAGCTCGTCTCACTCAAGTTAAATTCCAGATTAATAAATTAACAACTTCACGATGTAGACGTTAGTATTCTTAGCGTCCTCCATCAGCATCCTCTTCGCTCTCTTCTCCTCTGCCATTATGTCCACAGAGGCTGCTGAGTCCCCCAGTGCTCTGAGCTCACAGTCCGGGCAGCCCGGCTAACAAACTGAGCTAACAGCATTGAAAAAAATGGGCTAACATTAGCTAACAGCAGCTAACAGCAGCTACAGTTGTCAGCAGTTTACTTCACTGTCCATCAGGAAACTCTGTAAATCACGTTGAGAGTTGAGGTGGAGCCGCTGGAAGCCTCGGCAGCCATGTTTGTTGTTCTTTCTTTAAACTTAAATCAATGACACATGGCCAAAAGTATGTGGACGCTGCTCTGCCTCTCCTCCTCCGCAGGTTTAATTCCCAGGAAACAAACCAGGCACTGTTTCCCTTCAAAATAAAAGCACGCGTAGAAGAAATATTATCATGGCATGTTGACAAAAACTTTCTGTACGTTTAAAGGTCCAGTGTGTGTCAGGTGGTTCAGTGCCACCGTGGTGAAGCTGCAGATTGCAACCAACTGAATTTCACACTAAGAACAACTCAGTGTTTGTTTTCTTATTTTCTGGCGATTAAATGCTGACAAAAACAAACTTTTAAATATTATACTCATTTTTTGTTGATAAATCTTAAATTTGACACACTGGACCCCAAAAAGAAATCCCAAAAAGAGGCAAAATTATGTTCAAAAATATTTAAGAATCATCAGAAAATCATATTTTATTTAACTTTTATTGTTTAATTTGTTGTATTAACGTGATTAAACTCATTTTGCTCATAAATACTGAAATGAAAAAACAGTTTTGGGTGTCACCAGGCTTTGATTTTGAAAGTTTAAACCGGATGTTTTGCGCCTGATACACTCACTGTGTGTGTTGACATCAGAGCAGCTGAGTCTCTGCTCACCACCAGGAGAGGAAAAACACACACACACACACTCACGATGAGCGCGCACGACGCGCACCTCGCTGCTCCGAGCGTCTCCAAACGCGTCCGCGGCGGCGGAGTTTGTCTCCTCCAGGCGGGCTCGTAGCATGCGTGGAGGGAGAAGGCAGAGTGCGGGGACACAAGTTGAGGTGCGGGAGTTTGTTATTTGACAATCATGCCTTTTTGCAAGAGGACTGTACTTCCCAAAGATGTGTGCAAGCCCGACGGGAGGAGGAGGAGGAGGGGGAGCGGCGGCACCGGGAGGCTGCAGGAGAAACCAGCGGAGGTTTTCGGGGACCTGGCGGACGTGTGCGGCTTCACCCTGTGCTCTGTGCTCCGGCAGCTCTCGGATCTGTCCCGGCACTCGGTGAGCATCCTGGAGGAGCTGGAGGGGGAGCTGGCGTCCGTGTGCCACCGGTCCGGCGCGCTGGAGGGCAGAGTGGTCCGGCTGCAGAGGCACGTCGCGGAGCTGCTCAGCAAACCTCCACCGAGAAGTAAGTCACATTTTTTATTAAAACATGGAGCCGAAGTTGGATTTGTGCTCAGATTCAAGGCGTCATGGAGAGTTTTTGCGCATGACTCCTGGTTGTCTGCTCTCCTGCTGCACGTGAACGCCTCGAAAAGTGATGAACTGATGAATAAAAGCTGAATTAATTGACAACATGTGACGTTCAGGGCGCGGACAGTCAGTAAATGATGTAAGGGGCGATGAGACACGAGCTGGTGTCGGTCACGTGACGCTTTAAAACTTCATCCTGATGATTGACAGGCCACTTTTTTGGGGGGCTTACTTTTTGGACTGTGGTTGTCAGATTTACAGAGTGCTCGTGAAGGCAGCACCGCTGTGGGCGTGGAAAGTGGAATGTGATGTGATGTCAGGTGTGTTTTTGTTCCTTCACCTGTTACACCTGTCAGAACATCTCAGGTCGACGCCCACGTGGAGGTTTATTGATTAGTTTAACGTCTCTGATATTGATCGCCATGTTGCACCTCTACCAATGCTAAGCTAGCGCTACAAGCTAGTGTCAGTTGAATGCAACCTTCTGAACTAGTGTGGCTACTCGGGTGGTAGCCCACAGTGGCGGTTTTCTTGCCGGGTTTGGCTCCTGGCCGGGTCAGTTCAGTTAGCAGTTACAGCTAACAGAGCTAATCACAGTTAGCGGTTCACTACTTATCAATGTTTTCATCATAATGTCTGTAAATCACCTCAGCAGTGTAATGTTACTACCTGTTGGTCTTGAACCCGGTTTGGTCCGGCTGCTTAGCCCGGTTCTGTTGCCCGCTAACGGCAGATTCACTTAGCAACAGTTAGCTACTTTAGCATGTTGTTAAGCTAAAGCTACAAGTCCATCAGGAAACTTTGTAAATCACCTCAGCAGTGTAATGTTACTACCCATTGGTCTCAGAGACTGTGCTAGAACCCGGTCCGGTCCGGCTACTTAGCCCAGTTCTGTTGCCTGCTAATGGCAGATTCACTTAGCAACAGTTAGCTACTTTAGCATGTTGTTAAGCTAAAGCTAGAAGTCCATCAGGAAACTTTGTAAATCACCTCAGCAGTGTAATGTTACTACCCATTGGTCTCAGAGACTGTGCTAGAACCCGGTTCGGTCCGGCTACTTAGCCCAGTTCTGTTGCCTGCTAATGGCAGATTCAGTTAGCAGCAGTTAATTAGTGGTTAGCTACGTTAGCGAGCTATTAGACTAAAGCTATCTGTCAAGAGAAAGTTGAAGCTGAGCAGCAGCACTGTGTTTAAAATCTGATCTAGTTTCACTGAACAGACACCGGAGGACCGTTTAACAAGTTTTAGATTCGTGACATCACAACTAGCCAATCACGGCCCACTGTGAACCTCCAAAAAACCTCCAGAGAGTGTTGAATGAACGTTTGAGTGAGACATCTTGTGTCCAGCTGTTAGACATTTTAAAATGAAAAATATTTACACGTTCACACACGTTGTGGAATTTTAATGAAATAACTGAAAGACGCAGATTATTGTTGTTATTAAAAGCAGCCAGACGTTCAACTTAAATGACTTGAAACGACTTTAAATGACTTTAAACGTCATTTTCATGGACGTTTATCAAACTGTAGATTAAGAGCACAGAGACTGTTTTTCACTCATATAAAGTTTCCAGAACTGAACTGCTGATCACTCAGTGTACCTGTATATGAGAGTAGAAGTAGGTGTAGGTGTCATTGTATGATTTAAATCTCTTTCAAAACATTATTTTATATATTTTTAAGGCCTGCAGCTCAGAGTCTGTCATGTTTTACATTTCTAATATGTATATTTATACATTTCAAGTCTATTTTAAGCACATAAATCAGTGATTGTGGATGTTATTTATGCTGTGAAGTTGGACATTTTAACATGGGGACTTATGGAGACTGACTCACTTCTGGAGCCAGCCTCAAGTGGACATTTGAGGAGCTGCATCCTGTCTGAACGGATGTTTGGTTACGGTCGGCGACAGTAAATGGAGTCATTGTTTGAAGCTTTCAATAAGTCTAACAATAACAATCAATAATCTAAAATGACCCTGTGAACCATCAAATCAACGTTTGCAACGTTTTACCTTCAGGGAACTCTTTGACGTCGATTAAACTGACTGAAAGTGACACAACTTATCAATATTTCACATTATATTCAACAACAAATAACAGAAGAACCGTTAAACCGAATATTTAACCAAACAACTGCAGGAAGTTGAGTGAGTCAAACTAATCTGACCATCGCACCACAGATGAGTTTATTAAGTTTTCATGTGTTAGCTGTTGGGCTGTTTGAACCTTTCCAAAGCAGGGCGAATATAAACGCGTCATCGTATATAAATAAATAAGTATCTTAGAGCAGAATTGCCCTTTAAGTTGACACTTTTCAACATCAGCGTCAGCAGAATACAGAAGATACGAGATGCAGCCCAGAGTCACAGGTTGTTTTCTCTGTTTGCATTTCAGCTCAAGAGCGAGCAAACGACTGTGAACCCGAGTTTACAAGGCTGTCAGCAGAGTGTGTGTGTGTGTGTGTGAGCGCGTACAGTACGATAAGAGAAAGTCCCTCTAAACACAGACCAGATGTGTCGAGCTGGAAAGAGCAGAAGAAGAATTATAAAACAAAACGAAGCTCGACTTTTAGTTTACTTTAACGAAAGGGAACTCAGCCACGTGCGAGTGTGTGAGAAGAGCGGTGCGGCGGTTACACACTGGATAAAGTAAATGTTGTTGTTAATACTGCAGTCCTTATATGAGTTCATGCAGACGAGTTAAAATGTTTTTATTCTCTAAACATGTCCATAATTAATTTGAAAAGTTTAAATATTAAAAATATTAAATTAAATTAACATATACAGACACTTTCTCTGCAGTATATGGAGGTCCTGTCATTGGTAGGTAGAAATCGTTAAAGGTCCCCACTTGGCAAGTTCTTTTAAAAATATAAAAAGCACATTAAGTACTATATAATATGTAGTAATATATAAAATTACATTTTCTATTTTATTTATTTTTTTAATGACGTCAAACATTCGTCCACACTTGGTCGGTTCAGTGTCACAGTCCACTGATGGTAGCGTAGGACTGTATGTGTGTGTCTCCATAACAAACGTCCTCACACTTCTTCTCTGTGTGGGTTCTGATGTATCACTAACATGTGGGCAGAAACATCGATAGAGGCCTTCGTCTCTCATCATCATCATCCTCTCTCTCTCTCTCTCTTCTACTGTCTCAACAAAGATGGAAAACATTCATCGAACTTTGCCTAAAATGATAACACGGTATAAATATTTGGGGGTTTCCTGTTTTGTTGATTCAAAAAGCTCAAACTGTGAGTATTTCCTTCCATTTTTCACACAGTGACCACTGCAGAATTAACATTTTACACAGAATATCTGAGGCCATGTTTGATGAATCAAAAACGGAGCTGAAACTTGCATATTGTAGATGTTTGTAACTAGTTTTGGGGCTTTTAAAGCCTTTAATTGAGAGTGACAGCTTGAGACAGGCCACAAAGGGCTACAGGTTCAAACCCAGACTTCAGCGTTGCCCCATCATAGGGCGATCAAGCCTTTCGATGATACCTGTGATCACCTGTTACCAACAAACATGTTTACCTGTAGAATCGTCCAACTTGATGTTTCTTTGAGTATTCACCAACTTTTACAGCCCCAGAGAAGTTTATCAGTTTGAACCTTACATATCTCGTCTTTCGACCGCGTTCAGTTGAATTTAGGTCAAGAAGGATTTGCATTGGATTGGGTTGTAGATGGACAACAGATTCCTGGATGGATGTCTCTATTGGCTGATCAAACTTTGTATTTAAAGTATTAAAAATGTATTTTGTGTTTTTCCTCCTAAAACAGCCGCTGACAGTCCGACCGTCGTCCACCTGCCAAAAACAGTGAAACTTGGTCCGAGTTGCATCAGGCGACGCTGCCTGAAACACATGTTCCAGGCCTGGATGAGGGGATTTTTTCCACACGGGTTTTACAGTTTGTTCAGGGGGTCGGATCGACGCTCTGAAGCCCCCTGGAGGGATCAGAGCTGGTTTCCTTCAGGATAAGAGTCGAACTGATACATAGTCAGAGGATGTCTGTTGTCACTCTCTGAGTTTGGTGTCCTGGAAGTCGTCTTTCAAAAAGGTCTTGAACTTGAGGAGTTTGTCCTCTGCGGCTTTCTGTTTCTCACACTGGGTTTGCTATTTTCTGTCGGCTACCTTGAGCGTGGCACGAGTATCCAAAGTATGTGAGTGGGAACCAGAATGTTTTCTTTTGGTGCTTAATACTCTGGGAAACCACATTCTTTCCTTTTGACCCAAAACGAGTTTTAAAGGCTGAAGTTTGTTGTGACAAAATGTTCCCTGTTCGCTCTGACGGCCCCAGTCGAGTTTGTTTGAATCAAACCGGAGATGTGTGTCTCTCTGTGGTTTGAAATCATCAGCACATTTTAACTTCCAGTCAATGATATCATAGCAGGTGTTTTCCCTCAGCTGTCGAAAGCAACGCACCTGCCATGTACAGAACGTACAAGACCGTTTTCTGCTTCATGGAGCGACCTCGATTACCCTAAATCACAATATTGGTGCATTATCTTAGCGGTAGAAAAACTCATGATTTTCCTAAAAATATGTGCATGTGTCAAACAGTTTGTGAACATTTTCAACACCCCGAAGCGTCAAAAAAGTGTGAAAATCATCCATAATGTTTGTTTTATTTGACAAAACCCCCCAAAACTCAAAAGAAAATGTCGTTTATGATGATTTAAAACAAGGAGAAGCAGCAAAATTTAAACTTTAGAGAAGCAACTTCAGCCAAGTTGATGAAGATATTTCATTGACCGACGCAAGAAGACCGTTCAGGAATCAAAGCCGCTGGTCGATGGTCGATGATGTATTTCGGTTCTTTTTGGCCTTTAGAAGTTTTTCGGGTTTCTTTGTGGAGCTTTTTATTTCCATCAGCGTTCATCAGTCATACAGTAGAAACATCCATCATTTAACTTGTGAGCGGGCTCAGAGGCCAAACTCTCCACCAGCACCGACCGCTGCCTCTATTTGTTCTCAAAGTATTTTAAGAAATGTTGTAAAAAACCTCCTGAAGGGTTTAAAGGGTGAACGAGTGAAGTACAACTAGAAAACTCAGCAGGTAGCAGGCGACCTACGTTTTTTATTTCTGTCCTCAGAAGAGATGTTCTTCGATATTTAAAACTGGACCACGTCGTCCGTGACAGTTGATGATAATCAAAGATGGTGTCAAACTGTCACAGTACACTGTGAGTTTGACACCATCTGTGACACCATCTTTGTCAATGGTGTTGTTGGTGTTGTTTAAGAACCTCCATCGCCTCGTGAAAAAGAGTTTAACACAACTGATTAATAAATGATCCTCACGTGTTTAATCCAAGTGTCAACGTACCGCGATGTCTTATTGACCGATGTGTTGACTTCAGCTGATGGAAAGATGAATAGAAGGAAGGGAGGAAAGAATGAATTGATGAAGGATGGAATGAAGGAACTATGATGTAAGGATACTAATAAGGATGGAAAAAAGGTAGGATGTGAGGATAGATGGAAGGATGGGAAGACAGATGAAAGAAGGAATGAAGGATAGTTGGAAGGATGAATGGAAGAAAGGAGTGAAGGATGGATGGAAGAATGGGAGGAAGGAGGGAAGGAAGGACGGATGGGTGGAATGAAGCATGAATGAATGAAGGAATGATGACAGAAGGATACTAAGAAAGATGAAAGAAGGAAGGAAGAAATGAAGGATTGATGGTTGGGAAGATCAATGAAAGGATGGAAGGACAGTAAGAAGAAACAGAAAAATTCTGACAGTATTTTGAGTTTGTCGATCCAGTTTTAGTTTCAGTTTGTTTGTGTTGAGACGCGTCGACCAAAGTTTTGAGTTCAGTTTGAAATGAACGAGTTTCTCTGTCGTTGCTCGTTGTTGAACGTTTTAAACTTTTAAACTTTTGAACTGCGTCGCTCTAAAACACAAGAACCCGTTTCTTTGTTTCTTTGTTTCTTTGTTTTTGTTTCTTTGTTTCTTTCCTTCCTGCAGTTTAAATGTCGGGAATGTTTTCACTCCAAACTTCTGAAAATCAAACGAGTGATGAGGAGATGTGAAAGAGGCTTTAACTCCTCCTCCTCCTCCTCCTCCTCCTCCTCCTCCTCCT